>JAYRCH010000570.1:0-653107 GCA_037179445.1 Phengaris alcon alcon | reverse complement strand
CATTATTTCGAATATTGAATATCTCGAATAACTACAATTTGTATAAGAAGCTGTAACCCGACTACGTAACTTATGTAGCCAGTGTTACCCGGGTTATATTATAACTATAACAATTATTATGAATCTATTAACACCTCATTTATTAAAATCGCTTGGAATTTATAAAAATTCCTCACACCAATCGCGACAGTCCCAACATCGATGTATTTAAAAGACGCTTGAAAGAGCATTACCTCAAATCTGAATCCATATAGATACCGTTATTATGTATACATATAGTATTTATATATTATAGTTATAATAATATATTAGTATTTATATATATATTAACTAGCTATCATTTTTAATTAATTTATTTAGCTTATTTACTATATTTTATTTTATTATAGATATAAATATTTGAATTATTATTTCTACAATAATTGTAGAAATAATATTGTGCGCGTCCTAACTGCTATATTTCATCCCATTTCTCTCCGTAGGGCTGCTGGAAGAAATTTCTAATTAGAAATAAGCAGTCCTTTGTGTCATCTTTCTTTGTTAATTGTATTGTCATAATTTTCTGTGTGTACAATAAATTGTTAAATAATAAATAAATAAAATCGGACCAGTAGCTTAGGCGCTACGGTGGAACAAACATACATACATACATTAGACTGCTAAAATAATTTTACTTTTCATCAAGAAGACATACATAGACAGAAAAACAGTACATCTATCGGAGTGTAAATATGTAGTAGGTATATCTCTGGATATGGCGGGTGCCTTCGATAATGCCTGGTGGCCAATGCTACTACTGAAGTTAAGAAACAGAGGCTGCTATCGTAATATTTATTATTTAATTTACTCGTATTTTTGCAACGGCGTAACAAAACTCCAACTCGGCCATTACACACATTCCAAAAACTTAACGCGCGGCTGCCCTCAAGGATCAGTACTATCGCCGCACTTGTGGAATATAAGTTTTGATGATTTATTACGTGTTCGCTTGCCTCCTCTGTGCTCTCTGATAGGTTATGCTGACGATGGTTTTCTTATTATTCAAACCAATTCGCGATCTGAAATTGAAAACAAGGCCAACAAGTGCCTCAACGTAATATCGAGTTGGGGCCACAGAAATCGATTAGAACTTGCAGCACATAAAACCTTTCAAGTACTTTTAAAAGGTTCATTAATATCAAATCCTTGCATTAAACTGAACAACATCAATGTGAAACGTAAACAGTCACTTTGTTACCTAGGACTTATTTTAGAAAATAAATTTACATTACTGGAACATATAATACAGACCGGTGAGAAAGCTAAAAGGAATTTCTATTGTTTCACAAAAATATCAACGTCGACATGGGGCCTTTAATTTAAAACATTAAAAATAATTTATAATGCGACGTACCTCGGCAGCATATGCTATGGCGCACCGGCGTGGGCAGATAGGGCTACAATAGGAGCGGCCCGTCGTAAACTTTTCCAAAGCCAACGTCTCGTCTTAATATTTTTATGTAAGGCAACCGTACCGTAAGTACTGAAGCACTTCCAGTCTTAGTCGGAGTCCTACCAGTAGACATAGAGATACAGCGTCGTGCAGCACTATATTATAAAAATAAAAAAATGAGTAACCCTGAGTTTTTAAGCGTGAAAGAGAGTAATAAGATAACTAGATTATTCGAGCCATTAGATATTTCTATACAGAACCTAATTTCTAAGTGGCAGGAACGATGGGACAACACTATCAAAGGGCGTCACCTATATAATTTCTTCCCTTCGGTACGCGATCGACACTCTAAGCAATGGATAGAAATAGACCACTACGTTGCTCAATTTTTGACAGGACACGGAAACTTTAAAGCGAAACTATTTGGATTTAAATTAGTCTCGTCTCCGCTATGCGAGTGTTCGGCCGAAGGTAGCCCTTATGAACAAACTGCTCATCACATACTCTGGGAGTGTGATCTCTGGTATGACGAAGGAATCGAAATGTTGAACAGCGTCCATTGTGTTTCTAGGGTTGTGTACTATGAAGATCTCGTGGGCTGTGCGAAGAACTTCCGAGCTTTCAAACGTTTTTGTCATAAGTACTATTGGAAACAATGCAACACTTTTTTGTCATTATAAATGCATTGTAATCAACTGTCATATTATAAATTAAAACATTTAATTACATTCTGTCTTGTAGTCATAAAAAAAAAAAAAAAACATGTTATTCCCGTGGTGCTTCCCCTTTAATTCTGACTTTTTGTCATCACAATTTTTGCTGTCTCCCGCTTTGCTTGGGGAGGGAAACTGGAATACTTGCTACTCCTCCTACAATCTTCTGATTAATTTCGATGCGGGTTCCAAGACAGATTTAGCATGTCCCCCGGGCACCCCTGAGATCATATCAAAGGGTTTTTGCGGTTGTTTACCACTGTCGATCCTGGCTACTCAGGAGTTGCAGTGGTGGGTAAGTGTGGTGGGCCAATTGCCCGTTTAAATAAAAAAAAATACATAGACAGCCAAAATAATTTTACTTTTCATCAACAAGATACATAATTATAGACTGTCAAAACCGTTTTACTTTTCATGGCTTCGCCGTAGCCGGGTATCTAATTAAGTTTCTATTCTCAATGTATGTATTCTTCTTCAGAAGAGCAATACAAAACAAATAACAATATTTCGTGAAACTGTCGTTTTTAGTATTTATATAATAAAGTGTAAACTGCAGCAGAATTCGAGATAACATTTTTACAGCTTGTCCAAACACTAGCTCGCGGCAGACTTCACTGAAACGTTGTAAGGATACTTCAAACTGTGTAGAGTGAACAAATGAATAGATATGGCGTAGATCGAATAAGCTGTGTAAACTCCGTTCCGATTTTATGTAATTAAAATGTAAACAAAGCTCAATATGGTCGTCTATAATGCTTCCAGTTAAAATGTCACTTATTTACCGCACAATGAAGAATTACATTAACATGTTAATTTGGTCGAATTTGATATTTTGTTCACAAAATATGTGAACAAAAGGACAAATAAGGACAACAGATTAATATTATAGTCTATTCGCGTAAAGAAGTCAGTAAATGTCAAAAATCACGCGTACATAATAAATAATAATATGTCAATATAGGTTACTATGATTGGATAATGTGAATGGCTTATGCGTTATTGGTCAAATTTGTTTTTTTTTTTATGACACTTCACTGTCTTCTTAACGCGAATAGAATAATATACTTCCGTGCTGTTTATAACCGACGACCTCTGTGGCTCAGCGGTTGAGCGCATCAGTGCTCAAGTCGGAGGTTGCGAGTTCGAATCCCGAAACAAAAAAGTTTCTCTATGTTCCAGGGTCAAGGATGTGTATTAAATAGAAAAATCTGATAAATGATATGTGTAATGTGTATAGTATATAAGTAACACAAGTTCTTCGAAAACTTAAGCGGGACCAGCTTGATGGTGTGGAAGCGTCCATAGAATATAATATTATTATTACAACCCATGGCATATATATTTCTGTTTAACATCTGTGTAACAATGTTTGCTCGAGGACGGATAGCAGTTCAATATATTACTCGTAGAACGTGTATTTTGTATGTCAAATATTTCAATATAGCTACTAATAATTCAATATTTGCAAACCTTTTGAGAAATTTTTTGTATGCTTCGAGTGACACCACAAAAAATATGCTTAGTGTAATATATTTGCCAAGGGAATTTTTTTTCAGAAGAAAAGCAAAATTTTTAGTTTAAAAAAATATTCTAAGTAGGTATATAATAACTACAATTTTTATAAAAAAAAACTATAACCTACCCGGGTTGTTATTACAAATCTATTGACATCTTATTTATTAGAATCGGTCCAGTAGTTCCAGCTACGGTGGAACAAACATACATACATACATAGACTGCCAAAATCATCACCCTTCCTTTTGGCTTTGCCTTTTTTCGCTTTCAGGTAAAAATTATAGGTTGCCAGTTCCAGAGGCTTCAATTAACATATGTTAATCAGGTAAAAAGTAAATCACTCTTACACACGCTATTAAGTTATAAATAAATTAAAATGTTGCACCATACAGGGAATTACGATATTTTATAATAATATTTATTAATAACTTTTAGCGTCTTCCGACACGGAACACAGTCCACAACCACACGACACCGACGCGACAAAATGTGGCCAAGCTGTGGCTTCTTGTTACTGCGTTGCAACACCGACAAAAATTCGATGTTTGGCTACATTACGTCTTCTCACGCCGGGCCCATGAAGAGGCCTTGAGCCATGAAGCCCTGAGGGGCTTTGTCCCTCTACATGGGAAAGATTTATTGAGACGCGCCCAGTACTAATACTGGATGCAACTAATGTCAGATTTTTGGGGAAGACCACGGCAGAATGCGGGGGAAACCCTGGGCGAGCGACAATGGGAAGGAAAATCGCCAAACCAAGCGCAAATCGACCCGCAGTCGACTCCAAACGACGCGAGGAGTCTCAACCCGAGGGGCTGAGACACGTGTGTGGGTCCGCTCCAACTCGCGCCGCGTTTGTCGGACAGCGGACTCAACCGACCTGGGATAAGGGGTGGGAAAGGCTTCCGGATCCCAGACATTTTATGTAGGGGGGAAGTGGGTCGATATTTGCTTTGAATCACCAGTATAAATACTCTAAATACTCGGTGTGGCTGGTCCCCATCAAAACGACTAGCCAAATGGTAGTCACTAGACTGACTAAGCTAAGACGGCTTAAAGCCATTAGCGTAGACCCATTCGAAAAAAAAAAGGTGTGGCTGGTGGTTGCAATGTGGTTGCGATGAAGTTAACACGTAACCACAACGTAAGCAGCAAATAAGTTATAACTTTTAATAACATAACAAAATATGTCTCAATCCCATTTATTTAATATTCAATCCAAATACAAAGCCTTTGACTTATTTTTCATATTTAGTCAAAGATTTCAAAACTAAAGATAGGCTATGACGTACACTTGACAGAGCAAATCTTCTTACAAGAAAAACTTCTTAAAAGTTACGCCATCTTGGTTTTCACCATACCTCAAATGTCAGCCATATTTATTTCACCATACTACGAATGTCAAAATAGCCCTACAACTATAAAAAGTGGGGCGATTAAGTGGAGACAGTTTTTGCTTCAACATGCCTCGTCTATTATATACGTCTATGTATTAAGTATGTTATTTTATAGTTTTGCGTTTTAGTTTGCGATTAGGCATTAGTTTAAAACAGGAATTAGACTGATGACTCTCAAGTGAGTTATCAGTCAGCAAAAGGTGCTCTATTATCTCCTGATAATATCTATCTGTAATATTGTAAAATGTTATATCAGAGAAGGTTAATATTTTATGAGGGTTTCGCAGACAAGTTTTTTTAAGATTAAAATAATAGCAAAGTTTTACTTATCTATCCTGTTATGGGTTTCTCTAATAAACAAAAGAAAAATGGGGTTTCCTGGCGATGGAGAACAAACATTTTTATGTAAGATCTCTTCTCATAGCAGGTGGGGGCACGGTAGTGCCACCGCCGAGATGTAACTAATAACTTATTTGTAAGGGTTGCTTAGAAGTCTTTCCTTTTTTCCTACATTAGTAGAGACAAAATTATGGCTTTTATTTCATTATCTGAGTTGACTTATAAATCGATGCTGTAGCCCACCTCGTTAGCCTATGCTATCTAGATCTCGGCAACGGCTGCATGTATTTCCATGAAATTTTGAATGCAGGCGGCTTTGGGGGAGAAAAATCGAGCTAGCTAGGTCTTATCCCTGGAAACTGCGCATGTTAAAGTTATATAAGTTCTTCTTTCATCGTGAAACAATATTTTTGTCAGTCCAAACGGAAGTTTGATTGGCGTATGTATAATTTTCGCGTTGTTGGCAAAACGATAATTACTGAATAATTACATAAACTGTACTGTACATAATCTGCAAACATTTATGTGTATGTGAATTGAAAGTAAATAAATAATAATTGCTAGCAATGCTAGTAGGTACTTCTTAATAAATCAATTTCGCTTTCGATCGCTTTTATAACTTCACGACGCAACCCTAAAACCACAAAAGGCCTAAACGTAAATTATTTTCACATAATACATACAGTACAGTACAACCGAATAGGTACCGATTAATCAACCTGTAGGGACTCGCTAAGCCGTAATCAGGATAAAATAACTTGTTTGTTGTTATATCCACACGGGTATTACGTTCCGATAATCGGAAATCGGGATCCGAACGTAAATTAACTCGCAAATATCACTTGTATGTGTTTACTTTTCATTTTAATAATAACGATAACTTTTATCTCAATTGAAACTCAATTTAATTAATTATTAATGACCTCCCATAAGCCGTTTAGCACCATTAACCACGATAATCGTTAGTCGAGGTTTCAAACCGCGATACAGTTCCTGGAGTTGGACAAATGTCGCCTTTTTACACTTTCGCGACTCATTGACATAAGAGTGCGCTCGTCAACGCATTGTGGAACTCATTGTGGCGGCGTGCGGGGAAAATGCTTGTTATTTTACCTAAAATAGAGATATACTCATAAAATAGTAATATATATTTAGAAAACAAGCTACAGTGCACACATTTATACCTATTTGTAATGTATTTTAGAAAAGGCGTCAAAAAATTACGCAAATCGGCGTTTTATGACAACACTATATAACAATTGCTGAACAATCGAACTCTGTTTTTCTTATTTTCATTCCTCGTTTGTTTTCTATTTACGGTCAAAGTTGCGTTAAAAATCCGACGTTTGGAGGTAATTATCTTCTAAACTGATTTAAATTTTAGAAATATAAGCAAGCCGTACCGACCTAGATAAGTGTAATGAAAATCGATATTATGCTAAAATTTGGGTCTACAATATTTGACTTTGGAGTAAATCCCCAAGGGCGTTTGTATGGCCAGCAAACCGACTAGGGCAGCCTTAACGCAGCGTAATTCTAGACTGGTCGTTTAGATAACCCAAAAATGTCAATATGCACTGGATACATCGCACCTTCCACCGAATATTATGGTAAACGCAAAGTCTTAATTTTACAGGAGAGCTAAAAACATGTTTTCACTTATTACTTGAAAAGTAGTCAATGTATATTTAAGTAGGTAATATAATATTATTTTCTGATACTTCTTTAACTCTTTTTTTCATAAAAAGCCCCAGCGATAATTAAAGTTTATACGAAATAAAGATGCAACGCAGAAAAAAGCAAAATATACAACACAAAAGAAATATTATTTATAATATCTTGTAACACATCAGAAATATTAACAATACAAAATAGAAATGTGTTTATATTTGAAATTCGCGTTCGTACTAATTACAATATGCCGTGCTAAATGCTTGTTTGGATTACTATTTAATTTTAATTGAATTGTTAGCGCAGACTTTTCAATTCAGTATAACGTATTATAAAAGGTCCATATTATATTGCATGTAATTATATTAGATCTAGCCGCAGCATATTAAGACTAATTTAATAAACAAAAAACCGGCCAAGTGCGAGTACGTGTCGAGCACGAAAAAGTACAAAACTGCAACCGAAAACCATGGTTGTTATATCGGAGCCACACTAAAATATTTATTTTATTGTGTTTTTAGTATCTGTTGTTAAAGCGGAAACACAAATACATTTTCGGAAAAAATTCGACTGTCTAACTACGAGGGCGGCACTGAAAATTTCGGGAATCAAGGAAGTGACACAACATTACTATTTAAAAATGTATTTTTTGCTTTTCGAAGTATTCTCCGCGAAATTTGACACATTTTTCCATACGATGGAACCAATCATTGAAGCAACCATTCCATTCGGAAGTTGGGGTCTCCAAAATGGCCGTTTTGTAGGCGTCCACAGCTTCTTCAGGTGATGAAAATCTCTGACCACGCAATTTATTCTTTATTTAAGGGAAAGTATAGAAATCATTAGGGCTTAGGTCGGGGCTGTACGGCGGATGGTCTAATAATTCTATGATTTCTTGCTCTAAAAACTCTTTTGTTCTGTGCGCGGTGTGAGAACTCGCATTGTCGTGATGGAGGATGATGCGGCGGTTGCAGTTCTCTTTACGGAGTTCAGAAACGACCTGTGGCAAACAAATGTTAGCATACCATTCTGCATTAACCGTTCTTTGTCCCTCTAGAGGAATAGTCGCAACATGGCCGGTTTTGGAGACAAACGTGGCCACCATATTTTTGCAACACTCCGTGAACGAACAATTTTTGTTGGCTTTAACTCATTTTCGAACACCCAAACTCGTGACTGGTTTTTTGTTTCGGGTTCGTACGCGTATATCTAGGATTCGTCACCTGATACGATGTTGTATACAGCATTTGAGGATCCTGCGTGGAATCTTTCGAGAGTTCTGACGCACCAAGTAACGCGAGCCGCTTTTTGCTCTTCACAGAGCAAATGCGGTATCCATCGGGAAAACAACTTTTTTACACCTAATTGTTCATGCAAGATTATTTGTATTTGACTCATGCCAATGTCTAAAGTTGCCTGAATTTCGCGGTATGTCACATGTCGATCTTCCTCAATCAGCTTACGCAGAGCATCAACGTTTTCTTGGGTGACTGCAGTTTTGGACGACCTTGACGGGGATCATCACTGAGCCTGACACGTCCACGTTGAAATTCAGCAAACCAGCGATAAATTGTGGTTTTGGATGGAGCTTCATCACCAAATGCAGAAATCATCCGGTCAACACACTGTTTTTGTGTTAAACCAATTCGAAAGTGGTTATAAATCATCGCTCTGGAATTTTCTCGAGTCAATTCCATTTTCTCAACGACTAAACAAGTTTGACAAGACCTTGTGACAAGACCGAGAATCTTTTTTTAAATAAATAAACTGTATTCGATTTTTAAAACCAAGGAGTTTTAAATTAAAAAGATTTTAATATGACAGGAACAGTGGAAATATTTCATTCCCGATACTTTTAGTGCAGCCCTCGTATTACGGTTCATGAGATACAGCCTGGTGACAGACAGACGGGAGGACAGCGAAGTCTTAGTATTTACCCTTTCGGAACGGAATCCTAAGGCCGCTGCCTCGAACTTCGTGCAACACAGACCTGCTATATATGCGAAACCAGCGGCTATGTCGCGCGGCACTATAGCGGCGGAGTGTTATGTCGGCTTGATATATTTTATTTTCGCGAACGAAAAAGCGAAATTTTATTTAATTTTTTATTACTTACCTAAGTATAAAAATTAATCGAACAGGTATATTGAATGAAAAACGTTACAAATAAATTAAAACATTGCAGGAGCGCAGGTGTTTACCGTTCGACAGGAGTCACCCCATAATGCCCGCCGCGCCGCCGCCACAGGGGCGACACTCGACAGCTCGAGCGCCGGCGAAGGTCAGCCATGTTGACGTATGGCTAAGGTTGCCACCGAAATAATTTTAATCATCGCGTCAGACAAATCTATCATAAACATTATGAAATTATATTGTCAATTATGTCAAAGCATAAAACGACCAGCGGCCAGCCCCGTGGACGAAAGTCCTAGCTGGAAAATACTCACGCCCAGCTCACCGCGCGCACTTGTGGCGTAACAAATCGTTTTGCGAAAAAGACATGGGCAATATTTTTTATTTGCTTATAATTTTTAATCGCGTCAATCTCAATACCTATTTCTTTTAGATTTATGTATCTTTAATCGTCAATTTTAAAATTCAATTCATAAAAATGTGATATTCCACACTAGGCAACATCCCTATTATAATCACGCCAATATTATATTTTAACGCCACGCATAAATAAATTGACAGTGTCTCCCACGGGGCAGCGTTAAAAGCAGCAACTTAAATTATAAATCTCATCATGAATTTCAAAATTTATGAATGAATCTAAGACGTTTTGTCCTATCCTATATTTTGCCATTATGCCAACATATTTTATATGTAGTTCCTATCCTTATTTTGTTTGCGCATATCTGTGTGGTAAACACTCAATATCTGTCAATTACACGCAGTGAAGTTCCAGGCGAATATCTGAACGTTTTTGTGCGGCGCCTGTCACTCCAGCTTCCGAGGGATCGGCTTTGTGGGTAGTGATGCGGTGAATGTGATGATATTCGGTAGATATAATAAATGAATATTTGGAAAATATCTTGTTAACATTAAAGCACCATTAAAAGTAATTTTCACATTCTTTGAATTATATACGCTAGGTTTTTGAACCGATGCCGCGGTGCTGGTAAAAGTACATGGACTTTAAAATAGTTCATATTATATTACTTACAATACTTACTTATAATTATTTTATTCAATTTAGGACTAGTATATTCGCGCTAAGTTTGCAGCGAATCATCAGTACATATTTCAAAATGGCTTACCATAATTGGTCAATGCGAACACGACTAAGCGTTTTTAGTCAATTTTGTCACTTTACGCGAATCTCTTGTATATAAAAATTAATTGCAAAACCTGTGTCTCGCTTAACTCTAGAACGGCTGGACCGATTTGACCAATTTTGGTCTTGAAATAATTGTGGAAATTTAGGGAAGATTTAAACGGTTTAAAAATAACGATTGGACATACGTAGTTAAGACAAAACAACGTGTGTCTAGACAGCTAGTACACTAAAAAATATTCGGTACAATCGTCAACCACCGCATATTCGGTGATCCAATATTCACATCCCTACGCTGCGGTATCTGCGGCGCGAACCCTCAAGTAATCCTTCGTGTCAAATTAATTGTTACTGAAGTTTTATCCCGCACGAGACATACATAAACCTATTTTTGTACTACAATAGAGCAGAATTTATGTACGAAAATAGAAGATAATGTATAGACTTTAAAAGGAAAAGACATTGGTCGTTTTTTACCCTGAGGCGGACCAATCAGCACACAATCCTGAATCGCGCTATCCAAGTTTCTGTGATTCGCTAAATATTAAGCGCCGAACCACACAAAAGCTTTATAAATCACTAGCGGAGAACATCAAAGTCCTTCATTCTAGCCACTTAGACAAGATCCCCGATATTATAGATAGTAAAGAGACAGCCATAGAGGCCGCCTCCCACTTGACCGATCACCTGGTAGCGACCATAGAGAACTCATCTAGGGAGGTGCCAACGACCCCCAAGGGCCGTTGGCCCCTCCCTGAGGACATAAAGGAGTCCATCAGACTCCGAAATGCGGCTAAGCGCACATATGATCGCTACCCGTCGGAAGAGTGGAGGAAAGCCCTCCGTCACTACGAGAGGGAAGTTAAGTTTAAAATCAAACAACACAAAGCCGAGAGTTGGGATCGACTTCTCAGTGATTTAGAACCGTCTCACGTGGCGTACTGGCCACTCGCGAAGGCCCTCAAAAACAACACGGAGAGCGATATGCCTCCGTTAGATAGACCTAACCGTCCTCCTGCATTCGAAGACATTGACAAGGCCGAGTGCCTAGCTGATAATTTTGAACAACAGTGCCGGCCGAGTACTCTCCCGATTGATCCCGTGCACCTTAGCTTAGTAAATAGCGAGGTCAACAGCCGACTCTCGAGGCCACCTGATGTAGATAGGGTGAGGATGGTGGACTCGGAGGAGGTCAATGACATTATTGAGTGTATGAATGCCAAAAAGGCCCCAGGCCTCGACGGTATTTCAAACAAAACACTTAAAATGTTACCGTCCGAACTAATTCAACTCCTAGTGAACATCTTTAACGCCCTCTTAGTAGGATGTTCATTCCCAGACTTTTGGAAAGTAGCTATTGTCATAGGTATCCACAAACCGGGGAAACCCCGGAAGGTGCCTTGTAGTTGCCGTCCAATAAGTCTCATTAGCTCCCTTGGTAAAGTCTACGAAAGAGTTATTAAAAGGCGCCTTAATGACGTCATAACCGACAAAAAACTCCTTCCAGACGAGCAGTTCGCCTTCCGCGAAATGCACAGCTGTCCCGCTCAAGTACACCGCTTAACGGAGTACATATTATCTAGCAAAAACGACAGGAAGACGACATGCGCCGTATTCTTTGACATTGCAAAAGCTTTTGATAAAATTTGGCATAACGGACTGTTATACAAACTCTATCAAATGGAAATACCCGATTATCTCGTATTACTAATTAGTAACTTTTTAAAAAATCGTAAATTTCATTTCCGCGTAGAAGGCGCACTGTCGTCGCCAAGATATATGGAGGCGGGAGTACCGCAGGGCTCGGTCCTCTCGCCCTCCCTATATAACCTGTACACTAGTGACATCCCCAAACACGCTAAGGTGCAATTAGCTATGTTCGCGGACGACACAGCCCTTTATTATTCAAACACACGAGCCCGTACCGCGTCTAAAGTCCTCCAGGAGTCAGTTACCGCTCTTGGTAATTGGTTCTCCAAGTGGAGAATAGAAGTCAATCCCGATAAAAGTCACGCCATTCAATCCAATGGTAATAGGACAGCGAGGCGTAATTGCCCCCGTAAAGTAATGAGCCCTATTAGCCTGCACGGCAACATTATCCCTGAGGTCTCTCAGGTCAAATACTTAGGCGTAGTACTAGGCAAGTCGATGACGTTTTCGAGTCATATCAGTAACACATTACGTAAAGCGAAATTTGTACTCTACAAATTATATCCGCTACTTAATTCGCGAAGCAAAATGTCCTTAAGACATAAGCTTACATTATATAAGGTTTGCATTAGAACGATACTCACTTATGCGTGCGTCTCTTTCGCACAGATAAGCGAGTCTCAAATGGACCGTTTGCAAAGAGTCCAGAACCGGTTTCTACGCATGGCAACTGGCGCCCCCTGGTACATGCGTAACATCGACTTGCATAGGGACTGCGAACTCATCACTATTAAAGCCTATATCAAGGAACTCGTAGAGAGATTCTTTGATAAAGGCAAAAATAACCCAAACCCCCTTATCAAAAAGACACAGGACTATAACCACGACGCACTGACTTTCCGACACCCGCACAAACGGCCTAAGCATATCTTAGCCGATCCCGTTGACCCGATCACAAAATACGTAACGTACTGTGTACAGTTACGTAAACTCAAACCACACGCACCCGCGTCGCTAGCATCGCACCGGGGTCGATACCGGCGCCTACCCCGAGGTCCCACATCCGACACGACAACACGTACAGACGTACAGACCGACCCTAACACGGGACCGGACCCGAACCCGAGTTCGAGTTCGCATCCCAGTAGTCTAGGTACACTCCTAAATAGTGTCCGCGACCGCGATATTGATATAGAGAGCTCTACCAATACCGCGAACCTCATCGACATCGAGTCATCCCGACCGTACGCGGAAGGGGAGAGGGACGGCCCTCTCAGTACCGATATCGACCAAATCGAGAGCTCCTCTATCGCGACAACTCGCACGCCGCTAGTCTCTGCTACCGCGCGCGAGCAACCTCACTCATCAGCGAGTGAGGAAGGGGTCGGACCCCTCAGCAGGAGAGACCCGCGTCTCCCCTGTCATAATAATAGCTCTTAATCCGTAGCTGTCCCCAATATCCGGTTTGAACATCACCCGGGTGATGCTAGGGAGGGTCAAACCCTCCCATCGTCTACCACCAAACAAACTAGCCACCAGGCTAGTTATAGTCCGACTTAGCTACAGCGGTCTTAACCCGACCCTTAGCATAGACCCGTTCGAAAAAAAAAAAAAAAAACACAAAAGCCGAAATAACTACAGTGGGCTTCAGCCTGACCGCTAGCATACCACCCGCTTGGTTGGAGCTCTCCCTTTTGGAATTTCCTCTATTTTCACAACCCATTTCTTAAAAGTTGTGACCACAAACCAAAATACTATTATATTGTACAATTTTCATTCAAATTTTTTCCGTAATTATTTTAATTCAGTTCCATGGAGATAATCAATAAATTATTTATAATCATATTAAAAAATATGAATATTCGTTGAAATGAGTTAAAATATATGATTCTACAGATAAGCTACCTATGCCGTTGTAATACTGATGCAATTGTGCTTACATCTAAACTAATTTTATCTTTGACCACCGTGGGTTCCATCGTAAAATTTTGGACGCAATGTTTAGTAAAAACTGAAAAAGAATATTTTTTTATAAATCAAGCAACTCTATACATTTTCTGTTATTATGAACACATACTGAGGTTTTTCATTATGTAAGTTAACAATTTATTCATTTTTACACATTTTATTTGGCCCAAAGCCAAATTCATTAAAAAAAATCTACTCACAAAATCTAGTTCTTGTCACGTATTTTACGAAAACATTTTACCTGTGAAAGCCGGCTTTTTTGGGTTTCAATGCAGGGCGCGTAAAATCACAATTAACATACAAATATCCGACCCGAGTCCCTTTTAGCGAAATTACTGGGACCCTCTAAAGTCTCCAAAATTGACGTTTGAGTGTATTAGCTCAGCTCGAGAACTGAGTACACCGCCATTTTTTACGGACCCTCATTTTTATTACTTGGTAGTAGGTTGGAAGTAGCAGGTAGTAAGTACCTATGACGTTACTTTCATAAAAAAGCATAGTTTTCGCTACTTGTGTCTGACATCTTATGCTTTAACTAAATAAATGAACCGGTGGTAGTCATCATGTAGGACAAGTCTATAAGAGTTGTTTGGTAACCGACATGGAAATAAAAAAATTGAGTTTGATGTCCGCAACTTCGTTACTTAGAATCCTTTGAACTAATGAAAACGGAATCCATTTTTTTTTAACGGAACCATAAGATAAAGTAGCCTATGTTACACCTTATCATATATGCTATATAGCATCAGCTATCTGCCAGTGAAAGTCACGAAAGACAGATGGACAGACAAAATTTGAAAAATATGATTTTTTAATTTAAGTACCCGTATATACTTTCATAATATGCATTTTGGAAAAAGCTGTCAATTTGAAATTAAAACGAGACACTTCAATTTTATTTATTTGTATAGATTGATTTTATAACATAAGTACGGTAACATGCATTAAGTCAAAATTTGTCAATTTAAAATTACAAACAGAGAGTCTGTTTGTAATTTTAAATTACATTTTCATTCCATTTTATTTACATGTATAGATTGATTTTTTAACATACTAAGTACCGTATACCTTTATATGCATTTAAGATCTTGTTCTTTTATTACATGATTTCGCTATATTACGTTTTCCTAAACCTAGTACTAAAGGAAATACTCATTCAATGTATGAAATTAAGTATGAGTCAAGTAGCCTATTGTATTGTGACTGCGTGTGATCATTGTAATACAAATAAATTTTGGGAACACTCTATCTGCTTATAAATTAGACTCCCTGATAGTATCTAACATTACAATATTAAGATGTGAGTGACCGAACTTGTCACTGACATCTTATTGTACTGTTATGTAGATGTAGCCTGTGCTTCGCTTGCCTGAAATAATTGCTATAATTATTTCATAAAATATGTTACTATTTTTTTTATATTACACTACTTAGACTTAACAATGTTTAAAAAATATTGCAGTGCTATTTAATTCATAAGTTTTAATTTAAGCAAACGCGTACACAAGGCACTTAGTTGTATTATCTTATCTACACCACTCGGATGCTAATAAAGTCTTTGAATCTTTGAAAAATTCTTTCAAACTTTTTCAACACTGCTCCGAATTAAAACGTAATAACACAATATAAACTGTTCTCTATAGTAAATGCAACCATCAACTTGGTGTTAATAAATGTTGCATACAGAAGTTTTATTTCCATTTCAAAGGGAACAGGTGCCGCTATTCAGCAACTTGCCAACTTACAAATTGTGTATTTGTTAGTGAAATACACAAAATGCTTTTAGTATATTTTGTCTGATTACCTGTTTGTGGTTTGCGACTTAGGCGTTGTGTGTTTATCGTTTTGTTTATGATAGTTTGTAAAATTTAATTCTACTTTTGTGGGTAAGCGGGAATCTGACTAGCACCTTGACTTTCCTTAACTGCATCTAATGCATCTGAAAATATTGATTGAATTTAAATAGCTAATCTATTAAAACATACGTCCAGTTTACTTTAAAATTTAAAGATACATTTATCCCGTTATCCCGTATACTTTAAATAGTTTTTCAGTAGTCGAGTAGTAATCTTTGAAATTTTCATGTTTAACTTAGACTTTTAATTTACTTTCCATGAACTATTAATTAATCGTCTTGATAATAGGTATTTACCTAAATTGCCGTTCTGCAGTACTGGCGATTTCAAATCAAAATAATTTTTGTTTGGCTAAGAATTCTAATTTCAAATTAATTTTATTTTAAAAACATGGAATCCTTTTTCCAAAAGTAGTCATTTTTTGATTGATTAGTGTTACATTTTCATCGCATTTCAATCTTTTTAGTCATCATGGATACGTTAAAAATTCGAGTAATTATGGAATATGAGTACCGTCGTGGCAGCAACGCGGCACAAGCGGCACGCAACATCAACGACGTTTACGGAGCTAACACTACAAACCAACGCACCACCTGTTATTGGTTTGCTCGCTTCCGTCCTGGAAATTTCGACCTGAAAAATGAACCTCGCGGTCGTCCGAAGACTGGTCGACAATGACGAATTAAAGGCGATTGTGGAAGCTGATGATACACAATCTATGGCTGAATTAGCAGCAGCTTTCGACGTTAGCGTCAAAACAATATTGGTCCATTTGCGTCAAATTGGCAAGGTAAAAAAGCTTTTGACAACTGGGTGCCCCACGAACTCAATGATCGCCAGCGCGAAGTACGCGTCGAGACGTGCCTTGCACTGCTCAACAGACACACAAATGAAGGAATTTTGAACCGCATTGTTACCTGCGATGAAAAATGGATTCTGTTTAATAACGGCAAGCGCTTAGCAAGTTGTTTGGATCCTAGTTCAGCACCTAATCAATGCCCTAAACGAAAACTTACCCCTAGAAAAGTGATGGTCACTGTTTGGTGGTCTAGCGCCGGTGTGATTCATCACAGCTTCTTACCAAACGGGGTGAGCATTACTGCATATGTGTACTGTGAAGAACTGAACACAATGATGGAGAAGTTGGTACATCTCCAACCAGCATTGGTCAATCGCTCGTCTCCGCTGCTCCTGCACGACAACGTGCGACCTCATACTGCACAGCAGACGGTCTCCAAGTTGCAAGAACTGGGGTTGGAAGTTCTCCGTCATCCGTCCTAATCACCAGATCTTGCGCCTACAGACTACTGCTCCAGAATTTGCATAACTTCTTGGCGGGAAAAAAATTCAATTCCCGAGAGGCAGTACAAAATGCCTTTGAAGAATTTGTTGCCTCCCGTCCAGCTGATTTATTTAAGAAGGGCATCAATAAACTGCCACTGCGTTGGCAAAGATGTATTGATTGCATGGGTGATTACTTCGAATAATACAAATAAAAAATACATGAAAAAAAAATCGTTTAAATTTTTTCATACAAAACGGCAATTTCATAGGTAAAAACCTAAATATCATAAACAAATTTTTGGAGTTGGAGCCAATCAAAACACGTTTGACGTTTAACTAGTTTCACGTTTATGAGAATAGTATTTTACTGTTTTAACATATCGAGACTGCATTATTGTAAGGGTCAGTTCACACCGCGGTGATACGCAACGCTACGCGGCGCTGCATTTTTAATAAGATAGCTATTGGAAATTGAACTTTATTCACTAGACAAAAAGATACACGATGCAGCACGGTGCAACTTGTCATTCGAACTCTTACAATGAGACATGCATCTTTTTGTATAATGAATAAAGTTAAATTTTTAATAGATACCTTGAATATGCAGCGCCATGTCGTGTATTGTTTCGTTTCGGTGTGAATAGACCCTTAGATTTAATTAGCAGAATCGACCAACAGATCTAAATGTTATTTTCAAGAGAGTCTAGATCACATTGACTAGACTTTTTACAAAACTAGCTTTATCCCGCTGCTCCACCCTCGTAAATATAGTATTCCCACTGGAATACTGTACTTTTTCGGGATAAAAAGTAGCCTGCTTTAATCCAGAGCCTAAACTACTACCATACTTTTTGACGACCTCTGTGGCTCAGTGGTTGAGCGTGTTGGTGCTCAAGCCGGGGGTCGCGGGTTCGAATCCCGCCAAAGGAACAAAAAGTTTTTCCGTGTTCCTGGGTCATGAGTGTGCATTAATTATGTGTAATAAAAACATTAATATAATAAAAACTTAAATATGTGTATAGTATAAAAGTATTAAATATATTTCCGTTGTCTGGTAAACCGTAACAAAAGTTCTTCGAGAACTTACCACGCGACCAGATTGACGTGGTGTGAAGCGCCCATAGATATTATTATTACTATTATACCAAAATTTCATCGAAATCCGTTCAGTAGATTTTGCACGAAAGAGTAACAAACATCCATCCATCCTCACAAACTTTCACAATACACTAATATTCGTGGTCTATTCATCTTCTCGGGTTGATCGATGTGGCCCACACCTGTATGTTTTCCCCACAATTTTCGCCATTAGTGGAGTATGATTGAGGTGTTGTGTGCTCTAATTATCTCCGTTTTCGTGGCTAATTAGTGTTGCCTTGTCAAAAAAAAAGAAAAAGACTGATTAGTTTAGGGCTACCTACCTGCAAATAACCTAACCAAGAGCATGTCACGACATGTCTAAGGAGGGTTCCGTAAGTATCAACGCGTAACTAACAAATAGGTTTTCCTTGAATTACTCCAAAAGTTCTTGACCGATTTCGCTCAAAATAATTTTCCTAATGAGTTTTTATTATCATCTATCAGCATGGAAACTTACAACTTTCTATCTCCTATAGTTTAGAAATGTCAGGGAGGGACGAACTTATTAAACCGCTTTTGAGGCCAATTACTCAAAAATGGTTGACTTTGTAAAAAAATCGTGTATGGAACCTTACCTTTATTTTAAAATACCTATTCAACGATACCCCACACGATGGGGTAGAATGAAAAAATATTTTTCATCCCCATTCACTTTACATGTATGGATAGAAACCCCAAAAATATAAAATTATTATTATTTTATGATTCCAAAACCGCGATCTATACACAATCTATAACTATATCAAATTTCATTAATTTATATTCATAATTACAGAAGTTAGAAGCGCGGACAAACAGACAGACATACGGACGGACAGATCGAAACTATAACGGTTCCTCATGCATCACGGAACCCTAAAAAATTTTTGAAAAACGTCGAGGTTCATATCAGCTTTAAGACGTGAAATACCCAGATTTTGTGGTTTTCAATTAAAAAATTATTTTATCTACAATTTATTTTCTATATTTTGGATCGAAATTAATTTCCTTAAATTATTTACACACCTTCTATTGTAATCCTTTACAAAATATTAATGAAATATTATCTAGACCATCTCTCGAGACACACATAATCCAAATAGAATTTACAAACCTTAGACATAATTTTTAGATAAAGTATAATTCAATAGACGGGCGTGCCTAAGCCTTGGCAGGCCGGATTTGCTCAGACAGGCTCAAGAATGTACAACTTATATAATTGATGGATTTGTTCCGAGCCGGCTGGATACTTGATTACTTGGTTTTCGGAATACACCTGTATAAATAAGTTCAAATAGTCAAAATGAGTTATTATAATTTAAAACTCAGACCAGCGGCGAATTTTTGAGAAAATTGTACAAAACTTTTCAAAAAATCAATTGAGTAGGAAGTAGAACAAAAACAGTAGATACCGTATTAGTTTATAAAGCTTATATTGGACACGAGAATCGTAACATAAAATTTAAATAAGGGCTGCTAAATAATTCAAACGACGTTATAGTTCACACAGTTTTATTATTTATAACATTTCAGCCTTGCTTTTATAGATAAACTTTATACATTATTTACAAACCTTTCCGATACAAATACGTAGAAACCATCGTTTGGATATTGTGAAAATATAACTATCGAGTACGTAACTATAACAATCATAACATTATATTGTCCGTGGAGCTGCATTCGCTCTTCTCATACTGTCATTGTCGACTCAAGCCCAAGGAATTGGCTAACTGCGAAAATCTGGAAACCACCTCATCCTGCAGAAGACTGAACGCCATCGCTATCAGAATCAAGCCAAACACAAGGTACGCGCAGCAGGCTATAATCTGTATATACTCGCCTTTGCTACTCTCGTTTTTCATAGTCAAGAAGTGACTTGGCACGAAGTCGCCGAAGCCAATAGTCGCTAGGGCGATGAAGCAGAAGTAAGTCGCGTCTAGGAAACTCCAGTTTTCCCAGACGGAGAAAATGACTGCGCCCGCGCAGATGTACCCGAGGAGCAGGAACAGGACTATCCCCGCGGGAATGTGGCAGTGTTCCAGATTGTGAGAAGACGCCCGACTGGAGACGGTCCGAGGTTTCTTCTCTTCATGGTGAATGAGCGGCACACGAGATGGTGTATCGTGGGGGCAAATACTGGAAGAAGAACAAAAGGACAAGTTGTAGTAGATTGATAATAAAATTGGTTAGCTCATGAAATATATCATTATCATTCAAGCTCCTATCATACAGTAACGTTTCGTGAACAAATTGAAACTTTACTATAAAATAATTGTATTAATATATCTTTAGAATATCAGTAATATTGCAAATAAAATGCAATGAGTAATATTCGCGTGAACTTAACAAATCAATATACTTTACATTTCTTATAAAACTTGTCATGAATTCTGCGACTTTAATTTGAACATATTCCAACTCACTTGTCATCCAAATCCTCAAAGTCTTCGCACTCCTCCTGGCACCTACTGAGGAAGGCCTCCCCACACTCCTCAGCTATTAGCTGTTCTATGGCCGGGCCTCGCGGTCTGTATATTCTGCCTCGTCCTCTGCCTCGACCGTGAACTGTTGCTAGGCAGGAAGCGTTCCGCTTACGGTCTAGCGTTTGGGTCTGTAGTGAGGATGACGCGTGAGGTTCTGAAAAAAAGGCATATTCAAATTCATGTAAGAGCTCTATAGTATCTTATTAGTATTAAATACTATAAAGATTTTACATGAATTCTTTGATTTATGTTTTGATTTGATTTGATGAATTCTACATGAATTACATGAATCTCTACATATATAGAGATAATAGTGCAATAATACACTAATATAAATTTATATATATATATATATATATATATATATATATATATATATATATATTACTAATAAATAATACTAATATCATAAATAAATGTAACAAATTGATTCAAACTTTGTTAATTTTTTTACCGAAATTTATAATAATATTATTTAAAAAAATGTTTGGCTTGGTTAATGTGAATGTACTATCATATTTTTGGTTCTATAAATATATAATACAAATGAATATAAATATTTTTCAATAATTAGACTCAGTATGATATTGAAATCAAATATTACGATTTACGAACAAATTTTTTTTTTCAGGCAAAAAACCCTGTAGGCTGAAAACCAGTCGCGGCGGCGATCGAAAATAGATCGAAAAAGACGGGATTTACATGCGTCAACTCTCGCCGTGTTGCGAGTCGCTTGACTAATCGCCTTGTCATTTTTGTTGGCAAAATTTGTTTTGCAACCTAACCGAATTGTCATACGGGATTTACATGCGTCAACTCTCGCCGTGTTGCGAGTCGCTTGACTAATCGCCTTGTCATTTTTGTTGGCAAAATTTGTTTTGCAACCTAACCGAATTGTCATACGGGATTTACATGCGTCAACTCTCGCCGTGTTGCGAGTCGCTTGACTAATCGCCTTGTCATTTTTGTTGGCAAAATTTGTTTTGCAACCTAACCGAATTGTCATACGGGATTTACATGCGTCAACTCTCGCCGTGTTGCGAGTCGCTTGACTAATCGCCTTGTCATTTTTGTTGGCAAAATTTGTTTTGCAACCTAACCGAATTGTCATACGGGATTTACATGCGTCAACTCTCGCCGTGTTGCGAATCGCTTGACTAATCGCCTTGTCATTTTTGTTGGCAAAATTTGTTTTGCAACCTAACCGAATTGTCATACGGGATTTACATGCGTCAACTCTCGCCGTGTTGCGAATCGCTTGACTAATCGCCTTGTCATTTTTGTTGGCAAAATTTGTTTTGCAACCTAACCGAATTGTCATACGGGATTTACATGCGTCAACTCTCGCCGTGTTGCGAATCGCTTGACTAATCGCCTTGTCATTTTTGTTGGCAAAATTTGTTTTGCAACCTAACCGAATTGTCATACGGGATTTACATGCGTCAACTCTCGCCGTGTTGCGAATCGCTTGACTAATCGCCTTGTCATTTTTGTTGGCAAAATTTGTTTTGCAACCTAACCGAATTGTCATACGGGATTTACATGCGTCAACTCTCGCCGTGTTGCGAATCGCTTGACTAATCGCCTTGTCATTTTTGTTGGCAAAATTTGTTTTGCAACCTAACCGAATTGTCATACGGGATTTACATGCGTCAACTCTCGCCGTGTTGCGAGTCGCTTGACTAATCGCCTTGTAATTTTTGTTGGCAAAATTTGTTTTGCAACCTAACCGAATTGTCATACGGGATTTACATGGGTCGATTTTCGCCGTGCGGGGAGTAGCTTGATAAATCGCCTTGTCATTTTTGTTGGGAAAATTCCCTTGTGATCTAGTAAAATGGTCATTTATACGGTCGATTATCGTCGTGCGGCGGAGGTGATGAGGCGATTTGTAAATTGACTATCCGCACGGCGAAAGTAGACCGTGGAAATTCCCCATTTATTAGGTTACCTTTTATATTAATAACAAAAATATTGTTAACGCTACAAAAACAAACTTACCTTCTGGTATTCGTTTTATCCTCCCCAGCGTGGCCGCTCTGGGGCTCGCTGGAATCTTCTCGAAGACCTGTGAGTACTGTCCTTTCTCTCCAGCCTTAGCTCTCACTGTGCCCGGGGATTTGAGGGTTCGGGGTGGGAAGGACGTGTACTGGTTGTTTTCTGCCGGTTGTTGGAGCAGACGCTGCTGTTCGTGGAGTTGGAAGTGGTTCTCCTTCTGGTAATAAAAATGGTTGTCTTATAAGTCGGTATACGCACGATAATTTTACGTTATGACGTTATCACGTAAAATTATCGTCCGTAAACGTAGATAGTTGAAGATCTTTTATAACTAACATTCTATAGAAATAAATATAAATAGAATATAAATAGAATAGAATAGAATATTCTATTCTATTATATCAAAAGTCAAAACGCTAAGGCCGATCGTGCCTCTTATCGCTCGTTCCGCGCTCTCGCTTGCATGCTCGGTTTAGGCGGAACGTGACTCAGGCGGAACGTGACAATTTTTCGTGCGTGCAGCCGTCGTTCATCGATTTATAATAGTGCTCCCACACTGCTGTTAGAAAATGTATACTAACGTAAGTAAACATTTGTTTATAAACATTTGATCACACTGTTAAAAAATGTTTTCATGTTAGGTAATGTTAGTGATTGACTGAGATACAGCCCCACCAGACCTCCCTTATATTCCTACTGATACGAAAATACGAAAATATATTTCGTATTATTGTGTACAATGAACGTATGCATACCCGCCAGATTGTGCCGTGCGCCACTTTGTAAGTACAAGGCGCTCGTTGCGAAACATCTCACAAATCCTAACAAAATATAACAACTATTAACACTTGTTAGGTTAGGTATTAAATGTTTTGGTGTTAGAAAATGTTTTCAAACGTTTTCTAACGGCAGTGTGGGAGCGCCATAAGATGTTATCACGTCAAAAATAACACTTGGATTATATTGATCAGGTTTTGGTGATAAGGTATGTATGATTTCCAGACTAAGTTAAATTCTTAAGAAATGTTATTTTTATTACGTTGGAAACGAATCATGCAATAGCTCCCTTCGCCCGGTACAGTTCGGACCGCGCATCTGTGACAGCGCTCCAAACCGCAAATGGATTCCTGTTCCAAATGGAATTGGGCCTATGCGGTTTGGACTGCGAATAAAACTTTCGTGCTAATAACAATTAAAAATGTGACCACGGCTTGTACTACGGCCGGATCTGATATATTTAGGCGAACGTTCTAAACTGTGCGTATAAATGTTATTTCTAAAGTGTAGACTGCAGTTTTTCAAAAGTTTTGCTGTCAGTAGTAAGTCGACGCTTCAAACCGACATGTTTTTCTTTACTTTCACAATTCGCGCTATTTTCTGCGCGCGCTTATGGCCTAAGTTTTACAAGTTTATTTCAATTTGCAAATACATACGAACTAAAAGATACCTGGCAACCCCTATTACAAATAGTATCACGATCCTCAATCGCGCGCACCTCTGAATCTTTTCTCCACGTGTTCGGCACTTTATTCTTCGTGGCCCTTATCCAGGTCATCCTCGCGAGACGCGCCAGGGATGCGCCCAGCCCCGCCAGGCAGGCCAGCGCGAGGGGCACGCCCGCGGCTGCGTACGCCACTGTAGCGGCCCGCCCGGCTGTCGTACGGGGGGATACATTGCCGTAACCTGTCGGTGGGATTGCATTATTGTTAATCAATTGTAGAATTAATAGTTAAGTAAGGTTAGTTATACTATTATTTGCTTAAGTTACTTTGTAATAACTAGAGGGAAAGGGACTGGTAAGTGTTAACCCCTACTACAAGTTTATCAACCTATCAAGGGTAATGGGAACATTTTGATAGCGGTAAACGCATCGTTATGGACTGATATTTGTATGGGCGCTGTCATGACTTTAACAGATTTTCATACAATTCTCGTTCGTTAACGTTACGTTTACGCCACTGTCAAATGTTCCTGCTAGGCCCACATAACGTCACCCATCAGAGATAAGATTGTGCGTCTACATAATGAGTCTAGTTCTAACAAACATATTATGTACTACAATCTACTTCTGTTCGACGATACTTCTGTTCACGATAGGTTAGAACGGATAAAAATTGAAATCTTAAATTAATGAATATTAGTTGGTCGTTATTTCTTGAGTATTTTTATAGTGTCGAAATACAAGAGTTCTGTTAGATCAACAAAAGTAAAAAGACTTGAGAATTTTCACAAAGTCGATAGTGATATAATGTTATCATAATAGTATCTAAATGTTAACATGACTGAGGTCACGCATGCATAAAATTGCGATGTCGCATCGTGAGACGATGCCGCGTCGTAGCACTAGTCACTACGAGCTACCACTGCTTTTTACTTCGTTTTAACATTACTATAATCTTCCTCTCCTTATATATAAAAATTAATTGCAAAACCTGTGTCTCACTAAAACTCGAGAACGGCTAGATTGATTTGGTTAATGTTGATCTTGAAATAAGTGTGAATGTTCAGGAAAGATTTAGGTGAGAAATATTGGAAAAATTTCGAGGAAAACACTAAAAATGACGATTGAACATAGTTAAAACAGAACAACTTGTGTCGGGACCGCTTGTTCACAATATTATTATCTTACCAATAGTAGTGATAAGCGTGATGCAGTATACGATGGCGCCCGAGAAGGTCCAGCGCGGATGTACGTCCTGGTCGTCCGACCGCGCGGCCGCCACGATGGATGACTCGAACTTCCGCAGCTGCTCGTGCACCAGGCGGGTCCAGTTGCGCTCGTAGAGGACGTTGAGACGCTCTGGAGATAATGAATCTGGTTAGATTTTCAGCCCGTAAGCTCTAGTTTCCTATGATGAGATATGACGTCATAATATAGCAGCCGTAATATTATAACGTTTTTCTAAAATAACCTAACTAACGCTGGGACTGAATGATCCCGTACCAGGAAGGCCGGGTAAAATTCAGAGCACTGAAAATAATACTCTGCGCTAATACAATAAAGCTAAAAATCGAACACACGAGTGTCAAATCAAATGTCATTGTAAAATCTGACAAATCGACATTCGTGTGTTCGATTTTCAACTCTATTGTATTAGCCCAAAGTTCTCATATAGTCATATAGCCCGGATCACATAGTCCCAGCCTAAGAGCATATCAGGACATGTCTAAGGAGGGTTCCGTAACCATCAATGCACAATAGGTTTTCTTTATATACTTCAAATGTCCGATTTCGATAAAAATATTTTTTTTTGGCGTGACTTGAAAGAGTTTTTAACAAAACCTATCAGCGTGGATTTATTTCTTTTATAGTTTAGAAATGCCAGGGAGAAACCAACTTATAAACCACTTTGGAGGCAGATACGCGAAAACTTAAAAAAAAAATGTATGAAATCTTGTTTTCATTTAAAAATACCTATTCGACGATATAACCTACCCGATGGAGTGGAATGAAAAATATTTTTCGTCCCCACTTCACTCGTATGGAAACCCTTGACCTGTGACCTTAGATTATAAAATTATTATTATTTTAAGATGCCAAAACCGAAATCCACAATCTATAACTATACCAATCACAGATCCCGCAGTTTGGAACGCAGTCCGATCAGCGGTCCGAACTTTACGCGTGCAGGGCGCTATTATAGGTATTATTAACTGGGGCTACAAAGGAAATTCAACCGCTTAGTTCATATTTTACTGTGGGTTCGTAAAAAATATAATTATCAATTAATGGTCAACTATTCACAACGAAAATAAACTAGACGCGACGCAGCGCTGCATTTTAAGATAGCTATTCAAGAGCTATTCAACTTTATTCATTACTCGTGAAGATACAAGTTTCATTGTAAGATTCCGAATATCAAGTTGTACAGCGCATGTGCTGTGTATGATTCTCTTCTTCTTTTCTTGTAGTGAATAAAGTTAAATTTTGTATAGTTATCTTAAGAATGCAGCGCTGAGTCGCGTCACTTATCATCGCGGTGTGAACTGACCCTAATGCTATGTCACTAATCTGCTTGTTAATGCGAAATGATTTTGAAACTTCAAAATCTGTTGAAGGCTAAAATAATATATTTACAGAGGAATAACACCTAAGCAAGCGGAACTCTGTTAGCCGTTCGACTATTAACATTCTCAAACTTTCTCAAATTGGACAATGCTAAAATATAACTAAATCGAGAAAGTTAAAATTATTTAATCCCTGTTACTTTGACGATAAAGATGTAAATTTCAAGCTATTATAAGTTCGATGTTCTGATTAATCGCCCTTATTTTACTTTAATCTAAATTTGAAAGAACCTTTTAAACCTTTATTTTATAAGTATATATTGGTCAGTAATCTTGCCAATCAATATTTATTATGAATAAAAGTACGCTTCGTTGGGCATTTTAATAAAATGAAACCCAAAAATGTAGGTAGGTATCTACAGAATATAAATTTATTGCTTTTTTAATCTAAAGGAAGGGTAATGAATTTGGTAGTCTATGTATGTATTTATGTTTCATCGAAGCGCCTAAACTACTGATCAGATTTTATAATAAACTAGTCTGATCCGATTGTATAATGAACTAGCTATACATATAGCGGGTGGAGCCGCGGGCTAAAATCCGTTCTGTAGTTTTTGCGTGAAAGAGTAACAAACATCCATCCATGCATACATCCATCCTCATAAACTTTCACATATATAATAGTAGATGGATGAAGTGTCAATATAATTCGTAACGATAGCCCGGGTAATATATGCTAAAGTAAGGCCAACCAGACGAGATAAAGAATGTAAACAAATTTTCAGGGGTTCAAAACATTTTTATTTGAATAAATTATTATAAAGTTCGAATTTTAATCGCTGTCGTCTGTACTAGACAAAGATGATTCATCGGAAGAGTCCGAGTCAGCTGTGTTTATAATAAAACTATCTATTGTATTATCAATCATGTTGTCAATATTGCTATAAAAATTGTCCTCATATTAAAAAATAAAACTAACCGAAACGGAATAATAACAACAAAAAACCAAGTAAATACGGAGACGAAAAAATATGTATCACTTCGAACGCAATCCAAACAGGAACGAACTTGTTCACAATTGTTTGGCCAAATGTTGATAACTGCGGCACTGGCCGCTTTCCTGTACCACGAAACACGCTACGACAGCTATCGTCGACCAAGTGACGTAATTATTGCATACGAGTGATAAGGACAGATATAATATTAACTCACTTTCATAATGCAACTCAGTAGCGGTCCGTTTATTTACGTTTTTTATCTCGTCTCGTTGGCCTTACTTTATACAATTTGCGTATGCGGGTTGTAGTTTTTACTTTTGATAATGTTATTTATCATCTCATGTTGGTTTTCGGCAAAGTGACATGAGACTTGTTTGTTATAAAGTTATAAGGTGTTATCGTTACTCTAATATAAACATAGCTTAAAAATAAGTATATAAAATATTATTATTTGTGCTTAAAAATCTCTTACAATATTCATTTAACGCATATTTCCACTCTTATCACAAGATAGGTGCGGGTTAGTGGTTTTAAAATATGAATAAAAATTGATTGAAAATCAGCGAACAACGGCTCTTCGGCACGAACGATGGTATCACCTTATATCCGAGAGTGTGGCCAATGAGTCAGCGAGTTGGCGTTAGCAAGTGCAAGCGCTCCATAAAATACACACGACCCAGGCTCAGCAATAAATCAGACTTTTTTGAGCTAGATCATTCATAATGCACTCCCAATTAATTGTAATTTTGTCCCTTGTTTTAACGATAAGTCAATAACGTTAACCTTGTGTCAATTTACCGCAAACATGTTTATAAACTGTCGAGAATTTAACAATATTTTCGTTTTAGCTACAGAAATTGGGCACACGCCTCGACAATATCACAATCCTATTTCAATGACAGTAAGTAGTAACATCATCTATTAAAATTCAAAAGATGATTTCATAGTAGGATTCACTTATTGTGGCCACTTTAGCCCTGACATATTGCAGTTCCACGCCGCAGCCACAATGTTTTCGTGGCCACGCGTTATACCCGGGTTTGTATATCGCATCTACGGCTCCGCGCAGCGGCGTGTGTACAATGTAACATTACCTTCTTAAGTTGTATTAACGTAATTAATAAGAAATTTTATCATGACTTATTTTACTACTATTATAAATGTGAAATGTTTGTGAGGATGGATGGATGGATGTTACTCTTTCACACAAACTACTGAACGGATTTCCATGAATTTTGGTGTGGTAGTACTTTAGGCTCTGTATTAAAATATACACTACTTTTTATCTCCAAATAGTACAGTATTCCCGTGAGATATTATATTTTCGCGGGCGGAGCCGTGGGAAACAGCTAGTAATAATTAATTTTATTGAAAATTGGTTTTAATGATAAAAGGAAATCATCGCTTAAGCGTCAGTTCACATCGAAATAATATAATATCTATGGACGCTTCACACCACGTCAATCTAGCCCCGTGCTAAGTATCTGAAGAACTTGTGTTACGGGTACCAGGCAACGGAAATATATTTAATACTTTTATACTATACATATATTTAAGATTTTTATTATGTAATACACATATTTCACACACATCCATAGCCCAGGAACACAGAAAACTTATTAACTATATTCACCTGGTACTTAAAGTACCAGGATAATATAAATTACGTCACTCTCTACAAATGACAGCTCGAGCATTGGCGAATGTCGGCCATGTTGACGTAAGCTTAAGGTTGACACAGAAATAATTTTAAACGTCGCGCCAGACAAATCTATCATATTTATTAAAAAGTCATGTTGTCAATTATGTCAAAGCAGGAAACGACCAGCGGTCAGCCGCGTGAACGAAAGTCCTGACTGGAAAAAACTCACGCCCCACTCGCCGCGCGTACCCCCGCCATACGTCTTAGCCACGCACACATAGCTGCGAGCTGTCAACCGTGTAAGTATATCGAATGACGGTTCTTTACGTTAGTAATATATATATTCTTTGGTTACGTGGTATTGGTATCAAATACATTTGACGGCACAATAAACTGAGCTATAAATGGCCACAGGTCGGGGGTTTACGACTGACAGAAATACAAAACGTAGCACGCAATAAACCTTTCTGATAATATAAAAAGGTTCGACATCATAATGATTGTCTTTTCAACAAGTATTAAATAATTTTTAAAGTTTGAACTTTATAAGAGTTATTTTGCCTCCTAGATGGAAAAAAAATGTAAATCTTGTGACAGATTGACAAACGTCAACTTGTAACAAATTTGTATCTATTAAACGCTTTCTAAGCATTAAAAAAAAGTTAAGAAAAATAAAAAAAATAAGTCAAGAAATATGAAAAAACGTGTGCAGAAAGCTAATGTCGACACAACATTAGCTTTATGCGCACCTTTTTTCACGTAAACTTTAATTGTGCCGAATATCATATTTCTCTGTTAGTTCAACTCTCGTAAAACTATACTGAAAATTTATGCTTCACATATTATTAGTAAAATAATAAGGGTGTATGTGCGTGCTAAAAACGGCATTACTTAAATTACGTGCTACAACTTCTACACAATATGATATCTATCAACTATCTACCTATTACCTAACCCATTTATAGAGTATTTCCAACAGTGCAAAATACTGTTTTATTTTTATTAAGTTGACACAACATTTAGTGTAAAGTGCGGTCGCGGAGTACGTAGAATTTCGTATTCATTGTTACTTGTCTTTTACACTTGCGCACGAATATAATATATTACTATCGCTAAATATTGTGTTAACCTCACAAAAATAACAAAGTAAAAATGAACAAAAAAGTAAGAAATAAAACATGTTTTCTAAATAATTCCCCTTGTGAATTCGACTGAAATTTTAACAATTTCTCTACTCAATCTTCCTAATTTTGAAGTCAGTACCAGCCCAAACAATAGCCTATAATATTTTATAGAACTCACGACTCACGTCCAAATTTGCTGACTTCAAGATTAGGAAGATTGAGTAGAGAAATACTTAAAATTTCAGCCGAATTTAAAAGGGGAATTATTTAGAAAATATATTTTATTTCATACTTTTTTGTGCATTTTTACTTTGGAAGTCGGTTTAAATTTTTAGTTTAAAGATATTTATAATATTTTTTCTTTTTTTTTAGTTAAATTTACTATCTATATTATTATGAACACATTGATATCGGTGCACAAAACTCTGATGAGTAGTGAGTACCTATGTCATCATAATAATATGTTGGTGTTTCTTGTAAAGATGGTGGTGATGATGACGATGATTACTGTAATACCAAATACAATAAATACCAAACATGTATCTATAAGGAGTCAGGAGTTCTGTTCAGTACTTTTGGATCCAGGGTATACCTTGATGCAAAATCTTATTTTTGGTAGCATATGCCTAGACTACTTCAGAAAAAGTCAAAATCACTATATGTGTACATATAAATTTCGAGGAGTTCCCTCGATTCCTCATAGATCCCATCATCAGGTCACCACTTTGGTGAAAACGGGACCAACTTGGAATTATACCCTTTACATCAAAAATATAATTTTGAAAATCGGTCCACAGACGGCGGAATTATCGTTGAACATACAAAAAACAAATATATATATAAAAATACATATTATACAGCCGAATGCATAGCCGCCTCCTGTTTTGGAAGTCGGTTAAAAACGATATTTTGTACAGTTGGAAATTCTCTACAAATGATGTACCTAGTAGCAGAACTTTTACGACTCGATACTCAAATTTTACTACGAAACTGTCATAACAGGCTCAGGTAAATAAAAAAGCAATGAAAGCGAAAGTTTAAATGAAACGGTTTCCAGACCATTTGTAGAATTGACTTCATTATCAACGCTATTCTCGCAGCACTAAATATTAATTAATGTCCTCATTAGTGAAATAGGTTTCAAATCGTCAATTTCATTCGATAATTCAAGTGCCTACTCAATCTCTCCGTACACAAAATGCTGCGATAATCGTGAAAAGTCGAAAAGAACACACTTGACCAAAACCTAATTGTCTAACCTACACGTGCATTTTACTTTTATTGAATTTTGATAAATCGTCTTGATTTCATAAGCTGATTTTTTGAGACAATCTAAACGAGTTGGACGTTGGTTAGACGTTTATGAGAATACCATTTTGCAATCACGTCAAAACATAATATCATGCGAAAGCTTATAGTATTCTAAACTAAAACAAATCCTATGTTATTATATTCAGACACATGGCTAAATGCTGATTTAAATTAGAATTTAACTAGAACGAAACCGCGAGTAATCACAAATACGTGATAATTGTGTGACCGCGCTCGCTAACCGCTAGTTGCCGCTAGTGTGCCGCTAGTATCAATTAACAGTGTTCAAGCCTGGCCTTCAATTCCATTTTAATTAAACAGATTTTTGCCAAATTTTAAAATTGAATATCTACGTGTATTTTTTAGAATGTAATATTACAATTATTAGTTTTATTAGTTATATTATATGTATATCTATTCGCGACGTTACGCGGCGCTGTATTTTTAAGATAGCTATTCAAAATTGAACTTATAATACACAAGAAGATTTATTGTAAGAGTTCGAATATCTTATTGCACCGCGCTGCACAGCGCATGTGCAGTGTACGACTGATAATATGTCATATGAAATGTGTATTTTAATTTTGATGAATAAAGTAAAATATTCAATAGCTATCTTAAAAATGCAGCGTCGCGTGTCGTCGCGATGTGACCTGACCCTTAACGTCTAGACACAAGTACTAATTTAAGTGTTTATACTCGGTAGCACATTAGGTAGGACTTTAGGGAAAATTAACTGGACCCACTAGACCCCGGTTTCTGAAATTTTTTGTCGGTAGTTTATCTATTTGATAGAGCTTTTGATTGGTTAACGCGTTTGTGTCATCGGAATCAGTATGCAGGGGGTTTTCGGGGATCGTAATGTGTGTTGTTGTTATTTTGATTAATTTCTAAGCATTACCTATTTAAAAAAAAAAATGCTTTCCGCACGCACACCTTATATTCAGAAACTTAATTCTGCCAAATTGCATACTCCTTCGTTTGCAAAATTCTCGTAAAATTGTACTGAAAGTTTTTTGCTTCACGTATTAATGTGCAGTACCTGGGTAAACGAGCTTTGCTCGGAGCTCTAGTAGATAAAAAAAGAACCACAAAAATATTTTACCGGGGTTCGAACCCACCAATTTCCGAATTTCCGAACAACGCAAAAATTGACCAAACTGCCAATCGGACTGACATTATAGAGTTGAAAGAAATCAAGATTGTCTCGTTTAAAGATGATGATATATGAGTATAGTTATAACATAACAAAGATTTTATAATTCTATTTTAATAATGTGAGTCTTACGGCTGCACTCAGAGACATTTAATACTTACTTAAAGAGCTACTTAGTAGAGGTTTTGACAGAAAGTCCATACAGTTTCTGTCTGTCAAAGTGACACCTTAATTAGGCATTAAATGTCTCTGAGTGCGGCCGCCAGTGCGCTTATCACTATGATCCCTTTATAGCTCTATAGGGGTTATACCTCCTGTTTTAGCTGATAATACACAAGGAAATCCCTTAACATCCCACAGAAACCTCGTAAAATACTCGTAAAATGATAACCCTTGAAGCGTAACGATATTAACAGTTCACTTACGACAAATAATAAGTAAACTGAAAATGTTTTACATAGGCTGGGACTATACGATCCGGAATCCGGAAAGCTGTAGAAAATTCTGAACATTGAATATTTGAAAACAGAACACTGCGCTAATACAATAGAACAACAAGAATAGAAAATCGAACACATGAGTGTCGAGTCAAATGTCAATGTCATATATGACAGCTCGACACTCGAAACTTCCATTTTCAACTCTATTGTACTAGCGCAGAGTTATATTTTCAGTGCTCTGAATTTTCCAGATTCAGGAGCTAATTATACCCAGCTTAAGCTTGCAAAATTCAAACACCAGTATTTCTAAAATCCCATTAGGTCTTCAACCTTTAAAATATAAAATATAGACTTTTATATACTTGGCTCGTTCGAATACCAAAGAATATTAATTCATCCGAGCGTAGAGTTGTACTCGAAACAAAAAGCAGTAACGCATGGCGATAAAACCTGATGCCACAATAAACTTGCTGGGTACCACAGATTAAAAAAGAGGAACAGATAAACAGCTACAAAGTTAGCTTTCGCATTGCACTACTAGTTACTATAAGCATACGGAGTGTCCACGATTGTGTGGAAAAATTGTGGGCCTTTGAATGGGATGTCAAAGTTTTCAGATTTGGATCGTTCTATGAAAACTGTTTCTATGTACGTAAGTATATATATTTTATACTCTTTGCTGGTACATCGGATAATTTCTTACAAATAGTTTCAATGTTTCAGATCTCATAGCCGTGGTTTTTAGGGTTCCGTACCGAAAGGGTAAAAACGGGACTCTATTACTAAGACTCCGCTGTCCGTCTGTCTGTCCCTCCGTCTATCGACTATCACCAGGATGTATCTCGTGAACCGTGATAGCTATCAAATTTTAACAGAAGATGTATTTCAGTTGTCGCTTTGTAACAACAGATACTAAAAACAGAATAAAATAAAAATTTAACTTGGGCTCTCATACAATAAACGTCATTTTTTACCGTTTTGTAAACTTGGCTGTTTAGAAACGTTTAAGGGCTTGTCATTTACATGTGTAATTAGCTGCCGAACACAGAAGGGTATTTACGTGGTATTTCACTGATTGAACAATGGCGTCATAAGTTTTAAGGAGCAATTAAATGCATACGATTTTCAGAGTACTAGAGGTACATTTTACATAACAATAGGCATGTTGCCTGAGTTTTTTTTCGTCTATTCGATGTTAAACAACATGATAACAATCTAGAACTATTTTTCGTATATCTTAAAAAATAACGAAGATACATTTAATTTAAATTTACAATAATAATAAGGAGAGCGATATATCAATGTGACGTCACGACTTGCTCCCGCCATACATTAGTCAATAACAAATGTATGGCGATAGCAACTTGTGACGTAACAAATCTAGCCAATTGTGTTGCCAACCAATTGTACATAAAAATTCATCAACTATCTGCATATTTCTCCTACCCTCATTTTGTGGGATTTTCCCAGCAAAAGTACCCAGCAGTGGGGTGAAAGGGTCGTATTGCAATCATAAATCATGCTTTTAGAGAGCCTTGTTTAATAAAAACTCTAAAAATCGTCTCGAATCCCTAAACCCTCATAAAGGACATAATGCCCGCAACAGACTCTAAGATATTATGTAGGGCGACATAGTTAATGTGGAATAGTATGTTAAATAGAATAATGGGGAACATGCATAGTTTTTTTATTGGTTTTTGGAAAAGTACATAATAGGCCAGGAAATATTTCTACGATCGACCGTTGACGAAATACAGTCATCACAAAAGTGAGATCGTTGGAGAGAATTAAAAACGCTCTATACATAAAATTATGCACGAGTGACGCCACAGCATTTTTAAATGTATGAAGATAAATATAAAATTGATTTTATTACCTTAAATACTTATTGTCGTAACAAAAAATGTCACATCACACAAAGATTTGAACAGTACTTTTCGTTTCAAAGCCAAATCAATTCAAAGTTCAATCATAGCAAAAAAAAAGAACTCGTTTTTTTTTCATTTTTAGTCCTGTAACTTTTTTAATTTAGCAACAAATTACTATATTTTTACCATTTTTCTACCCATATTTATGTTGCGTTTCGGAAAATGTAGGAATTTTGTTGATTTAAGGTTGATTTAATTTCACACGCTACTACAGCGACATGCCGGCAGCACGTTCAGGTTTACTGTACGGTAGTAGGAGACCGGCCGTAGCGTGTATGTTCATATATTTATATTTTAACAACGGAAATGCGGGCTGCTTACTGTTTCATTACACTGTGGTGCTTATCTATTATCACGAAAATATCCGTGTAAATACGAAATACTAGTAAACTGGTTAACGAAACACACGCAAAAAGGAACTCTAATTCTCAGTCTCTAAAGGCAAATATTGAATATCAAATAACCAACGTATTTAGTGGTTTTGTTCGTTGAAGGTTATATTTAATTTGTCCGCATTTACACGTTAAAGTATACCGAAAATCTGGCTGTGACTTTTGGTTGTAAAATTCGGTAAATAATGTTATTTTTCACATGTAATTGAGGTCCGATAAGGGAAATGGGGTTGAACGAGTTTATATTTTAACTCATTTACAGTAAGTACAACTAAGTTATTAATGGCCCTCGACGATCATCGTTATTCCATTAAAAAGACAGATGTGTGAAAAGCGATGATCTCGAAAGACGTTAAAAACTTGGTTGGCTTTTACTGTATTTTAGAAGTAATATTATATTTAAAACGCACCTATACTATACATTTATAGCACAAAAACATAGCATTTGCAGCATCGCATTTAGTACACAATCATGTTACATTTTTGTGAAATAACTTCATAAAAATACAATCTCATTGTCGAAGTCAAAAGACAACAATTGTACATTGGACTGCTGCGCTAAATATAATTTTTGGTAGTCTTAACGTTTTGCCATCCAATAACTTTTTTAAGTTTGGTATTTAAAATATTTTTTTGTAAGAACTGCACTAAAATGCTTTTGCTTTATCCGATTTGTTTGAACAGTCCTCTACACGAGTTTCATCCACTTTATAAACCTTTATCCGTTTGACTCGTTTCCAAATATTTTGTTTCGTAAAACAATTTTTTTATTACTTTTCAGCTTATATACAGTTAGGTGCCTTATTCGAATGTGGTTATGTAATTAATTTGACGTTTGCAAATTAATTCATTAATAAATACGTAATGTCATCACTAATGTTTGTAGAAATGTTTCAATTGTATTTATATTGATAACGCTTCACATCTTGTAGCAAATTTTCATACAAGAAAAAGTTACGCCATCTTGGTTTAAGGCTTGTACACAACAAGTGTAAACTGCGATGCGACGTCGCATCGCAGTTTTATGTACAAGCCCTTAACACCATACTTCAAATTTTTATTTTGTTTATTTATTTATTCAGAACACATATAGTATTTTCTTAAATATTATATATACAAACATTTAGTTAATAATATACCTAAAGGTTCATATGTGTGCGGTGTGTAGTGTGTGTGTCTATTTACAAATTCTTTTAAACTAAAATATAAAATATTATATTTTGTTACTTAACAATATTATGTGTGAAAGTAAAGTTTACAAAATATCAAAATTAAGCATTAAAAAATTAATTAAGTACTTTTAACATTTTTGATTTCAGCAAGTTTTTCATCTGATATTTAGAATAGCAAAAGGGGTCAAGATCAGATAAATTTCTATTGTAATAATTACGGTACTCATCTGAAAAATTTGTGTTTGGCATAGTTGGAGCGAGCGTAGTCAATATGGAAGAGATTATGAGAACGTAAGGAGTGACTACTATATAATACTATATACTATATTATAATACTATATAATATTATATTTTCTAGCATAGTCAGCCATCTTGTTTTCACCATACTTCAAATGTCAAAATGGCCTCAAAAATCGCCAAACTGGGCTCATTTAACTTAACACACGTTTTGCCTCAACATGCCTTTCCTTTAATAAAAAATACCGGTTGTCTGTAAAGTCGGTTTACTGACTACGGATACGGATATACTTACGGATAGTTTTGTTTTTTTTTTTTTTCCTCCCCCTAACGTAATCAGGTCTGGTCTGGTTAGGTAACTGTTTCATGTCTATTTTTGTTTTTTCATTCATTATAGTTTTATTTCTTTTTTACCCTTCTATTTTATATTACATACATTGTTAATTACAATCAGTACAACATAATGATTCCTTATTTACATACATTCAGTTACATAGTAGTTAAAATAATAGTATACATGATACTTGTCAATAAGAACAATAAACTCAATAAAATAATAATTAAAAAGTAAAAATTCAATAAAAATACAATTACGTCAATTTAAAAATCTAATAATAATAATAATACAATTAAAAATAAAAATAAAGTATAAAAGACGGCACAAGGTAAAAGACTAAACTAATATCACAGCGAACACGTTATATACAGAACCTAACTATTATCACACAATATATCACAGTTTTTTCCGTTGACAAATTTCACTATCCTTACACAGAAGGCGAGGAAGGTGTCCCTCTTTTTGCCCCTCAGGATAGAAGGCAGATTCTCACCTGTCATCGATATGCCCAATTTTTGCTCAGTATCATATCTACTGTTAGCAAAAATCGGGCACTCGAGTAACAGGTGAGGAACCGTCTCCTCAACTCCTGGCTGACATGAACACGACGGGTCCTCCTTCAACTTGAATCTGTTCAAATAGAAGGCGAACCCGCCGTGTCCGGTCAGAATCTGTGTGGTGTGATGTGTGATGTCTATCTTGTTTACTATCTTGTATGCAGCAGCAGCGCTTGGGAAAAAGAGCTTCGTGGTTCCGGCCGTCCCTCCCACTTCGTATCTCCTGTCCCATTCCTCAACCGTATCCTCTCTTAAGATACGCTTGACGAATTAAACAGGACACAGATCGTAGTCAGGCTTCCTTTTCAATCGCAGCGCGGCCTCCTTGGCTAATTCGTCAACCCTCTTGTCTATGCTTCCGTCTTGTCTATGACAGACGGAAGTGGGACAGGGCGAGGACGCGCCCGCGCCGTCTGCCGGCAAAGCGGACGGCCATTATTATTATAAAATCACCAACTACGTTGACAAGGTTAGCAATCTTTTATTTAAGTAAATACGGCAAGTAATTAAACTAAATATCGATAATTGTGCACTTCGGCGTGGACAAAGTGGCGACCGTGACAGGACTCCGAATATTACGTGAATTGGCGTGCGTTGAAAATAAGTGTCGTAAGTACATAGGCGCGGGCCGGTCTTAAAACAAAGGTATGCATATTTTGCCTTTTCCCAAGTAATTGCCGTACCTATATCCCATTCCAATCCTATCTGTATTGTTCGTTCCGTGGTGCATAACATATAATTTGTGAATTTCAAATACAAAGTCGACGCCTTGTAATGTCGGCGCCATATTTTTCCCAAAGGTATCTAATTTAGTCGCACCTAACATATTATTTAACATACACATTGGAATTGTAACATTATTCTGTATTGTGTGTTGTTATATCATAAAATTTCCCTTTTTCTAAAGTTATCTTTAACATAATTCGTACTCTTAAAAAGAAATTTCAACTTTACGAGGCGGACATCGCCATATTGAAATTATAGGTTATCATTAATATGTGAAATTGTTTACGTATAATTTAGTCGCATTATACCCCAATTCTTTAAGCTATTGCTTTATTGTCATTTCATAGCCTTTGTGCCGAATATTTCAGCGCCCGGTGGGGTCGCCGATCACAAATCGTTTCGCCGGCCGGCGTGCTCGGCGTTGGGGCGGCGCGGGCGCCCTCGGCCTCCGCTAGCAATAATCGCGACGGGCGAGTGTGCTTCGCGCCGGCACGCAGTGGTGTGAGTCGATTGCGGCTGGATCGAAAACGGTCAGACCTTTCCTTTTATAAAAAGTTTTTCGTGAATTTGCAATGTCTGAAAGTGAATCAAAAACAAGATCTAAAAGTCCTATGATGGCTTTAAACGTACAACATTCGGACTCTAGTGGCGACCAAGTAAAAATCTTAACTAAGAAACGTGGAATTGTTCGAGCTAGGTTGACTAATTTTAAAAATTACGTACAAGTTTTTAACACCTCAACTACTTATTCAAATTTACAAATAAGGGAATTGAGTTTAAGATTGGCTCAAGTTCAGGAATTATTTTCAAACTTCGATATAATACAAACCGAAATAGAGGAGCTTTCAGATAATTTTGAGGAACAAACAATTCAGCGTGAAATTACCGAGAAGGAATTTGTTACTCAAATAGCTTATGCACAGTTAATAATTGACACATTTTCAGCAAACGATAAAAATTCTGAACATGGACCTGAGAAGTCGCATCAGTCTAATTGTTGTCATGTGAGTGGTGGAAGTATGCCAGTACGGCTACCGACTATTAATCTACCTACCTTTGATGGTAATTATACAAAGTGGTTAGAGTTCCGTGACTCGTTCAAGTCATTAATACATGAGAATGATGCGATTTCACCGATTAACAAATTTCATTATTTAAGGCATTCGTTACAAGGAAGCGCCTCTGTAACTATTAAATCTATAGATTTTTCCGCTAATAATTATGAACTTGCGTGGATTAATTTATGTGAAAGATACAACAATAAAAACATTTTAGTAAATAATCATTTGAAGGCGATTGTAAATTTAAGCCCAATTCAGAAGGAATCATTCAGTGCCCTTAGGTATTTAGGTGATCAAGTTTTTAAAAATTTAAGTGCGCTTAATAGTCTTGATATTTCCACGACGGGGTGGGACCCTTTAGTTTTATTCTTAGTCTCAGCCAAATTAGATCCCGTAAGCAGTGTCAAGTGGGAAGACTATAAAGGACATATTTCACAAATGGCCACACTTAAAGATTTTAAAACATTTATTCAAAATAGAGCGAATGCATTAGAAAGTAGAAGTACAACCAATAATTATTATGACAATAAAATTAATAACATTAAATCTAATAATAACAATAAAGGCAATGGCAATTTTAATAAAAACATAAAATCATTTCTCGTTTCGGAGGTTTCCAAAAAGGGTTCTTGTCTTGTTTGTAATAAATTTAACCATTTTGTCCATCAATGTCACAAGTTCAAAACAATAAGTGTAGACGAAAGAATTTCTGTAGTTTCAAAACTTCATTTATGTATCAGCTGCTTACGTTTTGGTCACACGGTGGCAGAATGCCCCTTGAAAGGTCGATGCCGCATCTGTCAAGAAAAACATAATACATATTTACATAAAAACAAAAATACAGTTAACAATAGGGTTGTTGAGAACACCACATTAACTTGTATTAATACAGTAAGTCTACCAGCGACATCACCAGGCCAAGTCATACTGTGTACAGCTCGAGTCAAAATTATTAACAAAGAAACCAATCGCACTTATCTTGCTCGCGCGCTGTTAGACACGGGAAGCCAGGTGTCTTTTATCACTGGTGACCTAAAACGTAAATTAGGAGTAGTTTCAAAAAAAATTGGTAGTTTCAATATTTCTGGTATAAGTAACATTACATGTCCAGTGTCTGAAAGATGTAGTATTTTAGTAAAGTCATGTGTAAGACCTTTCAGTGTAAACATTAATTGTTTAGTTATACCTAAGATAACGGGTACTATTCCAAAAACCAAAGTCGACATTCAAAATTTAAATCTACCCGGTAATCTAGAACTTGCTGACCCTTCATTTCATGAACCCTCCGAAATAGATATTTTGTTAGGTGCAGACATATTCTTTGACATTCTTTGTCCCAATAAAATTAAATTAGGTCCAAATAAACCTATTCTTCAAGAAACTAAATTAGGATGGATAGTAGCTGGCCCTACTGTTCAAGATAATAATAATTCTGTCCCATCCATCCTTTTAACAGCTGGCTCTGCTAACCAGCCAAAGGCAAACGGTGATGTTTGTTCTCAGCTCTTGCTTCAAGATGCGGATGCCAATTCTTTGATGTCACTTCAAGACGTCAACCTACCCCATGAAGTATCACTTCAAGATACTTCTGGCTCCAATTATTTGATGTCACTTCAAGACGTCAACCTACCCCATGAAGTATCACTTCAAGATACTTCTGGCTCCAATTATTTGATGTCACTTCAAGACGTCAACCTACCCCATGAAGTATCACTTCAAGATACTTCTGGCTCCAATTATTTGATGTCACTTCAAGACGTCAACCTACCCCATGAAGTATCACTTCAAGATACTTCTGGCTCCAATTATTTGATGTCACTTCAAGACGTCAACCTACCCCATGAAGTATCACTTCAAGATACTTCTGGCTCCAATTCTTTGATGTCACTTCAAGACGTCAACCTACCCCATGAAGTATCACTTCAAGATACTTCTGGCTCTAATTCTTTGATGTCACTTCAAGACGTCAACCTACCCCATGAAGTATCACTTCAAGATACTTCTAGGTCCCATTATTCCCTTGAGGTATCACTTCGGGATGCTTCTAGGTCCCCCAATTTTACACTTTGTCCTGAAGTATCACTTCAAGATACTTCTAGGTCCCATCATTCCCTTGAGGTATCACTTCGGGATGCTCATAGGTCCCCCAATTTTACACTTTGTCCTGAAGTGTCATGTGAAGATAAGTCTAGATTCCCCCATTTCAAACCAATACAAGATAATTCCGTGTCTAACCCTTCAACATCACTAGGACAAGCTTTGCGTGATATCAGTCCTGACTCTGAGGTGTCGCTTCAAGATACTTCCGGGTCTTCTTCCATATCACGTAAAGATATAGATGCTTGTTCTCGGGTATCACTTCAAGATGCCTCGGAGTCATTATTGGTGTCACTTAGAGATGTCAAACCTTATTCCGAAGTATCACTTTTAGATACTTCTGGGTACACTCCTTTAAATTTCTACTCCGAAGTGTCGCATCAAGATAATAATTCCAGGACTTCTTCCATATCACTCAAAGATATGGTTGCTTGTTCCCAGGATCATCTACAAGATACTCCTGAGCCTTTTTCTAATTCCTGTAAAACTTTTAAAAAAAGTTCTTCCTTATCTTCTTGTGTAAGCTAGGAACTTACACATACGACTTTGAGCTGAGGGAAGTAGGTATATAGGTTAATGTGAGGGCTGGAGAAATCTTGGACTGACCTTATTGTTGAGCTGGTGGTTCTGTATCTGGGCGGAGGTTTCTTCTCACTACACTACACAGCTTATTGTTGAGCTGGTGGTTCTGTATCTGGGCGGAGGTTTCTTCTCACTACACTACACAGCTGTTGAGCGGATTATCGATAGATTTATCGCGGTTCGCCGGCGAATTTGGTATTATATTAACGAGCACAAATAAATATGCGCACACGCGTTCGCGTTCACTAGGTTTCGGGATGAGCTGAAAATGCATCCGGCGCGGAAGGGGGTCTAAATGCAAGTGTTCGTCACTCTCTGACAGCGCCCCTGAGTCGGTCGGCCATACTTCACGTAGTGATGTCCTTTGTGTTTATTCTAAACGTCGCGCCAGTGTTGGCGCGAACATCCTGGGGGGCCCACACAGGCGGCGAGCTGAGCCCCATCCTGAGCAGAATCCAGTGGGAGCCGGGCAATCTTGCCGACAGGCCTCCGCAGCTGGCCTTGAGTCGTGTCCAAGTCCACAACTCTGATGACTCCATCCTTCCCAGGTAGCAGACGTGAGATTCTTCCCATCTTCCATTGTAGAGGAGGCAAATTGTCCTCCTTGAGCAAAACCAGTTCTCCAATTTTGGGTGGAGAGGAAGAGGAAAGCCATTTGGAGCGGATTTGAAGGGTATGGAGGTAGGACTTGGTCCAAAGGTTCCAAAAGCGCTGAGAGAGTGATTGAATGAGCTGAAAGCGTTTGAGCGGAGATATTACTCTTTCATCTAGAGTCAGCTCGGGGAGAGCTGTGAGCGGACGGCCAATGAGAAAGTGGCCAGCAGTAAGGGGCTGATAGTCCGTGGGATCGGACGAAAGTGGACTGATGGGCCGAGAGTTTAACACAGCTTCGATTCTAGTGAGCAGAGTTAAGAATTCCTCGAAAGTGAGGTGTTGCTCACCGATAACACGGTATAGAAGTTGCTTTGTGGATTTAACATTAATCTCATGGATACCTCCCATCCATGGGGCTTTAGGCGGTTTGAGTAACCAAGTTATATTTTGAGTTGAGAGTTTATGAGAAATGGCGTCGTTATTGTCATTGAGAAATTGTTGTACCTCTAGTAGATGATTCCTAGCTCCTACATAATTTGTGCCACAATCCGAACGTATCAATACCGGAAGTCCGCGACGTGAGCTGAACCTTTGTAATGTTGCAATAAACGCTTCGGCAGTGAGCGATGAGACTGGTTCTAAGTGAACCGCCTTTGTAGTGAGGCAAACAAATATGCAAAAATATCCCTTAATTAACTTAGCATTACGTAATTGACTTGATTTGAGCAGAAACGGTCCGGCGAAATCTGTTGATACGTGACTAAATACGGGCTGAGGTATGACTCTATCAGCTGGCAGGTCAGCCATGATAGGTACTTCGGGCTGAGCGCGGCAACGGAAACATCTTATGCATTTAATCGTTCTGTGCCTTATAATGCGGCGGGCAGATAATATCCAAAATTGCTGACGTAAAATAGCATGTAGCGTGTTCGTGCCAAGGTGGCAGTGTATGCGATGATAGTGATCTATTATGAGGTCTACGAGCGGACTAGAACTAGGCAAAATGAATGGGTGTTGAGCATCGTATGTGAGTTCCGAACGAGTGAGTCTACCTCCTACTCTGAGGAGACCGTCCTGCGTAAAAGGCGACAGACGTTGTAGTCGTACTGTGCAGATTCTATCGGTTTGCAGGCGGTGAATATCTTCTGCGAATGCATTCTGCTGTACAGAGCGGATCCAGAAGAGTAATGCTTCTCTACGTTCACTTACAGTTAGAGGGCCTAGTTGTCGCGAGTTTGAATTTAGTTTACAGTTACGAATGAATCGCCTCATGTAGGCAGTGACACCAGTTAGTTTTTCTAAAGAGCTGAAGCGAGTGAGCAGATCACTATCGACACCAGGTATCGAGAAATTGCATGGTACGTATTTTGGTTTGAGCCCTGGCAAGTCTTGTCGAGTATGAGCTGAAGGCATCTTGGGCCAGGTATCCTCTGGCAATTTGAGCCAAGGAGGAGACCACCATAAATCATGAGCGGAGAGAGCTTGAGCTGATAATCCTCTGCTTGCACAGTCAGCAGGATTTAATTGGGAAGGTACATGACGCCACTTAAGTGTGAGTGAATTTGAGTTAATTTTTGTTACTCTATTTGATTCAAATGTTTGTAAACGATGGGGCGGAGTTTTTATCCATGCAAGCACTATGGTACTATCTGACCAACAAATGTGATGTGTAATTGTGAGATGAGCAGACAATTGTTGGGAGACACGCAACATGAGCTGAGATAATAGAGTTGCAGCAGACAACTCTAATTTGGGGATTGTGAGTTTATTTTTAATCGGTGCGACTTTAGATTTAGCAATTATGAGGTGAACGTTAACAGATCCGTTGTGAGCTGATTCTTGTAAATATATCACTGCAGCAAAACCGCTTTCCGAAGCATCTGCGAATCCGTGAAGTGAGTATGTTGATTTGAATTTGTGTGGAGCGATATGTCTGGGAAAATGTATATCTGAGATGTGCGGAAGATCATGATAGATGCGCTGCCAATCATCTGTAATATTATTTGGAGTGGGATCGTCCCAGTCCAATTTAGTTAACCATAACCTTTGAAGAAGTATTTTTGCGCGGAATATGACGGGTGTAACCCAACCGTTTGGGTCATAGAGAGAAGCTACTGTGCTAAGAATTGAACGTTTTGTAATGTGGGTAACTGGTGGTAATGAGATGTGATATGTAAATTCATCAGACCGGGGAATCCATCTAATACCCAAAACCTTAATTGATGGAGACTCTGCGCTGATGTCAAAGTCTTTAGGCATTTCGCATTGATCGTCTGGAAATCTTTGCAAGAGCTGAGGTGTGTTTGATGTCCATTTACTAAGTTTAAATCCACCGAGTGATAACAAATCAATGAGCTGAGTTTGGAGTGCTGATGCTTCTTCTATGGTGTCATGGCCGCAAAGTACATCATCCACGAAAACAAATTTACGCAAAATTTGGGCAGCCTGAGGATAGTGATGACCTTCATCTTCAGCTAATTGTAATAATGTGCGGATAGCATGATATGGACTTGAGCGCAATCCGTATGTAACAGTGTTGAGTGCATATGTGAGCAGAGGTCGATCTGGAGACGATCGCCAGAGTATGAGCTGATAGTGTCTTTGGTCTGGTCTTAAGAGAATATTTCTAAACATCATTTTTATGTCAGTGCTGAATACTATACGATGTGCGCGGAATGATATAATAATATCTACAATGTCTCGTTGAAGTGCTGGACCTGTGTGCAGGCAATCGTTTAAACTGACTCCATTGGATGACTTACAACTGCCATCAAATACTGTGCGGAGTTTGTCAGTACCTGATTTCAACACGCCATGATGAGGAATATAATAATGAGGTTTATGAGTAAATGTAGACGGATGACACGGTGTCATGTGTCCTAAGTTTATGTATTCGTTCATGAATTCTATATATTTTTGTCGCAGTGTGTGATCGGATTGCAACCGTTTTTCTAGATTGAGAAATCTACGTAGAGCAATAGCATGAGTACTACCTAATACGGGTGCATCTGATAAGAAGGGAAGAGTCACCATGTAACGGCCTGAATCGTCACGAATGGTGGTTGAGCTGAATATGTGTTCACATTGCTCGTGTAGCGGGTTTGAATGAGCAGAACGAGGCTGGGGTTCTTCCGACTCCCAGAATCTTTCCAGGCTTTTGCAAATATCATGAGTAGAATGAGCAGAATGTGTAGAGTGAGCCGACTGAGTATAATGAGTATGAGTAACATGAGCAGAGCCAACTTGAGCTACAGGTGAATCGCATGAGTGCTCAACGAGTCCTATGAGTGCAAAATCAAAAATCGTGCCGAAGGCTATGGGCTTCCCCGGGCCCAAAGCAACCTTAGTACCATCCAAAACGTGACCCAAAACGTCTGAGCCTAAAATGAGATCAATGGACGCAGGAGTATGATAAGCTTGATCCGCCAATGGAATGAGCTGATGAGCTGAGTCTTGTATAAAATCTGGTATTTTTTGCAAAGGTAAATAACCTGTAACGTCTTTGAGAATATGAGCGGTAGTAGTAATAGATGGCGTGTCACGGTGTGTGGGCCTAAATGTTATTGTGACCCAACCTTTAGAATTTTGTATGTGCTGATCACCTACACCTGTAATTTTTAATGAACATTGTTTTGGTTGCAAATTAAGATTTCTAGTCATGCGCTGAGTTATGAGCGTTATCATGCTACCACAGTCCAATAAAGCCCGAGCTTTGTGATATTCTCCGCATTTATCAGATATATTTAAAACGACTGTGGGAAGTAACACTGGAGTTTTTAATGGGTTTTCTATGTGCTGAGTTGAATTTACTTGGGCTGATTCTACAGAATATTGGGCTGAACTAGATTTAGATATTTTATGAGCTGAATGTGATGCAGGTGTACTATGAGCTGAATGACATTTTAAATTATTGGGTTGATCTTCTAATTCTATGTGCTCCGTGATTGTAGGTAGTCATTGTTTTTTGTTTTGATATTGATGAGTTGTAGACGGTGCATGATCAGACGATTGGTTGGGGTCTGATGATGATGATTGATGTGCACGCGTATGTTGTGTGTAGGCCGTGTAGGTATGTGGCTTGTCTTGAGCACGCCGGCGGGGCTGTGCACGTAAATGAGGAGGAACCAAATGCGCTGACGACACCGGAGAATTTGGAGTTCCGTGACGATGAAGCGAGGTGTGGTGATTTGCACTTCCACACTCTTTGCATGAGTTTGTCGAACGACATTCATTTTCAAAATGCGGACCTAGACATTTACGACATCTGTCGTTGGCTTCTATGAAATCCCAACGACCTTGAGTGGGCTGATGATTATATTTCGGACACGCGATAAGTTTGTGTTCTGTATTCCTACAATAGGGGCAGTAGAATCGCTTGCGTTTATCTGTATTCCGGGCTGAGTACTCGCGCCGCTCTGTTCGGGGGGAGGGGGGCCAGTAGCGTTGAGGGTAATGAGGAACTGGGCTGACGTGATAGCTACTTAAAGTGTGAGCCGATGGCGAGCGCTGAGTATTACGAGGATACGCGGGACCAATTGGTCTAAAGCGTGGACTGCGCGGAGAGTTTGCGGGGGGTGTGTGTTGACGAGAGGGCCCAGTTTGTGGTGAGTAGGTAACACCGCGCGTTGCATTAGAATATTCGGTTTCGATACAGCGCGCGTGCTCCTCTAAAAAAGAAATCAAATCACCTAAGGTGGGCAGAGTGTCCGAGATGCCGTATCTTCTTTCGAACAGGGTGCGGAGCTCGCCTCGTAATTTTCTAACTACAATAGACACAAATACGTAATTACTATCCATAGGTAAACGCAGATTATTTAATGCGCTTTGTGCGGAAATGAGCGGAGTTAAAAACGTCGCGCGTATGCTTGATCGAATATGAATATTAGGTAGGCCGAGTATTATATCAACAAACCCATCTATCAGAACACGGCGGTTTTCATACCTACGTGTGAGTATATCGAGCGTAATTATCATTTGTGATTTTTAAATGCGCAATCATGCTGAGCGCCTCCCCCGATAGGCAAGACAAAAGATAGTGCAGCTTAACTGCATCTGTAAGTGACGTCATGTCGTCTGTAAGACTCCTAAAAATCGTAATAAACGATGGCCAGTCCTCAACGCGTGAGCTGAATTTTGGCAGTTCAATTTTGGGCAGAACGGCAGAAGTGAGCTGACTTGACTCTGAAGTGGAACTTATATTTTCCGCTGCAGTTAAAATATCATAATATTCGGATAGCGCGTTCTCGTAACCGTGTGTATAAAACTTTTCAATTTCTTCTGTAACACTGCCGTCGTCTAAAATTTCGCAGTATAAATTTTCTAATTTTTGTTTCAAATTTTGTAGGTCTTTAAAACGCGCATTAAACTCCGTTTTGTTAGACTTTGAGTCACCTTTGTGTAATGCCAATGCGATCTCTCTGAGCCGACTAATAGATTTTATAGTTTGCCTAAATATGGCCGCTTGCGATTTTGTAGGCATGTTTAAAAATATATGCGTGTAACTAAGTTAAATATTTAAAAGTAATGAGCGGAAAATACGCGCGCAATTAATTAAAACGCAGAAAATAGATTTTAATAATGTGCCGACAATGTATACAATTTTATCATAAAATGTGTATGAGTTAATTAACAAATGAGCTGACCGATCGCCTGATGCTAATATAGTATTAGTGTATGTTTGATGAGCGGAGATTAATGCGTTAGAAGTCGTCTGTAATATTATATTAATGTCCTGAAGTTTGAATATAAACAAATCTTAGCGGGCGCGTTAGAAACAAAATAACGTAATGAAAACAATGTAAGTAGGTATGAGCAGTTTCAATCTCAATCGTGTGCCGACTTATTCAAAACAGCTGTAACGTAACACCTATAATATATTTGTATAAACACAGAACGTCGATAAGAATTCTTATTTAAAACAGCTGTAACGTAACACCTAATAATATTTTTGTATAGACACAGAACGTAGATAAGATATGAATTCAATGTGAAGGTCACTATTTATTCTATGAAGAATACCTAATTGAGAATGAATGTAACAGCTGTTGTTCGCACGGGCGCCGTGTAGGTACACAAATCAAGTTTTCTGTATCGAAGCGAGCCGACGATGTTAGTATGGGCACTTGAGATGTTATGCAACCCGTAACTATTAAAATAATGCTAAGTTAATTAATATTTTGTTTTAAAAATTGAGAATATGAAGATATAAACGTTATATATAGATAAAATACTTAGTAATGCAACGACGATTTACAATTCTGTTATGAGCCGAACGTAATTCACAATACGCACTAGTTATTACTTATTTTATATGCGAGTCAAACATTAAAATATTTTGTAAGTAATTAAGAGCTGAGAAAATTATATGAGATATTATTGGCACAAATTATGTATTAGGTACGTTAGGGAAGTTCTGGAATGTTCGAGTTCTTTGTTCGACAATAAGCCGACAACCTACCCACTATTTTTTTTTTTTTTTTTGGGTTTTTCCTATGAATTTATGAGCCGAAATATGCACAAAATAATTTAAATAATTAACATATAGGTTAATATCAAAGTACAGAATAGGGGTTTAATGTTAAATGTGCCGAATTGATAATGGGAATGGACTGTAACTTGGTTTTAAAATGGCGGGGCGGCCTGGCCAGAATTAATTGGACAAAATATAAATAATCGAGCTGATTTTATGTGCAGAATTGGGCGGAGTGGAACTGTAGGTGCTGGTTCTAATGAGGCCCAACGCCGGTAATAGGGAGAAAGGCTTCACGAAGGCTCGATGGACCAAGAAATGTGTAAGCTAGGAACTTACACATACGACTTTGAGCTGAGGGAAGTAGGTATATAGGTTAATGTGAGGGCTGGAGAAATCTGGGACTGACCTTATTGTTGAGCTGGTGGTTCTGTATCTGGGCGGAGGTTTCTTCTCACTACACTACACAGCTTATTGTTGAGCTGGTGGTTCTGTATCTGGGCGGAGGTTTCTTCTCACTACACTACACAGCTGTTGAGCGGATTATCGATAGATTTATCGCGGTTCGCCGGCGAATTTGGTATTATATTAACGAGCACAAATAAATATGCGCACACGCGTTCGCGTTCACTAGGTTTCGGGATGAGCTGAAAATGCATCCGGCGCGGAAGGGGGTCTAAATGCAAGTGTTCGTCACTCTCTGACAGCGCCCCTGAGTCGGTCGGCCATACTTCACGTAGTGATGTCCTTTGTGTTTATTCTAAACGTCGCGCCAGTGTTGGCGCGAACACTTCTTTCATATCACTTCAGGACATACATGAGTCTATTAAGAAATTCTGGAAAATTGAGGAATTGCCCTTAGATAACAATACTCATTCTTCAGAAGAACAATTTTGTGAATCTCATTTCATAACGCATACCAAGCGTTTACCTAACGGTCGATTTTCTGTCATGATGCCGCTGAAGGAAGATCCAGAGCAGGCTCTTGGTAATTCATTTTCTATTGCAATAAAACGTTTATTCAACCTTGAAAGAAAATTAAATAAAAACAACCATATCAATAAACAATATTGTGAATTTATAAAAGAATATGGTGAGTTAAGCCATCTTAAAGAAATTAAAAAACCTAAATTTGGATGTTTTCTTCCTCATCACCCTGTTATAAGAGAACAGCGAGAAACTACTCGTCTTCGGGTTATTTATGATGCTTCTGCTAAGACCACTTCCGGAAAATCCTTAAATGATATTCAAGCTGTAGGTCCTGTTCTACAAAGTGACTTGTTTTCCATTCTTCTCCGCTTTAGGAGTCATAAATTTGTTTTAACTGCAGATATTAATAAATTTTATAGGCAGATTATTTTGGATGAATCTCAACGTAATTTACAATTGATACTCTGGAGAGATCCAGAAGATCAGGTAGAATATCAAAGTCATCCAATTAAAGTTTTACAACTTCAAACGGTAACATATGGTATGGCGTCGGCTCCATTTTTGAGCACAAGATGCCTGGTTCAATTAGCGAATGAATGTTCTGATCCAATCATAGCCAATGTCATCAAGAATGACTTTTATATAGATGACCTAAACACAGGAGCAGAAACTCCTCAAAAATTAAAACACATTCCGTTAAATGTTACCAAGGTTCTTGACTCGGCTTGTTTTCCGTTAAGAAAATTTCGGACTAATTGTCCTCAAATATTGAATGATCAATCAGGATCTTCTACTTGTCTTGATTTGTATGACGAAGCCAATGTTCTAGGTCTGAAATGGTGCCCCAAGTCAGATTTATTATATTTCCCTAGTGTCATTGAAACGACACCCAAAATTACTAAAAGAACGATCATATCTACCAATTGTAAGCTGTTTGATTCCTTAGGGTTAGTTAGTTGTTGTATAATAAAACCAAAAATCTTGCTTCAAAATTTATGGAGTGTGAAATTAGATTGGGATGATCCGGTACCGGAACAGTTCAAAAAACGGTGGTTCACGTTTTTGGAAAATCTGCATCATTTATCTAGAGTGGTAATCCCTCGTTGTGTCATGGGCGGTGATCCTGAAGACATAGAAATTCATTGTTTTGTAGATGCTTCAAAACAGGCTTATGGTACATGCATTTTTGTACGCTCAATACATGAAAATGAGATATGCGTGAAATTGCTATGTGCAAAATCACGAGTTGCACCTATCAAAACTCTAACTATCCCACGTTTAGAGCTAATCGCGGCCTTGTTAGGATCTCAATTACTTAAAAAAGTTTTAAAAACAATACCATACAAAATATCTCAGAGCTACTTGTGGACAGATTCAACAGTTGTTGTTCAACAGGCTGGCTTAGATCACGAAGTAAAATGTTACAGGTTTTCATACGTAATCGTGTTAGTAAAATTAATGAACTCACCCATGACAGTGTATGGAATCATGTTCCAACGGACTTAAATCCTGCAGATCTGACTTCAAGAGGTGTTGACCACCAGAATTTACAAGCCTCAGTTTTGTGGTGGGAAGGTCCTTCATTCCTGAAGGAAGGTCATAATGCTTGGCCTACTCAACCTCATTTGCCTACAAATTTACCTGAGATTAAGAGCTTGGTTTGTCACAACAATAATGTATACGAGTCATTTATAAATTTTTCTGATCATTCAAACTTTTCAAAGTTAAAACGTAGCTATGCATATGTATTACGTTTTGTTAACAATTGTCAAGTAAATAAATCTAAACTCACTGGTCCATTGCAGGTTGATGAACTTGAAAATTCCTTGAGACTTTTATTAAAACAAAGCCAATTAGAGACTTTCTTTTCTGATAAACAGCTTATACAAAACAATAAAACCTTGCATCACAAAAGCAAACTACTACCTCTTAATCCTTTCTTAGATAACGATGATTTATTGAGAGTAGGAGGTAGACTATCTCATTCCGACTCGGAATATTCAAAAAAACATCCTGTCTTACTTGACGCTAAGCATCATTTAACTAAAATTATTTTCCAACACGAACATTTACGTTTGTATCATGCGGGTCCGCAATTGCTACTTTCATCTATTCGTGAACAATATTGGCCCATCGGGGGCAGAGTTTTGGCTCGTTCCATTTATAGAAAATGTGTGGTCTGTTGTCGTTTGCGTGGCCAGACCTTACAACCTAAAATGGGAGATTTACCTGTAGTAAGAACTTGTCCAGATTTTCCTTTTAATCAATGTGGTGTCGATTTTGCCGGGCCCTTTATGATTTCTTCTAAAAAGGGACGTGGGAACCGTATAACGAAGGCATATTTATGCGTGTTTGTATGCCTTGTAACCAAGGCTATTCATTTAGAAGTCGTTAGCGACCTTAGTACTGATGCCTTCCTTTCATGCCTACGCAGGTTCGTATCGAGACGCGGAAAACCGGCAGTAATATACTGCGACAATGGGAAAAACTTCGTAGGCGCTAATAATGAGTTAGGTAAAGTTATGCGATCCAGTCGACATTCGATTCACACTTATGCAACCAACGAAGGCATAAAGTTTATGTTTTCACCCCCTTATGCCCCTCACTTTGGTGGGATTTGGGAATCAGGCGTTCGTTGCGCCAAATATCATTTAAAACGTATAGCAGGAAATGCTTCTTTAACTTTTGAGGAGTTAACCACTTTGTTTGCACAGATAGAGAGAGGCAATCCTCAACTCCCGACCTATATCTGCTTTATCGTCAGATCCTACTGACCTTAATCCTTTAACTCCTGGGCATTTTTTAATTGGCCGCCCGTTGATGTCTGTACCGACAACGCCTACTGCACCCTCGAGACCCAATCGATATCAGCTAATCGAGAGAATCCGTCAACATTTTTGGGACCGATGGAGACGTGATTTCCTTTCGGAGTTGCAAACCCGAACCAAATGGGCAAAGGATCGACCGTCTATACGAGTAGGAGATCTCGTGCTGCTAAAGGAAGAAAATCTGCCTCCCTTACACTGGAGGATGGGTCGCGTCACCAAACTGTATGAAGGCACAGACAGTATTTGCAGAGTCGCTGACGTTCATACCACAAAGGGCACCGTCAAGAGGGCAGTTCAAAAAATATGCGTCATTCCCGTGTCAGCAGAAGAAGTGTTGGAGCCCAGTCTCCAACGGCCCCCCAGGATGTCTATGCTTCCGTCTTGTCTATGACAGACGGAAGTGGGACAGGGCGAGGACGCGCCCGCGCCGTCTGCCGGCAAAGCGGACGGCCATTATTATTATAAAATCACCAACTACGTTGACAAGGTTAGCAATCTTTTATTTAAGTAAATACGGCAAGTAATTAAACTAAATATCGATAATTGTGCACTTCGGCGTGGACACCTCTCATTCCCTCTCAACCCTGCGTGTGCCTTAATCCAAAACAGGGAGACCTCCCGCCTCTGCGATGCAGCTTTTCGGAGGGCCTCCCTTGTTTGCACTGCCAGGGGATGAGGGGAACTAAGGGTGACTGCCTGGAGAGCCGATCTGGAATCGCTAAGGATACCGACCTTCGCCATTCCACTCTTGCAGGCTATACTTACTGCTCTCTGGAGCCCTAGTACTGACGATAGTTGAACGTCACAACATCAACAACAACAACAACAAAAATAAAAATAATAATGAGGTAAAGGCAATGCGAGGTAACGCTGGTACTTGGGTACTTGGTAACGGTACTTGGTAACGGGTAACAGTAAACGCATGAGTCTTGTTTTTTCGTGCGTGCAGCCAGCTCCGTCGATTTATAAGACGTTATCACGTCAAAAATACATCTTTATGCATAGCTGCTTAATAAATTGCTACAGAATACGGAGTAGCTGCATGTAGCAGCGCTACGAAGCGCTGCTACGGTTGTGGAGCGTGTGAATAAAAATTTTGTTTCCAAGTTTGGCTAGGACAATGCAGACTGATCACCTGATTGTCTGAGAAGAAAGATGATCCATGGGTCGAATGGGCATGTAAAAAGTCGGATCTCTTGCCAGTTGTGTCATCCGTCTCACTGGGTTGCGAGAGTAAAGGAAGAGCGAGTGTTCTCGTGTACTGCGCATATACTCGGGCACTATAAAATAACTCCTGCGTAGCTGGCTGCGCCACCGAAATCGGTCTGGGGAGCTATTATTATTATTACTTGGCTCTCACTCTGGCATTTGTAAGTAATTAATTATTACTAGTGGACAAAGAAGGAACAGGAACAATATTTTGTCACCTTGTTCTTTAGTTAGGCAAACCTACACCACCACACCACACAAGCACTGACTGGACACGGTGGATTCGCCTTCTACTTGAACAGATTCAAGTTAAAGGAGGATCCATCGTGCCTGTGTCAGCCCGGAGTTCAGGAGACGGTTCCTCACCTGCTACTCGAGTGCCCAATTTATGCAAGCAATAGATTCGATATTGAGCAGAAATTGGGCATCGCGATGACGGGTAAGAACCTGCCTTCCATCCTGGGGGGAAAGAGGAGAGATATGTTCCTCGGGTACTGTAAGAAAGTGGTGGAAACAGTAAACAAAAGGCACTGTGATGATCTACTGTGATATTAGGGTTAGTTTGAGTGCTGTGCCGTTGTTTTAAAGTGATTATTCTTGTTTTGTATATTATTAATTCTATTGACATTGTACATTATTTTAATGATTTCATATTGTAATAAAAATTGTAATTTTAATTCCGATATTTTAATTTTTATTGACATTATTGTAATTTTACGCTGCACTTAATTTTAGATACGCAATCTTTTCGTTAATTCAATCGTTATGCTGTAATTTTAAATCCAATTGTACTTGTTTTATATGAACTACATTGTAAATTTTGAACATTGATGTAAAAAAGAAAAGTAAATAAAAGATAAAAGACAGAAATATAAAAAAGAAAATAACAAGCTCTGTCTATGATAGGGGGAAGTAGTAAAAAAAAATATAGAGCAAACCTACTAATATTATAAACCTGAGAGTTTGTGAGGATGGATGGATGGATGTTTGTTACTCTTTAACGCAAAAACTACTGAACGGATTTTGATGACATTTGGTATTGTAGTAGTTTAGGCTCTGGATTAAAACATTGGCTACTTTTTATCCCGGAAAAGTACAGTGTTCCTGCGGGATACCTGATACTATATTTACGCAGGCGGAGCCACGGGAAGCAGCTAGTGCACAATATATTTTATACGCTATCCGAGGTTATGTGCAATCTGACACTGATATTTGATGAAATGATATTAGCATATTTTGATACTTGTAGCTGGCAGTCGTACCGGGAACACTGGATGTTTCCGACGAAATAGGTTTGAGCCAACATTGTTGCCACATCACTGGAATACAAAGACAGAGTGTCTGTTTGTTTGACGTTTAGAAAATAGACAAACCGCTTTTTGGTGAACTTTCAACGAGGTCCGAAAATAACCCTTCAAAAACTGGAATGTATTGAAAAATAAACGCTATTTTCAGTGCCGTTTTGATTTTGGGAAACGTCAGTGCTAGATACATCAATGTTTTGTTAAAAATAACTTTGGGATACAAATTAAAAGCGGGTTAAAAGTTTTAACCGAACAAGAAGAAATCTATTATTTATAATCACGATAAAAAATGTATAATCACGTAACAAATAATAATTTAAACCGCAATCGAACTTATAATAAAATCATTTAATTCAAACTAGGAAGGTATTTAATAATTTGAGTACCTATTTATATTGGTCGAATCTGGTGAAAACTTTTCGGATCGTGTTTTGCTTTACGGATTTGAGTCGGGAATTCGATAGTAATTCGAAGTTACGGCGGAAGATCGTATCATCTCACTAATTTAACCAAAACATCCGCCGGCGGTCCGAAACAAAGTGTATATCACATCTAAGTTACTTGATATATCGATGCTAAAATATATCAGTATTGACATAGATATTAATAAAAATTAATTTAAACGCTACAAAACTCTTTCATAATATTGTATATTATGAAAGAGTTTTGTAGCGTTTAAATTAATTTTTTATAGCAATAATGGAATTTAACACACTTATTTTTAATTTTATGTTTGTTTTTAGTTCAATTAAAAATGCATACCTCATAGTAACATAATATTTTCTATTGTTTGTCTATTAATCATCATTATATTATATTATTCAGTGAGGTGCCTCTGATGGTTTAGACTCTACTCCGAAGGTCGTAGGTCCAATCCCCGCTTTGCTTGCATTCAAGCTGATCGCCAGATTATCTGACAAGATGTACTATGCTTCGGATGGCCATGTAAAAAGTCGGCCTGCGCCTGATCTCTCGCCAGTCGCGTCGGTCATACGTCCCACTGGGTCACGAGAGTAAAGGACTCTCTTTCTTTACTTACGTACTTGTGTATTGTGCACACACTTGGGCACTATAAAATAAATCCTGCGTAGCTGGTCCGGTTTGGTTTGGTCGTTGTGGACATCCATTACTATTATTATTCGGTAAAAAAGTGATGGATTTAAAAAATAATGTCAAAAACTATTTAAAAATGGAACGATACTCAAGCGCATTAAAATTGTAACACTCGCATTTATTTCCGCTTCGACAGATAAACATTTTTATGTGCGAGTTCACAGTGTGAGTGAGTGTACAGCGAGTGACCTGTAAAAATAACCCCGTACTTAAATATACCTAAAGATTGCAGGGGCGGCAAAAATACAGTTTTACAAATATAATATTACTAAGTTTTACAAATATATTAGGTCATTACATATGAAATTGGCGTTTTGTAAAGGAGGAACATAAAGTCGATTTTTTTAAACATAATAATATATTTATTTAATCAAAGTATATACCGTTGTTATCTGTGCACTTTTGCCATCTCATAGGTGGTTAATTGATTTCTTTACTAAAAAAACCATTCGGACAGGAATCGAATAAAATCTCTGAAGGCGCTTTGCACTGCCCCATCGGAGATGAATTTTTCCCTTGCAAGATTGATGATTTGCAGTTACTGGTAATGAACATCTGCCTTGATCGTCTGGCCAGATTTAAGAAAGCTGTAGTGAACGACACTGGCACTAGTCCACCAAACGCTCACAAGTAACTTTTTTTAAGTCAATTTTCGCTTGGGGCAGGCTTTGGCTGGGGCAGATTCGCCAGGGTTTAGCCATTGCGATGACCATTTCCGATTATCCACGATAATCGGAAATGCTCATCGCAATCTGCATCACAATGCAATCGCGATACGATCTACTTTTCATCACAGGCAATGATTCGATTTAAAACCCCTTCATTATTGTGCCGGTTGAGTAATGTAAGGCAGCAGTCGACGCGCGTTTGTCGGTTTGCTGCACTCAATTCATGAGGTACCCACCTTTCAAGCCTTTTCACCTTCTTCCAATTTGCATCAAGTGGATTATAACAGTTTTATCACTAAGACCGCAGCCTGCAGCTAACTCGGACATGGTTTGCGATGAATCCGCTTCCACAATAGCCTTCAATTCTTCATTATCAACTTTGGCCTCCGGCCGTCCACGAAAACGTTGGAACCAAAAACGCACTGTGTTTTCTTTTGCCACACCGCCGCTATACACATGATTAATCATTCGAGCCGTTTCTGCAGCACTGGTGCCACGGTGGAACTCGTACTCGAAAATAATACGATATTTCAAGTTTTCCATTTTGTAAACAGAGTGACGCAAAGCAAAAACCAAAAGAGGAAAAAACAAATGAATTACGGTAGGTATTTTCGATAGACAAATGCATCCGTAAATAGCGGTATAAATTTGAAATTGGAATTCTTAACCAAAGAAGATAATATTTGAGATCAAAGTGGCCAGTACGACAAAACGCCAATTTCATATGTAAGGACCTAATAATATTACTAACACCCGGTTTCTGAAAGGCTAATAAAATAGTTGACGAACTAACACGTTGTTGAGTTAACATGCTTGTTAAATCAATTTGCGTTTCTGAAACGCTGATTAGTGAAAAATTTACTAATGATTGATCATCTTGACATGACAAATTTACGTCATAAATAGCTTTCCAGAAACCGAAAACAGCGTTTGACATGTGGTTTGACCATGGGTCTGAAATTAGTTTTGTTAACTAACACGTTGATCAAATCAAAGGACTGATCAAGCTTTTTGCAACTCAATTTACACCTGACAAGAGATTTGACCGGTGATTAGTTAATTTTGGCGTTGATTATCCTTTCAGAAACCGTAATTCTTATTTGGGTATTGTAAAGAGTAATTCTTATTTGGGTATTGTATCTAATACATTGCGCCATTTACTTATATAAACGAAATTACTATACAAATTAAAACACAGAAAAATAATAAAAATATACCAACATCCATATACCTGTAGCTACATTATAGACGAGAATGTGTCCACACAAACTACTTACCACACATAGCCCTACTTTTGGGGTTGTTTGGGGCATTCGAGGTTTGACATATTTTGTCATTTTGATATTAGATCTTTACCTATGAAATTGCCGTTTTGCATGAAAAAATTTAAACGAATTTTTTTCATGTATTTTTAATCTTGTGATTACTTCGATTAATATATGTATTAATCGAAGTAATCACCCATGCAATCAATGCATCTTTGCTAACGCAGTGGCAGTTTATTGATGCCCTCCTTAAAGAAATCAGTTGTACGGGATGCAACAAATTCTTCAAAGGCATTTTGAATTGCCTCTCGGGTATTGAATTTTTTTCCCGCCAAGAAGTTATCCAAATTGTGGAAAAAGTAGTAGTCTGTAGGCGCAAGGTCTGCTGAGTAGGGCGGATGACGTAAAGCTTCCAACCCCAGTTCTTGCAACTTGGAGACAGTCTGCTGTGCAGTATGAGGTCACGCGTTGTCATGTAGGAGCAGCGGAGACGAGCGATTGACCAATTCTGGTTGGAGATGTACCAGCTTCTCCATCATTGTGTTTAGTTCTTCACAGTACACATCTGCAGTAATGCTCTCCCCGTTTGGTAAGAAGCTGTGATGAATCACACCGGAGCTAGACCACCAAACAGTCACCATCACTTTTCTAGGGGTAAGTTTTCGTTTAGGGCATTTTTTAGGTGCTGAACCAGGATCCAACCAACTTGCTGAGCGCTTGCGGTTATCAAGAATCCATTTTTCATCGCAGGTAACAATGCTGTTCAAAATTCCTTCATTTGTGTGTCTGTTGAGCAGTCCGCAAGGCACGTCTCGACGCGTACTTCGTGCTAGCGATCATTGAGTTTGTGGGGCACCCATTTGTCAAGCTTTTTTACCTTGCCAATTTGACGCAAATGGATCAATATTGTTTTGACGCTAACGTCGAAAGCTTCTGCTACTTTAGCCGTAGATTGTGTATCATCAGCTTCCACAATCGCCTTTAATTTGTCATTGTCGACCAAAGTCTTCGGACGACCGCGAGGTTCATTTTTCAGGTCGAAATTTCTAGAACGGAAGTGAGCAAACCAATAACAGGTGGTGCGTTGGTTTGTAGTGTTAGCTCCGTAAACGTCGTTGATGTTGCGTGCCGCTTGTGCGGCGTTGCTGCCACGACGGTACTCATATTCCATAATTACTCGAATTTTTAACGTATCCATGATGACGAAAAAGATTGAAATGCGATAAAAATGTTACACTAATCAATAAACAAATGACTACTTTTGGAAAAAGAATTCCATGTTTTTAAAATAAAATTAATTTGAAATTAGAATTCTTAGCCAAACAAAAATTATTTTGATTTGAAATGGCCAGTACTGCAGAACGGCAATTTCATAGGTAAAGACCTATTATTTGCTTTCCGCATTATAATAATCAGTCTGGATTTAATTGACAAAATCTTCTGAAATCAAGATGGCGTAACTTTTTCTTGTATGAAGAATTTTTCAAATAGACGTCATAGCCCATCCTTAGTTTTGAAATCGTTGCCAACATCTATTTGTTACATTTTTTATACTTTAAACGAGCTAATCTTGTATATACATAATCGTTATCTCGGAAACGGCTGTGAGTATTTCCATAAAATTTGGTATGTAGGGAGTTTTGGGGAAGAAAAATCGATCTAGCTAGGTCTTATCCCTGGAAACCTCGCATTTTTAAGTAATTTATGTTTTTTCTTTCGTCGTGCAGCAACATATTAGTATCAATACTTTCGACTCTAATATGTCAGTCCGATTGGCATGTGTAAGTACACATGCCAATCGGACTCACATATTAGAGTCGTAAGTATTATATGGTTAAGTATATATATGGTTAACTTTTTGCAATGTATGTGTAACTATTTGCGTTGTTCGTAAATTCGAGTGATGAGTTCGAACCCCAGCAAAATATGTTTGTGATTATTTTTATATATTTTTAAATCTCCTAGAGCTCCGGGCAAAGCTCGAAATATATGATATAAGCATACCTACACCTACAATGAAGCTCGCTGGTTTTCCATAAGTGTAGGCCGAGTTTCCCGGAAATGCCGCCGATCGTACACATACCGATCGTACATATCTACGCTCACGGGCGATTGAGCTCGCAATAAATACGCAATCGTGTTGTCGCTAACGTGTTCATTCCCCTCTTGTACGTTTTGTGTGAAGCGTAACACGGCAAGCGGAATTTTACTGTAGTAAACTAGTATACAGGTAACAGGTATAATTACATGTCAAGATATCTTTATCACATGAAATATAACAATAACTTTATCGCATGTAACGGCTACTGCAAGGGCGAGGGGCGGCGGCTGGCGGCTGCACTCGCCGAGACCAACCAAAGGCAGATGTTTTGATGTGAAAATGAAGAAAAATAAAATTGTAAATGTTGAATTTGAAAATCAGATCGTCAAACGTGAACGTATGAAAAATTTGTATGAAACGAATGGTAGTGAGTTATAATTATGTGGCAATGTGTGTTACGTTATTTTTAATATTTATTTTCCAAGGATCCGCCAATATTGCGGAACACACAATATTGTAGCAAGTTTTCCCGAATGTTTTAAAAATCATTGAAGCGTAAAAATATTTTAACGGGTGAAAAGGTTTAAACCAAAAATGTTCGTCACACATTTTCGTTGTCATAGATTCAAAAATACGTTAAAATTCACATAAAAGTTTAATTAGAATCTTTAACTGCTTGGCTACTATATGGCTTCTTAAATATTTAGGTTGGTACAATATTTTAGTATTACCTTAAACATAAAATGTCGTCCAACAAAACCTTGCCACATTACATTATCTAGCATAACAAAACTCATAATCTTAAATTAAAAAGTAATTCTATTGTAGCAAAGTTGTCGGGTATAATCAGAAAAGTTGTTACGGAATCCCGTTACATCCAATCTTAGGAATTATGGAATTTTTACACTCAACATCAAAGATAAATAATGGGGCTAAGGAACATCATTATGTTAATACAATTATGACGCTCTTATGTTGTAAATAACGCCCGTCACACACGTTTCATTACGTTTATGTAATGGTGTGCATCAACACTGTAACTTTTTGTTGAGAAACATCGTGTGACACAGTTAATTGTATTGTATATGATATAATACTAATCGGCATGGCGTCGTGTTACATCAGCTTCATTAGGGTCAGTTCTCGTCGCGTACGCTACGCGGCGCTGCACTTTTAAGTTATTCAAAATTGAACTTTCTTTACTACACAAAAATATACACGTTTCATATGTAATCAGTCATACACTGCACATGTGCTGTGCAGCGCGGTGCACCTCACATTCGAACTCTTACAATGAATCCTGTATCTTCTTGTGTAATGTTTAAAGTTCAAAATTGAACAGCAATCTTAAAACGTCAACGTCACGCTATGTTTCGGTGTGAATTGACCCTAACATAACACTGTTGGGACAAGCAGGAATTAAACATATACTAGTCTCGGATTTTTATGTCCTTCATAAACGTTTTATTTTATTTTCTATCCACTAAAAAATATTATCTGTGCCTTTAGAATCATAAATAGAGATGAAATGAAGAAGTAAATGGTAGTAATTTAATTCATTTGAATAAATCCTCACGAGGTCACTAAAAATAGATACAAAAGAGAAAACAAAATTCCAAGTCATAAAACAGATAACTTCTCAAATCGCACCAATGAAAGTTGAACAAGAATTTTTGATTAGGTGGGACAGTAAAAAAGTTCACCAACTTTAGAACGCTCTAATGTTCGTACGCATAACGAGACACGCAGAAATATACCTAATGTTATACACATGCGTACGCCCATTTTCTGAAAGCCCATTTTTCATAGGCCACCGAACCCAATAGGGGCAGGGAGCAGCCATAGGCCACCGAGGCCAATAAGGGCAGACCGCAGCCATAGGCCACCAAGCCTAATTGGAGCAGGCCGCAGGCATAGGCCAGGCCCCATAGGGGTAAACAGAGACCACAGAGCAAATCTGTAGCCTAATTCTCTCCCTCGCGAGAACCCTTAGCGCGTTTACACACGTGCCGCAGCTCCCGGGATTTGTATGGATTTGTATGTCGCTAGAATAGGAGCGTTTCACCGCCTGCTCTTCGGCATAAAATCCATACAGATCACGCCGCGGCAGCGGGGCGCGTAGGCGTACTTACGCGATGACCATCTCTACATAAAAACAAAAAAAATACAGCAATAAATTTTACTTTTCCTACAAAATAATTATTTTTATCTAAAACCATTTTAAAGAGATTTTCATACAATTTCATCTGGTTCGCGCGTTCTCTTATAACAACCATCTAGCCAATACCAAAATTATATCAGTATAATTTTATAGAAAAGTGTCCATACATTTATTATAATTTTGCGCGTTGTGGCGCGTAGTAGGTGCTCGTCTCAAAACTTATTCCAACTTCACAACGCTTCAATTAATAAATGTCCTCAGAACAAATTCATTATTCGTTTCATTCGGATTTTTATTCAAAAGAACGTTTGTTCGAGTGTTTTGGACCGTTAAAAATCTTTGTGTTCTTTTTTGTATGAAAAATCAATAAGTATTGCGTAAAGTTATTTGTAAGAGAATAATAAATTACTTACAAAGCAAAAATTTTTCGTTACTATTATTGTAAATCTTTTGATTTTGTTTTGACTTAATTAGGTATTTATTTTATTGATTTGTAACAGGTACGAGATAAATTTTCGATGAGTCAGCAGTGCTGGTGGACTGCTGACACATTAGTCCCAAATGTGAGAAAAGCTCAAACAAACGAGTAATGCCTGAATACTTATAGTTGACCCATAAAAATAAACGCTTAAAATTTCATTATCAAAATAAGATTTCATTATTGTTTAGTATTTAAAACACAAGAAGGAAATAATGAAATAACTTTCGATTACAAACAAAACGAGAAAAGTTTTGATTTCGACACGATTACAAATTATTTTGCCGCCTATAAATATCCGCTAAAAATTATTCGCCTATTCGCTTGGCTGGATGAAAATAACACAGAATTTTCATACTGAATTTAATTCAAGTTTATCAAATCCTATCAAATGCTATTCTAATATGTCCAATGTAAGCAATTATTAATTTAATCAAATTTGTATTAAGCGTCAAAGCTGCATTAAGGTACTAAATTTATTAATCGTACTAAAATATTATAATATTTCGGTCACAAACAAACGCTCATCCTTATCTTCTTCTTGTTTATAATAACTACCATTTATATAAAAACTATTACTTAACTACGTAAATTATATAGCCTATGTCACCCGGGCTATTACTATAAATGTATTGACACCTCATTTATTAAACTTGGACAAGTAGCTAAGGTGCTACGTTGGAACAAATATACATACATAGTCTGCCAAAAACATTATTCATTACCCTTCCTTTTGGCTTCACCGTAATCGTAGTCTAGTACTCGAGAACGGCTGGACCGATTTGGCTTATTTTGGTCTTGAAATGATTGTGGTAGTTGCGAAGGTTTAAACGGTGAGAAATATTGTAATAATGGCGGGAAAAATACTATAAAACGACGATGTTCAATTTGTCACTTGATATTCAAATATTTTTAGGTCCGTTCGGTTCACCGGTTGGGTTTATTATTTGAAAAACCGTCGCAGTAGGATGATATGGTGCAATAGGGATGTTACCTAGTGTGGAATATCACATTTTTATGACTTAAATTTTAAATTTGTTGATTAAAGATACATAAATCTAAATGAAATAGGTATTACGATTGATACGATTAAAAACTATAAGCAAAATATCTTGCGAAACGATTTGTTACGTCACAAGTTGCTACCGCCATACATTTTGTATTGACATCCACAGCAGCCTCCGTGGTCTAGTGGTTTGAGCTTGGCTCTTGACTTGAGGTCGTGGGTTCGATTTCCGCATTGGAACAACAAAAAAATGTTGGTTCCGAGTTGGTTAGGACAATGCAGGCTGATGGCCAGGTTTTACTGACAAGAAAGATGATCCATGCGTCGGATGGCCTTGTAAAAATTCGGACCTGCGCCTGATCTCTCGCCAGTCGCGTCGGTTATCCGTCCCACTGAGTTATGAGAGTAAAGGAAGAGAGAGTGTGTGAGAGAGTACTTATGTACTGCGCACACACTTGGGCATTATAAAATTACTCCTGCGTGTACTGGCCTGGTTTCAATGAAACCGGCCACCGGCACCGAAATCGGTGGAGGGAATTATTATTATTAATGACAAATGTATGGCGGGACCAACTCGTGACGTCACAGGACGATATACCGCTCTTTCCTATTGTAAATTTATATTGTTTGTATCTTCGTTATTTTTTAAGATATACGAAAATGGGTTCTAGATTGTTTAATAACATGTTGTCTAACATCGAATAGACGAAAAAATTTTGTTAGGCAACATGCCTATTGTAGATTTAGTTATAATATATCTGTTCCAGTTCATAGTTGAAACAGAACAACAGTTGTGTAGGGTGTCCCTATTGTCACTAGTTACTCTACCTAGCTGTCGCTAGTTCAAAATTTTATTCAGAAATATGTATAGAAGGCTTTTGCTTATTCTGATTTCAAAGATAACAACGTTGAAACAGGATACGCTTGTTACGAAAATAGATTTAGAGATGCTTCAGACTTTCAAATAATTTGATTTTATTGTGTCCCTTTATCCAACTTGCTGCAGGTTCGATTCCGAGTAGCATATAAAGTCGTGGACATATATTCTGGTGCTTACATTTCTACCTTATTAATATATATAGGGCTCAAAAGTGATACAGGAAGTGTCTGCAGCTGTACCATTTATTGTATACTTTGAACGAGTAAATCTTGACATATATATAATCTTCTGGTGCTTACATTTCCACCTTATTAATATATATAGGGCTCAAAAGTGATACAGGAAGTGTCTGCAGCTGTACCATTTATTGTTATACTTTGAACGAGTAAATCTTGACATATATATAATCTTCTGGTGCTTACATTTCCACCTTATTAATATATATAGGGCTCAAAAGTGATACAGGAAGTGTCTGCAGCTGTACCATTTATTGTATACTTTGAACGAGTAAATCTTGACATATATATAATCGGAATCTCGAAACAGTTGCAAGTATTTCTATTACATGAAGGCTAAGAACTCACGGAGCGATTTTTAGTCGCGCCCGGCGTGATCGTGGAACTGCGATTTTATTTCAAAACTCACGAGACCGGTTATTCACGCGATTACAAGTAGCCGCGGTTGCGATTTTCGCCCGCAAACGTGGCGGGCGAAAATAGCAAGACGGACGACTACAAATCTAAACATAACAAATTCGCCCGCCAATCGATCGCAAAGCGCGCGGGCGATTCTACTAGTCGCCCGCCGGTGCAGCGACACCCGCAAACAATTGCGCACGCCACGTGCGTAATTCGCGTCGTGAGTTTTGCTTAAATTTTTTACATATACAGGGTGTCCCAAGAAATAGTGTCAAGCGTAAGTCCAGAGTTAGAGCACCTCTTGGAGTACCCGAATCACCCCCATGTATGTTCCGCGATTATTCGTAGTTTTCGAGTTATAATTTTTTTTTTTGACTTTTTGAAAAATTTCGATCTAAAAAACTTAAAAATTTAAATAAAAAAAATTAGAACACATTTTAATGTTTTTCTTTTTGCTACTGAATTATCTTAAATGGTACTTTTATGTCTAAAATAATCAGCTTCGTAACTTTGGTGAAAATTTAGAAAACAGTAGTGTAAAGTCAAAATTTTAAGTTAGTGAATAATTACTTAAAAATTCAACTTTAGATTAAAAATCTAAACAGGCGAATTCATGGTTTCTAAGTATGTGTAAAAACTTCTCTTGACTCTCTGCTTTCATAATAATTTAAAAAAAAGTACTTAATAGGGCTACTTTGGCTTAAATCGGCCATCAAAGACAGCGAGGTGAAAATTTCATAAAACTCGACATCTGAATATTTTTTTTTTAAATTCCAATTATTTATTAATAAACCAAAAATGATTGTAGAAAAGCTAAAAATGAATTATTTGAAGGTCAAAAATAACTGTTCCTGCTGTTTCTTTAATAACCTTTGAAGGTTTATTATAACTAAGAATAAATGAAACAAAACGTTATTTTCAAAGTATTTATTATTCGATCGCTTAAAGAAAGTTTTCAAAATGACGACCTTCGTGCTCAATACATATTCTACATCGTCTAAAAAAGTTTTCTTTTAAATTTATAAATGCAATTCTGTTGTTTTTTTTTTTTCTGCTTGTCTTAATTTTGTTCTTAACACTGTGACGTTTGTAATGTCCTTGGCGTATACTAATTCCTTGTAGTATCCCCAGACGAAAAAATCTATGGGGTTCAAGTCGGGGGACCGTGGCGGCCACGCAATGGGCCCTCCACGACCGATCCATCTGCCTGGAAATGTTTCAGACAAATGTCGTCTAACATTTCTAGCAAAGTGGCATGGAGCGCCGTCGTTTTGAAAAATCATATTTCTCCGCGTTAGTAGGTCTACATCTTCTAATAAGACGCCGAGATCACGTCGTAGAAATTGCAAGTAGGCCTCGCCGTTCAGTCGGTCCGGTAGTTCGAACGGACCAATCAGCTGTCCGTTTAGGATGCCTGACCACAAATTGATACTAAATTGTTCTTGGAAATTAGATTCCCTTGAGAGGTGTGGATTTTCAATACTCCACGAATGGTAGTTATGCGCATTGAACACCCCACATCGCTTAAAATGTGATTCATCAGTCCATAGAATATTTTTAAAGAAATTTTCGTTTTCAGCTTGTCTCCGTAACATTTCCTGACAAAATGCCACCCTTCTCGGGTAGTCTGCGGGCTTGAGCTGCTGAACTTTCTGGATGTGATATGGGTGAAAACGCTCTTGACGAAGTATTCGATGTGCTTGTGATTTTGAATTCCGATTCGACGTTCTATTGTTCTTACACTAACTGATGGCTCTCTTACCACTTCTTCGAGCACTGATTGGACAGTATCTGGGTCACTCATTTCAGATGGGCGCCCCGATCTTCTACCTGGTAGGCGTCCTTCCATGTAAGAGTTATGTACTCTTAAAATCATGCGATGATCAGGCCAAGTTTCAGGCTGAGGTCCACCTCCACTTTGTACTTGCTGCCGGAACAACCTGGCTGCTTCAGAAGCATTTCCTCTTGCATATCCATAAAAGTAATGCATAAGAGCATATTCTTGCGATGAAAAAGACATCACAAAATGAAGAGCTCGAAAAGTCCGTTAAGAATGCCAAATTTGTCAAACGACTGGCGCCAGGACACAATAGGCGCTCGCACTACACCCCGGCCCCCGCCTCATCCCCTTGTCACTAAAGAATAGCATTCCTCAGTTACAGTTATCCATTTCGCCAATGAGAGTGAGAGAGATAGCAATAATGCGGTTTCTTTCATATCCTCTCACTCAGACAATTTTTTAGCAGGTAAGTACTGCGTTACATCCAACACTACAACCGATGTGATCCGCGAGAAAAATATTTAAATATGGGTTTCATGTAGTTAATTTTTGCTAAATTGTAACTAATCTGAACCTTAGAAATTATAAAAAGACCAGATATTTTTTTTATCATCTGATAGCAACTTGGCAAATTTTATGAAATTTTCACCTCGCTGTCTTTGATGGCTGATTTAAGCCAAAGTAGCCCTATTAAGTACTTCTTTTTTTAAATGATTATGAAAGCAGAGTCTAGAGAAGTTTTTACACATACTTAGAAACCATGAATTCGCCTGTTTAGATTTTTAATTTAAAGTTGAGTTTTTAAGTAATTATTCACTAACATTAAAATTTTGACTACATACTTACACTACTTACACTACTGTTTTCTAAATTTTCACTAAAGTTACGAAGCTGATTATTTTAGACATAAAAGTACCGTTTAAGATAATTCAGTAGCAAAAAGAAAAACATTAAAATGTGTTTTACTTTTTTTTATTTAAATTTTTAAGTTTTTGAGATCGAAATTTTTCAAAAAGTCAGAATAAAAATTATAACTCGAAAACTACGAATAATCGCGGAACATACATGGGGGTGATTCGGGTACTCCAAGAGGTGCTCTAACTCTGGACTTACGCTTGACACTATTTCTTGGGACACCCTGTATATTTACATTCTACAGAAGCTGCGGGCGCGAAATCACGGCGAGCGCGACAAAAAATCGCTCCGTGAGTTCTCGGACGTGGACGTTTTGACTAAGGCTTAGTCAAAACGTCCAAACGTCAAATCCGGTTGGCAGCTTGGTTAGCGTTGGACTTTGTGCGTTGTTGTAAAATGGGTGTCTCGTTTTCGAATGACAAAAATTTTGGTGATTTTTTAAATATATTATCGTTCTACTAAAACTACAAGGAAAGCTTGGTCTTCCACATATTACTTATGCAATAAAATACACACACCCGGCATATTTAGCGGAACATAAAATAAAGGTTTGATATCAGTATCATATAAGGTTGCTGGCTGGTTTATACGTCATTTAATTTAAAAAGAAATATTTTCAAATTAAGAAAACAACTGAACATCACATTTTATGCAATTGTTTTAATTTTATTCAAATACACCTTATCTGGAGCGAACTTCGAGTATTTCTTCCTTCTGAGTTTGATTTAAAATTTCATTGAAATACTGTTTTTGTTAGTTTTTTTTTTAATCGCGTATCTTTTTGGAGTTGAGGACTGAATTATGCCTGACTTAGCCCCAACGGAGATTGCCAGGGCACTCGAAATGCGAAGAAATGGTCAAACCTACAGAGTGATATCCAGAGATCTTCGTCGACCAGTTTCAACGATCCATCGCAGTATCCAACGGTTCAGGGAGACCGGTACTTATGTGAGAAGAGCAGGACAAGGCAGAAAAAGACGCACTTCGAGTTGGGATGATCGTTTCATTCGGCTTTGTGTACATAGGAACCCCCGGTTGACGGCCGTCCAAGCCCGACATGAGTTAGAAGCAGTGCGGGGTGTAACCGTAAGTGAGCGTACGAAGAAGGTTCGAAGAAGCTGGTTTGGGTTCATTTGTGCCCGCCAAGGCTCCAAGGCTCGAGGCTCGGCATCGTAGGAACAGGTTAACTTTTGCTCAAGAACATGGACTTTGGAACGCGGACCAATGGAGTAAGGTATTGCTTAGTGATGAGTGCAGAATTCTCTTAAATCAAATTGACGGCAGGCAAAGAATATACAGATGCAAATGAGAACGATACATTCAGACAAATTTTGAAACTACAGTTGCATACGGTGGTGGATCAATAATAGTTTGGGCGGGCATTTGTTTGGGAGCTCGCACAGACTTGGTAGTGATTGACAGAGGGAGTCTGACTGCAGACCGCTATATCAGAGAAGTTTTAGAAGAAAATGTCGTACCGTTTGCCCCATATATCGTTAACGATTTTGTTTTTATGCAGGATAATGCTCGGCCGCATACCGCTCGGGTAACTCAAGCTTATCTTAATGATATGAATATCACTGTTATAAAGTGGCCGGCGAGATCACCGGATATGAACCCAATAGGGGCTCTATTGGGTTCATATCCGGTGATCGGACTTGCTGAAAAGAAAAGTTAAGTCCAGAATTTCAGCTCCTGCCAACGTGGGTGAACTGCGAATCGCCGTAGTTGAGGAATGGCGGAGACTATCCCAGGAGACCATCGATAACATCATTCGCAGTATGCCTAGACGGGTAGAAACTTTAATAAGAGTACGTGGAGGAAATACGCGATATTAATCACCATTTTTCTAAATTAATTAATTGTTATTTTAATATAAATTTTCACTTTTCCCGGTTACATGAAAAGTTCAAAAATGTACATTTTTTCACAAATAGCCTTTACTCGCAAAATCTGTTCTTAATGTGATCTCATTTTAAGTAAAACAAATGAAACTTTAAATAACAAAAGAAGTGTAGTAAGTAGATTTTAAAATAAAACCATATTTTTTTAATTATGGACCTGTTTTTTGTGTTCCGCTAAATATGCCGGTGTGTTTATTTTCTGCTGAATGATTAATTGCCGCTTTTATTTGATCATAAAATCACATACAATGATAGTTCGCGTGCAATTGTTATTTTCTAAAAGAAATATCTATCTAATGCAATAGAACTCACGCGAAAACTTTTGCCTTTTGACTCCTTTTTGATTACTGCAGCGAAGTTTCTTGTCTTGCCAACGAAGTTTGAATACGAAATATTTTCAACTAAAGAAGTTTTTATATTTGTAAATATATTATTTCTGTTCATTTATCATTCTGTAAAACTTGTAAGTAATATAAATATTTAAAAAATGCTGCAGTGGTTAAGTGTGGTGGGCCAATTGCCCGTTTTAAATTCAAAATTGAACTTAATTCACACAACACAAGATACGTGTTACATTACAAGACCGGCGCTGCGCTATGCAAAACGGTGCAGCTCAAATTCGAACTCTTGCAATTAAACCTGTATCTTCTAGTGTAGTAAATAAAGTTCAATTTTGGATCGTTATCTTGAAAATGCAGCGCCTCGTCTCGTTTTGAAATGACGCTAATTATGCAAGCGTCATTCACAAAAGTTGTCACCCATTTACATTTACATCATGCAAGCTCTGGTAAATTTTATGTTTGATGTTTTTGTGTCACCATTAATTAAGTACCTTTATTTGTTTACTAATTAGACAATGTATTGAATTGTTGACTAGGTATTCAATTTCTTAAATTATTAAAACATATAAATTGTTGTTGATTAGTTAGATAATGTACGTTTTGTGTTACTAGGATTATAGGTATTTTTGTCAGTGTAAAGTCTGCAATTGACTGATCAATCCTTGCAGCGACGTGAGTTAATTAAGATGGAGATTGGAATGTTGACGTGTGGGCGCATCGATGTATCACACTCGTACACAGGGATATCTCATTTGTATATAAAACAAAATATACAATCAATATCAAACTCTACCATCCGGTGTTTAATAGTAATAGCCAAGCAATTTTCGACGTGATAATGTCTTATAAATCAATGAACACCGGCTGCACGCACGAAAAATTGTCACGTTCCGCCTGAGCCGAATGTGCAAGCGAGAGCGCGGTACAAGCTATAGAGAGGCACGATCGGCCTAAGTGTTCGGCTTGTGATGACGTTATCACGTAAAATTATCGTCCGTAAACTGACATAACAGACAACCATTTTTATTGAAGCTTTATAATGTTTTTTTATATTTAAGATCGGAAAAATATCTTTGAATGTACGTTGACGTTGTATGAAAGGGTCTGAAGGTCGAAACACCCACCCTTCAGACCCTTTCATTAAGCATTCCCAGTGTATTGTACTCGTAAGTAATGACATGTTTATTTCTAAACTTAAGCCATCCACTGTTGTTACAGTTCCGACAGAGTAGAAAATATAATATACGTACGTACAGAGAAACAGCTTTCATAGAACGACCCAAATCGATCCAAATTTAAAATATTGACGTCCTAGTCAACGGCCCATAATTTTTCCACGCAATAGTGGATACACCTTATGCTTGTAGAAGTGTAATACTTATCTTTTCGTCTTCCTTTAATCTGTGTAGCTACTATGCTGTCACACCGACGTCCTAGGTATTGAACATCAATCAATGTGGCTGTAACACTGTTTTAATTGGAATTGGAAAAATGTTTGCATTGTTTGACCGACGCGAGAGAGATAATTCGAAAATTCAGCGGAAATCGCGTTCCGAAACTAACGACAGTTCCTAACATATCCAAATAAAGAATTTCCATTAAAATTTTACTTGGAGGAGGTGCGAATTGTTGAGAGATTGCGTGAGGTTTAATTTGACTTAAGCATAACGTAATGTAATCTTATCGTCACCAAAACTATTATAGACTAGGAGTAGGTAGGTATATTAGTACATCAATATTACATTAATCTTCTTATATTTAAAAATGAATTACAATTCCAGTGTCTCGCTAAAATTTGAGAACGGCTAGACCCGTTTGGCTAATTTTGGTCTTGAAATATTTGTGGTAATTGTTGAAATGTTCAGGGAAGGTTTAAACGTGTGGGAGGAGGAAATGTGTAGGATGTAGGTTGCATTGTATGTGTATTTATTTATTCATTCCAGTTCAAAGTTAAGACAGAACAACGTGCGTCGGGACAGCTGGCACACTATAAACTTGCTACTCGACATACTAGGAGCTTACTTGAACACACAAGGGGCACAGGATTTTTTACTATGGAATAATAAGCCACAGCGACCAGAAACAAAATTAAGCTAGATGTAGACATGATTGCATCTCAATTACAAGGGCCCTCGAGAGATTTTTTGTGGTCGCGACAGAAAAAACTGCACCGTAAATAGAACTCTGCACTGAAATAGAGCTGAAGAGAGCTAGAGCACGTCCGAGTTAGCTGCAGGCAGGCAGTGTTAGTGATAAAACTGTTTTAATCCACATGAAACAAATTGGAAAGGTGGGTACATCATGAACTGAGTGCAGCAAACCGACAAACGCGCGTCGACTGCTGCGTTACGTTACTCAACCGGCACAATAATTAAGGGATTTTAAATCGAATTATTACCTGTGATGAAAAGTGGATCCTGTACGATAATCGGAAATGCTCATCGCAATGGCTGAACCCTGGCGAAACAGCCAAAACCTGCCCCAAGCGAAAATTGACTCAAAAAGTTACATGCGAGCGTTTGGTGGACTAGTGCCGGTGTCGTTCACTACAGCTTTCTTTAATCTGGCCAGACGATTACGGCAGATGTCAATTGCTAGCAACTGCAAAACATGATGGAAAAGCTAGCTGCTAAACAACCGAGGTTGGTCATTCGCTCTAGGCCACTGCTGCTTCAGGACAACGCTAGACCACACACTGCACAACAGACGGCTACCAAATCAGAGGAGCTTCAATTGGAATGTCTAAGATATCCACCGTACTCCCCGGACCTTGCTCCAACAGATTATTATTCTCGATTTTTATGTTTGAGTTGTTTTTCTGTCCTGTTTTTATGACTTTTGTATGTAAGTGTTTGTTTTATTTGTGGTGTAATGTCTCATTGTGTCAAATAAATGTTTATTATTATTATTATTATTATTATTATTATTATTACCTTTTTTTTTCGAAATTTGGATAACTTGTTTATGGACAATATGAAAGATGGTATAAAACATATTGAAACTGTATTTTAATTTAACCGCAGGTTCATGCTCTTGCATACGTGGAAATCGGATCTGGTTTTTAAATTAAACAAAAAATATTTTTTAATAAAAATATGCAATACATCGATATTGAGGAACCAGTATCAGAATTGCAGCTAGAAGCAATCTTATGAATACCATGTTTAGGGTTCCCTAGTTCACACGTCTCGGAACCCTTATACCTAGGTTGTTTCGTCATGTCCAAACGGTTAGTGCTAGAAACATGAAACTTTGAATAAATATGTGTGTTCACCACGTCAACAAAGTTCTAATATCAATTTATAGAGTTTTATACTTAATTTTAAGAGAAGGTCCTATACGTAAAGTGGACATAATTTTTTTCTCGCGTCTACCCCATAGTATAAGGTATCATTAGATATGTATTTTAAAAATATTACCAGGTTGTTCGGACGATTTTTTTATTTAGGTTATTTGCATTGCGTGAATTTTCAACTTTAAAACGCATTTTTTGTTAAAATAAAGCGTCCCCGCGCCCTTAACGGCTGGCTCGAAAAATCTCAAAAATTCATGATGAAATTCATGTTTTATTTCATTCATTCATTTCTCAATTCATCATTCAAATTATGATCAACTTTGAAGAAAAACTATAACAGCTTCGATAACTTTGTTAGTTTAGGAGTTATAAAGGCCTAACTTGTAAACACTTTTTGTATAAAAATTACGAAATCATAGGTAAGTTGATTACGGAAACCTATTCTTTGTGTGGCCTGACACACACTCTCGCTATTACTCAAGAACGGCTGGACCAATTTGGCTAATTTTGACCTTGAAATAATTGTGGATGTTTAGAAAAGGTATAGACGGTGAGAAATATAGGAAAGTTGTAGTGAAAATATTAAAAACGAAGATATTTTCTAACTGCTCACTGTGTTAAATTTGCCACTTGACCGTTAAATATATAGGTAGGTGAAGAAGTACGTGTAGGTTTAGGTGTAGTTATAGATGTGGGTGCAGTAGTAGGTTTTATGTAGGTGTAGGTTGTTGTTACATATGTACGTTATTTATTCCAGTTCATAGTTAATGCAGAACAGTCGGGGCAGCTAGTAGGGTTAATAAGTTACACCTATATAATTGTCCGAAACGATGTCGACAACCGGTTCGGAAACTAGCTAAGCTAGATGACCGTACCGACCGAAGGCCGGAGTCCGAAACTTGCGAAATAGTTCCAGGACTGTGTGCGTTTCCTCACGATGTTGACCAGGCAGGATAAGCGTATTGATCAGTCATTCCTCTGGACTAGGTTAAGTTGCGAGAGTGCCGTATGTGCTGGGCAAGCATACGATGTTTAAAATCCCCGGGCCCAGGCACTGCGGTTATTTAAGAGTGATTATTTCACTTAGAGAATATTATATAAATTATGAAAAGCCCATGTCTTGTGACCACTGGGCCATTTAAAATTTATTTGACGGCAACATAACCAATAAACGTAGTTTATAATATTTACATATCGCATGTTAAACTCGATTCGTGTTAGGAAGTGATGAATGATTTACATTACCTCAATGTTCGCCCTTTTCGAGGGTTGTGATAGAAGTGAAACCATAAATAATTCTTATCAAAACAATAACAAGCCACGTTGCTACAAATTGCCCGTAATAGTTGACTAGGTTTCCTTAACCTAATATTTTTATTACTAATTATAAGTTACGAGGAAAAATCGTAAAAAACATCGGCTATCCGCTTAAGCCTTAGGGAAATATAAACATTTAATCGCTTATTTTGTTTTATGGCAAAGGGGTATGGCAAACGAGCTACCAGATCTTTTAAGGCCACTGCCTCGAACTATGCTGCGGAGCAGGAGCGGCGGCGGGGCGGGTAACGCCTACACGGGTCTCGAAACCAGCGCAGCCGCTAGGTCACGTAACACTATAACCACAGAGTAAAAATATATACTGTCCTAGCTTTCTATAATCTGTGCTTATAGTCCACCTTCACCGAGAATATATTTGACGCTGGTTATCTGTGACCCCGGGTCACATATAACCAGCGTCAAATATTCACTTCGATCAAAGCATAGAAGCGTATGATTCTCTCACAACTCTCAAGAAAAACAGATAATTTGAGATGGAAACTATCTTCTAACCCTAAAGTGATTAACAAACTCAGATTATCATAATATTATTATGACCTTTATAAAATAAACTACAACCGTCTTAACCCTTTAATACAATAATATCGATGTTGTTCCAATATTCGAGAACACAAAGAGATTATTGACCCATATTACGAACAGTCCTCGAACATCCTCCCATTTAGAGAGTCATTGGGACCCCTGCCGTTAGCTTTATCTGTTCAAATTGATATTACACGACGATTTAGCCGTTTACAGGGTTATTAGGGTATCAACATTCATAATCGACCCAAGATTTACATACTACTATGTACGAACTGAAAAAAAAGTATACTAAGTAATGCGTCATATTAATGACCAGCTTTTATTTGCGGCTTCGCTCGCATAAATACAGTTCCCACAGAAACACCACTTTTTCAGTTTAAAATATCCTGTTTTAATCCAGAACTAAAACCACTACTATACCATTTTTTTCAAAATCCATTCAGTAGTTTTTTACGTGAGAGAGTCACATTCATCCAACATCCCTCCATCCTCACAAACTTAAACGAGATATTGCAAAGAAAATTGGCATATTGAAAACGTATTCACTATTCTCTTGGTAAAACCGTGTGCTAAGTGCGAGATTTTGCCGTAAAGAATTTTAGTTCTAACTGTAAATGCGATTGTTCGTTCCTTATTTGCGTGTACTTTTTTCAATTTGTTTAATTTCATTACTATGACACTCAACAGTTTTGGAGATTTCGTCTATCTTGCTACAACATAGGTATCATATACCTATGTTGTAGTAAGATCTTTCAATAGGCTGAAGTTCTTTTTTCAATACTTTCTTCATTTCATGCGTAATATCATTTAAAAACTTGTTTGGATCGAAGTTACCGATGCTATCACTGAGTTTAATGGGTGAATCTTCTTTCTCTTCCTCCTCTGGTATAATAAAGGAAGACTTTCGATGAGGGGACTCCATCTGGCACTCACCACAGGTCCAGTCTAGGTTATTTGCATTGCGTATTGCAGCAAGTTGTTTGGTAGATAATCCTGCGCAAGTCTGACTAGCGTGCACGACCTTTGAACAACTGTGGTATTCTAAACCAGGTATTTTTTGGTTATGTTTTAATCACATTTGTCACACTTTGTAGTAATAGGCATTTTCACTATAATTATACAGTATAAGAGCGAATTAAAACTGAGTGTAGGTACGATTTACTGCGCACGGGCGGATCGCACTGCAGCGCGCGATGAATCTTATATCAACCATCGCCACGGTTACGTTAGTAATAAAAATATAGTCGTTGCCACGGTGCCATTTTTATGTAAATTTGACAGATTTACTATTGAAATTTCAAGACTGACAAGACAAGACAAGACAAAGTGACGAAACAGTAAGTCAATGAGGGTTTTTGATATTTTTTCTAGGGGGACACTTGATGGTAGTCCATGTGATGAACTTTGAAGGAAAACTATACTAGCTTTAGGTATAACTTTGTATGTTCAGGAGTTGGGAGAGGGGAGGAGGCCTACATTGTAAAATTAGCTTACTTGGAGACTTCGTACAGAAGTAACGAAATCATAAGTAAATATACTTTTTCAAATATTGATATAATAGTACGGAACCGTTCGTGCGTTAGTCCGACTCGCACTTGGCCACTTTCTATTTTTTCAGACCCAACTCACACAAAGCGTCATCTGGTGGCGTAAGTGATATAAAAAACGGTCAATAAGAATTTTCGATTTCTTTTTTCTGTTACCAGGCGACGCGTGGTAGCCTGACGGTCCTTGTCGTGTCAAAAAGCTGTCAGATGTCACGAATTTCAAAACCCTCATTTGATCGAATGGTTGTGAGCTTCTAAATGTTTGTTTATTTTTTATTTTGTCACTTGAGTGCTAAGTGTGAGTTTTGCATTCGATCGTGAGCGCGTTTGTCGTTTACTAGGAATTTGTATGTGATCTGACCTAGTTGTCGCGTTTACAACTAGGTTGTGCTGTACAAATCACATACAAATTCCTAGCAAACGCCAAACGCGCTTACGATCGAATACGAAAAGAAAAACTCACACTTAGCACTCTGAACTCGACTGTAATATAGAATACAGATACTCTGTATTATCCACATCTATTAGGAAAAAGCTATTATTACTAAATTAGGACTTAAACATTCTAGTTACAAGCTCCATTAAACCTAATAGGCTTTTATACTAAACGACATTATGACAGTATAATACTTTGTGTTATTGTAATTAATGTATTGTCTTATATTCTCCAAGAGAAATAGAAAAGGGAAAATGAATTTGACACGATACAAAAGATAGTTACATAAGTGATTGGAATATTATTAACTGATATAAATAAAATTAGTTTCATTACACAGATTAGTTAAAAAACTGTTAAGCTATCAAAATTACATTATTTGTTTACAAGCCTTGATAAAATATATTAGAAATAACCAGAATAATTATCTTATGTTATAAGGGCGCAAAAATTTAAGGCTCGTCACTAATTCAAAGGACATGCTCCAAAATCTATACAAAAAAAAAAAGAATCAGAATCATTGATGACACCAAAAGGGCAATCCCGCAAAACGCCGGGAAAGTTTTGAGCAAGATGGTTACAAAATCACAGTAGATTGATGAGAGAGAGTAGGTGTAGGTGTATTTTTTGGTGTAGGTGAATGTAGGCATAGATGAGAGTGGTAACGGGGTGTCGTTTTCGCCTTCAGAATCGCGGAACTTCCGAAAGACATCGTACTAGCTGAATAGCACCTCCGTAAATTGAAATTGTAGGCGTATGTACGCTTAATACCTACAATTTCATCACCACAATATACACCTACATATTTTATATAACCTACACCATCCAACATTAGTTTTTCCTTCATCCAAAAACTTCCATACAAAAACTGACTTTATTAATCAAAATCAAATATTTAAAGTGAACACATGGGTTTTGGGAAACCATTTCGTTAGGCTGAGTTGGTCAAAATTAACCCAGAAGCGACACCCCTGGGTTAATTTTGGACCAACTGGAACTTTATAACTGGAATGTAGTATTTTACTATGACGGTTTTATAATTCTATGGAAGGTGCTTAAATTCTGCCATGTGCAACTACAAAAAAAAATATTTTAAAATTAACTAGGCAATATCCTCTTGGGACACGGAAAATCTTTCATGGGTCGCTTCTTTGTATCAGGGCTGCGACTGTTTCATGGCTTAATATTTTGTAAGATTATGGCGAATATTTATTAATCCATGTTGAAATTTTAAACCATTAAGTACATTAAAATCTGAAAAAAATTTCACTTAAATTAGACAAATGTAACTGTAGTGAGGTCCTTATAAACTGAATACCGCTGATTCATTTTCTGCTTAACAATAGAATTCGTTCATTTACGCCAGGAAGCGGTAGACAATAGTAGCACGTTATACATCGACGGTATTGAACGGGCTTGAAAAGTAGTTGTCTATCAAAACCGACAATGGATGCCGCGCTCACAGCGGCATTCTAGTTCATGTATTGTTGAAAGCGTTCCGTACCGCAACAGCCTATATTTACTGAATGGTAAACTATTTATGGCAAAACTCGTAATTTTTTCCACTAATGGCCTGCATAAGAATCTACTGATATGTGTCAGATAGCTTATTTGCATGTTTTGTCTCTGTCGCTCCATATGAGGTAAGCTTTAAAACTTCCGAATAAGCTATCCGAAACCGGCCCAAAGTGTTGCAAAATAGCTTGGAGTTTTGTGTATTATTGTATCTGAGGATGAGTGCGCCGGAGCAATGATTTATAAGGGTCAGCTCACACCGAGACCCGACTTTTAAGGTAGCGATTCAAAATTGAGCTTTATTCGCTAAGCAAAAAGACACGTTTAATTGCAAGAGTTCGAATTTCGAGCTGCACTACGCTGCGCAGTGCGGTGCCGGTCTTAAAAATGCAGCGCCGCGTCTCGGTGTGACCCTTACCTGCGACTCCACATGTCGAATTTACAAAGGCTAGTAGCGTCCGCAAAAAAGTGGAATGTATTCCCATTACCCTGCCAATATATTTCTGTCATACACACGCTGTGGGTTGTACCGTGTACGGTTATAGTATTAACACACGTACAGATTTGGTCCGGAGCAAAACACGGATTCGATTGCCAACTTTGGAGTTTCTCTCTAAAATTTGGGAAAAAATCCTCGACGGGAAGGATATTTTAGGCTTATAATTATATTAAGCTATTGAACTGTCATAATAATAATTATCAACAAGCGATTTGAAAAGTCAATCTGTAGAAAAATATAAACTATTGGAAGTGTATTGTAATGTAAAAAGGACAGAATAATATAACAGAAATAACTGTTTTACTATTTATTAATCAGTTTATTTAAGTTTGGGGATAAATATTTTTCTGATGTTTCGAACACTGCACAAAAATCGGAACGCACTGTAAATAGTACTCTGTTCTAATAATATAGAGCTGAAAATCAAACACACGAGTGTCCTGATTTCATAATGGTCCGCTCCAGACCAAATCTGTACGTGTGTAAGCATCATTATTGTCGTAGTGTTCGTACTGGCATAGAGCAGCTCGTAGTTCGAACTAATGCTGATTAGTTTGAATATCGATACAATAACTATATGACAAAGGGTTTTGGATAATACAAATTAGGTAGTTACCTTAATATAATTTTGTAACAAACAGCCGTATTTACTCTTGACATACCTGTTGCCCGCGGCTCCGCCCGCGTAAATAATATATCCTACGGGAAACACTACTTTATCGGGATAATAAGTAGTCTATGTTTTAATCTAGAGCCTAAACTACTACCAAATTTCATCAAAATCAGTTCAGTAATTTTCGCGTGAGAGAGTAACAAACATCCATCAGTCCTCACAAACTTTCACATTCATAATAGCAGTAGGAGGAGATTACAATTTTTCAACCCCTTAGGTTTGCAACCTTGTTTTGACGGATGAACTGAATTTGATCTAGTTTTTTTTTATTGAAAGTTGATATGACCGAGAGTGTTCTTAGCTATAATTCATCGTCATCAGATGACTCACTACTTGGCAATTCGGTGGGTTAGTTAATATTGTTTTATATATTATTATAAGATATTTATACAAAATGTTCCTATGAGCTGATTCTTAGTTTTGAAATCATTAAAATATAAGCATTTCCGTGGCGCCTTGTCAGTGTGAGAACTGCCTTATTTGTACTTTTAGTTTGTAGTTATGTCCGGCCCAGTGTATTTATTTAATATACAGCCTAATTCATAAAATCAAATCATCTAATTCCTCTCACGTCCGCCGGACAGAGCCTCCCACTTACAAATTGATATGCACAAATACACTTTAAAAACAGGTATTAGAGCAGGTATTTATGAAATTTGGGCCTGAAAACAGTTCTTATTAAAAATACTGCGCAAGCAAATAGTCTTTTGAGTTTTAAGGCTAAAAAAACCAGTCAAGTGCGAGGAGGACTCGCGCGATGAGTTCCATACGAAACGGCAAAAACACCACGATTGTTGTTGGAGCCCCACTAAAATATTTATTTTATTCTTTGTCTAGTATTTGTTGTTATAGCGGCCACAGAAATATCATCTGTGAAAATTTCAACTGTCTAGCTATCACGGTTCATAAGATACAGCCTAGTGCCAGACAGTCAGACAGACGGAGACTTAGTAATAAGGTCCCGTTTTTACCCTTTGGGTACGGAACCCTAAAAATACGCTAGGTCATAAAAAGCGCCATGCTCGAAGTAAATAATAAGAAAAATCGTCATCAGTCGCTACATATGCTATAATAGCTGTCATCAGTCATCAGAAGTACATAATAGTTACGTCAACCTTCTAAAGATTTTTTTTTACCTAGTTGGTGCCCGCAACTTCGTTTGCATAGAACTAACAGAAACGAACTCTATTTTTTAAAGGGAATCCGAAGATAAAAGTAGCTTATGTTAGACCTTATAACATCAGTTATATGCCAGTGAAAGTCCCGTGAAATCGGTCCAACCGTTTCAGAGATCAGCCGGAACAAACAGACAACAAGACAGACAGACTGACTGACAAAAGTTAAAAAAAATGTTTTTTTTTTTTATTGTAAGTATATACCTCATACAATTTTATATTATTAATCAAGTAAAAAGCTAATAATTTTAAAATACAAACAGACACTTCAATTTATTTATTTGCATATAGATTTTGCATGACATTGTATTTGTATTTTAACGACAAAGATGATCATCAATCTGTAATTAGTAATTCACTTATTTGCCCACAGTAAATACTATGTATTATGTTTATTTTTGACTGCATAAGTCATAAACTAACAGTAAACACTACATCTGTATTTTAACGGTTCAAAGTTGTTGAACAACGGGGACGACAACTCTGTGTTAATTTCCCGTTAACTCGCGCGGAAACTTTGAGATTACGACGTCAAAACGTAATACATATTAATAATTGAAATTAATATAAATTAATTAATAATAATATTATTATTAATTATAATTAAAAATTAACACACCTATTTCGGTGACGGTGGCCGGTTTCATTGAAACCAGGCCAGCTACGCGGGCGTTATTTTTTATAGTGTCCAAGTGTGTGCGCGGTACACAAGAGCACTCTCTCTTCCTTTACTCTCGAAACCTAGTGGGACGGATTACCGACACGCTTGCCGAGAGATCAGGCGCAGGACCGACATTTTACATACCCGTCCGAGTTCCGACGCATGGATCATCTCTCTTGTCTGACAATCAAGTGTGATATCAGCCTGCATTGTCCTAAACAAACTTGGAAACAACATTTTTCGTTGTACCAACGCAGGAATCAAACCCACGACCTCTGAGTCGAGAGCCAAGCTCTAAGCTACTGGACCACGTAGGCTGAACATAATTATTAGTATAATGAATAAATAATTTCATTATAAACACTTATGGGTAATTTTTTAAGCTTTTTTCCTCTTGCTTTCTTGGATCTGTAGGATTTCGTGAAATGTGAGAGGTAAAGGAGGATGGGCGGAAATGTATGAACGCTGGTCCACCTATTCAGTAGGAACAAGCCATAATATCCTACTACTATTATAAATATAAAAGTTTGTGAGGATGGATGAATGGATGGAGGTTTGTTACTCTTTCACGCAAAAACTACTCTAAGCGGATGTTTTTGACGCTTTTGATGAAATTAGCTACGGTAGTAGTAGGCTTTAGATTAAAACATATGCTACATTATATCCCGAAATATACAGTAATCCCACGGGAACACGGGACACGGGAGTTCAGAGTGCTAAGTGTGAGTTTTTCTTTTCGTATGCGTAAGCGCGTTTGGCGTTTGCTAGGAATTTGTCAACTTATGTTTATAATAACAGAAGTTAGCAGAGGCGGACAGACAGATGGATGGACGGACAGACGGACGGACACGGCGAAACTATAAGGGTTCCTTGTAATACTACGGACTCTAAAAAGAGACCTTTCTAATGGCATATAGCTTGTGTATGTTGATAAATTAATTTCAAATTAACGGCTAACTAAGTGAATAGTAATTTTAATATTTTGTCTGTCTGTCTATTTATTCCGGCGAATCTCTGAAACAGCTGGACTGATTTAACTGGACTTTCACTGGCAAATAGCTGATGTTATATGGAATAACTTAGGCTACTTTTTAAAGATTTCATTTATAAAATACATTATGGTTCCGTTTCCGTCAGTTCCACGCAAACGGAGTTGAGGTTATGTAGTAACTATTTATTAACATGTGGTTGGGAACCCCAGCTAGTTTAGAATATTAACAGCATAAACGTATTTAATATCGAAGTTCATCAACATCAAAGTCACATTGGAAAATGGTTTCAATTGTTTTGTAACACAATACGAGTACATCAGAAGACATTGCTTTTTGTTTAGTCGACCGACTTCACTACAAAGCATTTGAGTAATGAAATTTGTCTTTCCATTCTGCGAAAATAGGTTTCTGCGAATGTTTTTAGTGTTTTCACTAAATAAAATATTGGTAAGAGGCCTTTGTTTTTGATATTCTAGTTCAGTTTTAACATTAAAATACTCTGCAATATTTATGAGTTTTATACCTACTGTTAGATGTAGTACGCGTACCATCGAACAAGTTGCCGCTCGACCGGGTATACGATAAAAATCGCTCAACAGCGCCGTTGAATCTTGCGAACGCACACGTACTCACGTGTAAATACGTAGTTCAACCACTGCAGTCGTTGCGGTCACTTCATTTGTGTTAAAATATTTCGAGGCGTCCAAGTGCAAAGGAAAATGTTTAGAAACTGATCGAGCAGGAACATTGTCTGATGATGGTACATACTCGCAGAATCCTGCAACCGTACATTTTACTGCGATATAAACTATCGTTGTATGAAACTTCATCAAAGTCCGTTCCGTGGTTTAGGCGTGATTGCGAAAGACAGCCGTTCCCGCACGATATACGGAATTTGAAAAACGAAGTTCCGGCAACATCTAGTAGAATTGTACTCAGGGAAATTAATCTGCGAATTTGTTCCTATGGCAAGTAGCTCACACCGAAACGAGACGATATGCGACGCTGGGCTGCATTTTAAAATAGTGATTCAAGTATGAACTTTATTCAGTACACAAGAAGACAAACGTTAATTTCATTGCTAGAGCAGCGCCGCGATAAGCAGAGCGGTGCAGTTTGACATTCGAACTCTTGCAATCAAACGTGTATCTTCTTGTGTATTGAATGAAGTTCAATTTTGAATCGCTATATTTAAAATGCAGCCCAGCGTCACGTACCATCTCGTTTCAGTATGAACTGATCCTTACTGTTATCATAATCAATTCCAAATGCTTATGAGTTTTTGCTGATAGCACAAGTCTTGAATAACCAATTGAATTTAAGATCAGTTGCAGTTGGTGCATTAGACGAAGTTAGACGAGCAAGATAGTTATCGAACTTCTCGTAACATGATTACTATTACGACGAGGGAATATATTCAGATAAGTACTAAGTAGAATTGGGGAGGATACATGTAAAATATTTAGTTCAATTTATTTACTCAGAAATATTGAGGTTTTACGACATAGACGTATATAATATTATAGACGAGGCATGTTGAGGTTAAAACTGTCCACACAGGCCATTTACCCCTTTTTTGAAACAAAACTTTTGGAGTTTTTGGGGCCATTTTGACATTTGAAATATGGTGAAATCAAGATAGCTGACATTTTTGAGGTATGGTGAAAACCAAGATGGCGTAACTTTTACTTGCATTTGTTCTGTCAAATGTACGTTTAGTTTTACGCCTTTAGTTTTGAAATATTTGTTTTATACTACTTGATAAACGTAAAAATGTTTATTTTATGTGTAGTTTAGTAATTACATTTACGAGACTTTTGTATGGAATTTTGTAAACAAATGTACCTATGAAAATATTGATCTTTAGTGTCTTTAGATCTTCTGAGAAGTTACTCATATTCGGAGTAGTTACTCATATTTATGCAATAAACAATCTGTTGTTTAGCCGTGAACGTGTATAAAGTTCTAGTGGAGAATGGTGGAATTTGTGTAAGACACATGGGACATTAGACCGGAAATATAAGTTATAAGTTATACGTTTGACGTGTTTGTGTGTCTGTGCGTGGCATGATGAACGGACGGAACGGATGAACCGATTTTGATCTGCTTCTTTTTGTTTGAAAGCTGACATGATCGAGAGTATTCTTAGCTATTCATCATCATCAGCACGCTCACTGCCAGAAAATTCGGGGATTACTTAAAAATTTTAATTTGGTTTTACCAAATAAAATAAATTCCTAAACTAGTTTAATTATTTGATCAATCTATCTGAATATATTGTATAGTAAGAAAATAGAAAAATTAAAAGCTGTAAGTAAATCTGATCCGACAAATTACAGGCCTATATCGATTCTACCGACCTTTAGTAAAATATTTGAAAAAAATATTTTAACACAGTTATTAGTGCACTTTAATTTAAACAATTTATTACATAATAATCAATACGGTTTTACTAGGGGTCGATCAACAACGGATGCTGGTATATGGTATAGGTCTTCTTTGTAGTATCTTTGAAGTTTGGGTTACAGGATGCATTCGGTGTATTTTGCGACCTCTTTAAGGCCTTTGATTGTGTTGAGCATGCTACATTGTTTAGAAAATTGCACCACTATGGTATTCGGGACTCTGCACTCAACCTTTTGAGTTCTTACCTTAAAATAGAACTTAAAGGGTGGAGATAAATAATAAAAGGTCCACTGGCACCAAAATAGAATTAAATGTCCTACAGGGATCCATTTTAGGCCTTTTTCTTTTTCTCATCTATATAAATGACTTACCTTATCTTGTTAAATATAATAATAATCTGATAGTACCATTTGCCGATGATACTTCACTAATTTTTAATGTAAAGCGACTACAGTCAGATTATGACGAGGTAAATAGCCCTCTCTCAAAAATAGTACATTGGTTTAACAACTTACTTTTAAATTCTAAAAAAACTAAATGTTTAAAGTTTATATTGCCCAATGTTAGGCAAGTACAAACCAATATACTAATTAATGATGAGAAAATGAATTTAGTGGACACCACTGTGTGTGCGAGCAATATGCTCAATTTACAAAATGTCCTTTTTTGAATCTCTGAGAGAAAAGTTTAAATAGGTATACTGACCGTCGCTTCTCAAAACATTTTTTATAATGTATTATATGTTATAAAGAAAAGTAATTTTAAAACTAAAAGCGACAATCACTGTAGAAACACTAGAAATAAGCACAAGCTAGATACACCGGTGATCAGGCTAAGTAAAGTAAGCAAATCCTTTAAAGGTCAATGTATACGTCTGTACAATAGAATCCCAGAAAACGTTCAAAATCTTTCCATTGATAAATTCAAAAAAGTAGTTAAAGAATTTTGATTTTTAATTGTCCAATGATTAGTTCAACATTTAAAAGGATATAAGTTTCAGATATCTGTGACAAAGTTTACAAAAGCATTAGAGTTTTGGAGAACTCGTTTAAGCAATAGAGAGAAGTTTCTCGTAAGATGGCTTATGAGTTTGCGAGATAATGTTATGTATCGTGTTCAGTGTTGCCAACTTTAAAACGGGAAGACTATATTTAGATATAAACTTTGATTAAAACATATGTCGAATGATACGGTTAATATTTAATGGAATAGTACCTTCCTGGTAGTTTATTCCTCGGAGTTCTAGTAGATAAAAAAAAAAAGATTCGCAATAATATTTTACCGGAGTTCGAACCCACCACATTCCGAATTTCCGAACAACGCCAAAATTGACCAAACTGCCAATCGTACATTGTTGATATATTCTTGCACGACGTAAGAAAAAACATATATAACTTTGTAAAGCTCAGTTTTTCAGGGATAGAACCTAGCTAGTCCGATTTTTCTCCGCCGAAATTCCTTATTATAAAATTAAGTCACTCGGTTCCCTGATCGCTTAGATCTTTTAAACTAAGCAACAGATTTTAATGCAGTTTTCAGCAATGGATAAAGTGATTCAAGAGGAAGCTTTATATGTATAATACATCGCACCCGTGCGAAGCTGAAGTGGGTCGTTAATATAAAACAATAAAAATTAAATTCCAATTACTGTCAAAACCCCACCCCTGAGGTGAATATCACCATACTAAATAATAATCAGCATGGCAAGAGCTATTAACTGAGATAGGTTCGAAATCTGTTGGTGGGTGGAGACGATGTTTTGCATAGTCCTATTCATAATTACAGAAGTTAGAAGTACGGACAGACAGACAGACGGCTAGCATATATATTAGATATATAAGCTTTTAGTATTCTGTATCTTCTTTTGTAATTAATAAAGTTCAATTTTGAATAGCTATCTTAGACCCTTAGACCGTAAGTAGATTCGCTGTATCATATCGTTTCGTTTCAGTGTGAATGAATGTTAACCAGTTCAGCGCTTTACGACTGAATATTTTAAAGTTTTCCATGAAACCTAGGAATGTGACATTAGCAATTTCCTTAATTGTAAAGGGTTGTGGTTGCATTAACATAATGAGAGTTAATCCGATTCAGAAGCAGGTAGCTTTGATATTCATTTTTGCCCGACCGTGTAAGGATGATTCGACAAAAACTAAAACCAATGAGCCGTCATTACCTGGCAAATATGTATATAATATAATATTTTTTCATTTCAGCCGGTTTACTTATCATTTTTTTTATATGATAGAACTATAAACTTTCACAAACAGTTAGCAGTTTCCCGCAAAACTAGTGTAGCAGTTTGTTCTGAGGGCAATGAGTGCAGGTTACTAGCACCTCTCGAACGTCCAAGCGACAAAACGACAAATCGGACAAGTGTCCGTATGTCGTATCGTTGTCGTGTCTTAAGGTGTAAGTTTGCCGCGTTTTATTCTTCCAAGAACAAACTGATAAATTGTTACTAAAACCTATGCATGTTATATATATTCAGAAACAAGGGTAAATTCCCTATATGATGATAATGTAACTGGAATGAAAAAGTTAATTAAAATTGTAATAAGTTTAGTCTTGCTGTATTATGCTGTACACCAAAAATCATGCGATATAAAAATCAAGCGCTGTAATAATTAAAAAATTACAAAAAATATTATACTGTAGGTAAAACCGAATTAAAAAAAGGGAGAAAATTCGTGATGGGACCCAAACCCAACTACCTACTAGTAATAAACAGCGAAGATTTGCTTGTTTGTTTGCATTGAATAGGCTCCGAAACGGACGATTTTAATGAAATTCGGTACTGATATAGAGTGGACCACGGGGAAGGATATAGGTTACTTTTTATCCCGAAAAAGTACAGTGTTATCTTAGGATACTGTATTTACGGGGGCGGAGCCGCAGTTTTAAGCTAAGTATTATATAAAATGTATAAAATCGCAGGCCAAATAACTAATAGCTATAATTCAATCATTAATAACACGGTTTTGAGCTCGTTATTATAATAACAGCTGTTGAGCGTTGCATGAAGCCTATTCCTGCCTTGATTAATCGTTTAGTTGTGTAGCAGCATTATAGCGGCCTTATAAATTGGTAACGCCCATTCGCTGTCCAGTCTTTCATTTTTCACGTCAACGCTTGCAAATTTCATGTAGCAAAATATTGCTTATTAATTAAAGATTTAAGCAAATAAGGCGAAATGCACACTACAAACCATAGCTTATACTTTAAACGAGCTAACCTTGTATATATATATAATCGGAATCTCGGCAACGGCTCCAAGTATTACCATGAAATTTAGTATATTTTTTGGGAGAGAAAAATCGATCTAGCTAGATCTCATCCCTCTGAAACTGCGCATTTTTAAGATAAATACGTTTTTTTCTTTCGTGGTGCAACTATATATAAATAATTTGGACTCGATTATGTCAGTCTGATTGGCAGTTTGGTACGCTTATGTATAATTTTTGCTTTGTTTGGAAATTTAAAATGTGGTACCCTCGAATCCCGGTCAGATAAATATTTTGTGATTATTTTTATTTTTTTCATTATTAGAACTCCGAGCGAAGCTCGGTTACCCAGGTACTAAACATTTATCCAAACAGGGGCTTAGACAAAGTATATTATCGAAACTGTAATGAAGATAGAAATTTAATAAAATATATAGGTATGTTGTGTTTTTTAATAACCACGAAATTATGAGACGAAATGTGTCAATCTGATACATTGGATTATTTCCTAACTTCGTAATTGCTTTTAAATTATTAATTTGGCTATGCATCTCGGCCAAAGTGGTCAAACATTTACTATCATTGAACGTTACTTCAATAATGAAATCAACTATTCATACGGATGGCCGGTTCATGAAAAATGCAGCGGCAATTTGCGAGATGGTCCCTGAGTCGAGCCCTCCAGTGTACTGACAGGCGTAAACGATCGGATTAAATTCAGGAGCGTACACTGACCGCGTAAATGATCGGATCATAATACGGATTTACCACCTGTGATTTTATGTTTTTTTCCACATTTTTTTGATGATTAAACGGCTTATGTGTAGCTTAACCGGATGATGCAATGGTCGTGGGTTTAAATCATTATACGACAAACGAGATTTTTTTTTAAATAGATATTTTAGAAAAAATCCCCATAATTCGGGTTTTAAAAATATAAAGCAGTTAAGAATAAATATACGGTGGAAAAAGTATAGGAATAAATTGGACTACGACGAATTTTCATTGTTGAGGTCGAGAGAACGTCTGATACAAAGGAAATGTTTTAGGGACTATACTACAAACTGCGAGCGCAATTTAAAAACCATCCGAAGCTATTTTGGACTTACATAAAAGCATTGCGTGGAGGCTCAGCTTATCCTAAAAAATTAAACCCAAACTGAGTGGATTATACAGACGGTAAAGAAATATGCGATGCCTTAAGTTCTTTTTTCCAAAGCGTATTTGGTAAGCCTTCTGATATCTGTACTTCATATCAATCGTTGCCTTCATGCACAGACGTTGTATCGAACGTACAAACAACAAACTCGACAGTATCAAAAATTTTAAAATCTTTAGACATCAACAAGGGCGCCGGCTGTGATGGCCTTCCTGCCATATTCTGGTCACGATGCTCCGTCTCACTTTCTCTACCGTTAGCAATATTATTTAATCGTTCCCTACGAGAAGGTATCTTCCCACGTAAATGGAAGGCCGCGCAAATAGTACCCATACATAAAAAGGGGTCGCGCGTGGACATGAAGAACTACAGAGGAATATCTATTCTAAATATACCGGCTAAAGCACTGGAAAAAATTGTATACAACTATATCTATCCCGTTTTATACCGTTCTATACCCAATCAGCAACATGGTTTCTTAAAAGGCCGCTCAACGACAACTAACCTGGCCTGTTTTACCAATTATATATTAGAGAATATGGATCGTGGTGGGCAGATTGATGTGGTCTACACGGACTTTGAGAAAGCCTTCGATCGTGTGGACCATGTTATTCTCCTCCACAAACTGCATGCATTTGGCATTCATGGTGACCTGTTACGGTGGGTAGAGTCATATCTCTCAAACCGATCTCAGGCTGTAGTGATGGGTGGTTATCGCTCGAATTTCATTAATGTTCCAACTGGGGTACCTCAAGGCTCACATTTAGGTCCACTCCTATACAACGCGTATCTTTATGACATAGGTTCAATCATAAAACACTCTAAATATCTAATGTGTGTGGACGATAAAAAGATTTTTTGTAAAATTACCACAGCTCAAGACTGTTTATTACTTCAAAAAGATCTCGATAATTTATTTGCGTATTATATAATGAACAACATTACAGTTAACTTGAGCAAATGTGAGTGTATAACTTTTACTCGTAAACAAAAACCTATTACCCAATATTACAACTTTAATGGTAGCGTAATTCCAAGGAAACGAGGTGTTAGGGATCTAGGTGTTTTTTTAGATACCAAGTTGATGTTTTCTGATCATATCGAAAAAATAATAACCAAAGCACACAAAAATCTTGGCTTTGTTCTCCGCAGTTGTAAACCATTCACAAACATTACAGCTCTCAAGTCTGTCTATTCCGCTTTTGTAAGAAGTATCTTAGAATATAGTTGCCCTATTTGGTCTCCTCATTACATTATTTATAAGTCCAGGCTAGAAAGAATACAAAATAAGTTCATATCCCATCTTAACTATCGTAACCGCAAATACTTTAACACGTATGAAGACGCTTGCGCCGAGTATGATATGTTGACTCTGGAACACAGACGCATTGTCCTCGATATGGGTTTTCTGTATGATATTATAAATAGTAGGGTAGACAGCATTCACCTTGTCTCAAACATCGCATTTCGAACCCCCCAATATCGAATCCGTAACACCACTCTACTACATGTTCCAATGCATCACACCAACTATGCACATAACTCGGTCCTGACACGAATCGCTCGATCATATAATAAATACTTTAGCGACGTTGATCTTTTTACTAGCTCTAAAGTTAATTTCAAAAATAATATAATAAAAACAATAAAATCCCTAAAATTATGACTCATAAAATATTAATTGCTTGTTTGCTGTGTTATTGGAGTAGTATCTACTGCTACAATGATACAGGTATTGTTTTTACAAATTCCTAATCTACATGGTAGCTGTAAAATTTTAATTTAACTCATAGGAAGAGTTACTGTTTACTTTTTTTTTAAATTAAAATTGTAAACCAGTTTTTTTTTTTAAGAATCACTATTGACATTTCTTACTTTTAAATTATCATTCATCTTTTCACGTTAGCACTATTGTTAATTATGGGAAACCTGTTATTGGCTATATCTTTGTAAAATACTAATCTTAAAAAAATTATTTGTATTAAGCTGTTGGTTTTCATAATAAATAAATAAATAAATAAATAAATATATATTATCAATTATACCATTCAACTTCCCATTTCTATTAAAGTAATAAGTAAAGTAATAATCAAATTTTTTCCAATATAATGATTACCTTTTGTACAAACAATGTTTGAAATAGCACAAAAGGCGAGTTTTAAATTGTGAACATTTTTGAGGTAAATTGAATTTTTCGGCAAACACCGTATAATGTCGTATTTGCATTTCCACGAAATGATAATACGAGTCATGAATGTTTCATACACGGTATGGTTTATGCATACGATTCTTTATATTTTTATTTTAAAATTTGACCATTTAAAACTGTGCAATGATAATAATATGTATTTTTATGATGGCATTCTCTTTTAAATAACAAAAAGGCTATCGCATGACAGATCTGAAATGTTAGTTAGTTTTATTCAAATACCTGCGTGACGACAGGTTGCATCGCCAGATCACCACAATAACGTCCACCTTGCCATACTACATGTCTATCAACACATTTTGTTTACTGAGCTATAATTAGTGGATCGATTAGGACAAAGAAAATTACATATCGAAACCTTTGGCTTAAAAGACTTTGGCGTTAAAGATGCAAGGTTAAAAAATAATAAGTCATTAAAAACTATGCGTAGGTAAATAATTAGTTAAATATAATCCATAACGTTAATTACTTACATGAAAATTAGGTAATCAGAAAAATATAAGTGTTGAAATTCACCCATACACGGAAAACTCACGGTAGTGTGTGTTTATAATCTAAAATAGTATGTGTTGTTGTTATTTTTATTAATCTTAATATGTATTTCTAAGCATTATTTAAAAATATTAATACCTTCCTTCCAATAAACTTTAACTGTGCCAAATATCATACAGTATATCATACAAATATCCTCCGTTCGTACAGTTCTCGTAAAACTGTACTGAATGTTTTCGATTCACGTATTAAGGCTGTACTAGTCGGTTTTGTCTCCATTCAAATGCTGTTGGTGATTTACTCTAAAGTCAAATATTGTAGACCCAAATTTTAGCGCAATATCGATTTTTATTATACTTATCTAGGTCGGTATGTGCTTATATTTCTATAATTTAAATCAGTTTAGAATATAATTGCCTCCAAACATCGATTTTTAGCGCAACTTTGACCGTAAATAAAAACAAACGCAGAATAAAAATAAAAAGCAAGTATCTACATACCGACACAGTTTGATTATTCAGAAATTGAGATATATTTACTTCAGACACAAATATTATATAGTTTTTTCATAAAATACCAACAGCTGCATTGTCGATTTGCGTAATTTGTGGACGCCTTTTATAAAATACTAGCGTACATAATAAATATATCAAAGCGGTATAAATGTGTGCACTCTAGCTTCTCTTATAAGTATAGATTACTATTTTATGGGTATATCCTTTTTTCCCCAATGTTAGGTGAAATACCAAGTATTTTCCCCGCGTGCCACACTGAATTAGAGCCGTTGACTAGTATATATTTTACATTTGGAAACACTTTATTCTCTTATCACGTTTAGTTATTCTCTTAATTATTTTTAATGTTATATTTTAGCATAAATATTTTGCCTTTTATGTAATGTTCAAGTCCACAATTCATAAATCAGTCGACAGGTCGACTTATTTTTTTCAAAAAACGTTGCATTGCAACGCGAGAACGGTTTAAAGTGTAAGGCCTTATCGTTGCTCGTGAAAAGCATACGCTTTTATGAAATTTTCGAAAGTGAAAAATTATGTGCTGATGCGTATGTAAATGAATGTAAATGTGTGCCAATCGAAGATTTTTGTTCATATTTATGTACCAATTTAGATTCTTGATTCTTTATAGTAAAAGTCTAGTCAATTAGGTAATTTTTTTAATACATAAACAAATAGTGCTCTGAAAAATGAGATTTACGAAAGGAATAGAATATGTACTGAGAATCAATGTTTTTAAAGAAAATGACGTATTGTTTGAAACATTTTTGTGATTCTTGTAAAAAAAAACACTCTCTGACATTGTAACGTCAAAATTCTAACGAAGTAATTGTTACAAAATGTGCAAAAACATGCAGAAAATTTTAATATTTCCGAAGTTTGTGCGCTTATGTTCATACTTACCATAGTAAACCTTTTTGTATTTGACGTAAGTGGCTTTTTACACTAATTATGAAAAAAAAAATCCAACTTTTTTGTAACTTTGAAATGGACGTAATTCCAAATCTACACATAAAATCTTATTAGTTTTTTATCTTTTATCAAGTTATTTGAATGTTTATAAATGTTCTAAAAAAATTACATGTTGTCAAATACCCTAGTAGTTTAGCTTAGTTTTAGTTTTATGTAGCTATACCTAAGAGCGCTATACCTTAGAGAGCTATACCTTAGAGAGCTATAATACCTTAGAGAGCTATACCTTTTTTGGCAACATTAACAAAACGGAATATAATCATCATGACTGTATAATATACGTGAAGCAAAAACTTTGAGTAGGGTACACTTTTACGAGAATTGTGTAAAAGGAGTATGAAATTTGGCTCAGTTAAAGTTAATATGGAGGACGGTGTGCAGAAAGCTAATATGTTTTATATTCAATTTATAAAATAAAGTCACACACACTACCTCACTCAACTACCGTGCGTTTGTATAATACATGTATAATAACAGTAGGTTTGACACAATTGTCAATCTTTCTTTCACATTCAATAGGCAATATTTGCATATATTTATTGCAGGGGCGTGCGCTCCATATAGGCAGAAATGCAGTGCTTTACTTGTCATTCACAGATATTTTAATAAAACGTTCGTACGTTTTAGATGACTTTAATAATTAATTAATAGTAAATAAATTAATTTAAAAAATATAATAACTTAAAAACGTCTAATATTTTATAAATAACAACTCATCTCATGCCGGTGCGTGCTGCAGGACAAATCATCGCATGTATGTGTAATTTTCATACTTCGCAAACAACCCATGAATATCGACATGATTATATACCGGCAAGTCCCGCAGCAGGCGATGGTTCTCGGGCCTCGGCTATCCGATCGCTTCCGAAAACCGCCGAACTGGCTTGTCGGAAATTATTCGTTGCCTATAATTCGAGTAAAAAGAATAGTCGGAAATCTAATAAATCACGTATGCACATTATGCATTTTTGTTTAATAAGGTTTTATTTGTTTAAATAGAAAAAACGTTTTGTGTTTCGCGGGGGCCATATTGCATATTTCATGTGATAAGCATTGTTTACAATTTAATCGCTCCAGTTTATTTATAGTTTTCTTAAAAGATTTTTCATTTTAACATTTGAAAGTGTGTAGGTACATTAAAAGTTATGAAACGTATAACTGGCTGTGTGGTTGTGTACACACGATTAAATTATATTGTTTTCCTTGCATATTATTTAGTAATTTACATCGGGATATAGTAATCTCAAGTAACCGGAACCTTGAATATGTGAAAATTGAAGCTGACTGACTGGTAAGTAGTTATAATATTTTAAAATATGCTTATTATTTTACTTATTAGAATTTCTTCCGCCGCGACGATCGATTGCTGTTTTGTCTGCGTTGCCGTAGAAGATGTACATGAATAGTAGTACATCTAAGACTTGCTCTGTTGGCATGGTTTCGACTTAGAGATCCGTCGCTTGGCTGTAGCTATGCTAAAAATCTATAAACGAAAAAGTTTTTGTGACCGAGTACTTCGCCGCATACCCAGTATCATAATCCTGTGCACGCCACTGATTTATTGCATATCTAAGAAAAAAGGCAAAAGAGCTCTAAAGAAGTTGAAACCTAAAAGTTTAATATGAATGACGGTCGAAGTTCGACCACAGGGCGATCTCCAGTAATGAGTTATCCAAAACGCTACGAGTACCTAAGTACCAAAATCCCGTGAACAGATTCGTTTACATTCTGGTATACAGCGTGTCTATATCTTTATTTTTAAACACATAAACACATTTCACCATGTTAGAATGGCATAAAGGTAGCCTTCCGATGCACGCGACGCGCGACGAGTGACCGCGACCTGAGACCGAATTAGGGTCGCGGAGTCACTGCTTAGTATGAATTTATATGGAGCACTAAACAATCCCCGCGACCCGCGTCGCGCGACCGGCGAGCGTGGCCAGAGAACCTGATTGGCCGGTTTGCTGGTCGCGGTCGCTGGTCGCGGTCGCTGGTCGCGGTCGCGGGTCGCGGTCTCGCGTCGCGCTCACATAGATCTGAAGCCTGCCTATATTCATCACAAATGTTCGTAGACAGGAGATGAAAATTAGCTGAAACTTGTACGGTTGGCCTCTTTGTACATTCTGATTGGAATCATCGATATTAAATAACTCAATGATTAAATTTTGCCGTATTTGCTTTCGATTATAATGTATTGATTGAACAAACTGAATGATAATATGAAATTAACTGTGGTTTGTATGAAAACTTCCAGTATGCGATCTGGTGATCCAGATCTTATTAAATGTACTATCGAACAAGTTGCCGCCCGCCCAGACATAAAATGCAAATCGCTTAACAGCGACGTTGAATATTGCGCACGCATACATACTCGTGTGACAGTGAATACGTAGTTCAACCACGTCTGCAGTCATTGTGGTCACTTCATATGTGTTTAAATATTTTGAGGTAAATGTTACAAACTGGTCGAGCAGGAAATTTGTTGATATTGTATGTACACAAGCGAAATTTATTTAAGATACAAATGTTTTATATATTTCATAGTATTATTATGTTAACTCTTTTATAGTTTTACTTATTGTTTATACAATCTTCTATCCCACCACCACATTGGAGTCAAAAATAATAATGAGTTAGAAAAAGTCTCACTCTCAAACGTAGGGCATTCCCAAACATTTCGCGTCGCTTTCGCATAAATCACATACGTAAACAAATTACGCGTATTATTGTGCATGAATCAATTTCCATCAATACCGGCGAGGAGAGTTCTCAAGGAGTTCCGATCCAATCTTTTCCGAGTGCGCGCTGAGGACTTACGTAAATCGACTCCTCCCAAATGTACCTGTCGGAGCTGGTGCATATGAAAAGGAGGAAGGTATTTTAGCTGTCAGGAAGAAAACTTTCAAAAATATTCGTTATAAAAACTCTAACTTAAAAATGAGACCGCATGGGCGAATATCCAAACGCAAATCATAAGCTGTCTGCATCAACATGTTGCTGTCCTTGTCTGTTTGCCAAGCAAGAACTCACAAGTTGTGGGTGTCATTAGCCTCTTAAATGTAAAGAGCCGCATTTGGCCACAAGTTTGTTTCCACCTTCAATCCTAAGCGCTGAAGGGATCTCAATTTTAATTTCGCATAGTTATAGTTAAAACCAAAACAAAGTTAGTGAATATACTAGTTTATATCCTGGATAACGATTACGTTAAGTTTTCAATTTTACATTTGATTTAAATGCCACGTGTCCTGGCGAACCTTATTGTAGCTTTACTATGCGTTCAATATAACATGTAATTATTATCATCTTATCAGAATTTAGCGTCCAGAACATGCACATGCACCATTTTGCTTATAATTTTCGGCAGCCGCCATCTCAGGTCGCCATATTCCTTCACTTGGGCCAATAGTGAGCCATCGCTTATATGACATCAACATCTAATTTGTAATTTCATGAAAAGCAATAAATATTTATGAGTTCTGTGATATTTTACTGAAAGTATTTTTATTGCTAGAATTTTCTAATTAGAACTGTAAGCCCAACAGCCTCACTTTCTATGATATGACTTAAAAATACACCTTGTTCAACAACTATTCTAATGCCTGCCCCACACATCCCAATAGGTACTTTTATCGAACCTGATAAAATGGGATGACTCAGACGTCCTCATATGGTATGAGTGATAACTCATACCTACAGGTGTGATAGCACATTGCAATTTTACTTTATATTTTGTCCTTAATTCTGTTATGAAATAAATCTTTAATGGCACTTTGACAAAATTCTTTCAAATAACACATCTTTTCTGCCACTTTAAAAAAATTTATTTGAGAAGTTATCAGCATCTTCAACCACCGTTCCGATTGCTGCGGTCCCACGTCTACATCCGGAATATAATTATAATATCCGGACAGATTTTAATTGCAATCGATAATTTTGGCATTTCAGATACGCATCTTTTTTAACAATTCACACGTACTCTTATAAAAGACCTCATTGGCACAGGACAATTTGATCAAATTTGAACGTACGTTTCGCCTTTAAAACAGTTTAATTTCTCTATGGGAATGATGACAATATTTGCCGGTCGACCGAGGTTCCATTGTAGTAAATAATAAAATGCGATACCTTTGGCTTTCATGAATCATGATACGCAGCCATATTTCAAATTGTCACCGTAATATTGTGAGCTCATAGAGTGAGGAAAGCTATATAAAATGACTTCGCTGTACAAAAAAAATCGTGTACATAGTACAGAGTACACGAGACAGAAGCGAAACTTCATTTATAATAAAAAATCTTAAAAACCTCTCATCGTGCCTAAAGTACAATACTTCAAAAAAGAATAGAAAATTTTAAATTAATAGACCTAGCGCCATCAGTGTGTTGAGACGTACTTTAGAAAGTTAAGTTGTCACGTTAGAAGTATAAGTAGCTTCCGACAGATGGCGTCCTATCAACAATCGTGGCATTATATCCAAAATTGTGTCGTGACGCAACCTTGAAATTTCGTTTCCAAACCCGCTAAAGCAGTTTAACTTCAAAACATTGTTAGCTATAGCATACAGAATATTATCATATAAGATTTTTTACTGCTAATAAAAAGGTTATCGTTCTAAGCAATGTTATATTACATTAAATAACTTCTACGTGGGAGCAACGTTAAAATACTGAACACGACAGTAGAAAACAGGGATATTGTAAAGTTAAACAACACCCATTTCTGAACAGTCTGTCTTCAGTCAGTCTTTCTGGTAGTATTATAAAGTTTTAATAAAGTAAGGAATGCTTCAGAATTAAGAAATTGCGTATTTTCCATTTTAAATTTCTGTAATAAGCATTTGATGTGGGCATTAAAAAAATATTTATTTTACATCTACTTGTAGTACCTGCCCCATACACGATAAAGTATAATTTTATGCTTATACCTTTTTCTGTGTCATGTTTCATTTCAATAATAATTCTGCAGTCTGCACATTGCACACTGCACAGATAAATTGTATACACCTATCTCTGAGATTCTAAGATCTGTAGTCGCGAACTATCTGATTTCACGATTGTTACAGACAATCCAATAATATTTATATCTTTTTTATCATCGTGAATGCTTCGCAAATGTTGGAAAAAGATGAATGATTCACTTTTGATTTATTTCCATTTCGTCAGCTTAATAAACGATCAGCAGGTCAGGCCACATTAAGTGAATCGAATTACAAAACATCATCTATTCAGTTTCAATAGAAGATGTTTCATAATACGATTCACTTAATGTGGCCATTTTAGACCTGCAGTTAAAGTGTACAGCTTACTACCAAGTTCCTAGTGTTTTTCGGGGATATTTGTTTACCATACATCTGTTATTGCAATAGAAAAACGTTGGTTGCTGAGAGACATGAATAAAGTAGTTGTACTGTAAATACCTACTTTTTTACACTACAACCATTTATACATTACTTTTGATGCTTTATCATGAAGTTGGTATTACATTCAGACTCACTAGCAATGATTTTACCAAACCTTATGTACACCATGACACAATATGTTTTACTTTTTTACCTACTAAATGGAAAACTGCAGATGATTTATAATTTTATTGTTAAATTGTGTAGTGTCTACATATACGAGTAACATCAGTTCGTGACCTACACCTACAGTTGTTTCGTCTTGAGGTTAAGATATTTTAACAGCAGATTAAAAGGATTAATTTTATCGACAAAACACCCCCCTTTTGGGGGTCCCAACCCTCACACCTCCAAGCTATAAGCAATTGAATATTTTATGCTTTGGTTTTTACCTTACGTTGAATAAACCTAAATAAATTATTTACCTATATCTATACCTATATAGTGTATATCTTAAGTACATGCTTTTGTATAAGCACATTTCTTTATGGTGCAGTCAAACATTTAATAACAACAATTCACAGTTTATTCGAGGAAATCAAAAAAGAAATGGCGGCATCAAGATGTCGAGATACAGAGATTTGCGGAATTGAGGGTCGTTACTGTCGTTCCGCCGTTACTCCTGCGTATAAAGAGAACGTATAACTTTTAAATTCCAGATTTATTTTGAAAAAAAATCAAACAAATCAATAAGTTTATAGTAGCCGAAACGTAGGAGAAACTTAATTTTATTCCAGTACTAGTATTATATGAGAAATATTGTAATAACCGAAGCGTATGATAAACTTCCATTATTTTAGACAGAGAACCTTTAACTGGTCTCAGAAATAGGTTTGGTTTTTTTTTATAAAACAATGTTTAGGAGCAGAGGGAAAATAATCGTGTTTTTTATTATTTTCACAAATATTTTTAAATATCAAAATACTTAAAGAGTATATTTACAAAAATAAAGAATTAATTTGCAAATACTTTTGGATGCAGAATTTTTAGATATTTTAGAAGATATTTTAATATATATTACGCATAATTTCATATTTAAGAATCTTAATCATGCAAAAAAACTTATAAAAAACGATACCTTCTGGATTTATTTTACCTACAGCCATCAAATTGTCTACATCCAAATCTCATAATCGCAAATGAGGCTCATAATATTAACAATTAGATTTATAATGATCATTCTGTCAACAGTAAACACAAATAACAGTTGAAAGAAAAGATGAAACGTTTTAACGAAGCAGGTACTGTCTTAAAGTGATTCCGCGATCTCAATAATGAAGCCATTCTTTAACTTAATAGGATCAACGAGCACAAAAGTAAATTGCTTTTTCAGTACAAGTACTTAGATGGGTTTTCATTTAACATATTATGATCAAAGTTAATTTAGTGGCTTAGATAAAAATCATATAAACAGAAATTATTGCGAAGAAATATCTATAATCTTCCTACGCTTATTTCCGCTACGCCAGTGTCTAGAACGCAGCGTGCGTTTTAGATGCTGGCGTAGCGGAAGAGTTGTTCCGTAGATGCCTGCGTAGCAATAGTATTGTGGCGTAGATGCCAGCGTAGAGGTAATTTTGTGGCGTAGACACCAGCGTAGCAGCAGTTTTGTGTCGAAGAATACAGCGTAACGGTGGTATATTGTGATGTAGGCACTTTTATTTAATGAAATCCAAATATCCTAAAGTAGGCCAGCAGTATCACTGATCAATACTGACGCGTATAAAAATAAACTACTTAAGCAACGAATAATATATCGCGTAAATGCGATGGCATGTTTTATTAATTTATTTGAAAAATGCATCCCGCCGGCGTGGAATAACGAGCCGGTGAAAATATTCCGCTGGAACGGATATTAATTTATTTGAAAATAATAACGATATATCATCATCGTCGTTTTAGTACGATTGTATCTTGAGACTAGTTAATGTAGGTCTATTATACCTAGACCCAGTAACGGTAGGACCAAAATTGTTCAATAAACAACAAAATAAGGATAGATCTCTCTTGGTTTCTAAAAAACAAAATAGCTGATGCTAAATGCCATGACATATTTTTTGTCATATAAAATACACCAAATACGGACCATCGGATTTTCTGTGCCATAAATAAAACCCGAATAATATCTATTTACATAGCAGAATAATACGGAAAATGTATGCCAAATTTATCATTGTCAACATTATAAGCCGTGAATGTCCCCTTTTTGGCCCTTTATACATGCGGTTTTGTTGAATGGTATCCGCCAATTGTATGTCTAGCCTTGGAAGAAGAATATACATGCCGTCCGACTCACAAAACATCAATGGAAAAAACCTAAAGGCTGAAACAGCAAGCAAATCCATGACTTTTGTCGAAGTTTGTTCCGTATTGGCGATATTTTTGATCTTCATTTTACGATGTTGGAACGACACTCGTAATTAGTGTTAGCTTGTGGGATAGGGAACGATATATGTTACTTATGTTACTAATAGCCGAATAAATAAATATAAGAATACATATATATATATATATAAGACTGATGTATCAACACACACCCTTAAGGCTGGAAATTTGAAATTTTGCACACGTATTTCTCATATGACGTAGGCATCCACTGAGGAAGGATTTTTTAAAATTTGTACCACTTGTAGGTGATAAAAGTTCGTATGAAACTTTTTATACCTTGGACATATTAACATGATATTTCGTATGAATGGAGTACGAAAAAAATATTTAAAACGTATTAAAAAAAAAATGTTCGCCTCTAGGTGGGTAGGTAGTAGATGAAAGTTTAAAACCTAATTTGACGCGGGCGAAGCCGCGGGCAATTCATGCTTGTCGTTAATAACCTGAGTGTCTAGCCCCCTTATATAGTAACGTTAAATGACGTCAACAAAGTAATACATTAACTATAGTTTATGTTTATATTAACAATAATTTGTTTCATTAGTAGTGGCACACTAATCGGAAAAACCGTTACTTTTGGCGATTACTGATTGCGATAGTTTTTGCGTTCACTGATTTTGCATAGAATTATTGTTTTAAATAGGCTAGATGACTGAATGTTTTTGTAATAAATAGTACATTTATGCAATAAAAAATTCTTAAATATGAGTACCTTCTCAGAAGAAACAGTATATCAAGTCAATCTTTTCAAAGGTACAGCGATTTGTTTACAAAATTTCGCAAGTCTCGTGAAAACGTTCCATACCAAAGTCGTACCTAGCTGTGACATTATTAGATACATCTAAAGAGATGTATCTAATTACTAAACTACATATAAAATATTATATTTTGTTACATTGATCAGGTTGTAATACCTCAATATTTCTGAATATATCAATTCAACTCAATATTTTACAAGCAGTTATCTACCCTATTGTTACCAAACCTTACAATATAGCAATTTTGGAAGACGAATAATAATTATTATTACTAACGTCCTTTTCCTTTAAAATGGACCCAGGCTAGTTGCCATACTAGAACCAGCATTAGGGAACGATTCATAGAAGAATTATAAAATTAGTACGGTAGACAAAAAAACAAGAAAAAATGCGACAGAAACAAATGAATTCGCATAAATATGCCTACTTTTGAAACTGAATCGTGATTGATTTTAAATAAATCCCCACATCCATATTCGATTACAAAATTCAAATGCAATTTGTTGTAATTTGGATACTCTTTGTTACCCACAAAGAAATAGATTGAGATATACTTACAACTAGGGCTGTCAGATAAGAAAAATATAAGCAGGTCAGACCGTTCGATACTGGGCAAGGTGCAACACTGTATCGTCAAGGACAAAACAACGAAATTTGAATATTTTAAAATTATAATGCAAGTCTATTTCTGCTAAAATACTTGATAAATAAAAGAACGTACGCATTTAAAATTCATGTGGTTACCTATTATAACACGTTTAAAAGTATCAGACTTCTAATAACGCTATGAACATCGCTTTTATTTTGGAATAAACTACAAAACGAGCAGACTGGTCGCCTGATGGTGAGCGATTACCACCAACCATGGATACTCGCGACACCAAAGAAGTTAAAAATGCGTTCCCGTCTCACGATCTTTCAAACCTCCCTTAGGCCTCCGGTCCCTTAAATAACTGGGCAAAACCCACTTTTGTTTCATGCCAGTTTTCTATAAGGCCGTGGTACGGTACCTCTATCGTCAAACTGACCCATTCGTGCTAAAGCATGGTTAGTAGCCAAACAGATAACCAAAAATCCCGTGTGCCTCTTCATCCGAACGGCTGACAACCCTGGAAATAACGCGTCAGATGACACAAAGCCCAACTTTTTTCAGCCGACCGTACTTAGCCGGCTCGCGGGTTGTATAAAATGTATTTCCTCTCGTATTGATGGATGCCATTACTTTTACCTATTCCATCATAACATATTTCTGTTGTGTTCGTTTTGTGAAAGGAGATACATTTAAGAGATTTCCGATTGGTTAGAGCATTTCTTGTAACGATAAAATACAAAGGAGTACGTAAGTATATGCCTGCTATTATTCAGAAGTAAAGAAGCTACTTAAATAATAAGCATGGTAAGTTTGTGACAGTGGGCATACTTTTTTTTCCGAGTCTTCCTTTTTTTATTGCACTGTCAATCTATACCTGTTTTGCAACTTCTTGCTGCACTGTATATATTAAAATATATCTTACATTAGTAAGATATATTTTGTAAATGTAATAAAAGATATATGGTAAAATATATCTTACCTTAGTAAGATATATTTTACCATTAGGAATAATCTCAACGAGCAGACAGATGACCTGTTGACGCATTTGCCTTGGACATTTGCCAGTGTAGACGCATGCTCGTTTATTGGGGGGGGGGCAATTCTCGTAAATATTATTGGTTCAATTCCGTTTGGATTTTCAAGGCTGTCCCGCTCGCGCGCGCATTTATTTATGTACAGGAATGAGTCAGCGCGTGGACCGAAACGGGGTTATATCAAAAATATCGTCTACGCGACGACGCTCCTTTCCGCGATAGTCGAGTACACCTAGTTCCGCGCGGGCGGGAGGCCGCAATTCCTTTTCTACCTTCCTAATTAGTTAATTTAGTACATGTACACGCGTGATGCGGTTGCGATCACACGATAATTAGAAATTGAACTACGGTCATAACGTCGTCCGGTCGACGAAAGTTTAGTAATTACGTAGTTTTTTTTTGCAAAGGTTTAGTACCTTTGTGTAAAGTGTACATTACTGTTTTATTATTTTCTCCTATTTAACATAAGAAAAACACAATATTTTTTCATAATAAATATAAGTATAGTTTATCTATACTTGACCAATAACAAATATAAATTAATTATAAAAAGCGAAATTTTGTGTACTTTTATTAGAAAGCCTATGTTGTTGGTTGACCAATAACAAATATAAATTAATTATAAAAAGCGAAATTTTGTGTACTTTTATTAGAAAGCCTATGTTGTTGGAACTAAATAATTTGAATTTTTCTCTATAGATTTATATGATTTTTTTAGATAGATCTGAGGAGACACGAGGAATATATGTATATGCCAAAGGCTGGAAGCAGAAATAGAAGACGAAGTCAACGAGCGGTCTGACAATTCGGCTTCTTAGACTGACGATAATTTGGAGGAAGAAATTCATCACGACACTAACAGTGCTTCAGATTGTCCTAGTGAATCTTCGGAGTCGGAAAACGACATCATACGACCATGTAGGAGACAAAGAACTCAAATTATAGATTCTGATGACTTTCCCAAGATGCTAAAAATAATGCTGAAACAAATTCTCATAACTCTAATCAGAGAAATCCATGAGGTCTTCAGACAAATTATCGGTACCTTTATGGCAAAAATAAGCATAAATGGTTGTCTACGACTAGATCAGCTTCTACCCGTACTTTGCGACGCAACATGTACATTTCATACCAGGTCCAAGAAGTAATGCCAGAGAAGTAGAGGGACACATTTATTTATTTTCTCTCTTTATGACTGATGAGAAGAAGTTAAGCAAGAAGTCATGACATGTACTAGTGCAGATATACTTATCCGAAAGAATAAATATAAATACGATTCGCATACAGTATCATTAACTGATTTGCTAGAACTAAAAGCTTTGCTTGGTTTGTTATTAAAAAAGCAAAAATTTGCCAACTCGCATGCTTTTTAATACTCAGCGTTCAGGCACAATGTTCAAAGCTTGTATGAGTGGCGAAAGATTTAATTTTCTTATAAAATGTCTTCGATTTGACTACAAACAAACAAGAGATGCAAGAAAAGCTCAGAATGTATATTCCGAATAAACCTAACAAATACGGAATAAAACCAGTTATGGCTGCAGATGTTCATAGCAAGGTCGTAATAAATGCCATTTCGTACCTGGGAAAAGGAACTGATCCACATAGACAACCACTGGCCACATTCTTCATAAAGAACATAACATCCACTTTTCATGGATCTAATCATAACATTACAATGGGCAACTGGTTCACGCCTGTATCTTTAGCTGATGAACTATTGCAGTCCTGTCCTGTTGCAACCTTATAATTTGACTTTAGTAGGGACTTTGAGGAGTAATAAACGCAAAATTCCTGAAAAACTAAAAAAGTCCTAGTCTCGCGCTGTCGGTACTTCAATGTTTTGTTACGATGGTGATAAGACGTTAGTTTCGTACAAAGCTAAGTCAAATAAAATTGTTTCTCTATTATTGACAATTCACGATCAACTAAACATTGAAGAGAGTACAGGAAAACCAGAAATTATCCACTTTTATAATAATACCAAGGGTGCTGTAGACGTATAAGTACTAACAGAAAAACTCAAAGATAGCCGCTATGCATTTTTTGTAATATGCTAAATCTGTCTATAATTAATGCTTATGCAATTTATGTCGCAAATAACATAAGAAACAAGAAAAAACTAATGTCTAGGCGAGATTTTGTAATGAAGGTGGGAGACAAACTGATGGAGCACTGGCTGCGGCAACGAATTCAGACGGTGACTTTGCGGCGTGACATTAAAGTCATGATACAAGATATTCTTGGCGTTTCTTCTAACATAGAACCTCCTATTCTTTATGTGTCAAACGTGCGCAAAATCTGCTACCTATGCCCATCGAAAGCTCGTACAATGACAAAACATCGCTGCATAAAATGCAAAAGTGCTATTTGTGGCTCCCAAAATACTAACATATGTAGTGGCTGTGTGGAGAACTGATTAATTATTATTATTTATATTTTTGGTTCCAATTAAACTAAACTTAAGTGCCATGTAACAAGTTCCTATTTTATTAAACACTTTTGATAATATTCACGTTTTTTACTGCGTATTCCGCTCGTCGAATGTTTAGTTACTATGTAACTATAAATATAGTTTAGTTATCTAGGGTATAATTGGGCTTCAGTAAGTCTCCAGTGCGAAAGCTCCGTTTCACGCCAGAGTTCTTTGAAGCCATGGTATCACATTTAAACACAAGCAAGCATTGCTATTTAATCCCATGTAATCAGTCCTTAGGGATACCGATGAGGGCTTTATTATCCAGGCCCCGGTTAAAGCTGCCCTTAAGATGAAATGGCCACAATTCCCAGATAACTTTATTCTCGCGTAACTTTCTTATTTTCACTTCAGTACTGATTGATTTCAATTATACTTTAGATTTTGTTCAGATGAATACAAATGATTTATACATCCACAGACCCACAGACACACACACACGCAAGTACACACACCCACATCATATTGTTTGAAGACATTTATTTGCTATATGTATTAGGGTCAATTCACACCGAAACTAAACAATACGCGACATAGAGCTGCATTTTTAAGATTGCGATTCAAAATTGAAGTTTATATATTATACAAGAAGATACATGTTTCACCGTAAGAGTTTGAATGTCAGGTTGCACCGGGCTTCACAGCGCATGTGCAGTGTAAGACTGTTGTCATATGAGACGTGTATCTTTTTGTGTACCGAATAAAGTTCAATTTTGAATAGCTATCTTAACAATGCTGCGCCGCATAACGTCGTGTATCATCGCGGTGTGAACAAATCCTTCTACTTAAACACTTCTAATTTCTTGAGCTGGTAAAACAGGTAGCTGTGACATAGTAAATAATGTATATATTTAGAACGGCTGATGTGAAAATGATTTTGTAATTTGATAAATTACTACTTTCATTGAGAAATAAATAAATAATGATTATTATTATTATTTTTAAATTATTATTATTATTTAGTGCACGAAACTTTGGTAGGCACTATCGTTGGGTGCAGATTCCTTTACAGAATAACAACTTAGCAGAAAAGTTTCCCCCTCAACCTTTAAATATTCTATCCTCAAGCTATCCAGTGGTGGGATTGATTATTGAAGTATAATTTTATATTTAATACTTATTTTGGAAATTATTAGTTTATTTGGATTAGAACTCACTGTGGAGTCAGCTTCAAAGTGATTTTATTTCACGTTATCAATATAAACAAGGATCACAGAAAGACGTAACGTATGTAAATGAATAAACGTTAGTTTTTAAAAGATATTATATAAATGCCTTGTTGCAATGAGTATTTCTCGTATCTCAACCTATTCTTTACCCTGATGTTATTCATCGTCCGTCATGCTTTACCCGTTTTTACCTTACGATGATACGGGTAACAAGGTAACAAACGTTACCAAAACAAACAGCCTGTAAGGTAAACCTTTATCAAATCGTATGTTTTATTATTTTAGGCTCCTACCTGTACATTGTTTAGTACGGCAATTTATCATAAGCTTATCAAGTTTACATTTTTGTACAAAAGGGATAATTTGATGTCTTTTTTAACGAATTGTTTATTGAAATCTTGGATTTGGTTAGTAATGTATTTTATTCTTGAGAGGTATTAAGGTAGCCAGCCAAAAACCGCTCAGTAATTTTGAAAAAATAAGCGGAACAAACTTTTAAAAAATAGTAGTGTATTCTATACTAATGTAAGATGAAATATCGTAAGCTACTAATGAACTAAGTTTAATTTATTATTATCATTATTATACCATAGAAAACTACAATATTAGGACAAGTCTTTTGGACGGACTCTAGCAATGTTTAACAAAGAAGTCCCTCTTTTCTTTTAGATTCCTTCTACTTTAATAAAAATCATATTTCCAGGTGAAACTGGAGAGTGCAGCTAGAATTTCATGATCGCATCGATTCATGATGGCGACCTTAAAGAATTCAAGTAATCTTATTAACTTTTTTCACCGCTTTTCGCCGACACCGAGAATCGTTCGTCAATTTTATTTTCTCTTAATAAAATGAAGAAGAAATTTTGATGCTTGTTGCGAAAATAATTCGCAAAGTTTTCGTGTTAAAATGGTTGACTAACTGATTATGTATTTTGGGGGAAAATTATGAAGTTTTTAAATATTCTATCAAAAGTTAGCTATAAGCAATTTCTCTAAATATTTTTACTGGAGGCACCGACTCTAAATAAACGTAACAATTATTTAATTATTTATAATGATAACTTATAGAGAGAAGGGTTATATTAAAGGGCTCTCGTTTTTAACAATTTGGTGGGTAATTATTATTATTATCAATTAAGTGATAAGTTAGAATATACCAATAGTTATTTAAATATGCCTATATTTTCTTACAATAACAATATTTCTAAGCCCTAAAGGAAGAAATTGTAACCGATAATTATACGAATAATAATAATATTGTTATATAGAAGTGGCAAATTGAGAGAGATTGAGATTCGCGGAACAGTAAGCCGCGTAAGCAATTATTATAATTATAAGCCTAAACTGTCCCACTGCTGGGCAAAGGCCTCCCCCAAAGACTTCCATCTGTCTCTCTCCTGCGCAAATATCTAATAAAATACAGAACAACGATACTTTGTTTTTATTACGCTTAGCGCCATATTTTGAATTTTACCCTCCTTTAAATCATGAAAATCTAATATTTTTGTAATTTTTCATTTGTTTTTATTTCTATCCAAATACGATTCATTTCTATCCATACTCGTGCGTCCAACGGAATTGTTCCGTCACAAGGTGTTAGCGCAATGTTTTGGGTGCATTGGGCGCAAATTATTGTTCTGTTTTAGTTCTGTATTTTAAATATAAATATGTATTATAAATAAACAATATTCATAAGGCTTGTATAGACGCCTCGCCTGTGTTATACAGTATCGGTTGGTATCAATTTCCTGGAAATTTAAAAATGATTCTAATCTATCACTCCTATGTTAGATCATTGGAAATACGTCTCAATTTTATACATTTTTTTATAACCACCAACTCATATAACCTCGTCTCCACTCGTCATTAATTCGTATATTTTTACAAATATATTTTGAACAAACGAGGTGTTACCTCTATTGTTTACCCCCAATCGGAAGACAAATGGCCTCTCGTATTAATGATGTCTGCCCGCAGCAGGCAGTCTGATAAATGTTTAGAATTTGTCCCCCTGTATTGACTATTCGATAGGTGAAAAACATAAATAAGAATTCACCCGAAATGGTGACATGAAAATAATGGCGGGACCGTGGGAGAGTGAAAAGAAAAAGTATTTTAAGTTTTCTTGTTATATGTAACGATAAAAATCAGTACTTTTAACCCGACTACGGTAAAGCCAAAGGGTAATGAGTTTGGCAATCTATGTATGTATGTATGTTTGTTCCACTTCCACCGTAGCGCATAAACTACTGATCCGATTTTAACGAATGCGGTGTCAATAGATTCGTAATAATGGCCCAGGTAACATAGGCTATACAAAATTTGCGTAGTCAGGTTGTAATTATAATTCTTATTATAAATTCACAAGTAACACAGTTTGTCTGTTACGCAATCACGCCTAAACCGCTGAACCGACTGTGATGAAATTTAGCACAGACTACAGAGATCTATCCCGGCAACTTTATGCGCGGACGTAGTTGCGAGAAACTGCATCTTGTTTGTACATGCAAACCTGTCAGGTATACCGTTACGTGTATGGCTATCATTAAAGTTTATATTTTTCTGTTTTATTAATAAAACAAGATGCAGTTTCTCGCAACTACGTCCGCGCATAAAGTTGCCGGGATAGATCTCTGTAGTCTGTGCTAAATTTCATCACAATCGATTGAGCTGTTTAGGCGTAATTGCGTAACAGACAAGCAGTGTATGGCTTACGTGTATGGCTAGCTTTAGACTTGAAAACTATCATAGAAGAGCTGGACACCGCATAAATGATATGAGAATCCTAGTATTACTATTATAAATGTGAAAGTTTGTGAGGATAGATGGATGGATGTATGGATATATGGATGGATGTTTGTTACTCTTTTAAGCAGAAACTACTAAACGGATTGTGGTCAAATGTGGTATGGTAATATTTTAGACTCTGGATTAAAACATTATATTTTCAATTATTGTTGTAAAAATCTCTTAATTTACGAAAACCTTTAGAATTAAGAATAACGCGTTATTTTTACGCGAGGAAACATAAAAAAATATTATTTATACGGAAAAGAACCAATCGCTATAAATCCGATATAGATGACGTCATAAAAGGGCGCCTTAAAACTCTGAAAGAAATCATTTACAGTAAAACTCTGCTTTTGTACGGCTGATTCGAGTGTTGGGCTTTGTAGGGCATAATACATAGTGTGCTGACCAGGTAAAGTAAAGGAAGGGCTTTGTACTTTGTAACAAAAGTACTTTGAATCACGAGTTACTTTCAAATCTTTGGCGATTCGATTCGTTTCGTTCTATTCCTTGAATGTGCAATTGGACCTTACACGAGATTGTTTTTGAAATCGTTTTACTTAAGCCCTCGACATATTGCTCGACAAATAGAAAGCTAGGAATAGGGTTGGAACAGTCTTTAACTTTCATACTTAATCATGATTCCTAATGCTGATCATATTTGCTAGGAAAAATAAACATTATGTAGGGTAAATTAGCCCCGAACAGCCAATTATTAGTCCTCTATCCCAAATATTGTCTACCCTCTTAACATATAAAATAATAGTTGCGTATACTTTTTGTTCATCTTTTTATACTCCAAGATACTTAATTATGTTTTTTTCATAATAATGTGTCCTTAAATAAAGAGTGGTTAGCACAAAGTATAATTATGTACTTAAAATATTTAGAGCCACTATTTAGGGAGATGCCAACATTAGGTCATCTCCCCCTACTAAAATGCTGATCGTATTTGCTAGGTAAATTATCATCTAGAATGAGCACTAAAATATGCGACATTAGCGCCATGCACACGTTCAGATCGGACCGCGCATTGGACAGCACTCCTAACCGCGGCGGGATCGAACTGTCGTGTTAATTACGCCGTCAAATTCATCCACAGTTTCTACTGCCTGCGTCTTACATTATATGGCAAAATACGTCATAGCGCGGTTATGAGTGAGGAAAACGCGCTGAGGAAACGACATGCCAGATTGGACTGTCGGCCCTGCGAATTTACACGTTCATTACGGCGCACGGGTCGAACCGGCGCGTGCTACTTCCCGCGGTCCAAACCGTGCGTGTGTGCGTGGCGCTATGTCTAATAATAATAAGTTACACCACGTCATAATGCAACACTTGTATTGTTTTTTATAGATATTATGTGTAAGTAGAAACATGTCTATGAAATTCACTTTATTTACGCTAGCTTCAGGATTGCGACTACCATTTATAAGGCCCATATTTAGGTATTTACAGCTGGTATATACGTCACGTCGCCGCCCAGGGTGATAAATGTTTGGGTTGGCTGATTGATCGGCTCCAGTACTAAGTATTTGTGCTAAAGGATTATCCCGGCGTATATGTCGCTTGCCACTTGTACAGTACGACCAAGAGGTCAATGTCTTTCGGCAATGGAGAGTGTTACTAGGTATGTGAAAAACTTGAAACTTTGTCACAGTAAAGTTATTACGTAAACAGATGCACTAGTTTGTTTTATTTAAAAATGTTAAGCAGGGATGTTTTTACATGCTAAAATGTTAAGCAGTGATGATTTTACATGCTAAAATGTTAAGCAGGTATGTTTTTACATGCTAAAATGTTAAGCAGGTATGTTTTTACATGCTAAAATGTTAAGCAGTGATATTTTTACATGCTAAAATGTTAAGCAGTGATGTTTTTACATACTAAAATGTTAAGCAGTGATGTTTTTACATGCTAAAATGTTAAGCAGTGATGTTTTTATATGCTAAAATGTTAAGCAGTGATGTTTTTACATGCTAAAATGTTAAGCAGGGATGTTTTTACATGCAACAATTTTAAGCAGTGATGTTTTTACATGAGTTCAAAGTTCCCATAAATTTTCGAATTCCACTAACTCTGGCGTGACGTCACGTGACGAACCCGGTGCCAGCCCGGCCGCTGAGCTTGCGAGTCGCGCTGTACTACGCACCCGCACCGCACGCACACCCACGCACCGCTTAGGGTCAGTTTACACCACGACGATATGCGGTGCTGCATTTTTAAGATAGCTATTAGCAAAATTGAACTTTATTCACTACAAAAACAGAATTGTACTGTAATAGAGTTCAATTTCGAATAGCTATCTTTTTAAAAATGCAGCGCTATCTCATGTATCTTTTCGTTTGGGTGTGATTTGACACTAACAAAATTATTCATAAACCAGAAAAACCATTCAGGGTTTTTATGGTTTATGGATATTTATATTCTGCCTTAATTCCTACTAATTTATCAAATTTACTGATAATAATATAATTAATCAATTTATTACTTACACACGCTTTTCAAGTCATAATAAGTCATTTGATTTTCGCGATTCTTCATCAACTCTCGCAACGGGCCGTTACTATTTATAAAATGGAGTTATAAGCCTAAGCCGAAACTTTAATAGGGGTTTTATTAATTACTTGGGGTCCCTCCTCCTTACTATAACCCCTCCCCTGTGTGACGTCACTGATTGATTCTAAGGGACGAGGGATATTAATTATGTCTTGGGAGATACAGCTTATTGGCCATCTGGCTGCCTGTGTATGAAAATTGTTTACGACACAAGACGATGAAGAGGTTATTATTGTAGGCACTATCGACAAAGTTTCCGCTCGACTAGGCATAAGGCTAAAATCGCTTAGCAGCCATGAATCATGATGACACAACTCATCACGCACACATACTCACACCTAAAAACCGGCTTCAAAGACGTTTGCAATCGATGCGATAATAATTTTATTTTTAATTATTCATTCATTCATATTTTTAAAACAATATTATTATTAATATATAATAATTAATATATTAAATTACCTCGTCACTAAACACCATTTATAGTATTACCGTATTTTTTTTTTAAATTAAATACCAACGGTGGAATTCAATTCCCGTGATAAGTTTGCGATGCTGTGCCCTTGTTGGTGCATGACGAGAATTTGGACGCGTTCCTCCCTTTAAGGTTGCTGTTCATGATGAATGATAAGAGTCCAGTTCACACGCATAAGCAGTAAAGCAATCAGAAGTTGCTAAAATAAGAAACTTATCGAATGAGAATTGTATGAAAATCTGTCAAAATCATGACAGCGCCCGTACGCCGCTGTCAAATGTTCCTGCTAGGCCCCTTGAGATTCAATCAAATAGAGAGTCAATTCAGACAAATAATTATGAATAACCAAGAGCATGTCAGGACAATATGTATAAGGAGGGTTCCGTAACAATAAACGCGTAATAGGTTTTTATCAAATTACTTCAAAAGTTACTGTCCGATTTCGTTCAAAATAATTTTCCTAAAGAGGTTTTAGTATGATCTATCAGCATGGAAACTTACAAGTTTCTATCTCCAATAGTTTAGAAATGCCAGGGGGGGGGGGGGGCAACTTACAAGACACTTTGAAGGCCGATTACTCGAAAATGGTCGACTTTGTTGCCTTTATTTATAATATACGATACTATACGATGCCTATACGATGGGGTAGAATGAAAAATAATTTTCATCCCCACTTCACATGTACGGAGAGCCACTCCTAAAATATAAAATTATTATTATTTTATGATGCCAAAACTGAGATCTATACACAATCTATAACTGTAGCAAATTTCATTCATTTATATTCATAATTAACAGAAGCTAGAATCGCGGATAGACAGACAGACAGACAAACAGACAGACGGATCGACAGAGCGAAACTGTAAGGGTTCCTTGAGTATTACGGAACCCTAAAAATGAAACGGCTAAATGAAAATTATATAAACTCTAAATGACCCCAGAAAACCCCAAAAGTGGGGCCATTTCATTGGGGACAGTTTTTGCCTTGACATGCCTCGTCTATAATATACAGAGTGACCTGAAATTCGATACATTCCTTTGAAAGACAGAAAGTAGACCTCATTTACAGTAATATTTTTCATGGCATCCCCTATCCGAAAGTTAATATTTACAAAGTTATTGAAATTTCAAAAATTTTTTCTTTATTTTCGACTTTTTGACTTTGACATGACGTATTTTTAAAAATGTTTGTAGTTTTAGTGATTTTTTTATGTATTTTAACCGTCAATGAGTCAAATATTATTTTTAAGGAATAAATAGGGACAAACTAAGCGAGAATTTTTCATTATGAGACATGAAACAGAATTTTCTTTTAAGAAAAATGCACATTTTTCTTAAAAACAGGTGATTTTCTTAAAAAAATGTATGATACAATGCGTACAAATACCTTAAATAACTTTCTTACCTCATAAGCTTCCAAAAAAGGTACAAATATGTACATAAAAATATGAACATGTAATAAACAAAGACAAAACAATCATCAGGTAACGTTATCTCAAGAATTACTCTACCTGAGGCGACCTTTTTTTTCAATTGTTTCCTTTGTTCAAACTTCGGGATGTTTCGGCTACTGTCGTCGCGGCCCTTTTTCAATGAGTTACCGACTGGCTTAGAGAGCAAATTTAGTAGCTAATATTAGTTTTAAGTCAACTATTGCCGTGTACGGACGTATTGTTGCTTTAAACTACACCCTTACTTCTACTTGTGATTTTTTTGTATCGCGATGGCTGCTTTTGAGTACGATGAATACGCTGACATCTTTTTTTGTTACGGACTTTGTAATGGTAATGCTGCTGCTGCACGAGGAACATACGTTGAACGTTTTCCGAATCGACGAGTGCCAAACGTTAGAGTGTTTTCAACAACATTTCGACGAATTCGGGAAAGCGGCCGTGTTGATAGAAGACGTGGCGATTCAGGCAGATCTCGTTTGTATGCTCCAGAAGAAGAAGAAGAAATTTTAACACTTTTTCAAAATGATCCTTCTATTTCTACAAGAGCGGCAGCTAGAAGATTTGGATTGAGTCAATGGAAGGTGTGGTTTACAGTACACACAGCGCATCTACATACATTTCACTACACACCTGTCCAAGCGTTGGAAGAGGGAGACCCGGTTAGAAGAATGGAATTCTGCCGTTTTATGATAAATGCAGAGGATCGCAATTTCTTCTCAAGAATATTGTGGACGGATGAATCGAAATTTGAGCGTGACGGGATAAACAATTTCCATGACACACATTACTGGACACCAAATGGAGAAAACCCCAGAATGAAAAAAGAAAGGGCCCATCAAACCAGATTCAGTCTAAATGTCTGGATGGGTTTTTCAAAATTTAAATGGTGAAATGTACGAACATTTCCTAAGAGAGGAGATTACTGGTTTAATGGAAGATGTGCCAATAGCAACTCGTCGTAATATGATTTTCCAGCATGATGGTTGCCCGGCCCACTTCCGCCTCGGCGTACGCCAGTGGCTAGACCAAACTTACCCACATCGCTGGATAGGTCGAGGCGGGCCAATTCCTTGGCCAGCACGGTATCCCGATTTGACCCCGTGTGATTTTTATCTTTGGGGTCATATGAAGGCTTTGGTGTATACTACACCCATAACTACTGTAGAGGAGCTCAGAAGCCGCATAAGAAATGCAGCAGAAGAAATCAAAACTAGTCTTACTACCAGAATAATCAAAACAGAGGTACGGAGAAGACTACGGGCCTGTATCAGAAACAGAGGTTCACATTTTGAACAAGACCTAAAGTAGAATATTTATTATTAAATTTAATTAAACATTGATGTTTTTTAAACACAATAAACGTAATTAAATTAAAGTTTTTCCTTTTATTTTAACCTTATCGCAAATAAATCGATTTAGACATTATTTCATTTTACTTCTAATATGTTTACTACAACGTCATATTTTTATGTAGACATTTGCACCTTTTTGGAAAGCTAATGAGATAAGGAAGTTATTTAGAATATTTGTACGCATTGTCTCATACATTTTTTTAAGAAAATCACCTGTTTTTAAGAAAAATGTGCATTTTTCTTAAAAGAAAATTCTGTTTCATGTCTCATAATGAAAAATTATCGCTTAGTTTGTCCCTATTTATTCCTTAAAAATAATATTTGACTCATTGACGGTTAAAATACATAAAAAAATCACTAAAAAGACAAACATTTTTAAAAATACGTCATGTCAAAGTCAAAAAGTCGAAAATAAAGAAAAATTTTTTGAAATTTCAATAACTTTGTAAATATCAACTTTCGGATGCCATGAAAAATATTACTGTAAATGAGGTCTACTTTCTGTCTTTCAAAGGAATGTATCGAATTTCAGGTCACCCTGTATACGTCTATGGACTCTACGTCATTATTATTCGGACAAATTATGGGGACAATCAAACTGCTGAGCTGAAATTAATTTTCACTAACCGTACTACACTCTAAGGGTTAGTTCATAGTACCGAGACGCGACGGCGCGGAACTTTTAAGATTAGAAGTCTAGGTATGAACTGACGCTTAGAAATATTAACGGCCCGCTTGCGAGAGTTGATGAAGAATATTAGATAGCGTATATCTTAATACATAATATGGAAGTATATACGGTACACACAATAAAAAATCGATTTTAAAATTATTGTTTGTCAGTCTGTCTCTAGCTGTCTGTCTGTTTGTTCCGGCTATTCTCTGAAACGGCTGGACCGATTTTCACGTAACTTTCACTAGCAGATAGCTGATGTTATAAGGAGTAACTTAGGATACTTTTTATCCTCATCATCACATTATCAAAAAATGCTTAACGCCCAACGAAGTAGGCACGAGTCAGCTAGTCCTAAATATGCCGCGCCGCGTCACATCTCGGTGTGAACTGACCCTTATGTGCGTCAATCTTCCTGCATAAAGTTTGTAATATGACAACATTTACGGTTTAAGGTAAGTATTATATTAAGATAAGATTCCAAAAGTAAGGATGAGTCCCAAAAAAAGGTTTGCAGAAACTTTCTTCGTACAACTAAACTGACATTACTTTGTATTGTTAATGTTGCACGCGCACTGTTTCTTGTATTGACTATTGTAGTTGACACTGAGTGTGTCCGAGTGGGGCACTTACGTTAGAAATATTTGTTACACAAGGCCTGTCCTTACGACAGAAATATGTAATACATAATTCAATGGTTTGAGGTAAATCTATGGGTTTGGAAGGCTGAGCACGCGAGATTGGCATTAGGAACATTCCTTTGTTTAAACTTCCATAAAACTTCATAAACAGTCATTACTCCAGGAGAAACATTAATATTGCCATAAAGACAAGACAAAAAGATGTATTTTGACGATGCGTCTATAAAATTGTAACCTATGTTGGGGAACAAGAAGAAAACAAATAATTTAAAAGCGTTTACGAAAAGTTTTTTGACAGGTTTCCGAGTATAGAGAGCAAAGATATTAGAAATGTTTTGTGCAATAAATCCCGACAGTGACCAAATATTATAAAAGGTAGCCCCATTAGTGTTACAGCTACATGTCTATGAAATTTTAGATGCCTTTATTAGATGCCTATAATTTTGCGGTACACAGTTCCCCTTATCTTAACTTTTATAGTTGGTATTAAGGAATTCATATAGATAGTCTCTGGGTTCGTAAAAAATTTTAAAAGACAAAACTACTAGGTATCTTTTAGACAAATGGTAATTATGTGTTCGTAAATATCTTGCAAAACAATCTTACCGATAAGCCGTTAAATTTTATCTCAGCATCAAACCTAAGTATGAACATTGAAGGTCCTGCTTTCAAAATCTACCTAAGCTATTCACATAGACATGTATATTAGAGACGTGGCATATCGAGGCTTAAAGGGTCCGCACTTTGAGTGCCCCATTGGGGCACTCGAGTTTCAAATTTAACAACATAGATGTCAGTGTTAATAAAGTCAGTGCTCCGCCCGTGTAAATAAGTATCCCACGGAAAGACTGTAGGGACAAAAAATAGCCTGTTTTAATCTAGAGCCTAAACTACTACCATATCAAATTTCATCGGAATCCGTTCAGTGGTTTTGCGTGAAAGAGTAACAAACATCCAACCATCCATCCGTCCATCCTCCTCACAAACTTTCACATTTATAATATAAGTAGGATTGTTGTAATTATGGTACAAAAGGTATTTACATAACAACATTAGAATTAATACTTGCTATAGTAATAACGCGCAGTTCCATCGTTTACATCGTCGTTCGATCGATGTTCAACAGATGGTGGTACAAATTTGTATTAAGATTTTTTTTTGGCCAAAGTATAAATTAATAAATAATAATAATAATAGCTCCCCACAACGATTTCGGTGACGGTGGCCGGTTGCATTGAAACCGGGCCAGGTACGCAGGACATATTTTTATAGTGCCCAAGTATGTGCGCAGTACACAAGAGCACTCTTCAAGATATTTTCGGTTGCAGTGTTACGGGGTGGGGGGTGGTGGGGTGTCGTTGACATGGTGTCAATCGTCTAAGTGCTTCAAAACGGGGTCGCTTCGGCACTGCGGCGCTCGTGACAATGGACTAACGCTAAGACCAGAAATAGACGGGTAGGAATAGAATTAGACAAACATGGTGTCTTTAAACATAACTAGAAATATATACTAATATTATAAAGAGGAAATATTGTTGTGTTTGTTTTGTTGTCAGAAGAAACATTATATTAAAAGCAATATTCTCTAATAGTCTAGGATCGCGCTGCTCGATTATGCAGGTATATGTTTTTATTTTTATTTTATATTTATTTTTATTTTATGTTTGTTTTGACTGAGAGCTGGCAACCTTTTTTTTCAATCCGTGACATTTCCTTTCAAATGTCGTAAAATTCATTTGAAAACATATAGTTGCAATTTATATTAGCCAATTACAGTAAAATTAATTACAGTTAATTGCGGCATTTTTTTTACAGGCCACCTATCCATAATCCATTGCATACTTTCATAACATTCATTTAAAATTAATTTTATTAAAAAAAAACAGATACCTGCAGAATCGAGCGGTGGGATCTTGTACTATAAGGTAATACATAATTTCGCAAGTCTCGTGAAAATGGTCCATACATATGTCGCGAAACCAACGACTGCACTGCTTAAATGTTGTATGACACTCGTATAAGGGCTCGCAGGAACACAATTGCTTATTCCGAAATTTGCGCGTTTTAAATTCATACTTAATATAGTGAATGTTTTTGATGTGGGTTTTTTATACGAATACAACAAAAGCTTTGAAATTTTTCTGTAAATTTTATATGACGTATCTTCTGACAGAACTACACATAACATTTTATATTTTTTTTTTACTTTAGGGAAGTAATAATACCTCAATAGTTCTGAATATATAAATTAAACTAAATATTTTACATTTAGTTAACACCCCTATTATTATGTTTTATGTATTTATTACATTTGCAGAAGCCGCAATGACTTTACATACACGAAAACAGGTAGCTATTCTATTATTTACATACGACGTTTATACTTTAGACGAGGCATGTTGAGACAAAAACTGTATCCACTTAAATGGCCCCACTTTTGGAGTTGTTTGGGGTCATTTTAACATTTGAAACATGGTGAAAACAAGATGGCGTAACTTTTTCTTGTATGATTTGTTCTATCAAATGTACGTCATAGCCTATCTTTAGTTTTGAAATCTTTGATTATCCTACTACTATTATAAATGTGAAAGTTTGTGAGGATGGATGGATGAATGGATGGATTGATGGATATTTATTACTCTTTCACGTAAAAACTACCGAACGGATTTCGATGAAATTAGTATGGTAGTAGTTTATGCTCTGGATTAAAACATAGTATACTTTTTATGCCGAAAAAGTACAGCGAAAGCATTATATCCCACGGGATACTTTATTTACGTGGCTGGAGCCGCGGGCAACAGCTAGTTTATTAATAAAAATTTTAAAAATTTTCAAACCTCAGCACCAAATTTGGAATCACTTCAGACAAGCAAGCTTTATTTAGTAATAGATTCACAGAATTTCGGGGAAAATAAATCATAACTTTGCAACTTCTGTCGAATATAACACCAGTTCACAATGATTTACTCGTAGTAGTACAAACTATTTGGTATTTCTAATGTCACAGATAAATCTAACTAACGTGTTTGAAATTAGAACTAACTAGATGTAACTCCAAAGGGAATATCGTGTGAATTACTTCTATACCACAAACCAACTTTGACCAATAGCGCCCTGCACACGTAAAGTTCAGACCGCAGATCGGACTTCATTACAAACCGCTGTTTCGGACCAATTAGGGCCACGTTCCTGAATCGCGCTATCGAAGTTTTCACAGTTCGACACTATCTATACCACATCAGAAAATCTTACAAGTGGGGCTTGGGCCTGACCGAGTATACCATCCGCTCGGTCGGACATCTACCTTTCTTCCACATCCACTTATTACCAAACCGCAAAAAGCTTGTGTGGTTTGGACTGCGGATCGAACTGTTGTGCTAATAACGACTACAATGCGTCACGGTCTGGACTGCCGGCGTTTTACACACTGGCGGCGTCATACCGCGCAGTTTAATCTGTGTGTGTGTACCAGACTCGCCATTTAATCTGTTTAATCTGTGTGTGTCGGACTGACGGCCCCCGCATTTACACGTTGGTTTGGAACGCGGGTTGGTGTGGCACGTGCTATTTCCCATGGTCAGAACTGTTCGTGTGACGGGCGGTAATGTGTAACGGCCGGCTTCAATAATATTGAACTATATACCAATAACTATTTGTCAAAAACGTCGTCATTCAATCATTTCCCGGTTTTTTTGCGACACAAATGTGACGTTTCTAACAAATAGTTATTTGTAGATTGAAACGGGCCGTAAGGGTCCATAGAGAGTAGACACCTCACAAAATTAATGTTTAAATTATTTCAGACTGCATAATTTATAAGTTTTTTTAAAAAGTTAATTGATCTTTAATTATTCCACATGATTAAACAACTTCTATTATTTTTCTTCACTGCGTTGGCTATAATATTATAGGCTTTAGTAGCGAGCGTACACCCCCGTTCAAGAACTTTTATCTAATAACCGCAATCATAGAGAGAGAGAGAGAGATAATGAGCGACAGATAGATACAGAGCATCATAATATCGGTAATACCAAACGGTTTGTATTAGTATAAAATCCTACCACTATTATAAATGTGAAAGTTTGTGAGGATGGAGGGATGGATGTTCGTTTCTCTTTCATGCAAAAACTACTGAATGGATTTTTATGAAAATTGGTAGTGTAGTAGATAGGCACTGCATTAAAACGTAAGGTACATTTTATCTCGAAAAAGTGCAGCGTTCCCGTGGGATACTGTATTTATGAAGGCGGAGCCGCGAACAAATGGCGAGTATAAAATAATTTTCTTCTACAGAAAGGTTCTAATTTAAAAGTGTAGAGCTGTTTAAATTTGAATTCTCACTGCAAATAACCAAGACGGTTATCCGCAACCGTTGAGGTTGAGGTTAACTCTTTGTTTAAACCTTATTTACCCAAGTGTTCCCTAGACGATCATAAATTTATAAAACCCTTCCATAAATTATAAGAGGACTCTCAGAAAATTATAACGTAACACAACAAAGAGAAGTTTATTTCACAGAACCCTATCTTTCGAACGACAACTATTGGCATCGTTTTTCAAAAGGCGTATCTGTCGGACGCCAGCAGGTGGCGTTTTTTTTTCCCGTATTTTACTGTCATGAATTAAGCGTTTGAAACTATATATATCCTGCTCCAATTTGCACAACTTATGGGAAATACGACATGGATAGGAAGAAAACCATAACGTGATACAGAAATTATCGCCAATAATTCATCTAAGACTCAGTATTCGCCGCGCAAACGACAGTGAATGTGTGCGTCAAAACGACTCGAGTATTTTTATGTGTTTTGTATTTCTTTAATTAAATGCGATAAAATTGTGTGTTTATCATAAACTGGTAAGTAATAAACAATATCTAATTAATTACTTAATAAAACTAACCATAAATAACTTTATATTCATAATTTTATAAAACTACGGCAGCCATATTTTAGACGACCACTGTGGCACAGTGGTTCAGCCCGTTGGTGCTCAAGCCGTGGGTCGAGGGTTCGAATCCCGCCGAAGGTACAAAAAGTTTTTCTGTGTTCCTGGGTCATGGATGTGTATAAAATATGAGTAGAATATAATAAAAATCTTAAATATATGTATAGTATAAAAGTATTAAATATACTTCCCGTTTTCTGGTACCTGTAACACAAGTTCTTCGGATACTTAGCACGGGGCTAGATTGACGTGGTGTGAAGCGTCCATAGATATTATAATATTATTATTATTATTTTGCGCGCCTTTCCCCTACATATTAAATTGTAATGTATCCAAAAAATACTACCAAGCCAGAGCCAAAGTAATAAATACATAAAACTAAATACTTAAATATAGTATTTAAATTAGGTATATATCTTCGATTATATTTTGCGTAATGAATGTAACTAAAATACGCAACAGAAATCCGCCTCCTACTGGCATGTCGTCAGACTGGCCCTATGTAGTTATCTTAAAAGCTTATGGTATAAAAAAGGTGCTGTTTTTTAATGGATTATTGTAAAACAGTATATCCTTTTGTACGTAGAATATAAGTGTTGAGGACAGCGGCCTCGTAACGTGATTATACCAGTGAATTGAAATGTGAACGATAAACAAGTGATTTAAAACAGTACATAAACTATAATAGTGAACACTCAGTGACTATATATGTATAGATTTCTATAGCATCAGTGTGCAAAAAGTCGTGTTAAATGGTGTTTTGTGAAGTTAAGGTTATTTTGCTTATATATTTTAAAGTGTAGTGAATTTTAACGTAGTTTCTTTTGGTTTATATAGATAAACATTATATCTAATAGGAAAAATAATAGTTTTGATTATATAATAAATGGATACGGAGTTATTAGGCAAAAAATGGTAAAAATACATAAGATTTCATACATGGTGTGGTGTACCTTAAGGTTATGAATATCTTTTATATGGAATAAGATTATTAGTATATAAGGACTTTTGTAATTGGGAATAACAATAAAGAATTTCACACAACGCGTTTTACGTCACCTGGCTCATGAAAAATAGGGAAAATTATGGAAAATAACCGTATAGAGAGGCAAAAGTGAGATAGCAAATCGGCCCGAAAGAGGCGTACGGGCGCGGCTCTCTATACGGCATTGCCCTGAGCCAGGAAAGCGAGACGAAAAAAGTGAAAATCGTTCTCCTCAAATAAGTGTTATTTTTATCGCCCCGGCTCTGCCCAAATCGGTGTAACCTTGCTATCTTCGAGTCTAATCTGAGCCGGCGGTTGAAATCCTGTGGAATTATACAGTCCCCTACAATAAGAAATTTGAATTAATGTATATATTTTTTTACTGTCACACGAAATATTTGCGTGTACTATACTTATATTACTTTCACCCACTTTCACCTATTTTTACAAAATATTTTAGGGTAAACGAATAATAACTTGTATTAATTCCGTTAGTTTACATCGTACAGATTCTAACAACATAATTGTTATATATATCTATTATACAAAATTAGGGAGTTTTCGTCATTTTAATGCGACGGGTCACATTTTTAGACCTAGGACGAAACCTAGACTGACAGATGCGCCTATTACACGCCACTAAAATTTTGACAGTTAAGATGTTAAGGAAAAAAAGGCGCAGACTGGCCACCATTAATACCGACCGGTCGCCCTTGCTAAATAATCGTAATGTGTGGTAGGTCATAATTTAAGACGTTATTAATTTACATCTTGGAAAAAAAATACATTTCTATACGCATAAATATTGAGTCGCCGCAATCGGCATGATGCCTGCCTGTACATGTGGCGAGACTATTCAAAACGTATGTCAAGCGTCGCCGAAGTTGAGTCGCCGTCGTTTGTAGCCCGTTTGCACCGATACTTATAGAAACTTCACAATAAATCTTAAAGAAAACCTAAAAATGCCGGTTCTATACCAAAAGAAAAGCTAAGTTCCATAACGATGATTAAGTTTTAGAGACTAAAAGCTTCAGAATTTATTTGAAATATAAAGAAAATAAGTATTTTTATTTCGTCTTGCACGTGTAACAGAATAAAAACTTATCTGGAGCTTTCTATCACATTATCGGATCATGGTTTTTCATTGCATGTTTTGTTATGGAGATGACGTCGTGAACCGTGAAATTTTACATTTATTAAGACTCACGTACAGCGGAGTGTGAGTGAGAGAAAAATACAAAACAGTTCTTTCGACCTATTATTTTCTACACTTGCTTGAATAATAAATCATAACAACATTATGTTGAATCCACTCCAAATACTTACCCTGTCTCTACACTTCTTTAGTTAATTGCGAGCTGATGATGAGTAATTATAGCTAAAAACACTCTCGATCATTTCAGGTTAGAAGTAAAAAAAAACTAGATCAAAATTGGTTCTTCCGTTTGGAAGCTACGATCCCACGGACAGACACACAGATATACACCTCAAACTTATAGCGTGTTTGTATGTTTTCGTCGAAGGTTAAAAAGAAAATAATATTCAAAAGACAACGATATTAAATGTCCTGTATTTTTAAAGGCTTTTCGTGTTCGAAATCGTCTCATCTGTCGGTCTGTCAAGGCGAATGTCTTGCCACAACTGTGGGGTTGAAGATAAAATGATAGAATACTAATTTATCTTCGTAGTTCTCTTGTATAAATTGCTATTGCTATTATTAATAAACTCCTTTTGCAAGTCAGTAAAAGGATAAGAAAATAACGCTCTGTATAACCAGTAACTTATATCAACTGGAGGTCACACTGTAGTCGAAATTCGCCCATAATTAATCATTCATTATTATTTTTAAGTTTAAACTTCATAAGAGTTCTTTTACCTCATAGAAATTACGACTTAGAAAAAACCGGCCAAGTGCGAGTCGGACTCGCGCACGAAGGGCTCCGCATGTTATCTACAATAACCTAACCAGCATGTCAGGACATGTCTAAGGAGAGTTCCGGTTTCGTAACTATCAACTTACTCCAAAGTAGGTCCAGGTTTTTTCAAATTACTCCAAAAGTTGCTGTCCGATTTCGTTCAAAATAGTTTTCCTAGAGTTTTTAGTATGATCTATCAGCATGGAAAATTACAAGTTTATATCTCCCATAGTTTGGAAATGCTAGAGGGGGGACCAACTGACAAACTCTTTTGGAGGCCGATTACCCGAAAATGGTCGTCTTTGTAAAAAAGTCATGTATGAAACCTTGCTTTTATTTTAAAATATCTATTCAATTTAAGATACCCCACACGATGTGGTAGGATAAAAAAAATATTTTTCATCCCCACTTCACATGTATGGAGAGCCACCCCTAAAATATAAAATAATTATTATTTTATGATGCCAAAACTGAGATCTATACACAATCTATAACTGTACTAATTTTCATCCATTTATATTCATAATAACAGAAGCTAGAAGCGCGGACAGACAGACAGACAGAGCGAAACTATAAGGGTTCCTTGTGTAATACAAACCCTAAAAATGGCAAAAACAATCATTTTTGTTGTATCTCCCATACAACAAACATGATTGTTTTTGCCGTTTTCCCCCTCCCTTAAATATTCATTTTATTCTGGTTTTTTAGTATTTGTTGTTATAGCGGCAACAGACTAACTATCAACTATCAACTGTCTAACTATCACGATTCATGAGATACAGCCTGATGACAGACGGACAGCGGAGTGTTAGTAATAACCTCCCGTTTTACCCTTTGGGTACGTATGGAACCCTAAAATGGAAATGTTTTGACAGATTGACAAACTTCAACGTGTAACAAAATGTTATCTATCAAACGCACGGCAGTGGTAGTGTGTGTTAATCTGAGGTAGTGTGCGTTGTTGTTATTTTTATTTATTTTATGTATTTCTAAGCGTTATTTAATTAGATATTATACTACACATCTGCTTCCACATAAATTTTAACTGTGTCTAATATCATACTCCTCCGTTCGCAAAATTCTCGTGACACTATACAGAAGGGCGTTGGAACATTTTTTTTAAATTTAAGGCTTTAGTTTTCTAATTATTTTCGTTTTTTAGTTTATTCACATTGCGGCTACGGTTAAATAATTAACTACTTCAATGCGTTCTAAAACCTTCTTATTGAGTTAAATATTGAGTGTTCGGTCAAAGAACTTTGATATAAATCCGTGCTAATAAAATCGTGGTAACTCGAATAAAGTAATCAAACACGAAAATCTCAGCTAATTGTATCGCACTTTTAAACTACGAAACATGCGAACGAACCTTAGGCTATAAAAATAGCAGAGATTATTAAAACGACAGCGCTAATAAATTGCTGAGAGTCGCTTAAATCCGGTAATCATTAGGTACTTTTTTATATTTTTATTAAGATTTTTGGAGTTTGGAGATTTTTGGATTTTTTCCTTTTTTGTTTGGATTTTTGGAGTTTACTCCTTAAGAAACGATTTTCATATATAAGCCCGGATTATGAAAATCTATGGGAGTAAAATCGGATTCACGATGTCACACGGTCACACAGTACGGTGTAACACGATGTTAGCCGAAGATGCGTCGGTCGCTTTGCAATGGACACCAAATTTTACTTTTTAGAGTAAACTCCAGTCGTGCGTCGGAGCTGACGCACACACTTTTTTAAAATATAATTAAAAGTATTTTAAGATAAAACGTTAATTATTATTTGTGATCGGTAATACTATGTATAAACGGGTACCCATTCATATTATTTATCATTTTTCTTCAATCAATCTAAAATATCATTAAATTTTCGTCAGCTGTTCTGAACATAGAAAAATTTCCGAAGATTCAAGATAGAAATTTTTACTGAAGACTGGACTTAGAAAATTTTCGTCAGCTGTTCTGAACATAGAAAAATTTCCGAAGATTCAAGATAGAAATTTTTACTGAAGACCGGACTTAGAAAATTTTCGTCAGCTGTTCTGAACATAGAAAATTTTTTTGAAGATTCAAGATAGAAGAATTCTAGCAAGTCGGAACATTGGAAACTTTATCAAGATTTATCAACGGGAATCAACGCCAGGGATTAGATTGGAGTCAGAAGATCGGACTCGAGGATACAGGGATACACCGCTGCGAACGGAAGCAAGGATTCGCAGATTTTTCATCGGAAAAACCTCCCGAAGATTCTTGAAAAGGAAGATTAACATTGAAGATTAACATTGAAGATTAACATTTGAGATTAACATTTGAAGATTAACATTTGAAGATGGTTATGACAAGAAGTCAGAGTGGGGCCTAGGAGAACCAGCAGCAACCACGAAGATTTCCGGATCCGCCACGATCGCCGTCCGCTGCCGCTACGAGCCAGCCGCCGCCGACCGAGGGAAGAGCGGATCTGCTTCAAACTATTTTGAAACCTAGACCAGGTACCAGCAAGGCGCCTGCATCCTCGGAAGTACAAACCCTAGCCAGAAAGAAGGCTATTTCAATTAGATAGCGTCGATCGACAGCAAGTGTCGTCGCGCGTATGCATTACGAGGCGGAGGAGAAACTCGCCGCTCTTCGTAAGAAGGAACTGCAGATCGAAGCAGAACTCATAAAGAAGAAGCTCGCCGCTGACGTCGCCGCTGCAGAAGATGGTAGCAGCCCCGACGACGACGAGCCATCAGAACAGGTGGAGCAACGTGTCCGAGCCTGGCTAAGCGAACAGGGTCCCGAACCCGAAGAGGCTAGACAAGAGCCGACATCAATGGAAGAAAGAGAGACGCCGAAGCCAGAAGACATGCCACCGAAGGGAGCCCAGAAGACGAGGTTCGAGTGGCCGCAGCAACGCCGCCCACGCTCACCTACACCGCCCACATCTAGGGCTAATGGAGTGTAACAACTTGCCGAAACATTGGATAAACTGCTGAACCAACGCCAGTCGCGCCACACAACGGAGTTGCCCATATTCTCGGGCGCTCCCACTGAATGGTTGCCATTCAAAGCAGCCATGGAAGACACCACTGCGTTCTACAAGCTCAAGCCGATCGAGAACTTAGCTCGTCTGAGAAGCTGTCTACGGGGAGAAGCAAGAGAAGCCGTGGCACCACTGCTGAGCGTTGACGCCGCCTGAAGAAATCATGAAGACCTTGGAACAATGCTTCGGTCGACCCGAGGTTATGGTCGATCGCATGATGGAAGACCTGAAGAAGATACCGAGGCTCGGAGATTCGGCGGCAGAACTCAACCAATTTGCAGTGAAGATTCAGAACATGGTAGCCATCCTGAGGAAGCTGAGGCACGGGTACCTCTTTAACCCGTTGCTCACGAGAGATATCCTGGAGATGCTCAGCCCATACTAGAAGAGCAAGTGGTACGACTACGCAGACCAGACGTCGCGCTTCAGGAACGAGCCCGATGTCGTCCTTCTCTCTGAATTATTAATGAGAGAAGCGGACAGGGCGCTGCGCTACGGGTTCAGCACGGCACCGAAGAAGGAAACACCGCTTCCACCTCCTAACAAGAACGAAGCCCGAACGAGAAGGCCAGTCTTCGCAATAGCAGACGAGGGCAGGGATTCGCCGAGTCGCAGCCAGCCAAAGAGAATATGCGAAGAGTCAACGAAGTGCCCGATATGTGCCGAAGATCATGCTCTATTTCGCTGCGCTGCTTTCAAGAAACTGAGCATGCAAAAGAGATGGGACACGGTCAAAAAGGAAGGGCTGTGTTTCCGGTGCATACGAAGCAGGCACAGAAGATACAACTGCAGGGCGAAGCCGTGCGGCGTGAAGGGCTGCAACTTGCCTCATCATGCGCTGCTGCACGAAGACAGGTCCGGCGGCGCCCCACAGACAGAGGACGCCGTGATTACCGCATCGGTCACCTCCGACCGCGCGGTGAAACTTAAGATGAGAAGAATTCAAGTTGTCGGTCCACGGGGCGAAGCGGATATCTTCGCGCTGTTCGACGAGGGCTCGACAGTGACACTACTAGATGAAGACGTCGCAAAGGCTATCGGCGCAGACGGCCCACCGAAGGTGCTGAGAATGCATGGGATCAATGCCGAGAGAAGGGAAGAAAAAAGCCGACTCGTACAACTTGACGTACGGGGTCACGACGGTACCAGATATGACGTCACTGCGAGAACCGTGGCCGGATTGAACCTACTTACTCAGTCCGTCCCGGAATTACTGTTTCGACTTGCTGACCTGCACGATCTCAAGAACGAAGAGATATGCTATGAAGACAAAAACCCCCAACTTCTCATCGGCACGGACAACTGGCAGCTCATTGTATCCAGGGAGCTGAGGATCGGCAAGAGAAACCAGCCTGCAGGGTCGAAGACGAAGCTCGGCTGGGTAATCCATGGAAGCATCCCCAGACGCCTCATAAAGCAGGAAGAACACGAGAACATCCTGCACGTGTCTACGATCGAGACCCGAGGCGAACGACTGGAGGAAATGGTGAAGAAACACTTCGAAATAGACGCACGGGGAATAGCGTCCAAGGCAAAGCTGACCAGAAGAGCAGCGAGTCATCGACCTCTTTGGCAGAACGGCCAAACGGATGGAAGAAGGTCGATTCGAAGTGGGGCTCCAGTGGCGCAAAGAGGGCGTCACATTACCCCGGGGTTACAACGGGGGGAGCCGAACAATCTGCAGGGCGGGACTCCAGTGGCACGCGGGAGGTGTCACAACCCCAGGAAACGTCGGGGGGAGTCGTGTGGACTGCAGATTGCAAGAAAATGGGGAAGTACGAGTCGTGTTCGCCGCCAAGGTGGCGCCGCTGAAGGCACAGACAATACCAAGGATGGAGCTACAGGCTGCACTGGTCGGAGCGAGGCTGGGAAACGTCGTCGCAGAAGAACACAGGTGGAAAACGGACACGGTTTTCTACTGGATCGACGCACAAGTGGTTCTGTGTTGGATACAGAACGGCAGCCGCAAATACACACAGTACGTCGCACATCGGCTAGGGGAGATCGCCGAGCTGACGTCTGTTCACCAGTGGAGATGGCTGAGCACGAAGAGCAACGTCGCCGACTTAGCCACCAGAACGGGCTACGTTCCGAAGAGCGACGAGGACCCTTGGTTCCAGGGGCCGGACTTCCTGCGCAGGCCGATGAACGAGTGGCCCGCGGAGAGTCCCGCTAGAATTGAAAATCCAGAAGAATACGTCGCCTTCCACACCACGGAGGCAAGCGAGCTGAGCTGTCTTCCAAATGTGACGCGCTTTTCAAACTACGAGCGCCTCGTAAGATGCACGGCAATGGTCTTGCTGTTCGTCGAGAAGTGCCGAAATCGTCGGGCCCACCTCGACGTACGACACCTGGAGAGAGCCGAGAGGTTGTGATATCAAAAATCACAACGAGACAGCTTCGCACAAGAAATCGAGAAGATGGCAAGTGGCGTCTTGCCACGTGCCATCTTCATCACGTGCCTAGATGGAGCTCCTTGTACCGGCTCAACCCGGTGTACAAGGACGGGCTGCTCGTACTAGACGGAAGGATCAAAGCAGCGCAGGTGCCGGCCGAAATGAAAAACCCTATCATCCTGGATGGAAGACATCACTTCACAAGGTTACTGGTGGCAAGGGAGTACGCCAGAGCGGGACACGGGAGCCGCGAGAGAGTCGTGAACGACCTCAGGCAGAAATTCTGGATATTGAAGCTGCGGCCGATGGTGCGTACTATCATGAACCAATGTGCGTTCTGTCGGTTACGACGGGCACACCCGAGGACCCCGCCAACTGGACACCTGCCAGCCGAGCGCCTGGGGGCGTTCCAGACACCATTTTCGTACTGTGGTCTCGATGACGGTCACCATCGGCCGACGTCACGAGAAGAGGTGGGGAGCTCTCTTCACATGTCTGACGACGCGGGCGGTCCACCTGGAGCTGGTAGCTTCGCTGTCGACGGACTCTGCACTGATGGCAATGAGAAGAATGGCTGCGCGGCTCTATGGCTCAGCTGGGCCTCACTCATCGGATGCAGTGGAAGTTTACACCGCCCGGGGCGCCGAGTCAAGGAGGTGCCTGGGAAAGGATGGTGAGGTCAATGAAAACCTCTTCTCTTCTAGCCACACTGAACGAGAAGTCGCCCAAGGAAGAGGTACTCCAGACACTGATGGCCGAGGCGGAGTACTCAGTGAACGCTCGACCGCTCGTTCACGTATCGGTGGACCCCAACGACCCGGAGGCGATTACAGCGAATCATTTCCTCCTCGGGTCGTCCACCGGACTTCCGTACGTCGGACCGTGTGTGCCGGCGGACAAAAAAGCATGGAAGGTCGCGCAAGCCCTTGCCGACGAGTTCTGGAGGCGCTGGGCGAAGGAATACCTTCCCACGCTCACACCACGCTACGGGGCCCCGCAGAGCAACCGAGCCCTTGTACCGGGGGACCTGGTTGTCGTGGTCGACCCGACGCTGCCGCGTAATACGTGGCCGCGGGGGGTCGTGCACCGAGTCTACCCCGGCCAGGACGGACAAGTGCGCTGTGCGGACGTTCGCACGCGCAGTGGCGTGTTCCGGAGGCCAACGTCGAAGCTGGCGGTGCTGGAGAAGGCGCCGCAGTCGCAGTTGCGACCGCTGGCGGAGCAGACGGAGCCGGGAGCGGAGCGGACAACGCCGGGGACGGCGCCGGGCGCGGAACGAGCATCGGAGCAGCCTACAGCGAGCACGGACAGCTCGCAGTCGCCGGAGCGGCCCGCAGCGAGCCCGAACGGCTCGCAGACGCCGGAGCGGTCTGCGGTGGGCGCGAACGGCCCGCAGTCGCCGCCGCACCAGCCTACAGCGAGTCCGTACGGCTCGCAGTCGCCGGAGCGGCCCGCAGCGAGCCCGAACGGCTCGCAGACGCCGGAGCGGTCTGCGGCGGGCGCGAACGGCCCGCAGTCGCCGCCGGAGCAGACTATAGCGAACTCGAGCAGCTCGCAGTCACCGGAGCAGTCCACGGCGGGATCGGCGAGCCCGCATTCACCTGAGGAGGCTGCGTAGACCCTGGCTACTGCGGGGAGGATGTTAAGGACAGCGGCCTCGTAACGTAAAACATGAGTGAATTTAAATGTGAACGATAAACGTGTAATTAAAACAGTACATAAAACTATAATAGTGAATACTCAGTGACTATATGTATAGATTTATATGGCATTAGTGTGTAAAAATCGTGTTATATGGTGTTTTATCAAGTGCAGGTTATTTTGCTGATATATATTTAACTAAAGCTAATTTTAACGTAGCTTCTTTTGATTTATGTAAATAAACATAATACCTAACGTGTAGCGTAACGATTAAGAATATATAATAAAGCGTTAAATAGTTATTAAGAAAATAATGGTAAAAATGTAGAACATTTCTTATATGGTAAGCTTTAAATTGCACATATCTTTTTTATAGAATAAGGTCTCTAGTATATAAGGATTTATGTATATGGTTTTTACAATAAAGAATTTTTCACAACGCGTGTTGCTTGACCTGGCTCATGAAAAATAGGGAAAATTATAGAAAATAGCCGTATAGAGAGGTAAAAGTGAGATAGCGAATCGGCCCGAAAGAGGCGTACGGGCGGGGCTCTCTATACGGCATTTCCATGAGCCAGGTAAGCAAAGCGAAAAAAGTGAAAATCGTTCTCCTCAAATAAGTGTTTTATTATCGCCCCGGCTCTGCCCAAATCGGTGTAACCTTGCTATCTTCGAGTCTAATCTGAGCCGGCGGTTGAACCCCTGTGAAATTATACATTCCTGTACATTTAGTGTGATTTGATACTTGATAGGTGACGGCTTTAATAATTATTTAAACTTTTATGCTCATTTGCAAGTAAAGGAAAGAAATTCACAAAGAATGGTTCAGATTGTAAATGTATAATATTATTATGCACAATTTGACATATTTTGAATAACTTGAAAAATACCATCTCTAATTGTCTCTACTTGAGTTGTACTCGTATGTTACCTTGAAGTAGTCGCTAGTCGAATATATTAATTAAATGTTGACGCGTGACAGTAAACTTTCGTTTTAAAATGCATAAACGTACACGTGTTGTTCATTCTATGAAAGTTAAATACGATTTTAATCCTGTTTAATAGTATAGCCTAATAAATGCAGTTCGATTATCCGAAAAAAAAACAGTTTTCCGAATACCCATGTCCCAGACGCTCTACTGTATTTCACATTTGATGACAGGATAAATTTCAGGTTCAACATACATACCTTTCACTTATGGCCATAATCAAGTACAGCTTTTATGAAGGGAATAGATTTTTCCAAGACTTACCCTTACAAATCGAATTGACTACCTGTGACAGAGAATACACAGTAAATTACAAACCAACACACATCGTCACGATCGGGCTTATCAGATTTATTGACTGTATTACTGCCTTGATTCAGAAATGAGATCTTGTTGATCTGAAAGGGCAAATATTAAATTTTGATTTGATACGTTATATTATAGGGCCATTATGTTTTTGGTATATTTCCACTAGTTTCGGTTAAAGGAAAATTGTATATCTTGTAGAACCGATTAAGAATGTGCGAGTCGGACTCCAGCGCAAAAGGTTCAAGAGAAAACAGCACAAAATACCTTCGTTGTACCATTTGGTTACGTAAATATAATTTTCGTGACTAAAAGTATCCTATGTTTTAATCCAGATATAAAACTACTAGCATACCAAATTTCATCGAAATCTGTTCCGAACTTTTCGCGTGAAAGAGTAACAAACATCCATCCATACATCCGTTCATCCTCACAAATTTTCTCATTTATAATATTAGTAGGATTTCTCGTGATTATAGGTACTAAACTTTTTATTATCCTAGCGGCCACGAGCTGTTTTAGGTTTGTAAATAACACGAAAATCTCTTATTCTCTCTCTTTGGATATAAATCATACAAAGGCTTAAAGCGAAGGACGGGGGGCTATCTTTTGGTCAAAACATAGACCGTTTACTTAATTAAAAGATTAAGAGAGGTGACCGCAGCATTAGCATATTAAATAAAGGTAATATCACTGTGGACTCAGGCTCATATTGTTCCCGCGGGACTTGCAGTGAATTATTAAGTGGATAAAAATATCGTTACCATTATTACGTTACGATGTTGATGCGACTTCTTATGCCCAAAATGAAATCACGCTTTAGCTGCGATAAAGGGTTTTTTTTTTCGGGATATAAAGGGATTTGCATATCTGGAGTCTAAGCTACCCCATACTGAATTTTGTCATAATCCGTTCAGCAGTTATTACGTGAAAGTGTAACTGTATTGCGTACAAACTAATCGCGTTTATCATATTAGTAAGGATTGTTGCTAGTTTTTGCCCGCAGCTCGTCCGCGTTAAATTTGCATAGTTACTTACATACAAGGTAATCAGTTTAGTTTTATCTTTGAAAACCTAACCAAGAGCATGTCAGGACATGTCTAGGGAGGGTTCCGTAACTATCAACGCTAATAGGTTTTTCAAATTACTTCAAAAGTTACTGTCCGATTTTGTTCAAAAATATTTTTTTTCTAAAGAATATTTAGCATGATCTATCAGCATAGAAAATTGCAAGTATCTAAGTCTCATAATACAGAAATGCAGGCCAAAGTGGTTTTTACGTTGGTAAAAACTTAAAAAAAAAAAAAAACTTAAAAACCAACTTAACCAACTTAACCGCCCAACTTAAAAACCACTTTGGAGGCCGATTACTCGAAAACGGTTGACTTTGTAAAAAAAGTCATGTATAAAACCTCGATGCACGAACGTTTATTTTAAAAGACCTATTCAACGATACCCCACACGATAGCGGTAGAATAAAAAATATTTTTCATCCCCACTTCACATGTATGGAGAGCCACCCCTAAAATATAAAATTATTTTATGATACCAAAACCGAGATCTATACACATTATATAAGGAAACCAAATTTCATCCATTTATGTTCATAATTACCGAAGCTAGAAAAGTGGACAGACAGACAGAGCGAAACTATAAGGGTTTCTTGAGTACGATAGAACCCTAAAAACGCTCCCTTCTTGGCAAGGCGCTTCCACAAGGCGCTTGAATATTTTCATTTTTGTGTCAAAATATAACTAAGTAGGTAATTTATTATTTTCAACACTATGATTGGAAAGAAATAAAGTGCTACTTCTTAATGTCTTTCGGGAATCCCCATTTTCATACAAGTCTGTCATTGCCATAGAAATATGGTCAATTCACACCGAAACCAAACGATACGCGACATGGCGCTGCACATTTTTAAGACAGCTACTCAAAATTGAACTTTATTCATTGCGCAAGAAGATCCACGTTTCATTGTGAGAGTTCGAATATCAAGTTGCACCGCGCTGCACAGCGCATGTGCAGAGTATGAGTTGTACGACTGATGTCATATGAAACGTGTGTCTTTTTGTGTAGTTTATAAAGTTCAATGTTGAATAGCTATCTTAAAAATGTAGCGCCGCGTAGCGTCGCATATCGCCGCGGTGTGAACTGACCCTTACTTCTACTTTGGCTCATTATAAAATAACTATAAAAAGTCTGTGCCAGATTGTATAGACTTCGTTCGTTAGATTTAATTAAAACACAATATTGTGGATTTTTAAATGGTAAAGGAAAATAAAGTGATGATAAATATCATCTTGGATAAAATCTTACAAACCAAAGCTTGATCACATTGAGAAGAGACAGGTCATGGCCAGAGGGCGTGACGTGAAAAAAACTTCAGCAAGAATCAGATAAACTTTCTGCCATACGCAACTAAAATTGTATATTATGTTTTGCATTTGTGTCTACACAATACACATTTTATATCATTGCATTGTATTTAAATAATAGCTTTATATCGTGTTAGAAAAAACTACAGACATCCATAGCACATTTAAGGGCTTCCATTCAAACAACGAAGCCCTAGGAAGGAAACGACAAAACCTAAAAGCTTCCAAATTGTTTTTTAGAGCGGAAATTGAGGTTTCATTCATCGCCTTGAAACGAGAAGTATGAGCTATTGTCCTTTTGTGAGAGATATATGCCTAGTGCCTACAGCTAGACAAAATTTAGTAGATATTCATATCTTTTAGTATTAAGACATTAGCGCCCTGCACATGTTAAGTTCAGACCGTGGATCGAACCGCGAAAGGATCTGTGCGGATTGGACTGCGGATAAAAAATAAAGTTTTATTTTATACAGGGCCATCGTTTAGCACAAACATGGAAAATTGTTCTTTTAAAAAAATATCTTTACAATGTAACCTATCTATATCTATCTATACATATAATAAATTCGTAACTGGTCGCTGTCTGTACATGGAAGATATAATATAAGAAAAACTATTACGGGGGGGCTTTATGAACGACATACTCGTAGAACTCAAAACAATGATTTTTAAAATTTTTGCCTGTTTGTCTGTATGTCTGTTTGACTGTACGTTTGTACGCGCTAATCTCGGAATCTACTGGACGGATTTAACCTGTTACAGCTTACTTAGTTATAATAATTAATACATAGTCCGGGAGGACGGGAGCCTGGTGATCTGTAACACAGGTTACACCCTTGCACAGACACCAGTCTCTCATCACAATAATATATAGACCGGGAAGAAGGGGGCCTAGTAATCTACAGATTACTAGGCCCCCTTCTTCCCGGACTAGGATGTAACCTGTGTTACAACACAGGTTACATCCTAGCACAGACACCAGTCTCATCACAATAATATATAGTCCGGGAAGAAGGGGGCCTAGTAATCTACAGATTACTAGGCCCCCTTCTTCCCGGTCTATATATTATTGTGATGAGAGACTGGTGTCTGTGCAAGGGTGTAACCTGTGTTACAGATCACCAGGCTCCCTTCTTCTTCCCGGACTAGGATGTAACCTGTGTTACAACACAGGTTAGCACAGACACCAGTCTCTCATCACAACAATATATTCTTTCATAAAAAATATAGTTATAAAAAAAACATTTATTTTCAGACAACATAATACATAAATAATATAAGAAATAATAATTAGAGGGAAACAATGCCCATTTAAATAATTTGCAAGCTCCTTATCTCGCTACCCTGACATGTAGTTCAGTGAGCCTGCGAAGGAGAGCAGTGTCTGGTCTGTCTCCTATCATTCGCAGGACACTATACCGGCTCCCCCGCACTCGGTCTACTATCGACGCTACTTTCTTTCGCATTACCGCGTCAAAGTTGCCTTATAAAATGTATTGTGTGTTGAGAGAGAAATAAATAAATTTGAATTGAAAAAAAATTTGAACCTGTAAAATTTCATAAAAAGCCGTTTCCGAGGAGTTCCATAACTAACACAGTGACACGAGAACTTTACATGTAAGATATTATTATGCTTGCCGTATTCCTATAGAGTAAGGAAGAGGCTCAGGTACATTTTTATTTATATAGACAATAAATTTTTCTGCAATGAAAAAAAACCTAGGAAGACGTTGACGATTTTGAGGCATTCAAGAAGTTCCTATTTAGTGCACTTTGTAAATTTTATATTTTCAACGTTCTTCAAATTGTATGAGTATAACGGATCCTTATCTAGCATGAGTTATGTGCATTAAGCTGGCCATCCATTACATCTCCGTTTGATTGGAGGATTAGCAACTATCGGAGCTGGTTTGAATTGTTGATTTGTGTGCCTTGGGTCATCATCGCCACCCTGTTGAACTTGTAGGTCGGTACTGCTAAATTAATCCTGTAATACAGTTACAATCCAGTCACCCGATACGTTAAAACTGCAAAATGGTATTCTCATAAACGTCAAACCAAAGTCAAAACCCATTTGATCGTTGAGGTTCAAATTCCAAAAATCTGTTTATGATATCAAGAGGATTCATTTATAATTCGATAGAAGAAAAAACTTGAAAGTGTCAGTTAATTACGAGAATTGGGGTTCAGAATAAACTTCGCAATTTTATTGTTAACCAGCTGACCCGTCACACGTTGTTCTGTCTTAACTATGAACTGAAATAAATAAATAAATAATTTACGCTACCGATAGAATAACATTAAATGTTTTAAATTTAATTATCGTTCTTATTATTTTCCTCAATTTTTTTTTTTATATTTTTCACCGTTCAAACCTTTCCTGAACTACCACAATCAAATCAACACCAAAATCAGTCAAATAGTTCCAGCCGCTTTCAAATTCTAACGAGACATTGAAACCATGCAATCCATTTTTATATAAGAATCCATTTTATATAATAATATAAGAAGAAGACGATGATGATGATGTCTATCGGATGTCGGTTGCATACAATGGGCGATCCGACAGCTCGTTTGTTGTTTTTGTCGAATATGATATTTTCGTTTACGTTTACATTAAATTGGATCTGAACAGAGAATACCCGTTGCAATATAATTATAGTAAATGGCAATTTTCGACCTTCCACATCCAAAAATAGTAAGAAAACGTAGGGTTATTTAAATATTCTTTTTAAATATGGCTGTCGCCTTGACCGGCGGCGCGAAACGGGCCGAGAGCCCCTCGTGTGGAGTGCGCTGCCTCTACATTTTATCTTTAGGATCATTTCATACTAGCATAGCATTCGATATTGCAATATCATCCTTATGTCCTTAGGAATAAGGAGCATATTCTTTCTGAGATATAAATAATAATAATAGCTCCCCATGCCGATTTCGGTGAGGGTAGCCGGTTTCATTGAAACCAGGCCAGCTACGCAGGAATAGCTTTATAGTGCCCAAGTGTGTGCGCAGTACACAAGAGCACTATCTCCTACTACTCTCGAAACCTAGTGATACGGATAACAGACACGTCTGGCGAGAGATCAGCCGCAGGTCCGGCTTTTTACATGCCTCTTACCTGTCATACAATCAGGTGATCAGCCGGCACGGAAACAACATTTTTTGTTGTTCCAACGCGGGAATGACCTCCGAATTGAGAGCCAAGCTTTAAACCACTGGACCATGGAGGCTGTGTGACCCACTCTTCCTTTATAATATATCAGGAATATATCCTACTACTATTATAAATGTGAAAGTTTGTGAGGATGGATGGATGGATGGATGTTTTTTACTCTTTCATGCAAATACTACTGGAAGGATATGTATGAAATTTGGTATGGTAGTAGTTTAGTAGTTTAGGCTCTGGATTAAAACAAAGGCTTCTTTTTATCCAAAAAAAGTACAGTATTCCCGTGGTATACCCGACACTATATTTACGCGAGCGGAGCCGCGGGAAAAACCTAGTATTCCTATATATTATGTGCATTACGTAGTGGACATAAGAGTGAATTTTCTATATTACGTTTTCTAATTTCCCTTCTCTTTTCTTCGGCTCTGCGCAAGTCTGAATTGACCCTTACATCCGTTAATTTTCACATTTTACACTTAGAAGCTTGGAGAGAATTGATAGTTCAAACAGCTATTCAATGACCTCGGACGTTTACAATTCTGTTTTCAGTCCGAGAGACGAGCAGATGAATCGGTTATGGTCATGTACGAGTACCAATACAATACGTATCGTAATCGGTACAGTAAAATGTCCATGGACATCTGCAGTACGAAAGGAATCACAAGTGCCTTACCAGAGTTTTTGGGCATGTACTACATTGTATAAATTTAGGTACCTGCAGTTTATTCTATTTAAGGGTCGATTCACACCAAAGCGAAACGATACGCGACATGGCGCTGCACTTTTAAGAAAGCCATTCAAAATTAAACTATTCGTTAGACAAGAAGATACACGTTTAATTGCAAGAGTCCGAATGTCTTGTTGCACCGCGTTCCACGGCGCATGTGCAGTGTAAAACTGATGTTATATGAAATGTTAATCTTTTTGTGTAGTGAATATAGTTCATCGCGTATCATCTCGATGTGAACTAACCCTAAGTTGTGCATTGTAAATAATAAAATGTGGTAGTTGTAGTTCAATAAAAAAAAATATCTCATAATATAATTGAAACCAGTTACTTCATATAGATCGTACAAAATTACTGTCAATTTTATATCTATTAAAGAATAAAAAAATAACTAGTTTATCCTAGTTCGGTGTACCAGCCCGCGCCCAGCACCATGTGACAGTAGTGTACCATAGACACGGTATCCACAAATTCACGTTATTTTAAAAGCATTCTCATGCATTGCAACTTGCAAGGCTAGTCGCTTCAAAAACTACATTAAGTCTGGGGCTATATGATCCGGAATCCGTAAAATTGATAAATAAATACTCTATTTGCGACAATTGTTAGTTTTGTTGGATTTGGTTTTATTTGGTCGCAAAACGGACCGAGAAGCAGCCAACTTATGTGTGAGTAAACTCGTCATTACTCGCTGCGACTAAATTTTGATCAGGAATCTGGCGGGCCGGGGAATTAAGAGTACTGAAAATATAACTCTGCGCTAATACAATAGAGCAGTACCGAAGGAATCACAAGTGCCTTAGCAGCCATTTTGGTCATGTACCTACTACATTGTATAAATGTATGTACTTGCAGTTTATTGTATTTAAGGGTACATATCGATATCACACCGAAACGAATCGATACGCGACGTGGCGCTGCAAGAAATGTATTCAAAATTAATCTTTATTCATGACAAGAAGATACACGTTTCACTGTAAGAGTTCGAATGTCAAGTTGCACTTGAATTGTTGCAATGAAATATTTTTGTGTAGTGAATAAACTATAATTTTGATTTGCCATCTTAAACAATGTGCGCCGCGTCGCGTCTCCGTGTCAACTGATGCTTACTTAGAACCCGCTACATTCTCGTTTAAATCTGTATTTCATTAATGTTCATAGTCTCGCGTTTTCTTCTGGATACATATTAATTATTGTCGCGAAGATAGTGCAACGGGCGAAGTACATATTAAACTTAGGGAAAAAGGGCATATTTTGTTTGTTCTCCTTAAACTTAAAGCCCTGTGAGGTGTGAAGGCTGCATTGATCCCCCCGAGACGACACGACAGCAATTTACCACATAGTGCCAGATATCACATTAAGATAAAGCGTTAAGCATTGCTCAAGTTATAAGCGTCAACGAATGCCATTTAAGTTACGTTTATAATTATCATCATCATTAATGCGTGAAGCAAAAAATTTTAGGATAGTTTACGAGAATTGTGCTAATGGAGGAAATTTGGAACAGTGCAAGTTTATGTGGAGAAAACTGTGCAGAAAGCTAATATTTTATTAAATAACACTTAAAACTGCATTCAACTTACAAAAATAAAATTACACACTAGTGTGTGAGGTAGTTCTCACTCACACTACATACTACAAACGCATGTTAGTATAATAACACTAAGTGTCAGTTTCAAACATATTAGCAATCTTCCTTTCACATTTCATAGACTTATTTACTTGTTTTTATAGCGTATCTAAGAGTCAATAACCCTAAAAAGTTGAAACTTAAAGATTAAAATATGAATCATGGTCGGATTTTGGCGACGACGATATAAAGTGTTTTCTTCTTTCCTTTTCCTACCAATAGCATAATGTTCTAACCGGCACGGAACCCACGCTCCCGAGTCCGCCCCATGTATTCACAAGTAATTAGGTACAGTTTAATAGAAACCCTATGCGTGTATAAAACAATGTTTGTTTATTGAGGCGGTTTATGGACGATAAGTTTACGTGATAACGTCATCACAACCGAACGCTTAGGCCGATCGTGCCTCTCGATCGCCTGTTCCGCGCTCTCGATTACACGCTCGGTTCAGGCGGAACGTGACAATCAGGCTGAACGTGATAATCAGGCTGAACGTGACAATTTTTCGTGCGCGCAGCCGGCGTTCAACGATTTATAAAACGTTATCACGTCAATCATTCATAAGAATATAGCTACAACAATAATCGTGAGAAGGTAATACTAAAATGCATTAAGCTTCAAAGTTAGATTTAAAATATCAAAAAATCACATCCGCAGCCTCTTATGACTCGCGCGGCTCGCATACGTTTAACGCTTCAGCTTATAACTTGTGGTCAATGACTTGGCGCATTTGGGATACAAACCAAAGGACTCTGTATTAACTATGAGCATCCATCATCACTGTCAACAGGGCTATTAAGCCTGTCCGTCACAGGTGAGTCGTGTTAATACCTAGTAGGTACCACAAAGTAGAAAATGTAATATATACTTACGTACAGAGATTAGCAGCTTTCATAGAACGAACCAAATCGATCCAAATTTGAAAATTTCGACGTCTCCTTCAACGGCCCATAATTTTTCCACGCAACCGTGAACACACCGTACTATGCCTGTGGTAGTGCAAACAAATCGAAAGCTAACAATGTAGCTGTTTATCTGTTCGGCTCTTCTCTTTAATCTGTTCTAGTGCAGTACGATCACGACCTCAATGTCTTTCGGCAATCGTCGTTTTTCATACATCGCCTGTCCATTCCATAGAAAAACAAAGATTGCCGAAGGCATTAGCAGCATGGTTTTGCTGTAATTATCTATAATGGAGCCAAATATTATAGACAGACTGTTCTAGAATTCGGCCAATGCATTGAATTCTTTACAGGGACCAAGGTCATATAAAAATTGTAATAAATCTCGTTACGCTTCACAGCGAAATCTATAACACTAGAGTGTGAACAAAAAACCAGCCTACGAGTTAAAATTTGTATAAGCCAGAAACTATTTTTTTTTATTTTACTTAACTTTTTAAATCATTATGTATATTGTATATTATACTACAAGTTTGTATATTTCATAAGCTAAATATTACAATACACGAACAAACCACACGCGTTGACTGGTATACAAGTTTGTATATTTCATAAGCTAAATATTACAATACACGAACAAACCACACGCGTTGACTGGTATACAAGTTTGTATATTTCATAAGCTAAATATTACAATACACGAACAAACCACACGCGTTGACTGGTATACAAGTTTGTATATTTCATAAGCTAAATATTACAATACACGAACAAACCACACGCGTTGACTGGTATACAAGTTTGTATATTTCATAAGCTAAATATTACAATACACGAACAAACCACACGCGTTGACTGGTATACAATTTTGTATATTTCATAAGCTAAATATTACAATACACGAACAAACCACACGCGTTGACTGGTATACAAGTTTGTATATTTCATAAGCTAAATATTACAATACACGAACAAACCACACGCGTTGACTGGTATACAAGTTTGTATATTTCATAAGCTAAATATTACAATACACGAACAAACCACACGCGTTGACTGGTATACAAGTTTGTATATTTCATAAGCTAAATATTACAATACACGAACAAACCACACGCGTTGACTGGTATACAAGTTTGTATATTTCATAAGCTAAATATTACAATACACGAACAAACCACACGCGTTGACTGGTATACAAGTTTGTATATTTCATAAGCTAAATATTACAATACACGAACAAACCACACGCGTTGACTGGTATACAAGTTTGTTGCCAGCATCCTCGTTGCCCAACAACATAAAATGCGAAGTAGCGCTAAATTAAAACAGCCTTCATATCACAGAGTAACTTCGCACAGAGCTTTTAATGATATGCATAAGTTTCATACCTAGAGTGCATGAGATTTACATGCTTATAAAGTATAAAATTTGATACTGTGTTTTAATGTTTTTGCTAATGCATACCGGATTATCTCGAAAATAATATTATAAAATCTGTTACCTGTGTAGTAAATTTTTTATGTAGAGAATTTTTCAAAAATATTATACCAACTTAACAATATATTTTTTGTCTAACCTCTCAAAATTATGCATTGTGATAGGCATATAGTTACATAACAGATAGTAATGCAATAAATATTTATATTAAGAAAATAATAGTATTATAATAATTGTAACCTATTATTCATTAAAACGTTTCTAAGCTGAAACTTCTGATATCATTTATAATTGTACTTACTTATAAAATTTACTTCGAGAGATAATATCCATTATTTGCCCAGCACAGGGGCACATGTAAAGCTATGAATATTTTATTCTTTCTATTTTTAATATTTTCCGTCTACTCTATGTCCAATTACTCTGAGCATCTCATAAGCGGCTGAGATTACAGCATGTGTAGAGAAGACGCGTGCGTAATAAGATGCTAATTACTGATAGTGATACACGCTTCATGACCTGTTAGCTTTCATATTATGACTTTAAAGTTTAAACATAAATGCAATCTGTATTTATATGGAAACGCGGCTCGGGGATATAGAGAAGATATTATTATAAGTGTATAACATTTATTATGTAGAAATTGTGCTAATAACAAAGATTTTGTAACGTGCAGCATAAGCAATTATGCACATATACATTTCCGTTGTATACGTGTATTATGTACCATGTATGTATGTTGTCCCTGGTTAGTCTTACGAGTGAGTTCAGTAAGGACAGTTGTTGAATAGTATCCGTAAGGGTATGTTGCCCTGCCGGCACCTATGTACACGCGCTATTAATAATAATATATGAAGTCCAAAAATATAAACCTTTTAATTTATCTCCTTATAGGTGATAAATTAAAAGGTTTATATGTTTGCCTTTACGATTTCAAAACAAAGGATGTGATATGACGTACATTTCACAGAAAATGTCTTCATACGATAAAAATTTACGCCATCTTGATTTCAGCATACCTCAAATGTCAAAATGGCCGCAAACAATCCTAAAAGTGGGCCTTTTAAGTGTGGACAGTTTTGCCTCGACATGCCTCGTCTATGGCTAATAAGCTACAGTTATGTAACAAGACAGGCAAATGATTCAAATTATCGTCTATTACAAGCGATTATTGTAATATTGCTGTTCATAGAATAAGTATTAAAACAACATGGTATCTATTCGAAACATTTTTAAGAACTAAGAAGGAAGGTATCTATACATTTATACTAATATTATAAAGAGGGAAGATTTGAGTGTTTGCATCGAATAGGGTCCGAAACTTTGATGAAATTTGACACAAATATAGAGTAGATCATATAGGCTATTTTATCGCAGAAATATGTACGGTTTCCCGGGATTCTGTCTGTCGCGCTCGAAGTGGCGAGCAACATCTATTCTTCAATAATGTCATTCCTAAATCCGAATATTCATAAACTCCCTATTTTGAAGAGGTTTAACTTTATTCCAATACAGTAATAACACACAGGACTTCTTGCACTATTTCCACTTTAATAAGTATTTTACATTAATTTTAATATTAATATGACCGTTTTTTTTTTTTTAATATAGCGTCGGCTTATCTTAAAACCATTTGCCAGTGTCAAGTAAAAAAGGCGGGAAATAGAACTTTCGTATCAATTTTCAACACACTGTATTCCTATATCGTCAAGTCTAAAGTCTAGTCAAAGTCCAAATAAATAGTCAGTACAGTCAATGAGTCATGTCAGTTGATTCAGTAAAGTGGTAGACGCTTTACTGAAAGTTCCTAGGGAGTTTTGGCGGGAAACACAAAATAGCACGTTTTTAGAAGTTGTACCACTCGCCCACACTTGTGCACGTTAACGAATATTTAATGGTTCATATTCTACCAATATTACACACTAAGAATCGAAGTAACACAAATTTATGAGGAAATACAAAATCCCACAACGTTACCCATTAAACTCCGCGCAAAACTCCATGACCGGTTTCATCAATCCAATTCATCAGGTGTAGGTAGATTAATTTACTTATTCTACTATTAATTTATTTTAAATTTATTAAAATTTTTACAATTTTGTTTAACGTAATTTAAATTTTTATACCAACTCATTATATTTTCTACTGTATAGCACAAATTAATATTAATATAATATTATAACGCATTAGATTGATAAATTAATAACTTATTGATTAGTAATGTCATAGAATTATATAATTTTATGGAATGGATGTTAGAATATAAAATTAAAAATACTACTATCACCAATGATTAAATTAAAATGTCTATAATACTTAAGAATCTAAGATATTGTAAAGAATGGCAAATAAATTATATGAAATTAAAACATGACAAAATTGAAATTAATAAATTATGTCAAAAACTAATCTAAAATTAATACCAATGTCAAAAAGTTATATAAAATGAATTAATGGTGAAATGTAGAACATAGTATAACCTATAAATAATAATTAAATGAAATGTCTTGCAATAATATGGAGCTCGAAAGGCATGTCTGGTCATTTAGTAAGATCCTACATTTTTGGTGTCTGTTAATTTCAAGCGCTTCTAATGCATCCATCTTCCTGCTTTTTAGTAATATATGTAAATATTTTATATTTTATCGGGGTCAAAGTTGTGTCCATTACTATTTAGATATTCGGCAAAAGAAGATCTTTCAGTATTCTTCTTCCAAGCTGTTATATGTTCTTTTATTCTAGTTTTAAACTTTCTTCCCGTCTGACCTATATACACTCCTCCATATGTATCACCATTGAGACTGTAAATACCGCTATTGTCCGTGATTTTAAACTTATCTTTATTATTGCACAGTAAATGTTTGTGTGTGTGACCCTGTAATGTAGAACGCCACTCTAGTCTCCTTTTTTTGTATAATCCTCTGGAATCTGTAGGAAGATGGGCCGATGTATGGAATTTTTACCCACATTTTTCTTGTTTTTTCTTTCGTCTTCCGTCTGATTGTACAGCATTTCTTGTGTCATTTTCTTTCTTCCTCGTCTTAAAATTGTGTCAATCAATTATTCCAATAACCTAATCAAATTTCCGTATTTCGTCCACGAATTTTGTTAGGTGTGGACACTCCACGATAACAAGGAAAGAAATGTAACACCAGAGACAACAGCCAAATAGTGGCAACTAATTAAACGGCGTGCGGCTGCCAAAAGGTTTCACCACCCAGAATTTGCATTTCCCATGTGTTCACACAATTCTAAATTCGGAGAACTTGAAATTGTTTTCTAGATTTTTTTGTACAATTTTCGAAGAATTCTCGTGTGTCAACCGCTAATATTGGAATCAGACTAAGCGATTGAAACGAAATTTTGTATATATTCTGGTATAAGTGATAGGCAGTATGTTGTATGGCTACATTAACAATATTAAACACCAACGATACGTCACTCACTTAACACAAGTAGAGAATTCGAGAACATAAGATACAGGCCAAGGCCTGGCCTTGGTGACATCATGACGTGTGACGGATGAGTTCCGCTCGTCTGGCCTGAGATATTGTGCACGGAAATACACACAAAACACCAGGGACCGTATTGTTCAAATGATTCTCGTATAAGCCTTCTCAAAGCTAGCTAAACCACTGGATTTCAATTCCGAGTAAGATTAATATTCATATTTCCTAAATAGTTCTAAGAGTCTTTTCAACTTCCAGTGGCTGGCTGGCTGGCTGATTTTGCCCAAATCGGATTAAAGTTCATATTCGTTACCCAAAACGTTATATTATACAGAAAATGAAATATTCCAGTAAGTATTCCAGTAGTAGCCACCATTTTTAGGGTTCCATAATAATCAAGGAACCCTTATAGTTTCGCTCTGTCCGTCCGTCTCTCTGTCTGTCTGTCCGCGCTTCTAGCTTCAGTAATTATGAATATAAATTGATGAAATTTGGTTAAGTTAATGATTATGTATTATATATATCTCAGCTGGGGCATCATAAAATAACATTAATTTTACATTTTAGGGATGGCTCTCCATACACGTGAAGTGGGGATGAAAGATATTTTTTTTGTTCTACCCCATCGTACAGGGGAATCGTTGAATCGTTGAATAGGTCTTTTAAAATAAAGGCAACGTTTCGTAAAATATTTTTTTTACAATGTCAACCATTTTCGAGTAATCGACCTCCAAAGTGGTTTATGAGTCCCCCCCCCTGGCATTTCTAAAATATAAGATATAGAAACTTGAAAGTTTCCATGCTGATAGATCATACTAAAAACTCTTTAGGAATTTTTTTTTTGAGTGAAATCGGATAATATTTTTTGAAGTAATTCAAAGAAAACCTATTGAGCGTTTATAGTTACGGAAACCTCCTTAGACACGCTATTGTTGTTGTTATATCTTACCTATTTACTTTGATCACAATATTCTTATTATTTATATACCAGGTACCCATTTAATATAATACATCTATGCAGATACCTTTATTAAATCACATTGTCACAAGGCTTTCCGCTGTATTTGCTAAATACCAAATACAAAGAGACCATAAGATTCCTCATAAAGAAGAAGCTTCTTGGTTGACCAATCTCCAAGAAAATTTCTTATGTAACAAATTGACGATAGGTTTTTTGTGCACCTATCTACACGGAATTTTATCGTCCGGCGGACAATTTTTAATTGTGCCTTATTACTGTGTAAATAGGGCATTATAAGTAAAAATTGTAACTTATAATGCCCTTATTACTGTATAAATAGGGCATTATAAGTAAAAATTGTAACTTATAATGCCCTTATTACTGTATAAATAGGGCATTATAAGTAAAAATTGTAACTTATAATGCCCTTAGTACTGTATAAATAGGACAATATAAGCTTAAAATTGGCTGCCGAACGATAAAATTCCATGTAGTGCTCAAAAAAGTTACCGTCAAACAACCTACAAAATAAATTTTATTGGAAATGTATCCCCAATCCTTCCCCCCCCCCCCCCCCAAATCTCATGCTGTCCTTGTCTTTGCTATTAAGCAGATTCAGCCTTGTGACAGTGTGATTAAACTTGGAGGTTTAATACAGAATAAACTGTGATTTAAAGAAACCTTAACGAAGAGTTTAAAAATCCGTTAAAATATGTTTAGCTAAATAGCCCGCTGCCATAATTCACGCTGATCCGAGAACATTCTGGCAAAACACGGAATCTCAGCTAAATGCGCATTAAGTTGATATTAGCTGCTAGCTCGTATTAGCTAGTGCTAACTTGTATTAGCTACTAATAGCAGCCTCCATTAGGCGAGCATTGGGTTATGGTCACTACTGGCATGTGCTATCAGGAAATCTAATTCAAAAACAGGAAGCGTTTTCTCATGTTAATATATTTTAAATGAGCTAATCTTGTATGGTATATTCTTATACTAGCTTTTTTCCGCAACTCCGCCCGCGTAGACAGTATCCCATGGGAGCACTACATTTTTAGTGATCAAATGTGCCTAAAGTTATAACATAAACCATAAAAATTCCATAAAATAATGACTTTAATGTTTTTCATTAATTCGTATTTGATTCAAAAGTATTTGTAACGAAAGCAATTAGTGTAACAATCTTGACTTCATAATATAAAAACCTCCACAACTTCACTATCAGAACTGTTGAAGCAATTAAAAACCACTCGAAGTTCAAGCCATAAGAAAACACTCAATACGAGAAACTCTTCAACTATCGAGAATTCTAGAGGAATATTAGTATTAGAAATGTTAATACATGGCTATAATTTTCAGTTAAATATTTATATTAAATACATACCTTTGACTTGAGCTAGTCTTAACATTAACATAAGTGTTGCCATTGTAATTTACTAGCATTAGAGAAAAAAAAAAAACAATTAATAACACAAGGCCGCTGAGTACTAAGCCATGGAAAAAGTTGTAATAATATAAAAATTTCCTTTTACAGCATCGTATAAATCTATAGTTCGTTTCTGCGACAAGTGTCCTTTATCTGACACGGATATTGAGAGCCTGTGACAGCTTTGTCACACTGTCACAGAGTCCGGTGTGACGTTGCTGTCATACAATATTTCCGCGCTGATAAAGTGACGAAGTTGTCACGGATGGCCAACAATTCATAGGGTTGGAGCGTTAAACTCTCAACATAGTATGGAATCTGTTCGTCAATAGTTCCATACCTACTATAGGTATAGGTATAGGCCAATAGGAAATTCACCCATAAAAATTCATATTATTTTTAGGTTTCAACTTTGAAGGGTCGTATTGCCTCTTAGGCTGGAACTATATGATCCGGAATCCGGCGGGCCCGGGAAAATTCGGAGCACTGAAAATATAACTCTACGCTAATACATTATAGTTGCAAATCGAAGTGTTAAGTGTCGAGCTGTCAAGGTTCAAGGTCTTGAATATCTTTATAAGTAGACAGCTGTATACACGCTGTATAACGGACGTTTATCTTAAACAGCAAATTTACTTATCGTACGTTAAACGCATGTTTAAGATTTTTTTATTAGTGAGAGGGTATATATACAGCCGAACGTATAACCGCCTCCTTTTTTTGGAAGTCGATTAAAAAGTTTAAAAGCAGCCTACTAGTTCTTAAAGCGTACCATAAAATGGTATTCATATTAATGGTAAAATGGTATTTCCACAGTATAGAAAAAAAATTATTGGTATTTGATATTTGTTTTTTCTATTCTGTGGTTATTTCTTATTTGATTACTTAATTTATCTAGCGAAAGTGCATTTAGCACAGTGTCATAGACTTTTCTTTTTAATAGTATCTATAGTAGGTATGTTTGTTAACCTAAGATATTACCTCTTAATATTAGTATCATTATAATATTAATACGTGAAAAAATACTTTCAGTACAGTTTATGGAAAATTGTACAACCGGAGGCGTATGAAATTTGGCCGGTAAATTAAAGTTTATGTGGAGGAAGGTGTGCAGAAATCTAATATTGTTTAAATAATTCCTAGCAATACATAAAATTTATAAAAAATAACACACAGAAAGTAACACAAGCAATAGCGTAATTTGTTTTAGGTACCTGCGAACATGTGTGAAGTGTCCAACTACATTATTTTTCAACAAGCGATTGATAAAAATAAATATGTATTAAAATATAATTCCTTTCATTGGTTTTTATTTTACTCAAAATGTTTCCAAGAATACACAATTAGGTTATTTAATGTATATTTTCCCTTTGTTCTCAGTGACTGATTGTACTGTATCATAATATATGTTTGTAGATGTCTATCACAGAATGTGATGAAGATATGTTTGTTGTTTTGTATCACTGTATCCATATATAAATATAAAAGGCAAGCTGATTGACTTATATATCGACGCACAGGCCAAACCCTTAGAGCTAGAAAGCTCACACACTATACTAAGCTGTATGATTAATGGTTGGGTTAGTATTAATGTCAGTGGACGCTTGACTCATAAAAGTAAGTATAATATTGGTGGTGCATTGCAACAAAAAAGTAAGTTAATAGTTGGACGAGCCTGATTTCAATAAAAAAATAAAATGGTATGGAACGATCTTTAAATACAAATCATGAAGTGTGTCATAATTTGTGCTTAAAATGCAAGTTGCGATTATGGTGCTTACAAGGTTCACAGTATGCACTATAATCAATTAATCGCAACTCGCATTTTAAACATAATAATGACCACACTTCGAGAGTTTGTTGGGCATCTTTGTATTTAGAGATTGTAGGGTTTGTCGTTGCAATCTCAAAAAACGAAATTCAACAAATTTAATTTTTGGCATTCCGTATTCCGCATTCTACTATTTAACAATAAGCTTGAGTAAAATCAATTATGGCCCTTTTGGGCTTATGATCTACTGCTGCTGTAAAGACAATTATACAGAAAAAAATTGTCATACTTGGGGGAAAAAAATCATTATTTAAATAGTTTGCGCTAAGCAGAGAGTCACCTATACCTGAGGTTAGGTTGTTATTATTCTGCCTAAACATCTTAACATAAGCATAAGATCATATAAAACATAAGATCATAATTCACAATATTATGCCCAGAAGATCCTTGATTCTACGATAATTGACTTAACCAAACCTTATGTACACGGAACAATACAAGGCTAGTTCTTCTTTAGGGGATAGCCCAAGCCTGTATAATCGATAGGCCGCAATAGGTTACCTTTTGAAGACCCTCATCTGAATCCCACAGCACTACTAAGTACCCTTATTCCTACTTAGTTTCGCCCTGTATGCCCTTACGTTAATAAGAACAGTACCTAATCAAAGATTGAAATTGATGATATTAGATCATTGTCTTTTACAAAATATACAACAAAAGAAATCATCACGATCATTAAACATTTGTATTTTTCCGGCCGCAAGAATAATATCCTACCCTAATATTAATGTGGTCTAACTCATAAGTTACTCAGAAATAGAACGCTAACGAGATTCGAAAGAATATAAAATCAGCTGATGTATTGAAAATCCGCCATCTTACCCTTATCCACACGCTATACCACTTTTAAACAAGGGACTTGCCTTGTTTAAGCGTTGGACGAATTAGAATGGAAATTAACGTCGCTATACAGGCCTGATAATGATTATTAGTAGAAGAAATCTTAGAACGCCTGTATACGCAGTGTGTTACTTTTTATTAGAAAGGGGGTTTATATATATGTATATATTATATATATTTGTATGTTCAATAATATCTCCGCCGTCTGTTGACCGATTTTCAAAATTCTTTTTTTGATGTAGTAAAGGGTATAATCCGAAGTTAGTCACGTTATCACCAAAGTGACCTGATAATGGCATCCATGAGGAGTCGCGAGGGAACTCCTCGAAATTTATATGGACACATATAGTGATTTTGCCTTTTTCTCATGCAACTCAAGCATATGCTAACAAAAAGTAAGATTTTGCACCAAGGTATACCCTTGATCCAAAGGTATAAAACAGAACTCCTGACTCCTTATAGATACATCTTTGGGTGTTTCGGCGTTGTTTAAAGTACTGCAAGCATAAGCCACTATGTCTATTAAAGCAATCATCATCATCACCACCATCATCACGCCCATACATCATCACATAATGATGATATAATAGGTACTTCTCATAGTATTTTACACCGACGCGGATATTTTTGAACATTACTGTGCTGTTTATGGACCGTTTTTTTAAATTATTTTTTTGATGTAAAGGGGTCCCGTTGTCACCGAAGTGACCTGATGATGGCATCTATGAGGAATCGAAGGAACTCCTCAAAATGAATATGGACACATATAGTGATTTTGACTTTTTCTGAAGTAACCCAAGCATATGCTATCAAAAAGTAAGACTCTGCAACAAGGTATACCATGGATACCAAAAGCACTGTACAGAACTTCCAAGCCTTTAAAGATACGCATTTGGAAATTTCGACATTGTTTAAAGAACTGCAAGCATATTATGCAATGTAAATTACAGTAATCATCATCAACTTATATTCAATACCTAATGGAAGCTTGGCGCGTATTAATTTGTACATTCGATAGTTTATTTTAAAAGTTCTTAAAATGTGTTAATAATAGTTTAACATATATGACTAAAAAGGAAAAAAATATTATCTTGAAAAACAAAAAATTAAACTTACCGGTCCAGGTTAGTCCAGCCAGTCAACTGAAACGCGAGCTCTATAAAATAATGATTTATCAGGATATTGTTTGGGCTGGTAGAGAGTTGGTACCGACTTCAAAATAATGAAGATTGTGTAGAGAAATAGTTAAAATTTTAGCTGAATTTAAAAGGGGAATTATTAAGAAAAATAAGATTTCATTCGTTATTTGTGTATTTTTACTTTGGAAGTCATTTTAATATTTTTTTTATTTTAATTACTTAAATATACTTAAAATTTTTGTTGTTAGTCTTCGATTTACCTAGATTATGTTATTAATTGATGAGTCATTTTTTTTCCTTTTTATTGCTTAAAATCCTAATTGGCATAATATCATTATCGTGATATGTAACTGTGGGAGATCCACACTTCGACACGAATGGGCCGGCTCGACCAGATAAATACCACGACCTCACAGAAAACTGGCGTGAAATAACAGTTGCGTTGTCTTTCGACGAGTGAGTGAGGTCACCGCATGCCTAAGGGCCCCCATAATTGGGGATTTTAGAGACTGGGAACGCAGCACCAGAGGTTACAAGTTACAAGTGTAACTCCTCTGGTGTTGCGAGTGTCCATGGGCGGCGGTAATCGCTTACCATCAGGCGATCAGTCTGCTCGTCGCCTGGTTCATTTCATTAAAAAATATATATTATTGTATCTTCATATTATTATGGGCGAGGACACTGGCCTCTGTAAATCGGTTGACACTAGTGCAAGGGTCAGGGACTTAAGATTTGATTAAAAGAGCGTGTGAAACTTTTGTATCGATAAGAATTTATTATTTTTATTAAAACATTTCGATTTATGAAACACAAAATATTTAATGACAAAAACAAACGAAATATAGATAGACTGATTGAGAAACGTAGGTTGTAGAGTATTGTAGAGGCGATTCGTCGTGTGAACTCAGCTGGAAAGGCTTCAGGACCATTAATCTCCTTCACCGGCAATTATGAGGAGTGTTGAGGTGTTAAGATAAAGAATACATCCTGTATGGTGTGCAAAAAAGGCTTACAAACTGTATATAAAAATGTTATCACTCGTTAGTATAAAAAATAGTTTAGAACCTGCAAATTCTCAGACCTACCGAATATTTAAAAAAAAATTAAAACTAGGTCGAGTTTTTTTTTGGGGAATCTGAATACAAACACTGTGGCACGAGAATTAAGCCGCTCACTGCGAAATTCGAGGCAGCGGCCTAAGCTAACGTAGCTAGGTAACCGTTTGCCATCATTCGCCGTAAAAACGTTTGTAAGATTTCTCAAAGTTTAGTAGAAGCTTGCCATAGGGCGATATACTTATTTCATACTTGCTTCTGTAATCCACCAACCGTTAAAAATTATGTTAGGATTTTATTATTTTAACTTTCGACCTTAGGTAATTTTTTTGCTGGATGTGCGCGGCAGATCAACATTAAGGTTAGTGTGTTGGCACACTGCCAGAACTCGAACATTGTCCCATATTTGTAACATGATGATTCTTAGGGTTAATTTAGCAGATAGCCGCTACTTTTTAGATATAACAGACATTTTTAATTTGGATGTTTGGAAGCATTTTTGTAAGATGCTTTATTCTTAGAACTATTAATTTGCAACTGCTACTCAAGTGAAATATTAGGGGCAGCTCACACTGAGACACGACGTGGCGCGCACGTTTTAAGATAGCGATTTAGCGAATGATACACGTGTAGTACAACCTCGCAATTCGAACTCTTGCAATGAAACGTGTATCTCTTTGTGTAGTTCAATAAAGTTCAATTTTGAACTTTATTTACTCGGTTACTTTTTAAAAAGTGCGCGCATCGTCGCTTCTCGGTGTGGACTGACGCTTAGGTGAACTCCTTTCAAATTGTTCATTTCAATAAAGAGCTGTGTTATTTGCGTTTTCAAAGCTTCTGAAATCTGATGCTTATGTGAAATATTAATTATATCTACTTGTAAACTAATCGCTCAAGCCCAATATATTCTGCTTCCTTATAGAGATTCATAGTTTAATTACCTATTATATAATAATCAAAACGTTAACGCAATATTCTAATTACGAGATGACTTATAACTGTATGACGTGTTAAAATCAAATTAATACTAACTGGGGTGTGAGTTCGTATGTCGAATACTTAGTAGTAAGTTATAGTCGAAAACGTCGTTACCCGTAAAGATTAATTTTCGTATAAAAATACCGACAGCGTTTTGCAATTAGCTTTATGGTAAATATATGTGGTGGATGTGTAAATATGCGTGTTAGTTTTAGGGTCAGCTCACACCGAAACGCGTAGCGACGCGGCGCTGCTTTTTCGATAACGATTCGAAATTAAAATTTCTTCGCTACACAAGTGGATATTAAGCTCATTTCAGACTACGCTACACTATTTTGCTATATAGTATAGCCAAGAAGGACCTAATGCTATACTATATAGCATGGCGTTCACATTACGTATGTACTTATACGCGTATACAGGTTGACCTGAAATTCGATACATTCCTTTGAAAGACAGAAAGTAGACCTCATTTACAGTAATATTTTTCATGGCATCCCCTATCCGAAAGTTGATATTTACAAAGTTCTTGAAATTTAAAAAATTTTTTCTTTATTTTCGACTTTTTGACTTTGACATGACGTATTTTTAAAAATGTTTGTCTTTTTAGTGATTTTTTTATATATTTTAACCGTCAATGAGTCAAATATTATTTTTAAGGAATAAATAGGGACAAACTAAGCGAGAATTTTTCATTATGAGACATGAAACAGAATTTTCTTTTAAGAAAAATGCACATTTTTTTTAAAAACAGGTGATTTTCTTAAAAAAATGTATGATACAATGCGTACAAATATTCTAAATAACTTCCTTATCTCATTAGCTTTCCAAAAAGGTGCAAATGTCTACATAAAAATATGACGTTGTAGTAAACATATTAGAAGTAAAATGAAATAATGTCTAAATCGATTTATTTGCGATAAGGTTAAAATAAAAGGAAAAACTTGAATTTAATTACGTTTATTGTGTTTAAAAAACATCAATGTTTAATTAAATTTAATAATAAATATTCTACTTTAGGTCTTGTTCAAAATGTGAACCTCTGTTTCTGATACAGGCCCGTAGTCTTCTCCGTACCTCTGTTTTGATTATTCTGGTAGTAAGACTAGTTTTAATTTCTTCTGCTGCATTTCTTATGCGGCTTCTGAGCTCCTCTACAGTAGTTATGGGTGTAGTATACACCAAAGCCTTCATATGACCCCAAAGATAAAAATCACACGGGGTCAAATCGGGACACCGTGCTGGCCAAGGAATTGGTCCGCCTCGACCTATCCAGCGATGTGGGTAAGTTTGGTCTAGCCACTGGCGTACGCCGAGGCGGAAGTGGGCCGGGCAACCATCATGCTGGAAAATCATATTACGACGAGTTGCTATTGGCACATCTTCCATTAAACTAGTAATCTCCTCTCTTAGGAAATGTTCGTACATTTCACCATTTAAATTTTGAGGCAAAAAATGAGGTCCAACTAAATTATTATTAATTATACCCATCCAGACATTTAGACTGAATCTGGTTTGATGGGCCCTTTCTTTTTTCATCCTGGGGTTTTCTCCTTTTGGTGCCCAGTAATGTGTGTTGTGGAAATTGTTTATCCCGTCACGGTCAAATTTCGATTCATCCGTCCACAATATTCTTGAGAAGAAATTGCGATCCTCCATGTCTGCATTTATCATTAAACGGCAGAATTCCATTCTTCTAACCGGGTCTCCCTCTTCCAACGCTTGGACAGGTGTGTAGTGAAATGGATGTAGACGCGCTGTGTGTACTGTAAACCACACCTTCCATTGACTCAATCCAAGTCTTCTAGCTGCCGTTCTTGTAGAAATAGAAGGATCATTTTGAAAAAGTGTTAAAATTTCTTCTTCTTCTTCTGGAGCATACAAACGAGGTCTGCCTGAATCGCCACGTCTTCTATCAACACGGCCGCTTTCCCGAATTCGTCGAAATGTTGTTGAAAACACTCTAACGTTTGGCACTCGTCGATTCGGAGAACGTTCAACGTATGTTCTTCGTGCAGCAGCAGCATTACCATTACAAAGTCCGTAACAAAACAAGATGTCAGCGTATTCATCGTACTCAAAAGCAGCCATCGCGATACAAAAAAATCACAAGTAGAAGTAAGGGTGTAGTTTAAAGCAACAATACATCCGTACACGGCAATAGTTGACGTAAAACTAATATTAGCTACTAAATTTGCTCTCTAAGTCAGTCGGTAACTCATTGAAAAAGGGCCGCGACGACAGTAGCCAAAACATCCCGAAGTTTGAACAAAGGAAACAATTGAAAAAAAAGGTCGCCTCAGGTAGAGTAATTCTTGAGATAACGTTACCTGATGATTGTTTTGTCTTTGTTTATTACATGTTCATATTTTTATGTACATATTTGTACTTTTTTTGGAAGCTTATGAGGTAAGAAAGTTATTTAAGGTATTTGTACGCATTGTATCATACATTTTTTTAAGAAAATCACCTGTTTTTAAGAAAAATGAGCATTTTTCTTAAAAGAAAATTCTGTTTCATGTCTCATAATGAAAAATTTTCGCTTAGTTTGTCCCTATTTATTCCTTAAAAATAATATTTGACTCATTGACGGTTAAAATACATAAAAAAATCACTAAAAAGACAAACATTTTTAAAAATACGTCATGTCAAAGTCAAAAAGTCGAAAATAAAGAAAAAATATTTGAAATTTCAATAACTTTGTAAATATCAACTTTCGGATAGGGGATGCCATGAATAATATTACTGTAAATGAGGTCTACTTTCTGTCTTTCAAAGGAATGTATCGAATTTCAGGTCAACCTGTATAGTATAGAAGCGGGCGGCGCGCGATATGCAGCATGAACTCAGCGTATCGCACTATTTATAGCGTATAGTAAGCCAATAATATATAGTACAGGACAGTGTGAACGTGTCCATAACAATGTATCGTGCGCGATATTGTTGTGCTATGAGCTATGAGCTATGTACTATATTATATTATAGCGTAGTCTGAAAGCCGCTTAATACACATTTCATGGCAAGAGCGGCGCCGCGCTACGCAGCTCGGTGCAGCTCGAAATTCGAACTCTTGCAATGAAATAGGTATCTTCTAGTGCGAATGAAGTTAAATTTTTAATAGCTATCTTAAAAATACAGCGCCGCGTCACGTTGTGTCTCGTTGCGTTGCGTCTTGGTGTGAACTTTGTCGAATCCTTATGTAAGTTCACAATAATTTACGTATAAATATTTATTTGTAAGTGTTTGTGGTAAGACTCCCGTATCGTGGTGAGTGATGCATCACCACGCCTGGTAGCAAGATAATTTTCATTTGCATTTGCATTTAAGGCTATTAATTAATTATATCCTTTGGTTTTTTTGTATCACTTTTTACAGAGCATCGTTCAACGTTCAGCAAGAAATCTTGTTCAGACTGGCACTGCTTAGATCTGGGCATTTAGCCAAGATGCCATCGCTAATTACGATAATTAAGTTAGCAAATCAAAATAATATATGGGATTGACTTTTGACTTATCATGCACTGAATGACACATGAAAATCATAAGTTTTTGTTTTCGAACTTCGTCAGCGTACTTAGCGGAAGCATGTTGTCTAAGGAGCCTTTAGCCAAGTTCCCATCGCTAAGTGACATAAGCATTGTTAAGTGACATCGCTATGTCACTTAGCGATGCTTATATCAAATCCAATACATTTTTGTTTTCGAACTTCGTCAGCGTACTTAGCGGAAGCATGTTGTCTAAGGTCCCGGAGCCTTTAGCCAAGTTCCCATCGCTAAGTGACATAAGCATCGCTAAGTGACATCGCTATGTCACTTAGCGATGCTTATATCAAATCCAATACATTTTTGTTTTCGAACTTCGTCATCGTACTTAGCAAAAGCATGTGGTCTGAAGACTGCATCGAGGAGAAATTTTCTTCTCGATAAACTTACGTTTACCCTGTACCGAAATACAAATTCCCAATGAAACCGAATCATCTCATATTATGTTACTGTGTATCCACAGGCTTTGTATTAAGTAAACCAAAATATTATCTAACTTTATTAATATCATGTTTTACATTAGAATTACTTACGTCTGGCGTGCCAGATTGTGATTCCAACTTCGTACATAACTCAGAATAATGTCACAACTCAAAGGCAATGCATCAATGTCACAGCTTAAACATCTTTGGTACTTACATTTAAATAATTAGGGTTCCGTAGTAACTTCAAGAAACCCCTACTTTCGCTCGGTCCGTCATTATAGAAGTATACTAAATTTCATCCATTTATATTCATTATTAACGAATCTAGAAGGTTGGACAGACAGACAGACAGACAGACAGACAGACGGACGGACAGAGCAAAACTGTAAGGGTTCCTTGAGCATTACGGAACCCTGAAAATGGATTGCAATTCTAATGTCTCGCTAAAACTCGAGTACGGCTGGGTCAATTTCAGGTCATTTTGGTCTTGAAAATTCTGGAATTTCAGGGAATGTTTAGATGTTGAGAAATATTTTAAAATTTCGCGGAAAATACAAAAACTACGATTGAATTTTGCCATACGAACTGTTTACCGTGTTCAATTTGTCACTTGACTGTCAAATATTAATAGCTGCGTTCAGTTTATCTGTTTAACTTATTTAAAAAAATCGTCTGGCCCAGTAGGATAGTAGGTGTAAAAGTAGGTGCAGATGTAGATGACCCTTACAACTACACTTACAACTACCGCCTACACATACAACAACGTTGTAGGTGTAGGCGGTAGTTGTAAGTGTAAGTGTAGCTTGTACACCTATAGGTGCAATTTTAGATGTAGGTGTAGTTGTAGGTGTAGATGAAGGTGTAGATTGCAGGTGTAGCTATTTATATTCCTATGTTATGAATAAATAGACGACATTTTGTATAGGTATAGATTGCATATAGACTTTAATTTTGGCATCATAAATAATAATAATTTTGTTTTTTAGGGGTAGATCTCCAAACAGTATATTTTGAAGTAGGGATGACGTAGAGTAGACTACGGGGAATACTTTAATCGCGGCAAAGCTTCGGGATTCCCTTTTGCTCGCACGAAGTTACGGACAATTTCTAGTCTACAAATATTATAAAGAGGAAAGATTTGTTTCTTCGCATCGAATAGGTCCGAAACTACTAAACTGATTTTAATGAAATTTGCCACAAACGTAGAATAGACCACGGGAGGCCACTTTTTATCACAGCAATGTGTACGATTCCTGTGCGAGATCGTGGGCAACATCTAGTTCGTAATAAACCACATATTGTATAATAATAAGCAGTTGGCAATGTCTTTCTGTAAGGTATATCCTTCTGTCCGTCGCCCTAGATCGCTAATTGCGCCCTTTTCAAACCCTTTGTGATATAATGACTTCCCCCAATTTTCACCGTTCCGCTCATGGCTCCAGACGCCTATCTCTATTGTTCCGCATTTCAATGACTCAAAACATCTATACAAAATAACTAATTTGGAATGAGAATTGTTAAATAGGCTTTATTTTCATTCAAGTCCATTCCATTCTGCATTAAATGTGTGTATGAAAACTAGACAGTTTTTAGCAACGCATTCTAGATTTTACCTAATTACATTTACCTACTTATAAAGTAACTCATTTTCAAATAACACATAATATGGTTATAAATTATTACAAATGGTGTATCCTAATACTATTATAAATGTGAGGATGGATGGATGGATGGATGAATAAATGAATGTTTGTTACTCTTTCATACAAAAAAAATACTGAACGGATTTTGATGAAATTTGGTATGGAAGTAGTTTAGACTCTAGATTAAAACATATGCTACTTTATCCAGAAAAAGTACAGTCTTCCCGAGGGATTTGTATTTACGCGGGCGGAGCCACGGGCAAAAGCTAGTGCAACATAATCGTACTTATATATCAAATCTTCAATTTCTCTACAGCCTACAATAATGTACCGATGACAATATTTCCTTAAAAACGTTTTACCGCCATTTTAAAACGCACGCGAAGCAGCCATTTTCTCTTACACTTTTGGCGGGGTAAAACGCATTTCCTTTTTTGTATGTCGAAGATTAAGTTATTAAATAAGCCTGGCATGACTGAGGCGTATTAGAAAAACAGTAAAAAATATTTCAGCCCTTTATTCTTTATTAGGTCATAATAGCTCGCTTTTATGGTGTTTTATGGCTAATAGGGAATGAAATTTCCCCGTTTATTTTCGTCATTGGAGGCTCACAATCTTCATAAATAACACGGTGGGGTAATTCTGGGAATTAATAAGTTTTTACTTTACTCAATCCTCGAGGATCAACCGGAGTCTAAAGAAGAGAGTTGATTTCTGTGTAATACTGGGTATAAATCCATCCACGGTGAAGTTGGGTGGAATACGAGGCCATTTTCAGTGTCATTTCCAACTGCAAGGTACCCCAACCTTAAATGTGTACTGCTAGACCAGCTTACCCTATTCTTTGCCTATAGATATAAGCTTAGGCCTTTTCATCCGTTATTGGATGATTTATACAGTATTCTCTGAGCGAAGTAACCACTCTTGAAATACTTTAGTGTCTGGGACAGTTGGTTTTTAAATGTCGTATGGTTGCCCAAGCACATACGGCGTTCTCACAGCATAGTCAGTCAGTCCAGAGGAATGACTGGTCAATACGTCTGGGGCCAACCATGTGCGGATTTCTTCACGATGTTTTCAGTCACCGTTGGAGCGTCCGTATATCCGTAGCACCACGACCTGTGAATCGAACCTGCACTCTCTCGAGTGCGAATCAAACTGTCTACCCACTAGGCCACGGAGCTATTATATATATAGAACACTATAGAAGCCTATAGATCAAGAAAAAGAACATAGCTAGGCATTATATTCTTGTAGTAACGATAGTCATATAATATGGATATATTGCAAATCGTGTTCTTTCTTCAAACATTTTAATATTTATAACATTATGTTTATTAATAATTTGTAATATAGAATACTACATAGTATTATTATGTTATACACAAAACATAATCAATTCTAGTGACATTTTCAGTTAGGTATATTTTATATTGTCGTGCTCGTTATAATATTCCCTGAGGCTGAAATTAATTATTTCAAGCGCATACAACCACTATTTTCTTTGTGACGATGTTTTACGAATTTTTGATGCAAATTTCATTTTAGCTGTGATATATATTTGCGAGAAAACAATATAGGTACGAATTACGAATACAAAATGGCAATTTATTACCAAATAAATGATTCAATGGCAAAGCGAGTAGATATCTCGATATGCAGTGTCTAGAAGATGTCAAATAGTGTCATACACAGTCCTTAGATGTAAAACACAGTCCTTTAATTGGTGTCAAAACTCATGTCGCGTTTTGACCTTGACCTTCTTAACTCTCTCTCTCTTTCTCTCACACACATCTCTTTCTTCCTTCGCGGCGTGGCGCGGCATCTTTTCTATAGCGGCGAATTCTATTAGACTAACAGTCCAAGTCAAACTTTAATAAACTAATCTCTACCTATGAAAATGTATATATTTTTTGTCATAAAATTTATATTTATCTTTGTTGATTACAAACGACCACTTTGACTGGAACACGTCGAAATTAATAAAGCTTTTATCTGACAGAGCTTTCAATAGGTATATTAAAATACTTTTAAATATTCATTCGATTACGGCTGAACGTTATAGCATAACGGGCAAACAAGCGGCTGAATCGCCTGATAGTGAGGTGCCTACCACCATTGCAAAAACTCCACACAAGTGCGTTGTCGGCCTGAAAAGCAACACACTTTAGTTAGTTTAGATCTAAGGTTGAGATCCAAAAACATCTAATTTGACGAAATTAATGTTCCATTGTATTTATTTATTGCACGGTGAATAAGTAACATTATATAAATTGGTAGTACCGTAGCACATATTAAACAGGAACAGATTATCAGCTTCATAGGAACTTCGCTATTTGATTGCACTACTACAAGCATACGTTGAATGTATGCGTATCCACTAGCCTCTTATCGCGTACGCGGTAAAAGGGAAGAAATCCGGTAGAGCCAGACTGCCGAGGGGTCGTCAAAATTTTCAAATTTCGTGTTAAGTTTTTATGTCATAGGAGATTGTGATGAGTGGAACTAAAAGGTGTTGGTTGTCATGGCGACAAATAACACATTTTTGTCATATTATATTTTTTTAATGAGTGTTAAAAGATCATAATATAAATTCGAATAATACTAAACATAATATATATGGATATGTATTGTACCTACTGCGTGCTTGAACATAGTGTAATTAATTAAATAGTAATAATAAGTCTCATAATTTAACTATCCCAAGGACTCCCCTTAGACCCTTTGAGTCACACAAGTGTTGGTACAGGTGGGATGACGGGTTGTGCTATGTATCAATTTGACTTCTCAATGACCTTATACTGACACTTAGAAAGAAAACATCGTGAGGGAACCTGCATGTCTGAAAATACTTCACGCGCTTTTAAGCATTGTGCTTTAATAGGGGGGGCAGTCTGCCAACATACAGTGCCTAAGCAAGATTAGTAGACAGTTTAATTCAGCCTAATCTTGTGCGACAACCCTGACAAAATTTGGATCGGTTTTGAAGGTCTATGAAAGCTGCTACTCCGTACGTCAGTACATTATATTATTTATTCTGTGGCCACAGTGTACTATGTTTACAAAAACATTAACTTGGGACTGAACTAACTAAAATACACGGACGTGTCGCTTTTTGACATCTCGGCACTCCCGGGTTTTTCGCGAATAGTTCTAGTTTTTAAAAGCTTTTACTTGAAATAACTCAAAATTTATACACCGATAAAAATTGCTTGCACCGAAAGTTTTACTTTATGAACGCTTTATAATATCGAACAATTTTATGAGACTCGAAAACTGCACTTCAAAAGTTGTGTACAAAAAGTTATTAAACGTAGTACGTGCTTTAAATACGAGGAGAAATAATATTACTGCTTAATGTAGAATGTAGATATTTGTAGAGTTAGCTACTGCCATTAACTCCGTGATATAATTTTGATTTTTAACCTCCGGCGCAAACAGAGGGGTGTTATAAGTTTGACGCGTCCGCCATCTAGCAATAACTATGTGTGTGTGCGCGTGCGTAACTGCGTGCAATGTGCACACATGCGTGCGTGCGCGTGTGTGTGTGTTCCGAAATGAAAAATGGCTTGTGTTAATACAGAAGCCCAATTGTCGTTACTATTTGTGATCATAAGAATTGGGCTTCTGCTCACGCGTTAGCGAATGAGACAGCTTCATGTGTGCCTTTAAGTGTATGTCAAAATTGACCTATGACGCATTCACAGTCACTAATAATAATTATTGAATGAAACCATTCAATCAACGCGTAACGCGTCATTGGTGAATTTTTACATTTGCGCTGATAATTGTAAATTTATCAAGTTTGAAGATCAAGTCAATGCACAGTGCAAATGCCGACATAATATTATTATTATAGTAATATATTTACTATAGTTGTAGATAACGTTATAACGACTGTCTGATAATTCACGTCGCGTCGGTAAGCCGTGTATACTATCGGGGGTAAGACCCGGGTGTGTTAATTAATTTGTCGAGTTTGAATAAGTTTGGGTTATCGATGGCGTGTGGAAGTAAGATAGATGGACGGGATGACATTTTGTGAAACGGCCTCGTCATATGACGTCACGCCTACTACGTCATATGCTGCGGTGATGTAGGTTCTATTGTGGAGAAATGAGATAGGTAGTTTGTCCGACGCACAGTGTTTTATTAACCTCAAAAAAGAGACATGTACTTTCTTTTTAATACAGCTTTGCAAGGAATAACTCAAAAGAAATTCGAGAGTAGAATTGCCAATTGTCTAGTGTGTCTAAAATCGGAGGTTCATTTGAGAATACGTTATTTTCGACCCGATTTGTAAAAAAATCATTAAAAATTACAGTCACAATATGTTAACAACCACTACTTATATTTAATCGATGGACATATAAATGGTGCGTGTAATTCAGTTATAATGTTATTAATAAGTCTTATTACAAACGATTTTATAACTTTTTTTACTTTTTAGATTTTAATTAATAACTCGCAAGAATTTTCAATATCGCCCCTAAATTTTTATCTTAAAATAGTTTTCGACTTGGTGTAGGTACACATATAAAATAATCGTACCGATATCTGTATATATATATATGGACAAACAGGCAACTTTAGAAATGAATATCAAACGTGAAATAATTCTAATGCATTAGAATCAGGACCGTGATTAAATCTGTTCGAAAATTACTTGAACATCTCCGTAATGGCTTTTGTGCGTATTTTAAGTACATTCCAGTCACAGAGTAGATCCTTACTTTCTTACTAATATTATAAATGTGAAAGCGTGGATGTTTGTTACGCTTTCACGCAAAAACTACTGAACTGATTTCGATGAAATTCGGTATGGTAGTAGCTTAGACTCTAGATTAATAGGCTACTTTTTATTACGAAAAAGTAGTGTTCCCGAGGGATACTATACTTACGCGGGCGGAGCTGAGCCGCGAGCAACAGCTAGTAATATATAATATACTTACGTAGGTATAGATAAACAACTTTCATAGAAGGATCCAAATAAATCCAAATTTTTAAATTTTGACATTTGGGCCGTTGAATGGAACGCGTCCTACTCAACGGCCCGAAATTTTTCCATACAATCGTGGACACACCCTATGCTTGTAGTAGTTTAATCAAATCTAAAGCTAACTACGTAGCTGCTTAACTGTTTATTCTAAGTGATCCGATCCGTAGCATGGTGCCGATTGGACGATATGTACCTACGGTGTATGGCTACCTAGGCTTATAGATAGGGATTCGGATGAGGGTCTTCAAAAGGTATATAGTAAGTGAAGACGATAGGAATGGAGTTATAGGAACCCCACGCCACTGTTAGGTAGAGACTGCGAAAATACAAACGGTAAAAATTAATGTTCTACAGTAATAGATATATTATATCCTAAATAATCAAATTGTATTATTTTGCTTGTTCTCAGATTTACGATCTGAGATAAATCACTTGCTATAAAAATACCGAGAAAATACGAAGAAAATAACATCAACAACAATCGGATTTCAAGTTATTTTATGTACAAAAAAGAAAGTATATTTTATATTAATACGTGAAAGAAAAAACTTTGTATTCCTTTTTACGAAAATTATGCGAACGAAGTTGTACGACATTTAGCACAGTCAAAGTTTAGGTATTCAAAACAAAAGTAGATATTCAAGGAGCGTGATCAGTATTCAATTCTCGTTCCAAAAATCTATATAGGTATATAAAATGTGACCTTAAATAAATAAAATAAATATGAAATACCTTTATTTCAGACCCATAAAATAGTCCATAAAGATAACTATTAGTAAATGTGTTAGTAACAAAATAAACTTATTTTTAATTTTCTAAGAATTAACGAACTGACAAATTAGAGATTTCCCCTTTTTCATTCACACCAAGACGTGACGCAACAATGCTTGAAGATGCTATGTATGCACAATATGCAGCATTGTGTAGCGCGACACTGCAAGGTAAAAAGTGCGCGGCACGTCACGTTTCGATGTGAGCTGACCCTAAGGCTCAGTCAAACAAAAACTGAGGCCAGTCTGAGGGCCAATACAATATTACTACATAGAAAGTCATTCAATATACCTGTAGTATGTTCAGCTATTTATTATTCAAGCTATTGGTGAGCAAGTTGCCCCGATTTCTGTTGGCATGCAATTGTAATTCGGCAAAGCTCTGTTTTCCTAGGATAGCGTTGCCGTCTCATAGCGGCCGTAATACAGCGGTAACTGAACATTTTCTGTGTAAGCATAAGTAAATTTTTTTATAAAACAAACCCGATTAGGTATGTAGCCTAAGTTACCCTCGCTATAATTACGAGTCAATTGTTACATCATTTATAAAAATCCGACCAGTAGTATAAGCGCTACGGTGGAGCAAACGTACATACATATATACATTCATAGACTGCTAAAATCGGATTGGACGGTTACCTAGACTCTAGAGAGTGGTCATTGCATGGCCGGATTTAAAATTAGTGCCGCCCTGGACACTGAAGAAAATTCCGCCCTATCACAGAAATTTTACTTAAAATTATAGTTTTTATATCTTCTTTTTTTAATAGAATAACTAATTGCTTGCTCATTGCATAAATATTATTATATTTATATACTTCAATAATATAAAAAAATATTTGGTTTTGTTCCAAGAATCCATAGACAAATCATTGATCGAGCGCCCAGCGAAGCCAATCATATATCTTTGTAAGAATCATGAATTTTACACTAACGATGACTTATGATCGTATTACATTTGTTTGTCAGGCAAACAAACACACCTGACTTTGTAAATTGGTCGATTAAATCTTCACAATCTAAACGTTAAAGTAGACGTACACGTACATATTCTATGCATAGAATAGCCAATCTTTTGAGACTATTTGCAGTCATTGTAAAACGTAAGTAGTTTTTAACTCGTTTCAAACAAGAAATAAAAAAATGATTAATTAATAGAATTAATAAATTATTATAATGTGCAATTTTGATAATTGTAAAAAAAATATTCTAAAAATATATTTTTTTACTTTCCAAATTTTGCCGCCCCACAAAATTTGCCGCCCTGGGCACTAGCTCTGACTGCCCCTCGTGTAAATCCACCACTGGGTCATAGTCACCGTTTTCAACATGGAAAACGATCAGTCACCGCTTTATAACGGCCTTTAGGACGCTATCCTAAAGGCCGTTATAAAGCGGCCAATGCCATCATACAGTCATGACGGGAAACCAGAGCTTTAGAAATATTAGATTTTAAATGAGGTTTTGGTTATGTACGAAAGTCTAACGGCAGTATACGTAAACGGTTATTAAATCGAGAGGCATTCAGGGAGCCCTCAACATTAAGAAGCGTTTGAGAACTACTGTGAACTATAGCTATTGCCAATACGCTATGGCATTGATAAACAATGATAGATACCAGTGACGCGGGGTTCCTATGACTTCAAACATATCGGCTTTACCTACCTCTTACCTTTTGATGACCCTCATACTGTCCCTACCTATTGTACAGGCTAGGGCTTCCCTATGAAGGAGAACCAGCCATCGTCACTGATAGATATTCCAGCCCACTTTTCGACGACTCTATGTATCGGTTAACGCAGTAATAATCGCGTCAATAAATGCCGTTTCTCGTTTTTATGGACTGTACTTACAGATAAGTACATTTCTTTTTAAGTTAGACTTTAGCAATATGCCTATATTTCATGCAGTTGTTATAACTTTATTCTCTCGTATGCAAACTTTAGTTTATAATGAATTTCAAGTGTTAGTTACTGTAGTAACATGAAGCGTGGGAGAGCTAATAAAAACGTCAAAATCACGTACCAAAGTGTTGTACTTTATTTACGGACTGTACCAGCTAGGGCTGACACAATTTACTACATCTTATACTTTGAACGACCTAATCTTGAATGTATATAATCGGAATCTCGAAAACGACTGCAAGTATTTAGTAAACAGGAAGTTTTGGGGGAGAAAAATCAACCTAGCTTGGTTTGTTACTGATTGTACTGTAGGTAATTGGTGGTAATTCATGTTTAACAGTAATAACACACAGGACTTAAATATTTTACATTAATTTTAATATATTACACGACCGGTTTCAACAAAGTCATCATCAGGTGTAGGTAGATTATTATTTTTTTTTAAATTGTAAACACTGTGCAAAGGGTTGCCAGCATCATGAAATTTTTACAATTGTATGCAACGTAATTTAAATTTTTATACCAACTTATTCTATTTTCTACTGTATATCAAAAATTAATATTGGTATAAAATTATAAGACATTAGATTGATAAATTAATAACTTATTGATTTGTAATGGTCATAGAATTATCCTTACTAATATTATAAATGTGAAAGCGTGGATGTTTGTTACGCTTTCACGCAAAAACTACTGAACGGATTTCGATGAAATTCGGTATGGTAGTAGTTTAGACTCTGGATTAAAACATAGGCTACTTTTTATCCCGAAAAAGTGGTGTTCCCGAGGGATACTATACTTACGCGGGCGGAGCCGCGAGCAACAGCTAGTATAATTATATAGAATGGATGTAAGAATATAAAATTAAAAATACTACTATCATCAATGATTCAATTAAATTAAAATTAAAACTACTAAAACTAAGCATATTTTTTTTAATATTATATTTTATATTTATAATATAAAAAAATTAAGTATGTAATATACTTAATTTTTTTTCTGTCGTGCAACAATATATCAATAATTTGGAGTCTATAATTGTCAGTGTGATTGACAGTTCGGTATGCGTATGCATTTTTTCATTTTTCGAGAATTCGAAATGTAGTGGGTTCGAATCATTTTTTTTTTTAATAATTTTATCGTTCTACTAAGACTTCGAACAAATTCCGGTCTCTCATGTAATTCAGATGTTAATTTCATAATTATTTACTGGCAGTTTAATTTTATTGGACCTATACAATGTACCTACTGTCTACATAATATTGTTGAAAATATGGAATAAGTATATTACTAGAAGTCTCAATTGCTCAATACAATAATAATATTATTAAATTACTAACAACTGATATGATAATGACTAAGGCAACAATATTTTAATCTTAAAATTTACTGCGTCTATTTACGATTGATCTCCAACAATCTGTTCGTATTACAATAACGAGACGCCATCAGTGGCGTTTAGAAACATGTCGAAGTGCAAAACAATTTTCTTGACAAAATGTAAACGAATTAACAATTTAAGCTTGTTAACACGTCATTGACAACCCTGGCCTCTAACGCCACAGAATGTTTACGAAAAACACGGGAGCTTTACACATTTTTCAGTAATAATTTGCACGCAACTTATAAAGGTTTAATTTGGAAACCTTTTTGCTGTGTTTTGGAACGTTTGAAATGTTTGCGTTATGCTTTGTTTGTTACATTTTGTTAAATTTTCTCCGTGTCATTTTGTATTGTTTATCATTATATACTGCTATTGGTAGAAATATTATGTGTCTAGTAATATCTTAGATAAATAGTAATAACAAGACAATTTTTATATTCATACTTGTAACAAATGAAATATATAAAAGTTATCTATTTTCAAATGTGCCGCGAATTCAACAGGTTTGAAAAGAAAGTAAAATTCTTCTAATTCTGAGCACGTCCCGGAAGCTGAAACACAATTGAAATAACTTTTACTATCCACAAAACTTCAGAATCTACTTGTGTGGCTGTGTAATTTACTAGGCAGAATAGTAAATTTTATTGTTCGTTACAAACCTAAGAGCATCTGAGTTGTTTTATTTCTGTGATAACTTTTATCATACACAGTAACATCACAATAAGTATTTAATTTAGAAATGTAAAATATGAATTATCTACAAAACATATCTGGTTTCTAAAATATAAATAACTAATGGGATTTGAGAATAAAATATTATAATCATAATAATAATATTAATGGGTACGTGAAACAAAAACTTTTAGTAATGTTTTACGAGAATTGTGTGAACGGAGGAGTATGATATTTGGCGCACTTAAAGTTTATATGAAGAAAGGTGTGTAGAAAGGTGAGATTTTTTTAATAATTCTTAGAAATACTTAAAAATAACAGCAGCACACACTACCTCAGATCATTAACACACACTACCGAGCGATTGATAGATACAATTTTATTACACATTGACGTTTTTCAATGTGTTATTTTTTTATTTTTTCTATCTAGGAGGCAAAAGAACCTTAGTAAAGTTATGGGCGAATTTCGACCACAGAGTCCACAGGCATCCAATAATTTGGAGCTAGATCATTTTAGCTATAGGTAGGTAATTAGAAAGAATATTAAAGCTTCGAAAGATGTTTACTTACATAACAAAGTAAAAATACATTAAAAAGCATGAAATAAATCTTATTTTCTAAATAATTCTCCTTTTAAATTCGGCTAAATTTTTTAACTATTTCTCTTCTCAATCTTCTTAATTTTGAAGTCAGTACCAGCCACACCATACAATAATTAAAGAACTCACGTTCAAATTTGCTGGTACCGATTTCAAAATTAAGAAGATTGAGTTTCGGTTTTTTTCGGAAAAAAGAATTTTGAAAATCGGCGGAGTAATCGTTGAACATACAATATATATACAGCCGAACGTATTACAGCCTCCTCTTCCTTCTTCAATTTTTAACCGATTTCAAAGGTCGAAGTCGGTTAAAAAGTGAAATTTTATTTGTTCAAAGCCGGGAAATCCTTGAGATGTCCATCATCTAAACAACGAGAACAAATACAGAAACCAAATATTTTAATCAAACGAAAAAAGCGGAATAATTCTGAATATTTATTCCTTGAGCTGACTTTGTAAAGGACCATTACCCGCTCGTTTGCAGGTCTTCGTCTAAAGGCTTCGTGTACAAGCACTTGATAGTTCCAAGGGATCCCGACCCTTCACGAAATGATGTAGAAATCATAGTTGAAATGATTTCTTTCGCACTTGGAAGTTTTTGGGGTAAAAATAATATTATAGGTGAGGTTTTTGGGGTAAAAAATATAAACAGGTGGGGTACGCGTAGGTTGTCAACGAGAAATATAACGAGGTAAGGCTGGGAGTACATCGTCCGGAACCCGGAAGGCCGGGGAAAGTTCAGAGCATTGAAAATATAACTCTGCGCTAATACAATAGAGTTAAAAATCGAAGTATTGAGTGTCGAGCTGCCATAGATGACATTGAAATTTGATTTGACACTCGCGTATTCGATTTTCAGCTCTGTTGTATTGACGCAAACTTTATTTTCAGTGCTCTGAATTTTCCCGGGCCCGCCGGATTCGGGAACATAATATAGTTAAAGCCTTAGATTTTCTTAAATTTGCCGCCAATTCTCAGGTTAAACTTTAGTTTGCCAAACTCTAGTTCGTCTCATTTTTGCGCGGGGGCGCTGTCGTGTAATACGTTTCGGTAACGTATTAACGATAACTGTGGGTAACACATAGCACTGCGTACGGGTAGTGGGCCGCGACACTGGCGCAGAAATTAGTTGTACTATCTTAGCGATTGTGTAACTTTTGTTAAAAAGGTACGTTTCAAAACAAAAGAAACGTAGAAAGTTACGTAAGCGAAGATTAAGAAGTTAATATAATTTTGTGTGACATCAGGGGATAGCTAAGTTTAATTTTGTATTCAATTCTCAGAGGTACTAAAGTGGCGACGAAGCCTTATACTATTTAAAAGCAAAAACATTATCGAATAATAAAATAACGGCGAAGCCGCGGGCAATGATAGTCTTAAAATATATCACTAGCTAGTTTTATCAAAATTCCTTGTGTTTGGTAAGTTAATATAAGAAGTATAAATATATTAATCCACGGACTGCGGACTGCTGGCACTGCGACTGGCGACGGACAGAGCGAAACTATAAGGATTCCTTGTATTACTACGGAACCCTAATGACTAGGACACCTACTGTAATATTACAGTTATGGTAACAAAAACTAGTACAAAACATCGTTAAAAATATTGAATGACTACAATTTTATTTCAGAATCGTGATAAAAATGTATAATATCGTGTAAAAACATTGTCTTGTGAAATTTATTCTGTCCGCCCTCATTTATAGCCGGGCCCAAGCCAGTTACGAGGCTTAAATAAGGCAAAATGTATTTTCAATGTTTCCCGTTTTTATAGACAACCTTTTTATAGTTTGTAGGATTTTCACTTTTATTACGAAAGAATAGATTTAGACGTAATGAAATGTTTATATTACATTAAAAGGCCGAGAAGAATGCACATCGAACATTTAAAATCTACAAATTGAATACTAATCATCTCGAATAATATTCAGTTTGTAGTGATAATCTCTTTCAAAAACTACCAATGTAACAATTGACAACCTCTTTGGCTCAGAAGTGGTTAGCACATCGGCGCTCAAGCCGGTGGTCGCGGGTTAGAATTCCGCCGAGGAAACAATAATATTCCTAGGTCATAGGATGTGCATTAAATATGTTTATAATATTGGGTCCTTACATATGAAATTGGCGTTTTGTCGTACTGGCCACTTTGATCTCAAATATTCTCAATTCTTTGATTAGGAATTCCAATCTCAAATTTATACCGCTATTTACTCATGTAATTGTGTTTCGAAAACCGTAATTCATTTGTTTTTTCCTCTTTTGGTTTTTTCTTTGCGTCAATCTGTTTACAAAATGGAAAACTTGAAATATCATATTATTTTCGAGTACGAGTTCCACCGTGGTACCGGTGCTGCAGAAACGGCTCCAAGGATTAATGATGTGTATGGCGGCGGTGTCGCAAAAGAAAACACAGTGCGTTTCTAGTTCCAACGTTTTCGTTCTGGAAATTTCGACCTGCAGAACAAGCCCCGTGGACGGCCGGAGACCAAAGTTGATAATTAAGAATTGAAGGCTATTGTGGAAGCGGATCCATCGCAAACGTCGTCCGAGTTAGCTGCTGGCTGCGGTGTTAGTGATAAAACTGTTATAATCCACTTGAAGCAAATTGGGAAGGTGAAAAAGCTTGAAAGGTGAATCGAGTGCATCAAACCGACAAACGCGCGTCGACTGCTGCGTTACATTACTCAACCGGCACAATAATGAAGGGATTTTAAATCGAATGATTACCTGTGATGAATAGTGGATCTTGTAAGATAATCGGAAACGCTCGTCGCAATTGCTGAACCCTGGCGAACTAGCCAAAGCCTGCCCCAATCGAAAATTGACTCAAAAAAAGTTACTTGTGAGCGTTTGGTGGACTAGTGCCGGTGTCGTTCACTACAGCTCTCTTAAATCTGGCCAGACGATTACGGCAGATGTCTATTGCCAGCAACTGAAAATAATGATGAAAACGCTAGCTGCTAAACAACCGCTCCGCCTGGAGCGAATGACCAACCTCGTCGGAGGCGGCCAGGACAACGCTATACCACACACTGCACAACAGACGGCTACCAAATTAGATGAGCTTCAGTTGGAATGTCTAAGACATCCACCGTACTCCCCGGACCTTGCTCCAACACATTACCATTTTTTTTCGAAATTTGAATAACTTCTTGCAAGGGAAAAAAATTCAACTCCGATGGGGCAGTCCAAAGCGTCTTCAAATATTTTATTGATTCGTGTCCGAATGTTTTTTTAGTAAAGGAATGAGATGGCAAAAGTGCATGGATAGCATACTTTGATTAAATAAATATATTATGTTTAAAAAAAGTCGACTTTATATTCCACCTTTACAAAACGCCAATTTCATGTGTAATAACCTAATATAATAAAAATCACAAATATTAGGTCTTTACATATGAAATTGGCATTTTCTCGTACTGGCTACTTTGATCTCGAATATATGATCATTGGTTAGGAATTCCAATTTCAAATTTATACCGCTATTTACTCATGCATTTTTGTTTCGAAAAACGCAATTCATTTGTTTTTTCCTCTTTTGGTTTTTTCTTTGGGTCACTCTGTTTACAAAATGGAAAACTTGAAATATCGTATTATTTTCGAGTACGTACAAGTTCCACCGTGGCACCAGCGCCGGTGCTGCAGAAACGGCTCGAAGGATTAATGATGTGTATGGCGGCGGTCTCGCAAAAGAAATCAAACTGCGTTTTTGGTTCCAAAGTTTTCGTTCTGGAAATTTCGACCTGCAGAACAAGCCCCGTGGACGGCCGGAGATCAAAGTTGATAATGAAGAATTAAAGGCTATTGTGGAAGCGGATTCATCGCTTACCACGTCCGAGTTAGCTGCAGGCTGCGGTGTTAGTGATAAAACTGTTTTAATCCACTTGAAGCAAATTGGGAAGGTGAAAAAGCTTGAAAGGTGGGTACCTCATGAATTGAGTGCAGCAAACCGACAAACTTGCGTCGACTGCTGCGTTACATTACTCAACCGGCACAATAATTAAGGGATTTTAAATCGAATCATTACCTGTGATGAAAAGTGGATCCTGTATGATAATCGGAAACGCTCATCGCAATGGCTGAACCCTGGCGAACCAGCCAAAGCCTGCCCCAAGCGAAAATTGACTCAAAAAAAGTTACTTGTGAGCGTTTGGTGGACTAGTGCCGGTGTTGTTCAGTACAGCTTTCTTAAATCTGATCAGACGATTACGGCAGATGTCTATTGCTAGCAACTACAAATAATGATGGAAATCTAACTGCTAAACAACCGAGGTTGGTTATTCGCTCTAGGCCACTGCTGCTGCACGATAACGCTAGACCACACACTGCTCAACAGACGGCTACCAAATTATAGGAGCTTCAATTGGAATGTCTAAGACAACCACCGTACTCCCCGGACCTTGCTCCAACAGATTACCATTTTTTTTCGAAATTTGGATAACAATAAAAAAAAAAACGAAACAAGCACGGGAAAAAATTCAACTCCGATGGGGCAGTCCAAAGCGCCTTCAAAGATTTTATTGATTCCTGTCCGAATGGTTTTTTTAGTATCCTTTACTTTATCAATGAACTACCTATGAGATGGCAAAAGTGCATAGATAGCAATGGTATATACTTTGATTAAATAAATATATTATGTTTTAAAAAAATCGATGTTCCTCCTTTACAAAACGCCAATTTCATATGTAATGACCTAATATATGTAGGTGCCTATAGTATAAAAGTATTAAATATACTTCCCACTGTCTGGTCCCTGTAACACAATTCTTCGGATACTCACCACGACGCCAGACTGACGTGGTGCAAATCGTCCATAGATAGAGAAAACGCTCAGAAAAAGAAGAAAACAACATATTTGCAATGGCGATAGTGGCGAATTATTCTTTTTTCGAAAGTCGATGTGCTATCTATATTATGTCCGGAAACTGAAATTTTGTGGTTTTTAATTTTTTTATTCTTCATTTTTAGGGGATTAAAGGTTGAATATAAAGGTTGAACATCTGCACAGTACAGACTGGACTGGGATAGCAGAGGAGCCAGAGGGTGTGAAATATTCATCATTGATCTTAAAATATATACGCAATACTGGATCACGGATTTCTTAACAGTGCGAGGAGAAGGCTTGTCTATGATAATTGAATATTATAAGTTGACTAATTGTAAAATATTGAGTTTAATTTATATATTCTTTAATATTAAGGTATTATTACTTGTTAAATGTTAAAAATATAATTTTTTTTGTTAGTTATTTAAATAACTCACAAAAAAGTTAAAATGTCTTTTTACATAATTAGTGTAAACATTCCGCATTACTTTACCTTCATGAAATACAAAAATATCATTATAATATCATTATATTTTAAGCTTAGACGCAATCATTTCGGAGATATTAGCAAATATGTTCTTGCGACTTATCCATTTCATTCAACTGCGGGAACGTCACTCGTTCCCGCAGTCAGACTTTTGTAGATGTGCCATTTTCACGATACTTGAAAAGTATTGAATACCATTGAAAATATTGATTGTTATACTGTTTCTTCTGAGAGGTTACTCATATTTAAGGGTACTATTCATTTATGCAATAAAAAATTCAGTCAACTAGTATATTCCCTACATACTCGTATAAAAAATAACTCCCCCATACCGATTTCAGTGACGGTGGCGTTTTTTATAGTGCCCAAGTATGTGCTCAGGATGCAAGAGCACACTCTCTTCCTTTACTCTCATAACCCAGCGGGACGGACGACCGACACGACTGGCGAGAGATCAGGCGCAGGTCCGACTTTTTACATGCCCTTCCGACGCATGGATCATCTTTCTTGTCAGACAATCGGGTGATCAGTCTGCATTGTCCTAACCAAACTTGAAACTAACATTTTTGTTGTTCCAATGCAGGAATCGAACCCACAACCTCCGAGAGAATTAAGAGCCAAGCTCTAACGACTAGACCACGGAGGCTGTTCTCTACATATACATATATTAGCCTACTACGAGTTAGTAGATTACGCACCATCAAAGATTCTGAGCCTACTTTTATACCCCACATCATACCAAATAAAAAAGTGAAGACAGAGTTCCACGAGCCATATAGTTAGGGCGGTCTTAACTACGCCTCGCCGTGTAACTACACAATGGCACGCCCACACCCACACATGTAATGAAACCACCCCTTACCTTGTACGGCAAGCTGTCGCGGTGTGTAGTTTTTGATGTGTACTACATACAAAAGAGCCTCAGTTTTTGTTTGACAAAGCTCTGTCTGCACTTTTTTATTTGGTCTGAGTAGACCACACGACAATTAGGCAAAACAATTTAAATATTTCAGTCTGTTCAGGCGTACCGCGTATGCTTATTGGTAGTTTCGTGAGTTGCTAACTAATAATAATTTTATTAATTTATTCATGACCATGGATACAACTAATAATAATATTAATATGTGTTACCAACTTCCGGAAATACTAAGCGGATGTGAGATGGACAATTATTGACCACACTTATAATTGCTCACCGATAGACCTGCTGATTTAATTTGGCTTATTATTTAAAATATATTATGCTTTATTTAGTTCTAATAAATATATAAAATATACATTAATATAATTTAATTATGAATTATTGTAAATTGTAATTTAGAGGATGTCAACTGATTACTTTTAGTATAAAAGGGCGCGCAGATCTGTTGTTGGTGCCATTATTGTAACGGTTGTTAAAAGGGTGTTACTCTGCCCGAATAAACAGTGTTTCTAAGTTTGGACCTAGTTTATTTCCTACCAAGTGCCGAAGTGGGATTGCATTATGTCCGGACCTTACGCTGCCGGTTTGGGTAAGAGAAAAAGGGACTACTGTGATGCTGTGAATTCGTCAGACGAAAATACTGGTTTATTTTTCTCGTATCAAAATCAACCGAGGAAGGTGAGAAGGAGACATTTTGCACCTACTGATGCCGAAATTATACCGAAATATCGACCTGAAGACATCGATAGCAATGTTATTGGATGGCTTCATAAAATTGAACAATTGGGGGATATTTATGGATGGGACGATATTGATCGTATATTTATCATGCAACTCAGATTACGTGGTTCTGCAAGAGATTGGTATGACGATTTAGAAAATTATGATATGACATGGGAAACATGGAAGCATACATTACAAATGGCATTTCCCCGATCGACCGATTACGTTGATAAATTAGAGCGAATGCTAGCCAGGACAAAAGAAGATGCTGGGACAATGACTAAATATTATCATGACAAATTGTCTTAAAAGTGTTAAGAAATGTAACATCGAAGGCCAAAATGCTATCTCGTGTGTTATACGCGGATTGCCGATTGAGCTTATAGCTAATGCCAAGGCGTACAATTGTGAAACTCCAGAACAGTTGTACTATGGCTACTTATCCGCGCTCGGTGACATTAAGAAGGTAAATCAAAGCACTTCACAAAAATTTACATGGAGAAGAGGTAACAGCACACCGAGGACAACCTCGACACCTCAGCTGCAGCCCAAGAATTGCTACTCCTGTCGACGGCCAGGTCATGAAGCCAAAGATTGCAGACAACAACTACACTGCGAGTTTTGTCGACGCTATGGATGACCGTAGCGTAGCGACAAAACTCGCAGTGTAGTTGTTGTCTGCAATCTTTGGCTTCATGACCTGGCCGTATGAACGTCTGCAACATGCTGGTTTGGAGCAAGTAATTCACAGCAACAAAAGGTTAGTCGTATGATGCATATTACCTTTGATGTATATGTTGATAATTATAAAAGAACTGTGCTGATAAATGGACACCAAATTATAGCTTACATTGATACGGGTAGTAAACTTAATATACTTTCTGTTTTGCGTGTAAAAGACTTGAGACTTGAAACAAAACCTAGCACTACAATTATGAAAGGATTTGGCGGTAGTTGTGTAAACTCTCTCGGTGTGTGTCAACTTTTAGTACAAATAGACAATATAGAATTAAAAGGAGAATTCGAAATAGTAAATTGCCTTCCATCTGATATTGAATTAATTATAGGACAATCAATGATAGACAGTGAAAATATTAGTTTGGTTACGTCATCATCAAAAGTTTATTTTGTTCAAAGTCATAAAATACAGAACTTGCTTACTGATATTAAATTAATTTCGTCTGATTTTGTTTGTAAATATTCAGTTTATTTAAAAAACTCTATTACCATACCTAAGAAAAGCCAATTGTTTACGGAAGTTTATATTACTTATGAGTTTAATGATGAACCCATATTTTTGACGCATGCAGTGTGTATGCAATTAGGTAAAGTCACATATTTTATACCTTCAGCAGTTATTAAGCCTTATAGATCTTATCTAAAAATTCTTAATATGGGCAACGCTGACCTGGTATGGTCTACCAATAAACTAATAGCTAGAGCAGAGTTAGTTACCATACCAGAGACTCTTGAGAGTAAGGCTGGAGTCCTGAGTATTTACCAAAATAAAACTAATGAAACACGAATTACTCTTTCAGATGTTAATATAGGCCAACTTAGTGATAGTGAAAACAGTCAATTGCTAGAACTTTTAAATAAATACTCTCACTCGTTTGCTAGCTGTACCGGAGATTTAGGGTGCACTGACCTTATAAAAATGCACATAAATACTATAAATAATAAACCTGTGTTTTGTAAGCCATATAGTTTGTTAATTAGGGAAAGCGAAATAGTTAACGATACAGTGAAGGATTTGTTAAAGGCTGGAATAATAAGAGAGTCAATGTCTCATTACGCGAGCCCAGTAGTATTAGTTAAAAAGAAAGGAGGGGACTATAGATTCTGTGTCGACTATAGAGCTTTGAACTCTGTTACTATTAAGGATCGTTATCCATTGCCTCATATAGAGGATCAAGTAAATAAGCTTTCGGGTAAATATTATTTTACAACTCTTGACCTTGCTAAAGGCTATTATAAAGTAGCATTAGATGACGACTCAATACATAAGACCGCTTTTGTTACTCCAGCTGGGCAATATGAATTCCTGAATTAGAAGGTGAGCTTTATCCTATTGATAAGCCAGCGATACCTATGCATACGATTCATGTGGATCATTTAGGTCCCTTCGTGAAAACGCGTAAGGGTAATATATATATATATTCTAACAGTTATCGATGCTTTTACTAAGTTTGTGTTTGCGCGACCAGCCAAAAACTGTAGTTCAATAGAAACAATTAGATTACTCAAATTAATTATTATGGAATTCGGGTATCCTGTTAAAGTAATCACTGATAGAGGTAAAGCATTCACCAGTAGATATTTCAAACAGTTTTCGCAAGAAAATCAGTTTAAACATATTCTAAACGCTATAGCGAGCCCCCGTTCTAATGGGCAGGTCGAAAGAGTAAATCGTACAATATTAAATGGCCTAAATACGATGTCTGAAAGCGAGAGCACTTGGGACGATATCTTAGCTGATGTGGTTTGGGGTATTAATAACACACAAAATGCTACTACCGGATTTTCCCCCTTTAATCTCATGTTTAGCCACAAGAACTCTTGTTTCCCGGCATTCCCTACTGATGCACCCTCAACCTCTGATACACAGCAACATGAATTGCAGGCTAGTAGAGACACAGCTAAACTTCGCATGGATAGGAATATGACTGTAATGAAAAGCAGATTCGATAATAAACTTAAAAAATGCATTAAATATAGTCAGTCAACTTGTCCTTTGGAGAGGCGGGGTAGCCAGAGACGCAAATGCGGGCGTCACAAAAAAACTTAACGGGTTATATACAGGTCCCTATAAAGTTACTAAAGCAGAGCAATCGTTAGATCGTTACAATTATCGTATACAATTACAAGTATTAAGGGTATGAAAGGCTATAGAAAGTTTAGTGCAGTAGTTAGAGGTGAAACATTGCGACCATATAACACGACTATCTCTGATGACGATAGTTCAGGTGCTGATAGAGATATAGATCGTGATGATTTAATTGATCTTCTTGAAAGTTAATTTTATTATAATTGTTTTTTTTTGTACTTGATTACAAAGCAATGTTCTATATATATAATAATTATATTACGTATATTTTTTTTATGTCTGTCTTTTGCTTATTTGGCAGTATATAATGTTATAAAACTAAAAAATAGCTACTTATTACATGGATTTAAGCATTTAATTACTTGGTTACTAAATAGAATATTTATTCATATATTTAAGAAAACTAAGATAATTTATAATGTATTTAAGAATATTATTATGTACTTAAAGTTGGAACAAAATATAGTTTTCTTTTGTACTTCAATAAATAATTTGTAATAGGAATAAATTACTATACAAATATAACGAGTATATTAATTATGTGCAGTAATTAAAAAGGGCGACTGATAATATAATCACTACAGAACAAAACTAAATATAATAAAATAACTGAATGACAGCTTTGTGATCAAGTCCCTAAAATAAAGGAAGGCTGTGTGATCAATTCCGTAATTCTATATATCTAGAGGATGGCTGTGTGATCAATTCCGTAATCGCTTATATCTAGAGGAAGGCTGTGTGATCAATTCCATAATTCTATATATCTAGAGGATGGCTGTGTGATCAATTCCGTAATCGCTTATATCTAGATGAAGGAAGTGTGATCAATTCCGTAATTCTATATTTCTAGAGGATGGCTGAGTGATCAATTCCATAATTCTATATATCTAGAGGATGTCTGTGTGATCAATTGCGTAATCGCTTATATCTAGATGAAGGATGTGTGATCAATTCCGTAATTCTATATTTCTAGAGGATGGCTGAGTGATCAATTCCTTAATTCTATTTCTAGAGGATAGCTGTGTGATCAAATTTTTGAACCAAAATTTAGTAATAATATAGCTAGCTAGCTAGCTAGCAGATAGCTGTGTGATCAAGTCCGTAAATAATTATTTATTACATGCATTCTACACAATTAAAAAATGCACAACTTGATGATGAAATGATACTGCTTTTCTTTCTCTTTCAGACTTCAGGTGACCCCAATAAGGACCGTGGGACACGGTCTTTGCAGGATGGCCGAGTGTTACCAACTTCCGGAAATACTAAGCGGATGTGAGATGGACAATTATTGACCACACTTATAATTGCTCACCGATAGACCTGCTGATTTAATTTGGCTTATTATTTAAAATATATTATGCTTGATTTAGTTTTAATAAATATGTAAAATATACAGTAATATAATTTAATTATGAATTATTGTAAATTGTAATTTAGAGGATGTCAACTGATTACTTTTAGTATAAAAGGGCTCACAGATCTGTTGTTGGTGCCATTATTGTAACGGTTGTTAAAAGGGTGTTACTCTGCCCGAATAAACAGTGTTTCTAAGTTTGGACCTAGTTTATTTCCTACCAAGTGCCGACATATGCTTTCACACCACGTCAATCTGGTCCCGTGGTAAGTTCTCTAAGAACTTGTGCTACGGGTACCAGACAACGGAAATTCATTTTTTACTCTTATATATTATACTGTAGTCTATACAGATATTTTAGATTTTTACTATATTAACTGATATTTAATAAACATCCATGACCCAGGAACAAAGAAAAGTATTTTATTCCCTGGCGGGGTTCGAACCCGCGACCCCCGGCGCCAACGCGCTAACCACTAAGCCACAGAGGTCGTCGAAAACTAATGAAACTACTGACGTCTGCATATAATATAATATAGCAGACATACTTACCAGCTCCAGTAAATCGAATCGTAATTACAAGCTTTCGGATTGACAAGTCGACAGTTCCGTTAAATCGATCGACTCCAATTACCACCTACCTATTTAGTCGATGTTTTCAGCTTTAGAAATGCCTATTGATGATAAAACTACAGTTTGTAGTCTTCTCAGTATATTTTTGATAATTTATTATACGTTAGAAAAAACTTGAGCAATTTCAAGAAGAAAAGTGATAATCATTGTATCAACACTAGAAATAAGCATAAGCTAGATGTACCATCAGTGATAAGACTTAGCAAAGTAAGTAAATCTTCTAAAGGTCAATGTATACGGCTATACAATAGGGTCCCGAAAAACGTTCAAAACCTTTCTATTAATAAATTTAAAAAAGTAGTCAAAGAACGTTTGTGTGCTAAAGCTCATTATAAAGTAAATGATTTTGTTAATCGATTGTGGCACACCTTGGGAATGAGATGCTCCCCTGCAAGGCTGTCTCTATGTACTTGTGTACTTTTGACTTTTTTTATATTTAACATAGATTTATGTTTACAATGTAACATATATATTTCTTTCAAAAGAACAATTTTCCATCATTTTGCAAAAAGATGGCCCCGTGCGAATTTCTTACGCCGGGTTAGGGTTGAATCGGTGGTAGCTTTTTCTGTTGACTTTCCGAAACAAGCTTGTTAAGTTTCATTTGGAAAAAAAACATTTCATTTCTAAAACTATAAAGTTACTAAAAGGCTTCCATAAAACGTGCCTTAGCACATTGGCATGCATGAGGTTGAGTTTGTAGACATTTTTACTATGTAACGAGCCAAAAACAAGTGCAAAAGTATTTATATAATTGAAAATTATGATAATAATAATAGCTCACCACACCGATTTCGGTGACGGTGGCCGGTTTCATTGAAACCAGGCCAGTTACGCAGGAGTTATTTTATAGTGCCCAAGTATGAGCGTAGTACACATAGGCACTCACTCTCTCTTCCTTTACTCTTGAAACCTGGTGGAACCGGGAACTGATGACCGACACGACTGGCGAGAGATCAGGCGCAGATCCGACTTTTTACATGCCCTTCCGACGAATGGATCATCTTTCTTGTCAGACAATCGGGTGATCGGCCTGCATTGTCCTAACCAAATTTGGAAACAACTTTTTTGTTGTTCCAACGCCGGAATCGAACCCACGACCTCCGAGTCGAGAGCCAAGCTCTAAACCACTGTACCACGGAGGCTGTTTTCATTGTGCATTCACACAGGTTTCTACTTAATGTGGGGAAGGTTATGCTGTAGGCTGTATCTTACCAAGCTAGCCCACTGCGAGTGGCGGAGGTCATGGGCCTTCGATAATAATCGAAAAACATAAGAGAATCTGATAGTGATTATTATATTATTATATTATTATACGTGAAACAAATGAAACAAAGATTTTCAGTACATTTTTACGAGAATTCTGTAGCCGAAGGAGTATGAAATTTGCCCGGTGAAAAGTTTAAGGGGAGGAAGGTGGGCAGAAGGCTAATATATTTTTAAGAAATGCTTAGAAATACACATAAAATTGATAAAAATAACAATAATACCTCAGATTATTAACACACACTACCGTGCGTTTCATAGATAGTACAATTTTGTTACACGTTGAAGTTTCTCAATCTGTCACCACATTTATATTTTTTTTATTTAATCTATCAAAGAGGCGAAAGAACTCTTGTGCAGTTCAAACTTTAAAATTATTTCGACTAGAGGGCGCCCTCTAGTTCGTTCAAAAACGTGACGCGTACAGAAATATAGCTTGATAAAATATACAGGGAATGTCATTCAGGGAATAATGAAAGCCCCAAAGGCAGATCTCCGTCCAAACGAGGTGGTATGCTCGGTCAGGCCGAAGCCGGATGCCCAATTGTAATATGAATATAGGTAATGACTGTGGCAGTCTATGTATGTATGTATGTATGTTCCTCGTAGCGTCTGAACTACTGAGCCGATTTTAATAAATGAGGTGTCTATAGATTAATACAATTTTACATTAAACCGAGATAATCATCACGTGTTTGGTATCAAAAGCAAGGTATTGGCAAGCACATCACAAATATATATACAATATGTTTTATATAATTTTTGCTTGCACACCAGTATAAAATCTCAGAAAGTGTAGCTAATCAACTTACAAAGTAGTTAAAAATAAATAAATAAAATCTTTTTTATTTTATTTTATAAATTAATTTCTATGTTCTAACCCTAATTCAATTTAGTTAACACCCTTACGAGTTTGCCACACCCTTAATACAATTCTACTAATCGAATAAATACTAAATCACATAATCGCTTCGAATTTCGACTGATTAGTACAGAATTAAGATATCAGTAGTTCTTACATGGGACAGAAACCTGTACAATGCGATAAACAAACGATAAGGTACAGTTGAGGAAAATAAATATTTATCAGTTTGGACAAGACAACAGCGAGTCGGACTCGCGCACCGAGGGCTCCGTACAAAGTAGGGCATCATAAATAGTTCAGGAATCGAGTTTATTTTTAATTCTGAAAATAGGTGATGAAAGTTTGTATGGAGAAGTGGAACTTTTCATTTTATATAAAAAATATATGCGCCGTAAAAAAGAAATAAAATAAGTTTCGGAATGTTCACGCTATATTATCATACTCCATGTGAACTATTGCTTCAATTTAAAATTTCGACCCCTTATTTTTTAATGATTTAATCACAAATGTGCAACGTTTAAGATTTTTTATTGTACTCGTAGTATAAAACGATGCATAATTTTGATTCTCTTGAGAGTGTCGAAATAACTATGCGTTTTTTTTTGGCAAAATAAGCCTTACCTTTTTTACGTCAACATCACATAAGGGACCGTATACCTGAGTATACTACAACTCGATACCTCCAGCCGTACCCGAAATAAAGGGTCTTGATACACAGACAGACGGACGGACGGACGAACGGACAACAAAGTGATCTTATAATGGGAACCCTTATAAGATCACTTTGTTTGTTTTTTCGTTTTGAGGTACGGAACCCTAAAAGAATGAAATTAAAAGCAATGAACTGAAAACTTTGAAGGCTTCTTCTCAATCAGTTTCATTAATTGTTTTCCAAGAAAGAACCTTAACAATAAAAACATATTATGCTATTATTATTATAATATATTACTATAAATGTGAAAGTTTGTGAGGATGGATGGATGTTTGTTACTCTTTCACGCAAAAACTACTGTATGGATTTCGATGAAATTTGGTATGATAGTAGTTTACGATCTGGATTAAAACATATGGTACTTTTTATCTCGAAAAAGTACAGTTTTCCTGTGGGATACTGTATTTACTGGAGCCGCGTTTAAAATCTAGTCTATTATAATATTACAATAATTCTAAAACGCCAGAGACTATAGCACCAAATAACACCAATGCTGATATTAGACTAAAATGGTCTGTAGAAGAAGTAGGGAGCTTATAGTCCTAACTCTAGAGATTTAAGGGACAACTGGTTAATACCAGAATGAATCCGTAGTACCTACCCTCTTCTTGAAGGCTTCAGGGTGAGACTCGGATACGGTACGGTACGGTATATATAAATACCAGCGCAAACACAAGTTTCAATTAATTTATAATTCTTAATATTCATACTTCTAGCGAGTAAATTTCGTGCATCTGAGTTACAAGGAATACCTTACTAAATTCCATATTATAAAGAAACCTACCAATTTATTAAAATATAATTAATGTTTCATGAATAGAGGTAGATAAATACAAGAAGATAAGTATCATAAACTTCAAAACAAGAAGCAATTTCTTGTGCAAAGCAAATGAAAAAAATTCAAAGATAATATTATAAAAGATGTTCCTCCGTGGAATAAAGTGGCTGCGAAGTTATATTTCTACAAAATCTCAGTACAATGAACCTCAAGATAATTAAGTTCAAAACATTAAAAAGGATTGAAACTTAAAAATCGGTTTAACTTTTCACGTCCCCTTGACATCCCTTGTAGGGACAGTGTCAGGACGAATCTTTCCCTCCCCTCCCATCGCCACCAACTTCTTCTGCTCCTTCACTGTGCATGCAGTGAGATTGTGGAATTCCCTTCCCCACACCGTTCGTGACAGTCCCACCATTACTATCTTTTAAAGACGCTTGAAAGAGCACTACCTCAAAACTGAATCCTAATACCATTATTAAATGTACACATAGTATATAATATGTATTTTATAGATATCTTAATTAAGTATATTATTAGATATTAAATTATATATTATATTGTATCATATTGGTATGTATTGTATTTTATTATTTTTAAATCAGAAATTGTGCACGTTCTAACTGAAGTTTCTCGTCTAATTTCTCTCCGTAAGGACAGCTGGAAGAAATTTATTTTCTAGATAAGCAGTACCTTTTGTGTCCTCTTTCTTTCTGTGTATATATTTGTAAATCATTTATGTGTACAATAATCTGTTAAATAAATAAACAAATAAAAATATTATGAATAAAAAAAGAAATCTGTACAAAATATTAAAAAGTTTTTACGTAATGGAGCCAAAGACTTCAATACTAAAAATAGGCTATGACATACATTCGACAGAACATATCTACATACAAGAAAAAGTTACAACATCTTTTTTTACCATACTATACCTCAAATGTCATCCATCTTGATTTCACTATACTTCGAATGTCAAAACGGCCCCAAAAACTCCAAAAGTAGGGACATTTAAGTGGAAACAGTTCTTGCCTCGACATGCCTCGTCTATAATATATAATATGTCTATGGCTAAAGCAGAAAAAGGCCACTTCGAGGTTTGAGTATTACGTTTATGATTTATTTCATCTATACACGAGACAGAACTCCCGTTGCCTGCGACGATTTAAAACAAAACACTTCGTACAGATGTTTAAAAATATTTTCAAATAGCTGTTGCACGGGGCTCCGCCCGCGTAAATACAGTATCTCACGGGAACACTGACAGATTATGTAGTAAAATATCAACAACTAGACCAGTGTTTCCCAACCCACGGTACGCGGACCACTGGTGGTCCGCGAGATCTTTTTGGAGGACCGTGAACAATTTTAACTTTTGATTCATTTACTATCGATATAAAGTAGAAATATATATTGGAAAGATTAAACACTCTTGAATCATGGCGAAGACTAAAATTACTGATAAATTGGAGTACTGACTACTTCTTGGCTGTCACATTGTAGATGAGTTTAGATCAGTGGATGCCAAAACGTGGTGGATAGACCACCACTCGGTTGTGCAACAATTATTTTTTGGGCTAAATGGTAAAGTCAGCTTGCAAGAATAAACTCAATTATATATTTTATATGACTTTATTCGTATATTTTTTTGTACCTATTATATTTACTATAAATAAGAGTATGGTGCATATTAGACTAGCCTTGTTTTTTAAAAAACTGACATATTATATTAAGCTAATGCTTCTTTATGTGGCGCAGAAATCTTATGCAATTTTGCCCATTTAAAGCGACAGATGCATACCATCGGGTTGCCTTCTGAAGGAAATGTAGAAAAATTACAATCAAATACTTAGCATAGAAAACAATGACAACATAACAGTGCGGTTTTATATAGTGTGTTTAATACTATTTTCGGTTTCAAATACTTTTTTACGCCATCTTTTTAAATTTAATAGTATTTAATATTTCCAGCAATGTTCCACATTAATGGTGGTCCCCAGGGATTTTTTACTCCTTAAATGGTCCGCGAATTCAAAACGGTTGGGAAACTCTGAACTAGACGAATTGCGTTAAATTGTGACTCGTAGATAGTTATTGTGACGTAGACATCCGTTAAAAAAGGATTTCTCGAAATTCATCCCCCACGGGCAATGCTACGAACACGCGGACGCAGTCGCGCGCAAAATCTACTACAAAATAAAATGTAAATCTGACATGTAGATGCAAGAAAATACTTGCTGTAAGTGTAACCCACAAAAAAACGAAAATACGTTTTTTACATCATATTTACGACCGCGACGTGAGAATCCCAAAAGATCGATCTAAACTTAGTGTTCACCATAGACGCTCACTACCTTTTTAAAATTCGAAAATAATTATCATCTGTAAAGTTTTTTTTAATCTTTTCTTTGTCAGCGACATCTATCAGTAGTAATATCAATTAGTTATGGAATCGATAAACGGACCTCAATGGTCAGTTAAGTTAAACTTAGTTTATGTATTGGCTATTTTTTTTTCAGAAACAAGTTATCGAACCAATAGTGCTAATGAATAGATAAACTGCCGACAAATTCAACAAACCGGGAATTAATGCGGCCATTTTAGACGTCGTGTTCTTCAACCGAAGACTGTTGAGTTGGATTTGATCCTGATTTGATTGAGCACACAGGCAAGTAGCTCCTACATACCCTAATATTATAAATGTGAATGTGAGTTGGTTTGTTTGGTTGTTACGATTTCACGTCAAAACTAATTAACCGATCATCATGACCTTTGGTACAGAAAAGTAGGCCACGGGAAAGGACATTTACTATCGCGGGAATGTACGGTTCCAATGTATGAAGTAACGGGAAACATCTAGTTAAGGCGTCATATTTAGACCTTTTAAGTTTTAACTTTATTTTTTGTATCCCGGAAAATGTATCGCTCCTGTGGGATAGTGAAATTTTCATTTTGCGCGGATGCAGGCACGGCCATTTTTATGTATTTACCTAATATTCCTAATAATTAAATTTATGTATGTAAGTATTTTTTCCGAAATATATTCAAAATCGTATTATCCCTTTCAGGATTAAATTACAGGAGCTCACGTCCTACAGGTCAATTTTCGAGGTCACCCACTCTTCACCTGTCATATTATTATTATTTTCGTGTCCCCAAATATGTCAAATTTACAGAAAATCCCAATTTTACATCAATTCTCAGTAGATTTTTTGTAGACTTTTATGTGGGGTATTTTTATTGATACGTAGTACCTATCTTTACGGTATTTTCGAGTGTAAGTAGCCTAGCTAAGTAGTAGCTAGGTAGTGCTAGGTAGGTAGCTATCAATATAATATATAATAACAGCTATTGTATGTCGATAAAAATTTTCAACATGTTGCCTAAAGACATTAGAGATATCTCTGTATCAATCAAGTTTAAAAGAATATTATTAAAGTGGTTGCTGGACAAATGCTTTTATAGTAATAAGGAATATTTTGAATATTTAAATAATCGAAAAAAAATTGACTTGAAATAATTACAAATAAAAATATAAAAAATGTACCTATGTATTAAATTGAATAATTGAATTGTATTAGTTGACATTACCATAATAATTGTGCTTATTGTTTTAATTAATAATTAATTTATTTTGATCTGACCTTTAAATGCCTATTATCAATATAAGTTACTCTGAATTCTAATGTGTTACTTTTAAATAATTTAAAATAATTTATATATCGTCTGCTTACTGCGAAAACCGAATAAATGCACTTTTGTACGAAATTGAGTTAAGAATACAGTTACATGTAATTCTAAACGCTCTTTCGACTGGTAAAATCGAATAAATGATAAGCACCACTGTTACAAAGTTACGTAGAATGAAATCCTTATAAGTATACACATTTCGGATAAAATATACAGGAAAAACATAATAAACAATCATATTATACAAATGCGCAAAAACATAACAGCTAAATAATGATATGCATGTTTATGAGTTTTTACAATACGGACTAAAATAGTAGTATGAATAAGACATTATCAGTAAAAATCTATTAAAAACACTTACTTTACATTCTCGGGTGATATTCTACTCGTAAAATATTTTAAACGTACTTAAATGTATTTACTTGTAATATGATTATATGTACTGTTCCATTTTTCGACAGCCAAAACCTCATAAATGCATATTAACGGTTTTACCTGTAGAAAGTTTTTGGACGTTTCCAAAATTTGTCTACAGCGAAAAACTCATAAATGCACTTTGCCGGTTTTGCTTGTAAGAAATTTTAAAACCTGAACGGTTAGTCGGTTTTAAACTGCGCGCCCGCGCACATGTGCTCCAGAAAAAAAGTTTTAAAAGTGGTTTAAAGTGATATAGACATTGTATTTTGTGTGTAACATGGAATCAAGAGGCAAACGACTTGTATATATGATAAACAAACGTGAAATACTGCACAATGGTAAGTAATTTAAAAATATATTTTTTTTCGATTTTGAGGTTATGTTATAGTTTTTGTCTAAAATATACGGTACGATGTTATATTATGTTGCAGAGTCAAGTTATCATATTATTAGTCAATTATTAACGTTAATCTACCGCTTTTCGTTTGTATGCCGTGCTGAAGTAATGTTTTTCAAGAAATTACGTTTCTTGAAGCATAAATAATCATATTTCATTCAAAAATTAAAAGTTGTTTAATACCTATCTATTAGAAAATCCCCTTTATTGAATATACCTAGTTGTTTTAAAAAAATCTTCTTACGAGGGCCTTTTTTCATCATGCTATCACAGTATCCATACTTCCATACTAATATTATAAATGTGAAAGTGTGTCTGTACGTCTGTCTGTCTGTCCGTCTGTCCGTCTGTCCGTCTGTTTGTCTGTCGGTCTGTCTGTCTTATCTAACTCAGTTGTTATTTTTCAGATGATCGAGATGAAGGGCCTTCTACTTCAAGTTCGTCTTCCATACTGAGCGAGTCAAAAGAAAAAATAGTAGCAGAAATGGAGCGCATGTTTGACAGTGATGATTCTGCTGCCGATCCCAATTATGACCCGGACCAGATTCAAGAAGTCTGATCCGGACAGAGGATATTTTATTTAATATTGATGACCAACTCTTTGCTGGCGACGAAGAGATATTAGATGATCTTTTGAACATAGGGGAAGTTGCAGTTCAATTGCCGAAAGAGGGAGATGAGTGTGCACATCAAATCGTGATTTCTATTTGTGAGATTTTACTGAAAAATGTATTCAATATTACATGTTCGAGGACACGTTGGAAGAAAGCTCATCCTGAGAACTGGAAAGTCAACATTGCAAAAAAAGGCGTGCTGAAGGACTTCCTTACACTGCAAGGAAGAAACAAAGAAGTGCAAAGCTTCCTAAAGGCTATCAATTGTGACAAATGTTTTTATAAATGTAACGAGATTTCACCTGAAGAAAGGGAGTCCTTGTGTCGCTATTATTGGAATTTAAGTTTCATTGAAAAAAAGAATTTTATACTGAATAACGTGTCTGTTGATAGCCCTAAAAGAGTTCTTGCTGTGCGTGGACCAAGAAAACAACGCGAATTTACTAAAAAATGCTTCTTTTTTCATAATGGGCACAAAAAACAAGTATGTCTAAAGTTTTTTTGCTACACTTTATCTATTTCTTCTCATACAATCAATGATGCCGTTAGAAAGCGCAACGAGTTAGGCGTATACAAAGGTCATGACAACAGGGGTAAACATGATCCACATAATAAAACTAATGAAGCTGATTTGAACTTTGTGCGAAACATATAGAGTCTTTTCCATGCATGGAACCACATTACATAAGGCAAACATCTAAACGCCTTTATCTAGATGCCTCGTTGTCCATCACTAAAATGCACAAACTTTATAAAGAAAAATGCGCTGAAAATAACATGGCCCCAGTCAGCGAAATAACGTACCGAAGGATATTCTGTAATCACTATAATTTCAGTTTCTTTGTTCCAAAGAAGGATCAATGTTTAGTATGTTCGAACTATAACAAAGCGCAAGAAGGTAATAAAGCCGAATTAAAAATGGAGTTTGAGGAACACATAGCAAGAAAGGAGCGCTGTAATTCAGAAAAAGCGAAGGACAAGGAGAGAGCATCGCTGGATAAAGAGTTTCGCTGTGTTACGTTTGACTTGCAGGCTGTGTTACAGATACCTTCTGGACTAATAGGGCAACTTTATTACTGTCGAAAACTGTGTGTGTACAATCTCTGTATTTATGAAGCTGCTCTGCCAAATGACGCCTATTGCTTCGCCTGGTCTGAAGTGAACGGAAAAAGGGGTAGTTCCGAAATTGGAAGCATTTTATTTCATTATCTCTCGACTTGTATTCCGCCTCAAGTGAACGAAGTATGTTTGTATTCCGACACATGTGGTGGACAAAATCGAAACCAGTTTGTCGCTGCTTTGCTTTTATTTGCTGTTCAAAATATTAATCATTTAAAAAAAATTGAGCACAAATTTTTAGAGTCTGGGCATAGCTACATGGAGGTAGACAGTATGCATAGTAGCATCGAAACAGCAAAAAAATAATTCTGAAATCTATTGCATGCCTGACTACCTGTCTATTTTCAAGCGCGCTAGAGCACAAAAAAAAGTACACGTTGGGAAAGAATCATACACTAAATTGCCCTATAAAACCAAAGAATTCAAATATCACGAATTCTATGATTTAAAAAAACTGGCAGATGAAACCATTTTCAACCGCTCCAAGGATTGTAATGGGAATCAAGTAAAGTGGTTAAAAATTAAGAGAATGCAGCATCGCAAAGAAGACTCTTCAAAAATTTATTTTTACTACGACATGTCTGAAAACTTTTTGTGTATTAATGTTACTCAGAATAGTAATTCGAACCCACCGCCACGTCTTACCACAAGAGCTAAAAAACGAATTGCGATACAGCCATTACTTTCAGATAAAGTTGAATTGACGCAACTTTACAGTAGCCTTTTACCAATAAGCGATGCTAAAAAAAAAGATTTGCTGGTGCTTTGTGCTAAAAAAATTATTCCCGACGAATATCATGGTTGGTATTCTTCTTTGCCCACTACTAATAAGCAAGATTGTTTACCTGAACCTTCAATCGATGAAGAATTGCCTGAAGAATTACTTAATTTTGTTAGTGGCTTGCGTACGTTTCTGTGTTGACGTTTTCATCATTCCTTTTATTCTTGTCTATTACAGCCAATAAAATTCTTTGAATTTTTAGTTTCGTTTTAATTATTTAACGTCTTAGTTTCATAAAAACAAAAACCTTTACTTCTTAATGGCATTTTTCGTATAGTTCTGTACGGGGAAAAGGGTAATAATAGAAAAAAACAACAAATTTTCTATAAGCAAAAAGTGATAAATGTAAAAAAATTGCATTTTAGCCGTATGTCTTGCTTTATATAATGTTAAAATACTATGTTACTCTCAAATACAAAAACGGTCAGCATTTGATTTAAATTTAGACAACTAGGACGGTAAATCATGAAGATCAATACATTCTCTAATTTCAGGGAAAACCTGATAAATGCATACCCTCCTTAGTTAAATTGAATTTTAAATATTTTTTACTATTATAACACAAATAATTAAGATTACATCTATAAGAAAGACATTTGTTCTAACTTTTTTCATCAGGCATCAGTCTGTTAAAGAGTATTATATTGCTTTAATATGAGCACAAACATTTAAAATCAATTTACTGACAATGCCACAACCTGCAGTTATTCGGTTTTCGCCGTAAGCAGACGATATGCATTAAAAGAAATCAATAATCTGAATATTTCCACACCTCTAAGAGGTAGAAATTGTGAAACTAATTAAACTTAAGAACACTGTACACCAAATTCTCGGAAATAAAGAATATTATTATTATTATTATTATTATTATTAAAATTATTATTATTATTATTAATAATATACCTAGGTAGGTATTGTTAGTTTTGGCCCACGCTTGTAGAATCTACGAACACAAATCACAAAGCAAATTATCGAATGCTATTGACTACGCACTCTGCGGCTCAGTGTCTGTAACTCAGTCGCTGGTTCGAATCCCGCCGAAGGGACAATAAGTTTTCCTATGTTCCTGGGTCTTGGATGTGTGTTAAATATGTTATGTATAATGCTTATTAAAAAAATCTTAAATATGTGTAGAGTAGGTAATAAAGTATTAAATATATTTCCGTTGTCTGATACCTGTTATACAAATTCTTAGGATAATTATTAACACTTATTTTATTATTATTATTATAAATATACTTACTTATTACACCAGACTGTCGTGGTGTGGAAGTGCCGATAGATATAACTATTACTAGTGACTGGCATTTTCTAGTGTAGTACTGCAAGTAACTGGCTCATGTAAACGAGCCGCAACTCCATAATGAGCTAGCATCATTAAGACATACCCTCATTATAAGAAAAGCGCTAAGCCAAAGGTTTTCTGTACATTGTATATTCGATGTTTGGGTTACAGAGCCGAAGCCCGAAACCTCCATTGATTAGTTTATAGTTCGCGGTGAGTCCTCAGTACTTTCAAAATAAGTCATTAATTTAATTGGTTTAATTTCAACACGGCTTAAGCGTCATTGGTCAATTATTTTGACATTTGCACTGATAACTTAACGCGAACGCGACAGGTACATTTTCATGAGGCGTAGGTATTTATAGGTAGGTAAGTTGTACTCTGGTGGTAGAGATTCATCTTGATTTAAGGCCGGGACTATATTGTCCGGAATCCGCAAGGCCGGGGAAAATTCAGAGCATTGAAAATAGAACTCCACTCTTGTAATTGTATTACAATAGAGCTGAAAATTGAACACACAAGTGTCTAATCAAATGTCAGTCATATACAGGTCGACACTCGACACTTCGGCTCAGTGCTTTTGAATATGTAACATTACAAGTTGCAATTCAATTTGGTGTCATTATGGTAATGTTCGATTCATAAGCGCGTGGTTCCTGCTGCCACTAGCCACTGAAAACTAGCTTTGCCGGCCATATGAAGCTAGTGCACAAGCCAGGATAGTAAAATCACTTGTGGGGTACCCGGTACCGCTTCTTACGTAAAAAATAGAACTCCATCCTACTAAAATTGTCTTAGCTCGTAAAACTAACTTACTAGCTTAGAAATACAGCTGGTTTTGTCTACACGACGCCAGACTTGCTGGCTCACTGACACTAGCTTCAAGCTTGCTACCCTAGCTTGAAAAACTAGCCTCGTATATCCCGGGCATTAGTTTAATTTTAAATTTGGCAGATAGCCACAGTATGAGAATTTGTGAGATGAACTTTTCCAGCCCACTGGCCGCTACGCCGCGCGCCGGCTATTCTAAGGCTCTCACGTCACAATAAGATATCCAGGTTGTCATTCTAAGCAGAAACTGTGACCACAGAGTAAAAATATATACTTACGTACAGATAAACACCTTTCATAGAACGATCCAAATTGTGTCAGGGTTGTCACAGAAGATGGGGGTAAATTAAACTTAGTCTAGCGTCAGTATACGGTTATTGAGAAAGTCTAATTGGTACACACCACAATTCAAAGTCAAATTGGTGCAGATGCCGGCACGATCACGCGTGTGACTCAGGGGGTCTATTCACTAGGTCATGCACGCTCTTATAAAGCAAGACATCTCCTTGAAAATGAAATATTTGCTTACCTAATTAGATAGGTAAAATTGGTAGCGAGCAAATTTCCCTAGTGGCGGATTTCGGGACTATCCTATTCCATCTGGCTGTATAGTAAAATAGTAATATAATAATTATTATTTTTAAAGAAAACATTAAACCGACTTTCAAAGTAAAAATTCACAAAAAAGTATGAAATAAATCTTATTTTCATAATTTTGAAGTCGGTACCAGCCCAAAAAATATCCTGATAAAACAATATTTTATAGAACTCACATTCAAGTTGGCTGGTACCGACTTCAAAATTATAAAGACTAGCTTTCTTTAATCTGTGCTGTCACCTTTCAACCTTGGAAGAAATTTTTCTTCCGGCTTTCCGGGTTTCCGGAAGTTTCACTTCAAAGCCTATTGCATTTTGACTACTTAAGTGCTACTTTCATGTACTTTGTACATTACTGTTTAGCGGCGTTGAGAGTGAAATTTCACGTCACGCCACACGACACAATTTTGGATATGTCTTTAAGTGATGTGAAGTCTTTAAGCACGACGAAAGTATTTTTTATTTTAAATGATGTACTCTCTACACGGCATGTTTTTGAACTTTGGTTGTAATGTTAATACAAAGTACGCAATACGACTTAATTGCTATGTAAGCAAGTGACATCTTAAATTGATAGCAACACAAATGTCATTTGTATACGGAAAGCACCAACAAAAACTATGAACACCTAGAAAAAATTGGCATGTGACAAACTATTAGACATCTCTTTCTTCCCCATTAGCATTTCGTAAAAGGATTAAAAGGAGCGATATAATTTGTCTCCTCCTTCTTCTAACAGCCGGGTATGCTATGTTATTTATAGTTATTAATCTGAGATTGTGACAACCTGTGAGTTGACATATTATGCCCGGTTTCTGAGGTGTTTTGTCGGTAGTTTATCTATTCAATAGCGCTACAGCACTTTTATTTTATTAAAGGGTTTAATCGTAGTGTTTGAGAATTGATAAATGCGATCGAATGAATATTCGAAATCTAATTAAAATGCAATAAACGCCAGCTGGATAGGTGATTATGGATAAATTGTCCATCTGCTAACGACTTAAATTGGTTAAGTGACCAATGAATCAATTTTAATGTTTGTTACTTAGATTTACGAGTCTTACTTAGACTATACTTAAGTAGATGTAGCCCAATTAAAGCATTTATTACTTTTTATTTCATCATTACAAGCTTTTCGCTCAATAACCTTATTTAACCTACAAAACGATTTAAATCAATCAATTTTGAAGTTGGAAGAAAATAAAAAATTTAACAAAACTTTCAATAAGGTACACTGATTTCCTGTATAACGTCTTTGTACTTAGGTAGTACCTACCTCTTTTCCTTTTTCCGTCCCTGGGACTCACTTTCTTTCCCCATTTATCCTCCTCCTCCTCCTCCTCCTATCGCTGCTCATGAGGGGCCCGCAATGTGTCCGCAAAAAAGATGAGACGACGATATGAGGAAAGTGGCAGGAGTATCGTGGCACAGAGTTGCAGATGACAGAAAAGAATGGAAACGGTTGGAGGTTGGAGGCCTTTGCCGATTGCCAAACAGATCTTCAAGTAATAAAGAAGGTACAACTACTAGAATAATTTATATTTTGTTTTAATTTTTGAGTTGTTTTCATAATATTGTTTTCAGAATAAGTTGATCCGATAGTAAGATGTCATATGGGACTCGCAACGAAATTTCTATTAAGTAATTAGAAGAAACGTATGTACCTAAGTAATAATAAACCTTTTACTCGGGTAAAGGGTTTATTATTACTTAGGTACCTACGAGTCCCATGACATCTTATGCTTGTCCTTTGGGCACATCTGACCTTGAATAAATAATTAATTCTAATAATAATATTATTGTGTAATCTAGTATTTGTCAAGTACTATTGGAAAATTGGGTTATTTTACAGGTGGGCCAATCCCACCATCCATAAATCCCACCCATAAAATAACCCATAAATTTATTACGTGCATTAGCACGTAATAAATACCGGATATAATCAATAATATTATTAGGTATTAGAAAATAAAGCAACCGGCCAAGTGCAAGTCGGACTCGCGCACGAATGACTCCGCACAAAACGACATAATCACGTTTTTTTATAGGAGCCGGCCCCACATTTGTACTAGGTTACCTATAAATTGTTTTTTATAGCGTGAGTGGCAACAGAAATAAATCATCTGTGATAGTTTCAATTGTCAAGCTATCACGGTTAGGGAGATACAGCCTGATGACAGACAGACAGTCTCAGTAACAGGGTCCCGTTTTCACCCTTTGGGTACGGAACCTTAAAAATTGTTATATCCAAATTACCTGTAATTGCCCATAGCTCCCTCAGACACTCCTCTCTCGAACGCTGTATCGCCGTATTTCTCTGCACATCCGGCCCGGACTCCAAATATTCGAACAAAATGGCACCAAGCAATACATAAACTATCACCAAAAATATCAAACCGATCTGAGAGAAGGCGACTTTTACGAGTGAACTCAAAAATCTTCGGAAAAACTTAGGCCTGTTTTGTATGTCTAAGGACACTTCGGAAGACATCTTCCTTGATCTTAGCTTACTGCTTAGTGTGTAAAATCACGTCATGATTAAAAAACACGCACTTATTTTTTCACCTTGAGAATAACACCACTTTTATTAGAAGTCTTATTACTTATATAGTTACGATTCCTCAATGCTAAAATAGATCTGTCGAAGTTCAAATAGGTAGTCTGATTGTTTTTTATTAAAAATAAATATTATCTACTTTTCTACTTTGGAATAAGACTCACATTTAAAAGATGTTAGTAAATAGTTAGGAAAAAATAAATTACCCGACTTTTAAGTTTTACCGCGTAAATATTCGGAAAATGAATTACAATTAATATTAAAAGTTTTATTTTCAGTAATTCTAGTTAATTTATCCATACACGTTGTTTTAGCACACCACAGTACAATATATAATTTTATTCGTCCGAACAAGAATTTTCGTAAACTTGTAACACATTTGCGGGGAAAGGAAGCATTCGCTCACGCCGACCTACGAAACCAGACTAAAGTATTTTCACCCGTATTCTGCGTTGAACATACCCGATGGTTCCACAGATTATTTTTCCATACAAAGTCTTTACCACGCTCCGACCGCGACATAAACCTGCGTGGAAAATATTTCCACGTGGGTTGTTTTCTACGTATGTTGTTGTATAAAGCGCTACCTATTGGATATATAATGAAAACAGTAGTGAATCACCATCTATCGTCATCTATTTTTCTTTAATTTGTAACTATCAACAACCTTTTCACTCATAATTTTCAAGCCAAAATTCTTACTTTGGCTTGAAAATAGGAGTAAAAAGAGCTTCTTGCCTCTCGTTATCTACTAAATAAAGCCTACTTTGGTGACTTTATTATGTGCCTACATTGTAAAATATCAACAAAGTTCCTGCTCGACCGTACGTTTTCCTTTCACTAGGAGGCATAGATGATAAGTAATAATACTGAAGCTCAAAATATTTAAACACAAATGAAATGACCGCAACAAGAGTATGTTTGCGTGCATACGATTCAACGGCGCTGGTATGCTATTTTCGTGTTATACCTGGTCTAGCGGCAACTTCTTCGACTACTGTACGACTAAAATACTACAAAATATCGTAATGAAAAATTGCTGCAAAAAAACAAAAAAAATTATTTAAAATAATTGTGTCCATTTTAAAAAAAACTGAAAATCTCTTCGCCAAATAGGAATATGGATACTGAAGTTTATTTTTAATTTTGCGGGCAGAAAAGTTAATCTACTGATGTATGTATTTTCTTTGCTATTTTATTTGTTGAAGGTAAAAAGCACGAAGTATAGATATATATCTATACTTCGTGGTAAAAAGCTTCGTGGTAAAAACATGGAGAATAGAGGTAAGGAGTACCATCTCCATACATGAAAAGTGTCCGTAAAATAGCGTTAAATAGGGGGCGCTACAGACGCAAGGGTGTAAAGCGGCAAAATTTAAACGGATAATTAAATCTTGGGATCTTCTTCGGTTTTATATATAAAAATATTTTCGACTATACGAGTAATTAGAATATTCATGATTTACTGAATTAATTACTAAAAACTAGTCATATTCATCAAAAATTCTAACTTCATATCACACACCCTTGCCACTCTAGCGCCATTATGGCCAGTCTTGGAACTATTATTTAATTACTTTTGTCGGACACTTTTTAGATTTTCTGCCTTAGAGAGATGGTACTCCTTACCTCTATTCTCCATGGGTAAAAAGTTATCGTCAGTTGACAGTAGTCAAACGTAGGGGTGTGCCATTTTGAAAAACATCGGTGTTTTTTCGATTCGATAAATCGGAGCTGTACATCAATGTCTTTCGATGTATCGGGTGATATTTTGTACGCATCGAGTAATTTTTTAGGGTTTCGTACCCAAAGGGTAAAAACGGAACGCTATTACTAAGATTTCACTGTCCGTCTGTCACCGGGCTGTATCTCATGAACCGTGATATTTGTACAGCTGAAATTTTCACAGATGTATTTCTGTTGCCGCTTTATCATCAAATACTAAGAAATAGAATTCAGAGGACACAGACCAGATATACTACTTCAACACTACTTTTCATGCAAACCATCACTTAATCAAACATTGTTTTATTAAAAAAAGTAAAAGCCATGTATGAGAAAAATCTATATCGTAATTTATGTAAGAACAAAAACAAAGGAATAATTTTGCTAAGTCTGTCATGTCCTATTGCCAGTGTTCTTTTGAGAGACTTTGCAAAAACAACAGTTTATTTATACGTTTGCCTTTCAGTACAAAAATACAAACATACAAAACTACTAATCTTTCCTCTTTATAATATTAATAGTATAGATAAATCTATATAAAATAACATATTTTTGGAAATACTAATTAAATGTACTAAAATTATTAATTATTTTGCTATGCATAATTTTGTGTCTTATCTAAAACGATATAAAGATTAAAAGCAAATTATCAATATTGTAAACCCGCAAATCGCTTTTTAAAAATAAATCCTTAAAAAAATTACATTCTTTATAATTATTGACTTTATCCCCAAGACTTAAAATATTGGTTCCTTCGTGGATTATACCATGGTTTGTAAATAATTTGTAGCTATAGTTAAGTACCTACCTATATTATTATCCAGGATAACCGCTTTTAGTTCTGCGCATTAAATTCAGGCGGCGATATGCTATGCCAAATTATTTTGGGCTCAAGTTTCGTTTCTATTTCAGTATAAAACAATGTACTCTGACTCGTGGCTACATCATTTTTTGTACACGTTGGCCTCGACGGCATTTAAATATTGTCAGTCCACTATTGAATAATAAACTTTTCTTTTTTAATTAAACAAAAAATATTTAAGGTAAAATTTTAGAGGAAATCGATGTATATAGAATACCCCTACGAAGTTTTGACGGGGAGTTCAATGGGTGAAGTTGTTGAATTTGTATTCTTCATAAATTTGTGTTATTTCGGTTCTTAATGTGTAATATTGGTAGAATATTAACCATTAAATATTCGTTAACGTGCACAAGTGTGGGCATGTGGTACGACTTCCGAAAACGTGCTATTTTGTGTTCCGCCAAAACTCCCTAGGAACTTTCAGTAAAGCTTCTACCACATTACTGAATCGACTGACATGACTCATTGACTGCACTGAGTATTTATTTGGACTTTGACTAGACTTTAGACTTGACGATTTAGGAATACGGTGTTGAAAATTGAAACGAAAGTTCTATTTCCCGCCTTTTTAACTTGACACTGGCAAATGGTTATAAGCCGATGTCATATATGAAAAAAAAAAACATTTAAAAAAATCCCTAGTCAAACGTCACTGTCACTGTCAAAAATGTTCCGCTGATCATTTTCGGCGGATTGACACGCTTCCAATATCAAATTTTGAGTAAATTTCGATCTCAATTTCTATTTATTTCATTGTGTTTCATTATTGAAATACCAATTTTAACACCCGTGTTATTTTAATTCGCCAAAATGAGTACCATACTTGAGAAAATCGCTGCTATAGAGTCCGAGGTTTGTACACATAGGTTATATTGATTGTTACTATTCTAGAATGTATCTTTTAACAGAAAAAAATCTCTTGCCACCTTACTAAATACTATATACTTGTATATTGATAGTTTTCCAACTGTCGCAAACGAATTGTTACTCAAAGTAGTTGTTTTGTAGATGGCTCGGACGCAAAAAAATAAAGCCACTGCATTGCACTTGGGTATTCTTAAAGCTCGTCTGGCCAAGCTACGACGAGAGCTAATCGCCCCAAAAGGTGGCGGCGGTGCCACCGGTGAAGGTAATAAAAAGGCATTAAAAATATTAATCAACAAATCCTATAAAGCTACCATCTGCTTCTTTACAATCAATATTTAAAGTTATAATTATTTTTTAAATAAATGATCATCATTAAAAAAATGTTTAGTGCTTGTTCATCTTATCTTATAAAATATAAAGGAAACATTTACCTTATAATTGATTATAAAAATAACTCCCCACACCGATTTCCATGATGGTGGCCAGTTTCTTTGACTACATATGTTTATGATGAGTTTAAACTTAAGAACATAACTAAATGCTAATATTTAGACACAGTTACCTTTTTTAGGGTTTTTATTAAAATGTTTATAATTCATTAACAGGTTTCGATGTTGCTAAAACTGGTGATGCTCGTATTGGTTTTGTTGGTTTTCCATCAGTTGGGAAATCAACACTGCTGTCGACTTTAGCCGGTGTTTATTCTGAAGTGGCAGCATACGAGTTCACAACTCTCACAACTGTACCCGGTTGTATTAAATATAAAGGTGCTAAAATTCAGGTAAATACACCTTATTTGAAAAACCATTGTAAACCCAACACAGGTATTTAATTTGCATTTTATGACATGACATTTTCTATCAAATTTTATTTTCTGAATTTCAGCTACTCGATCTGCCTGGTATCATTGAGGGAGCAAAAGATGGCAAAGGTCGTGGTCGGCAAGTAATAGCAGTAGCACGCACATGCAGTCTCATTTTTATTGTACTCGACGTACTCAAGCCGCTGCAACACAAGAAACTTCTGGAACACGAGTTGGAAGGGTTTGGATTACGGTTAAACAAGCAGCCACCAAACATTAACTTCAGAAAAAAAGACAAAGGAGGAATCAACTTGAATATTACAGTAAGTTCTGTTTTTTATGAAATGGACCAAAAAATTATTGAATATTATTTAGAATTATATATTTTGATACAAAACAGGCCTTATTTCTCTCGAAACAGAAAAAAACACAGTATCATTGTTTTAAAAAATTTACTTTTTAAAATTGAAGATGGTGGTGGTATCATTTTACATTGCCCAGTTTATAAACTTCATAAAAAAATATTTCAGTGTCCCCAATCTGAGTTAGATCAAGAAACAGTTAAAACTATCCTATCGGAGTACAAGATACACAACGCTGACATAACACTCAGGTATGATGCCACAAGTGATGACTTGATTGATGTTATTGAAGGAAACAGAATCTATGTACCATGTATTTATTTACTCAACAAAATTGGTAAGTGTTAAAATTTATTTTTATCTAAGTCCCAGTTTTACCAGTGTTTTTTGTCTAAATATCATGCATTCTCTTTCATTAATGCAAAGAACAAGTGAGATTACATGATATTTAATCAACAATTAATTTTAATAGATGTTGGTGAAAAGTCACTTGACTATTTTTAACAACTAATAATATTTTAAGTTGGCTATGATCATAACACCTTCTAGAACATAATGGTAAGAATAGTTTTGACCTTAGGAATAGAGATTCCTTATTATATGTGAAACTAGCTTGCGCCCGCGAAAATATAGTATCCCACTACTTTTTCAGGATAAAATGTAGTCTTATGTTTTAATCCAGAGCCTGAACTACTTCCATACCAAATTCGTTCAGTAGTTCTAACGTAAAAGAGTCACAAAGATTAATCCCCATCCATCCTTACAAACTTACATTTATAATAAATAAATCAGCTAAGGCTTTATACAAAACAAATTTATAATTTTTCAAATATTTTTCCAGATCAAATAAGCATAGAAGAGTTAGACGTTATCTACAAAATACCGCACTGTGTACCGATATCCGCCCATCACAAGTGGAACTTTGATGATCTGTTGGAGAAAATGTGGGAATACCTTAAACTCATTAGGATATACACGAAGCCGAAAGGACAGCTGCCTGATTATAATTCGCCCGTTGTATTGCACGCAGATAGAACAAGCCTTGAAGATTTCTGTAACAAGCTCCATAGGTCCATAGTTAAGGAATTTAAATAGTAAGTACTATAATATATACTAGCTTTTGGTTTGTGACATTGTATAGAATGATAACCCATTTCACACAACCCATAAATTTTGCAAGAAATAATATCTATGGGTGCTTCACACCACATCAATCTGGCCCTGTGCTAAGTACTCGTAGAACGTGTGTTACGGGTACCAAATAACGGAAAATATATTTAATGCTTTTATATTATATATATATTTAAGATTTTTATCATATTTAATACACATCCATTACCCAGCAACACAGAAAAACTTTTTGTTCCTTCGGCGGGATTCGAACCCGCGACCCCCTGTTTGAGAACCAATGCGCTAAACTACTGAGCCACAGAGGTCGTCAGTAAAATCTAATTTAAATCTGTTAACCATTTTTAGCCTGAGACAGTTGCAATAGCAACACATCCAATAATATTTAATATTTATCCATACATCCACACGAACTTTTGCATCTATAATAATTTTATAGGCTAATTTGATTTTTAATTTCTAACTTCATATTCCATCTTCGGATTGGTCGGGCTTTATTTTTTAATTCAACTTCTTTTATTTTTAGCAATCGCGATTGCAAAGACTTTGCACCATTCTAGCCAGTGGGCTAGTATGGTGCAAATGGTCTAGTATATGGAAAAAATTTCGATTTTTGGGAAATTTTTGAGAAGAATATGTATTATTTGATTTATAATAGCCTTTTATTCAACTCCAAATTTTTCGTTACAGTGCCTTGGTATGGGGTTCCTCTGTGAAACATCAGCCGCAGAAAGTTGGTATTGAGCATGTGCTAGCTGATGAAGATGTTGTTCAGATTGTCAAGAAAGTTTAATTGAAATTATTTCAATTTGATTCTGAAAGTTGTACATATACTTAGTAAACTTAATTTTAGCAAAGGAATTATTGTTGACACCCTTTCATAATTTACAGTTAGTATATGCATTATTTTTATTGCCCAATAGTTTTTTATATTGCCTTATAATTTCATTTCGATACCAGCAATTTATACTAAGCTAACTCATAAAAGTGGACTTTACTGGAGAGGCTTGCAAAGGGAAAAACGTGATAACTTTTATATTAATTAAGATACTTATTTGAAACTAGTACCATATACCCATACTATAGGTACCCATACCATATAGGTACCCATAATAGTTAATTTTTTCATTGTAATGTACCATATTTGTTTTTCCTTAATTATTTACATATTTTTATTTCGAGCAAGTTAGCCGTATACATACGTAATTTGTCAATTAGATTCTACATACTACACATGTATAACTCAGTGTTAGCTTAGTGTGTGTAACACTGCGCTAACACTGAGACTAAGGCAGATTGTAGTGCTAAGTCTTAGCATAGTGTTAGGTACATAGACTTTCAACTAAGGGGCTGTTTTTTTTTAAAAACCCTAGTGTAATGAAACATATTTATATGTTTGACTTACATTATTAGTAACTATTTAGTAGTAGTAGTAGTAGTATTAATATTTAGTAACATGTAAACTTACGTCTCTCAACAATATTAAGCATAATATTATCATAATATATCCGGTGATTTTCATTCAGTGTCCAAGCTTTCAGGAGTGAATATACTCTTGAATATAAGCAACATTAACTATGGGATCAACTTTCGTAATTGAAAAAGAAACCACCTGTTTCCTACAAAAGGGCTACGGCATAGATATACATACTTAGTGTCGATAGATAAATGTAAACAAACGAGCGGCGCGTCCCCACGTAGACTCCGCTTATAATAGTTAGCGTAATATAAATCCAGTGATTTCAAAAAGTACCTTTTACTTAGCGTTGTATAAAATTTGGAACTTCGTTATTTTTTTATAACGCTTTTATTAGTTTCACCTGTATGTTTGCTTGCTTGCTTGCTTGCTTGCTTGCTTGCTTGCTTGTAACCAACTCCTTTGGGCTCGATTTTGTCCTACTTTGAACGATCAGATTTAATTCAAACTTTGCACACCTGTCAAAGACCGATGACAATGCAATAATTCGATTAAAATATCCGATTATCCTGATTAAATTCGCCAGGATTCATCAATTTCTTTCCGCATCCTTTGCATGAGAGTAAGAGAGATAGAACTAGTGCGCGAACTACGCATGCGTGCAGTTCCAGGCTTACTCTTTGGCAAATCGTACTAAAAAGCAAAAAATAAATTATAGTTAAAAAACTAAAAAAAAACAGGCTTTTATAGAAAATCTAACTAAAAAATACAATTTAATAAATTTGGATTAAGAATAGTGTAAATGAAAAATAAATGTTTATTATTGTAAAAAAAGCATGGGGTGCATAGTGTCAATAGTTATAAACATTTTATTGGCAGATACGAGAAGGATCTTCACTTTGATAATATCTTAAAAATAGCTTTAAACGAAATCTGACCGTTGACCGACGTTTGAAGTGGATCAAAATAAAATCCACTGGAGTCGGTTACATACAAACAAACATACAGGTGAAGATACTGCACCCCACGTTTTTTTACAATAATAAACATTTATTTTTCATTTACACTATTCTTAATCCAAATTTATTAAATTTTATTTTTTATTTTTTAGTTAGATTTTCTATAAAAGCGTTTTTTTAGTTTTTTTAAACTATAATTTATTTAAATTTCGACACAATGTTTTACTACACATAAAATACCATATTTTAAGCAACTTTGCATACAAAAACGGATTTATCTAAAATTTGAGTTAGCGTAGTATAAATTGTAGGTTGTCGATTTATATTAATACGTGAAGCAAAAAAATTTCAGCAAAGGAATTGTTGACACTTTTATAATTTACAGTAAGTACCTATACTCTATAGTCATAATTTTTATTGCGCGTTAATTTTTATATTGATAGATACAATTTCGTTACATGTTGATGTTTGCCGATATGTCACAACAAAAATATATCTAGAGGCAAAAGAAAAAAATATATTTATTATTAAGGGTGAATTTATTATTTTGACCACAGGACGACCTCTACGTTATATAAATTATAATGTGAAGTGGTAAACATACAGTACAGGACACCGTTATTAAGTAACTATTTTTTTTTTATATTTATCAAATATTTTTATTATTATGTTTATGTAAGTATGAATGTCTTAGAAATAGCTTTCAAGCTAGATTTTTTTGTGACTAAGACTGCAACAGTGTTATTTAAAGGATTATGCTTAATTAGTTTTATTTATAGCTATTTGTGCAACTTACGGAATCAAAAGCATTTAGAACCTAAAACTGTAAATATATTGATATAAAAATTTGTTAAATCTTACTCAAAGTATCTTCTGTTTGTGAATGTTAAAATAAAACTCTTGTTTAATTGGTTGCTTCTATGCTGTAAATATTATTATTTACAAACATAAATTAAGAGTATGTATTTTTCTAAAACATGACGTTTTTGCAGTTAACAATAAATATTTGGCTACATGGACAATTGTACAAGTAACTCTGTATTACGCTCAAAAAGCCGGTGTTATTGCATAAAGTACACAATATAAATAATATTAATTAACACTTAACTGAATTGTCTACTAAAGTGCGGTCGCGGAGCACGTAGAATTTTGCACTTTGGACTGGTTGCTGGGATACCAGCTTGTCTCTTTTACTCGCGCACGAATATATCGCTATCGCGTAACTGTGTAAACGCGATAGCATTTTCGTGCGCGAGCGAAAGAGACAAGTAGCGATGAGGCAATGTACGAAGTTCTACGTGCTCCGCGACCGCAATTTACAAAAGTATACATTAGGAAGAAGCCCCAAATACAGTGACGCGGCAGCGGCGTTAGAAATATTATAGAACTGAAGTTACATTATAATTTTTTCTCAATAGTATCTTGCGCGATATAAGGACTGAAATTGTATAAGTAATAACATTTATTTCCATATACTTAAGTTTTTTGTAGCTGCATTTTTTATTTCTATGATTGTGTTTGAAAATAAAACATTTTCAAGAATTTAGTATTAATATTTTGGTGACTAGTAGATCACTGCAGCCTGCATGTATACTAGATTAATCCTAGATAAATTATGGTTATGCGGACGCTCAAATGGTGAAAGGAAAATGTCGTGAGGAAATATTCGAATTGTGAATAAGAGCCAATTTCGGTCAGCATAATTATAATAGGCAATATGACTAATTTTTTTTATTGCATAAATGATTAGTGCTCTTAAATATGAGTAACTTCTCAGAAGAAACAGTATATCAAAAGTCAATATTTTCAAAGGTAAGTGATTTGTTTGCAAAATTTCGCAAGTCTCGTGAAAACGCTCCATACTAAAATCGAACCTAGCTGTGACGTCACGCCTAGGTGTGTATTCCTAGTATATGAAGTATACGGCCGCAGGAACATATTTGTGGTCTAAGTTCATACTTACCATAATAAATGTTTTGTATATGATGTAAGTAAACTAATGATGTAGGTTTTTTCACAGAACCTCTTCACCCAAAGTTTACAATAAGAGGTCATATTTAGGATCATTTTACCGCTATTACGTAGTATGTATGTATATAATCACCTTGAAATTGACAAAAAATAATCAATCAATATTAAAAATTTAGTCTCCTCAAAATTTTCCCATGTTTCGCATTATGCATTAAGGTTTATTTTCTTTGGTTACTGTCTTGATTTCTTGTACAAAACATTTCTAAAAATGTCAGTCCGCGCTCGGCCGCTGTCAAGCGATAAATTTTGCAAACGCGTCCCTAATGAATGGAAGACGCGAAGCCCAATGTATGTAAAAGTATATGCTGTTGCTACGTGTGTGAGTGCGCCAGCTCTGCCTTGTAAACATGGAGACTAGAATAAATGAGTGTCTTCTCCATACATGAAAGTGTCCGTAAAAAAGCGTTAAATAAGGGATGGCGCTACTGTCGCAAGGGTTTAAACTGAGAATAAAATCTTAGCATCTTCGGTTATATTTATAAAAATATATTTTATGAATACTACCTATCAAAGTCTACTAAAGTCGACAAAAAATTTAAATAACTCTCTTCACTCATCTCTTATTGCTAACTTCATATCACATGCCCTTCTGACTCTATCGCCATTATGTCCAGTTTTGGAACTATTATTTAATTAATTTTGTCGGACACTTTTTAGCTTAATTCTGCCTTAGAGAGATGGTACTCCTTTACTCTATTCTCCATGCATGTAACATCGAGATTTTGTTTAACAAAAATTACAACTTTGGGTTTTATTAGGTCACATTAAAATCTTCGTGTCAGATATACGTACCGAATTCACGCACACCAGAAATTGTCTTACACACAATGATATTATTAACCCACACTACAATAATGAGTTGCCGCATTAACGGAGCTGTTGTTGTTAGATAGCGCGGTATTTAGTCGAGCGCAGAGACCAATTATTTATCTATGGCTAAAACCATTAGGATTAGACACATCTGACTTCTGAGTGTTATAATGTTGGAGAATTTAGTATGTTTTCGCTAGAATTACTTTCGTTTGGTTCTGTTTTCTTGACTTTTGTTTCAGTAGCAGACTCCATATCCAACATGATAATCCTCTCCTGCTTCAAAGCTTTATTAGTATCATGTAACAATTTGTTCTTTGCAATCAATCTTGAGTTCTGCTTCTGTAGACTTTTTATCTTCAAGGCTTGCAGTCTTTTGAAATTTTCTAATTTTTCAATTCTTTTTTTTAAGTGTACTATCATAGGAGAATCGAATATAGGATTAAGATCACTGAGGTCCACAAAAAGCGGATCTTCCGATTTAGGGATCGGTGCCTGTGTTAGCGTAGGCATCGAAATAGTGACAGCGGTGGCGGGAATCTACAGATAGAAATAAAAGTAATTTGAATTATATATATATATATATATATATATATATATATATATATATATATATATATATATATATAGATGATGCCCGCAAACTGAATGGACTATAATTTTCCTAAAGAGTATTTAGCATTATCTATCAGCATAGAAAATTGCAAGATTCTAAGGGAGACTTGCAATTTGTAAAAGTCTTTGGAGGTCGATTACTCGATTTAATTTTGAAAAAGTCATGTATCAAACCTTGCCTTTATTTAAAAATACCTATGCAACGATACCCCACATGATGGGATGAAATGAACAAAATAATTCATCCCCACTTCACATCTATGGGGATACATAAAATATAAAATTATTATTATTTATTGATGATGAAAACCCAGATGTAGCAAAACCTATAACTATACCAAAATCATACATTTATATGCATGCTTGCAAATTACTATGCAATACAGAACTTAGGAGAGCGGACAGACAGACAGACGGACGGATGGACAGTGTGAAGTTCCAGAGATTAGCGTATGCAAACAAGTCTTAAAATTGAGTATTATGTATGAAATTCAAAAGTATGTACAGTCGCCGACAAATCCGCTGTACCACTTTTCGGCCTTATTGCCGTCGTAATAATATCGAAAAGTCTGTCTGTGGTCTCTGTGGACTGTACAGCTTGGCAAAAAAGAGTATGACATGGAGGTTAAAATACAGGAGAATGTACGTTGTAGAAAATAGTGTCCCAGAAATATGGACAAAATAAGTGAGGCGCTGCGATCGCTAAGTTGTCTTAATAAAAGTGGGCCACCAATGCCGCGAAGAAAATTATACTACTTACCGATGGCAGCGTGGTTAGTGGCTGAAAAAAGAATTATATACTCTACAAATTTTCAGGGACAGGCGGATACTGGGCAATGCTTTAGCACATAGCGATCGGACTCCAATGCTTTAGCACGAAGCGATCAGACTCCTGTATTGTAACCTCCATGGAGTATGACGCGGTGACAGCAGGAACTAAAAACATTTTCGACTGTATCGGCCCCAAGGTGGTCAACACAGAGTATATTGTTACATACTAAAAGTGGTTGACATGGACAAAGACTTTGGCAGCAGTAGGGGCGATATAGATACCCTTATTTAACCTATTAGATTGGAATGACATATTATTCAATATAAATTTAATATAACAAACTGTTAAACATAGTAAATTTTAATTCCAATGCAATAAGAATAAAAGATGATACAATCGAAAATGTTTTTAGTTCCTGCTGTCAGCGCGTCATAATCTTTTTTGCATAAATATATACATAAGCAAGTGTAGAAGTAAGTACTAAGTACATTGTACCTCAATCTCTATCTCGTATCGTGGCACAGCTGTGTCTTTCAGCCTCCTTAATCCACTTTTTGAAGTAGTAAAATCTTTCTCATAAAAATGAGCGGAACATATCCTTGTGTTCAAACAAGGATTAAAATAAGGCTCTTGTCGTTGTTTCCTTACAATACGACTCCAAATCTCTTTGCGGGTTGGTTCCATAGGAAATCTGTAATTTGAAATCAAAATGTATTAGAGGAAGCTTGGGGGGCACTTGTTGTTAAACTTAAATTTCCAAGGGGCACTACTTCCAGGGGGATGAAGTAAGTATACCAAATAAAATGTACCATGTGTAGTAATAAGTAAAAAAACGTTTACTTAACGCCCAACATGGTGGGCATATGTCTGCTATTCTTAAATAATTTCTTTTCTAAATCAGAATAAGAGAACATCAGTCATCACAGACGGCGCAGATACTATATTATGTTGAGATAAAAATATTATTTGCTATAGGTGCAGTTATATGAACTATCACAGACGGCTAAGGTATTATATATTTTCATATTACAATAAAATATGCAAGATATCCTTAAAAACTTACAAAATAAAAGTTGATTGTGACAAGATTTATTAATTTCAAGTTTGATCAACTTTTTTGTCTGCCATTTAAAAAAGGACTTACGATTCTACTCACTTGAAAAAGTTGGCTGGTAATTGATATCTCATGTAAACTACCCATAAATCCACTGCAAAAGTGTACTATAAGTATAAGTACCTATAACCCATCAGGCTCTGTAAATGGAATGTACCTAGATGGCCTAATCTCCCATATTCATAAGGATCATATTGTGTACCTCTCCTTCATGAGAAGTTACAAACATAATAGGTACTATTGTTATATTTATACAAAATTATGTTTAGAAAATGTAACCACAAACCACTGCGCGTTTTTCGGTTTACTTAGGTATTCCATTATATTTTTTTTCTTAGATTAGGTTTTATTTATAGTTCTTAATTATTCTTATAATTCTGTAAATACATGTCCCTTTCAAAAAGGCCGATTTCTCAAGTTGAAGGTATTTATTTTCAGACGTTTTCAAAGTTGCGCGCGCAGCGTTTACAACAGCTGATGGCCGTCGGCCGCCATAATGGACACATTAATTCCTTTATTTTATATTGACAAAAAAACCAATGATTTCGAATGAAACGTGGCATTTGGGAACTTTTTAATGAAACTAAAACTATCTCCTTAATCTGGTTACCATAACAACTAGTGCCCCAATGGGGCAGTGGCGATGGAGACGTTTACTTAAGTACCCTGTTATTCGCCCTTAATAATAATTTGAAACTTACCGATGATAAGTTATCCCATGTTCTTTTTTAACCTTTTTATCGTAATTTTTACAGCCTTTCATTGCACAACTGCTAGGCATTTTATATTTTGTGGTCAATGGTAAATAACGGGAAACGACTACCTAGTCGACAGTCGCGTTGACCTTAATTTCACTACTCAAAGCGTTGGCCCCAAACTGACAGTTTGGGCCCCTGACAGTTGGTGGCTGGTGCCATTTCGCCGCGTGTATACTCCTTAAAATATGAGAAGGCCAGAAATATAAGTGAAAGTTTTTTTTAATTATTATTATGAATGAAACTAGATAAGATTACAATTTTAATTTATAACGGTCGCTGTCGCGATGCCGTGTGAAAATATTTTACAACTGACAAAAAACTTCGTTAAAAAGCTTTGGCTTTTAACAATCCATTGCATAAAAAAAAGACGTAGAAGGAAACAAAGTAAACAAATTTTATTCGAGGTTATGTTAATAATATAATTCACTTCATTTTTACTTTATTCTTGTGTAGTAAGAAACTTAATTGAATTTAATTTAAGTGTATTCTTGTAAATTGTGAACTGTAACTGAACTGTTCTAAGTAGCCTTACTTATTGAAAATGACATTTGAAAACTTTTCACCAAGGCAGGTAAACACAACTTTGTTTAATAAGTTTTGATAAGTGGTTCAATAATTATTCGTGTACTAAAATTACTGTGGTGTATCAAAGTAACAATATATTAAAAACAAAGAACAAATTATAATCGAAACTGGCTGGGAGTCAAAAATAATGTAAAAGCGCCATCTATCCGAATATCTTAAAACTAATTTAGTTTAAACTTGATGAAACACCTAATAAACACAAAATATGAATAAACGAGTTCTAAGACGCAATAACTAGATGTCGTTGTCACGATTTTTCTGAAATGGGCATTTCAGAAAAATCGTGCAGCCTTACACCGTGATGTGCGGTCTATATGCAAGGAAACCTGCCATTTGCTCGGTTTGGATATATCCATACCATCCACGGACATTATCACAGAACTAGTTTACAAGAAAATATTACTGTATGGATCAGACTTGGAGGCTTTTGCTCGGTAAGTTGGTTTCATTCTAAGTAGGTAATAGGTAGGTAGTAAAAGGTTTAAAAAAACAATTGATCAGGCAAGGTACTTACCGGTGAATGTCTAGAAAGGATCATGAAGGCAGATAGTAGCGAAATGTACGGGCGCTAAATATCCACCTATTTCTGCATCCTGCTTTAGAGTCTCAAATTCAGGAGGTTTGTTAATACTGCAGAGTGCAGACATAAGTTGGCTGTTCTAGCTACGGATGACCTAAGTATCTATCCATAGTATGGACTATAATGGATGGATGTCATATTAAGTATAGTCTTTTCGCGTTAAGAAGTCAGTCATGAACTCATGAGTCATGCATACACATTATTATTGTGTCAAAATGGCTTACTTTATTTGGTTAATGTGAAAACGGCTAATGCGTCATTGGTTAATTTTGACATTTGGACACATGATTCACTGGCTTCTTAAGCGCCACACGTCCAGTCTGGAAATCCTAGGCCGCGGCCTTGAAGCGGACTACTAGGCAAAAATGAAAATGATTGACAATGTTTGATCTTGTGGCCGTGTGTGTGTTGTGTGGCCGTGTGTGTGGTGTGGCCGTGGGTTTGTGGTGTGGCCGTGTGTGTGGTGTGTTGAGTTTGAAAAAACAATCGAATGACGGGCACAAGTAAGGCGCTTTACCCCGAATAGACCATAGGTATTTTTTTCAATATTAGGGTTAGTAGACACCGCGACGATACGCGAAATTCACACCGAAACGAAAGGATACGCGACGCCGCGCTGCATTTTTTAAGATAGCTATTCGGTGTGAGTTTACCCATATACTCTATATTCTTGTTAGTTTAATGTTCAAGTGCGTAGAGCACAACTTCAAAGTGACCTCAAATTTTTTTAAAAATATTTTACTTATCTTTATTTCAGACACGCTAAACGATCGACGATTTCAGCTGATGATGTGAAGCTGCTTGTGCGTAGAAACCCTTCATTGGTCAGTACCAAAACGACTGTAACTCAATAGCTTCTTATATTAAGAGGCGCTCAAGTAACATGATGTCCGCGTCATGCTGTTAAGCGGTGGCAACCTGTGTGTGTGAGTGGGGCTCTAACCTTATGAAGCGAAGTATAGCAAACCAGTGGGATGCGCATTTGGTCACCCGGTGGTCGAAATTATATACCCATAATAATTTATAATATCATTTTTAAGTTTCAACTTTATAAGGGTTCTTTTGCCTCTTATATATAGAAAACAAAAAAAATGTAATGTTGTGACATATCGTCTAATAATATAATATAATAATATCTCTGAACGCTTCACAACACACAATCTGGCCCCGTGCTAAGTATCCGAAGAACTTGTGTTGCAGGTACCAGAAAACGGGAAGTGTATTTAATACTTTTATACTACACATATATTTAAGATTTTTATTATATTATACACATATTTAATACACATCCATAACCCAGGAACACAGAAAAACTTTTTGTTCCTTCGGCGGGATTCGAACCCGCGACACCCGGCTTGAGCACCAACGCGCCGAACCACTGAGCCACGGAGGTCGTCTAAAATGTCAACGTGTAATCAAATTGTATCAAACGCATTCTGCACGGTAGGTAGTGCAAGTTATTATTCTGAAAATATTGTTGTTTTTATTATTATTATGTATTTATTAACAAGCATTCTTAAAAAAATATTAACTTTCCGCACACCTTCCTGCACATAAACTTACCTGTGCCAAATTTCATACTCCTCCGTTTGCATTTTTTTTTTTTTAAAGGGTAAGAAGTTTTCGCTTTACGTACGTAATACACCCATATAAAAAGTCGATACTTTTTAAATCTATAATATTTTTAATTTATTAGTAGGCATGAGGCAAAGATTTCAAAACTAAGGATGGTCTATGACACAGAAAAAATCTTCATACAGAAAAAAGTTACCTACGCCATTAACGCCATCTTGATTTCAGAAGACTGAAAGTGCGGAAAGTAAATGTCAAAATGTCAATATGTCAAAATAATGTCAAACCTAAATTGCCCCAAACAACCCCATGTTTTATGTACGTCCCGTGTATTTATACGTCTAGGACCTAGCCCCTAGGTATAGGGTAGGTATCTAGGATTGTCATGACATTGCATCTGTTTAAATTTTACACCTCCATTGTGGGGACTGTTCATTATAAATCAATTTTAATTTAAATTCGATTCTGAATGACTAACAAGTGTGACGGTTGTTTATTTATGCAAGTGTTATTTTAAACTTAAAAATGATATCCACATGCAAAATACTTATTAATATTCAATAATGCTGAAAATGAATGAATTAAATGTGATAAAACTTTTAAAAACTTACTGATCTTAGCTACTTTGATACTTTTGTACCCATACAGGGCTGATTTTTGATATCGATCAAGTATACCCAGTGATAGCCAAAATCATTGTCAATTATAGGCATGTGGTCTAAAAATTTTTTTTCGTCTTTTCGATGTTAGACAACATGATAATAAACAATCTAGAACCCATTTTCGCATATCTTAAAAAATAACGAAGATACAAACAATTTAAAATTACAATAAGAAAGAGAGCGATACATCGGCTGTGACGTCACGAGTTGCGCCCGTCATGCATTTGTCATAAAAAATGTATGGCGGTAGCAGGTTGTGACGTAACAAATCGTTTTGCGAGAGAGAGAGATGGGCAGTATTTTTTATTTGCTTATAATTTTTAATCGCGTCAACATAAATACCTCTTTTAGAGGTATTTATGTTGACGCGATTAAAAATTTTATATTTCTTTTAGATATATGTTCTATTTAAACATATTTAAAAATTTAATTTGTAAAAATGTGATATTCCCATAGACGTGTATATTAGACGAGGCATGTTGAGGCAAAATCGTGTCTCCAGTTCAATGGCCGCGCTTTTAACATTTTTGGGGCAATTTTGACATTCGGAGTATAGTGAAAACAAGATGGCTGACATTTGTAGTATGGTGCCGGTAAAACCAAGATGCCGTAACTTTTTCTTGTATGGAGATTTGTTCTGTCAAATGTAGGTACGTCATAGCCTATCTTGAGTTTTGAAATCAATCAATTCAATCAATTACGCAAAGCTAATCGTAGAGGGCGCTACCTAATGACGTAAACTTTTATTACGTAATTGGACTTTGACTAGACTTTGGACTTGATGATTTAGAAATACATTTACAGTTGAAAACTGAAACGAAAATTCTATAATTTTTAACATGACACTGGCAAATGGTTTTAAGCTGAAACGCCATTTAAAGGAAAAAAAAATACGTGTGGCACTCGGGGACTGCCGCGGTAAAGCTATTGCATAGTAAGTCTACACGCATACGTCTAGTCGCACGCACACAAACACCGAGCCGAAGTCTGCCGAACTGAAACGACGTTAAACGATGCACGGCTTTCAACGCCGCACCGCTGTGCCGGTCGGAGTGGGGACTGTTAGGTTTATTTTCGTTACGGAATTTCTTGATTCGGTCGCCGCGCTCAAAGCCCGCGATAAAAGCTATGCAATAGCTTAAAAGCAGTGACAGAGATCAACGTCAAAATTTAAAAAAGCTAAAACCTGAAATATTTTATTCGAATCTGACGGCCAACTCTACCTCCGTGCGCTCATTCGTCAAATCAAATTCCGCGACTTCCTGTAACACGTTTAGAATACATTGAAACGGAACGGAGCATAATTATCGTTTAAATCTTTTTTCGTTATTACAGAAAGAACATTTGGGGTCTCTATCAAACAACACTACAGCGAAAAAACAGCGTAGAAGGACAACTAACAAAACAGAAGTAAGCACAGAGAAAACTGTGGAGACGCACAAGAATGTTGACAATGAAGCGATGAGTAAAGTTGTTGATATGGAAATAGAGGTAAATATAATAATATATTATTATTTTTTATAATATAGAGTTTATATGGGCGAACTTATAAAATTTCAATCAACCAATAATAATATGATCCTATACCTATAGCTACACGTTTCTTTTTTGCAATAATGTTTTAAAAAAATCAATAGATACTGATTAGTAATCCAGTGAGGGACAGTAATATAATATTTTGAAATAACTGGATAAAAGTAGTCAAATGGCTTGTCTTACCTGGTTGGGTAGTAACCCATATATCGTTTTACGTCATTTAATTTAGTCATGTTTCCTACTTGATATTAATTAGTGGTCTAATAAAAAATAGTAATAGTGTCTGCAATACTGAATTCATAATATTATTATCTAATAAAATTACACATTTTATTATTTTTTTATACAACACATACAACTACAATTTTAATAAAAACTATTACCCGACTACGTAAATTATATTATAGCCTATGCTATCCGGGCTATTATTATGAATATATTGATACGTCATTCAGTAAAATCGGACCAGTAGTTAAGGCGCTACAGTGGAACAAACATACATACATTCATACGTACATAGACCGCCAAAATCATAACCCTTCCTTTTGACTTCGCCGTAGTCAGGTAAAAATACCGGCCAAGTGCGAGTTGGACTCGCGCACGAAGTACCGTTTTGTCATCACGTTTGTTGCATGGGTGCCCCCTAAAATATTCCGTTTTACCCTTTGGATACGGAACCTGAAAAGTAAATTATGTAATGTCATCACAGTGAGTACGGCTCCATTAAAATAAAATGTTATTATTTCAGACAAATCATTTAGAAATATTTACAAACAATCAGACGAGGACCGAGAAAAGAAAAACAGTGAACACAGAAATAAAAGACAGCACAGAGAAAGCGATGGAGCCGCAAAAGAAAGATGAAGTGCAGAAAAACGACGATATGGAACTGAATGAAACGATTGATCTTACTTTTGATTGAATAAATAATGCACATTTTTGTATATATAAGTGTTTCGTGTTATCATTTTTGTACACTTCTTTCCCATTTTTGTGAATTTTTATTATAGTATTGTATTTATAGTGTTTTAACATTTAATTTGCATTGGGTATAGGGTTCTTATTGTAACTATACTGTCACATGCTGTCACATGCTGTAACTTTATCGTCGGTACACTATACTGCAGCTAAGATTAATTTTAGCCACTGCACACTTTTTTATTGGATGGCACATTTAGTTTTTAAAATTTACTAAACATGGTAAAGAAAATTCTATTTTAAAAATCATATTGAAAAGAAACTCAATTCAGCACAACATTTTGAAAATTAAAAAAGCATGATTATACGAATAAAAATAATTATACATTTTATGGTTTATACAAATATTGTATTATACAAACATTGGATGTAGACAGAAACAGCATTGATAACAGGCGGGAGGGGCGCCGCCAAAAAACTCGTTACAACCAAACACAATTACCTGCGAACAGTGAGAGCCGTGGAGTTGATTAGAAATATTTTTTAATTTTTTCTATCAATTTTAGTAGTTTCCGGGTTCGTAGCCTAAATTCTGTGTAAGTATAATATTATTAATTGAACAGTTTGCTCTTCATACCGTTTATCAACCATTTTTAAATTCGTTACGTTATATTTTTGGTTATAATTTTTACTTCGTTCTTAACTTCACCTCTTTATTAGCTTTTTTCTTCTTTTTAATATTATAAGAAAATAAAATATGTAGGTATATAAATCTAGTAACCTAGGTATATAATAGAATAGTTTATTTGCACACTCATAATAAAAACACAACAATAATTACAAAAGTATAGGAACTGTACAAATAGGCGGTCTTACTGCAGCAGTTTCTTCCAGATAACCTAAATAATAATTTAAATATATAAAAGAAAATCGTGTTAGTTACACTATTTATAACTCAAGAACGGCTGAGCCGATTTGGCTGAAAATTGGTGGCGAGGGTGGGGAGCTTAGAACCAGGAGACGGACACAGGATACCGATTAAGTGCCTAGTCTGTCTGTATGTTCGCGATAATCTCAAAAACTATTGAAACGATTTTCATGCCGCTTACATTTACCGGCAGAGAACCTTGGGAAGGTTTAGGTCCATAATAATTTGTTAAGGTATTGTAGAAATTGTTTGATTTTGACGATAATTGTTGAAGGTCTCGGAAAAAATCAAGCCGTCGGGGAACGAAAACGCTGCCTAACCTAACCCGTTGGAGATAAATAACAAAAGAATGTATGGTGGGTTTTTTTTTCTCTTTTATAGGTCTACAAAAAAGTCCGCGATGGCAAAGATATGTCTATCTTTTAAGGATAAGTTACTATACCCATTCTAAGTTTAAAAAATGATGAATATGATATATAATACAATGTGAAATAATAGTAATAATGATAATGTGAATATTGTGAAATAATGTGGTATTTGCAGAAGCTATTTAGACGGATACAATTTAATTATCCTTATCTAGGAGATTATAATTATCTAGGAGATAACTTAAAATTTAAAAGTACGTGTGAAAATTTATTATAAAGTATATATTTTAACTCTGTGCTATTACTATATTACAGGTATATTTGCTAAAGAACTTTTTTGCCACGAACACTCTCCCACGCGGGCGAAGCTGCGGGCAAAAGCTAGTTAGGTATATAGTTCGTCACTTTCCGCAGATTGCAAAAAATTACATCGAAATCGACTCCATGTATTCCCTATTCGCGCTAGTTAATTACTCCTATAACGACAGGTAGAGTATAATTAGATTTCTGCAATTCAACGGCACCACATTACGCCGCTGTTTGTCAACCTATGACCACCGCGCGAAGGCATCGCTAGTTCATGAGGTCAAGAGCTTATTTAGGCTATTATGATCTGGGATGAAGAATTGTATACCTACATGAAAGGAGCACTAAACACGAAGCCGTTAGCACTAGCAGCTATCTGTCTCAGAAAACATCAATGGCAAAAACGAATAAGAGTGAAAGAGAAAGCAAATTCTTCTAAGGTTGTCACTTGTCACACCTTTGGTGGACTCCTGGTGTTCTTTTCACGACGTTGGTATTACGACTTTATGGCACTCATAAAACACTTATCATATGGGTGCATGTGGGATAAGGAACAATATTATGTTTCTTCTCTTATTAATAGCTGAAGGCAGTTATATTTTATAATAAATTTTTTTCAATAGGTCTGAAAGCTAATACGAAACTTTTTCTTACACGATCAATAGTTGTCTGGAATAAAACGTTTTGAATCGGTAAGACCGCCATTTTGCACATTTTTTATTTTCCATATTAGGTAGGTAGGTTCCATAATTACCTACTGTATCCCATTTTTGTAATGGTGCAAATAAAGAATTTATTATTATAATATTGAAGAAATATCCTACGAGTATATAGTAAATGTAAAATAAACTAATGTAAAAGGACATAATATAAATTTACGTTACCATATAGAGTGATGTAAAAAATAGTAGATACCTACACTATGACAAAATAAAGCAGACTGACTTTTAAGGACCTTCATTCATGTAATGCGAAATTCTCGTATTAAGTAGGTACCTACGCTAGGTTTACTGCCCTCTGTTTCCTCAAAGAACTAGAACCTATCATTTATATGTAGGTATCTTAGAGCATTAAACCAACGGTATAGATTCAGGCGTTGCACAAAACAACAGACTTACAAAATTAGCAACAACAGCCTGGTAATTTGGTCGAGAAAAAGGGTTTACCTGGAAAGTTTCCGGGAGTGGGACTTTTATAGATTTTGAAGTATTTTTTTTCGAATTTCAACTTTGCCACGTCGCGTCGTAACTTGTAACAATGAAACAGTTTATTGACGCTATTTTGAAAATTAAAAATAAACGAAAAATCACGTTTATTTTTTTACGTAGTCATTGGACCACTGATGGCCCCGCATAAAGTATTTTTTTACACTATTAGCGCGATGTTTTTGCGGAGCTCGTTCGAAACTATTGATCTTGCAAAAACATTGATAATAATTAAGACATTAATTATACGGAATTTTCTCTAATTTAATGTTGGAATACATGTTTATGTCGTAAAATGAGTCGGAAAGGACATAGCATAAAAACTGTTTTAAGATGTTTTTTTTTTCAAGATGGCGAAGAAGTTGCGAGGTGGAGATGTCTTTCCAGCTAAAACTACTGTATTACTGGGGTGCAATTACAATACATTAATAATTACAATACATTTCTAATCGATCTATCTTAATTACAAACCGAAAACCGAAAAGATTAATATTCAAAGACAAATGGCAAGACAAAATAGCTTAGGTTTAGTTGTAAAGTCTAAACGCCTAGGGCATGCGAGATAGGCTGCAGCTCATTAAAATATGTAAATGTTGCCCTGAGACATTACGCAGATAGGCGCTTCTGACTTATTGAGTGGACGATTCAACCTGCATATTCTATTGATTTTCCATTGAAAAATGTTACGCCGATGTTTTGAATCAACTATCAAAACTTAAGGTTGTTCAAAATAATTTACGGTTATTTTGGGCATATGATCTACTGCTTTATGCTTATGTCTGAAAAAAAAATTCGAAATAAAAAGTAATCATACCTATATAATGAAATTAAATTGCGCTCTCTAAGGCGTTGAGGTCATTAACCTCACATAAACAGGCGATTTAAAGTGGAAGCAAAGACTGCTTTAATAATATCAATAGAATCAGCTGTCAGCAGGTCAATGACCTTAAAGAGCCGTAAGGAGCGTAATGCAATTTTATTTGGTATATATTTATAGAAATTTTTAATTATTTTTCAGCAATAATGTCTTGACATAAGCAGTAGATCATATGCCCAAAATATCTGCAATTGATTTTTAATAACCTTTAAAAAGAGAAGTATAATTAAGGCTAAAAACGGTTAATATAGTAAATAGATGCATAAAAATTATCAACTGACGGAAAGTTTTTGAAAGGACCGTGCAAAAAAACTGTATGGGCAGTGTCTGGGGACAACAGATTTCAAACCTTTCTCAGTTAATAGCTCTTGCCATGCTGATAATTATTTAGTATGGCAACATTCACCTCAGGAGTGGGGTTTTGACGGTAATTGGAATTATATTTTTTATTGTTTTATATTAGCGACTGACTTCAGCTCTATCTATTGCTGAAAACTGCATTAATATCCGTTGTTTAGTTTAAAAGATCTAAGCGAACAGGGAACTGAGCGATTTAATTTTATACTGTCTCTAATTAGTCTTCTTTTTCTTTTTTTTAAGCATATTTTTACTAATAGTAAACCTACTTTAACATAATATCACTGAAAATCTTTACACAGTATAAAATTAAGTCGCTCAGTTCGGCTCGGCTTTCAATATAGCTGAAAATCGAACACACAAGTGTCTAGTCAAATGTCAATATCATTTAAGACAGCTCGACACTCGAAACATCGATTTTCAACTTTATTGTATTATCGCAGTGTTCTAATAGAACTCTGCGATAATACAACTACCCAAAAAAATATACTGAAAATATTCAGTGCTCTGAATTTGCCCGCTGGATTCCGGATCATATAGTCCCAGCCCTATAAGTCCTGCAACTCCATAAAAACTACAATTGCATCGTATATTGTTCATCTAGATTCTAGCTTCAGTGTGGTATGACACCGTCCGCGGTAGTAGCGGTAGCCCGTAGTACGGGGCACCTACCGCGCGCTGTTTAGTATCATTACAGATGTCTGTCCACCGTTCCTTATTAATAACGAGTTTAAGCGTACTGTGGAAATGGACTTTTATGCTCCCTCGATTTAGTAAACGGCTGGATGAACATTGACAGATGTGTGAATAGTATCTAATCAATGGAAAGAACGGTTGATTGTTCCGGATAAACAGACCTAATAGTTGTGTGTATTTTATGCAGTAGCTCCCAAGAACAGAGCTTAGATTATTTCGGTTCTTAATATGTAATACTTATTGGTAGAATAATTACCATTAAACAATTATTAACAACATTATTTAATGTGCACAAGTGTGGGCAAGTGGTACATCGTCAAAAAGCGTGCTATTTTGTTTTCTCTCCAAGCATCTTCACTGAATCGACTGACTTGTCTTACTGCACTGACGATTTATTTGGACTTTGACTAGGCTTTGAACTTAACGATTTAGAAAAACGGTGTCGGAAACATAAACGATAATTCTATTTTCCTTCTTTTTTAACTTGGCTCTCGCAATGGTTTTAACACAGAGTAGAAAATATATATACTTACGTACCTTACGTACATAGAAAAAGCTTTCATAGAACGATACAAATCGATCCAATTTTGAAAATGTTGACGTCCCCTTTCAACGGCTCACGATTTTTCCACACAATCGTGGACACACCGTATGCTTGTAGTAGTGCAATCAAATCGATAGCTAACTATGTAGCTGTTTATCTGGTCTTTAATCTGTGCCTCTAGTCTAGTTGAAAACAATAGTAACAAGAAGCCTCCTCCACACTGGGCGCACTTACCCGAGGTGTTGTTTTGTTCTGTCCCCGTCATTACAAACCTTTCAGCTCATTACAGTCAGCAACAGATCACTCGCTTAATTTGTGCATTTCCGATCTGATATTCAAATATCGACTCTAATGACGCGGGCGAAATGTTAATAAAATGTTAATGCACCGCACTGGTCGTCGCTGTACCGATAAGTGACAGATTTGCTTGACATCACCATTGTTGGTAGTCACGATTGGTTTTTTTGTATTTTGCTTTCTTTGAATTGCGATTTTATAAACTGTTTTAGAGAGGGCTTATGACGAACGAATATCCTGTAGATATAGCCTCGTTTACTGCGTAGTTAGAATGTTTTCTTTTCTACTAAACATACTTGGTACATCAAATTTGTAGAATGAATCAGGCTCATTAGGCTGGTACTATATTATTCGGAAACCGGTAAGGCTTGGAAAATTCAGAGCATTGAAAATAGAACTATGCGCAATTTTGGCTTCGCCGTAGACGGGTAAAAATAACTCGGAGTTATCAGTTAGGTATTAATGTCTGTAAGTAGAGCAAATCATGACTAAATAAAACCTGGTAGTAAGAGGTGACCCTGTACCAGGTAATATGCCAATTAAATAATAAAATTATTGAGCTAATAAGTAATTAGAGTAAGTGGGACCGGTCCGGACGATGAATTATTCATTATAATCAATGCACTTAAGACCTGCTTAACTCGACCTACGCCGACCATAGAGAAGAGTTCGTTAGACACGGCATCTTATAAGTATAACCCTGTATAAGACTGGAACTATAATATGATCTGGAATCCGGCGTGTAGACACCCGATTTGCCTTGCCTTGTGACCGCGCGGTGTCACTCGCCTAGCTGGCCTAGCGCCTAGTGAAGCCAAGCTCGTTTGCCACAACTTGACTCGCCATCACTCGTACAACCGACCGGTGTCGGTTTTTGTGCACAAATCAAAGGCGCTCGTCTGCGCTCGGAAATCAATCGTCTACATTGGGTGCCAGCATTGGCGTTCAAGGAACTTGTCCAACGTGTGGACATTAGCACTTGCCTTGTACCTATTTTGCTGACTCTCTCATTGGCCTACACTAGGTCAACATGTGTAGCCGACTTAACAAATAAAGTTCCAGTTCCAATAAATTTTATTCTAAATAGCGACATAAATATATAATTAGGACTATTACTCAAGTAATAAATACAGCGCTCATAACTAACATCTTTCCCCAAATGTGGCAGCGTGCAATAGTAAAACCGATACCTAAAATAGACCAAGCATGTCCTAAATACTCGAAAAGGTAGTCTGCACCAGTAAGTAAGTTTCTAGAAATCAATCATATTTTGCCATCAGCTCAATCTAGCTTTTGTAAAAATCACAGCATGAACACTGCACTCCTCGATGTTGTTGACAACATACTAAGCGCACAAGATACAGGCGAGGGAACTCTTCTGATACTACTCGATTGTTCGCGCGCGTTTGATACATAAAATATTATGGGTTACGTACTTTTATCCCAATTTTTTTTCTACAGTTCCACTGTAATACGGGGATTGGGGATCACGAAAGTCCAGTGACAGCGACGAAAGCAGCTGTCATAACCTGAGGGATCCCCTTTTCCTTTTTTCTAGGCATTGCACTGCCATATTATGGAGAATGTTTTTTTGTTTAATTAACCCAATTTTGTTATATATTTTACCATTTTTTTATTGTATATTTTTTGTTGTGTATGTTATTTGTTGTGTATTGTGTTGTGTAATTGTTTCAGAGGAGAGGAATAAATGATTCTTATTATTATTATTATTATTATTATATTATTACATATCTATATAATCCTAGCTCTTTGCTCTATTTAACTCATTATAACATTTATCTGTAAATAAATGATTGTGCACAAGACACGATCTAGGAGCATGTTTTAAATGGACGGATAAAAATATATCTTTATCATTAGACGAGATAATATTATACATTTAGAATGTTTCTAGATTTATGTATGGAAGTTACGTTTTAAATTTATTCCTTGCAGTGGCGTGGGGTTACTATCACTCCATTCCTATTCGTGGCTGGCTTCACTTACCACTTACCTTTTGAAGACCCTTATCCAAATCCGTACCTGGGCTAGGCTAGGGCCTATGAAGGAAAACCACTGATTCCTCGACAAAATTAGTTGCAGATTTGTAAAGCTAATTTAATTTTTACGTGGAAGAGCCATGCTTCGACATGAATGGACCAGCTTGACCGGATAAATACCACGGCCTCATGGAAAACCGCCTTGAAATAGTGCATGCGTTGTGTTTCGCCGAGTGAGTGGAGGCTATCGGAGGCCTAAGGGGGTTTGGGAATTTTAAGGACCGGGAACGCACTCCTGTTTTGCGGGTGTCCTTGGGCGGTAATCCTTACCGCCCATGACAGGTGACCCGAGCTGCGTTTCCTGGTCATTTGCATAAAAAAGTTGTCATAATAAGAAAATAAAAGATATAGAAAAGTTTAGTAAAAGGGGCAAATACCTTAATTTGTTAATATATACCTGACCTGAAAATCTGAATTTTTTATAGTCTGGTTATTTTATCCAATCTTCTGATTGTCATAAGACTTATGATGCTGTAAAAAACCTACTTTACTAAAAGATAATTTATACATTAATCTATATAGGTACTAATATTATAAAGAGGAAAGATTTGCATGTTTTTTTGTTTGCATTGAATAGGCTATTACTATTGGACCGATTTTGATTAAATTTGGGCATAGATATAGAATAGAATACGGACAAAGCGTGCGTTTCCCGCGGTTTTGCTTCAGTTAAAGCTTCCTGTACTTAGTCATCTTACTCATTTTAGTTGAATTACAATAGATTAATGACTGATTTCTTTTGAAAAACTATGGCATTTTCTCAGAATATTGAACTAGGTAATTCAGTGTGTTTTACACCCGACTACGGCGAAGCCAAAAGGAAGGGTAAAGATTTTGGCAGTCATGTATGTTTGTTCCACCGGAGCGCCTAATCTACTGGTCCGATTTTAATAAATTAAGTGTCAATAGATTCGTAATAATAGCCCCAGTAACATAGGCTATTTAATTTAAGTAGTCGGCTTATAGTTTTTTTTTTTATATAAAACAAGTAGTTATTATATTTTTATTAACTAATCTTTTGACCCTTTTATTAAAGACAAGCTGTTTCTTCTATTCTACCTGCCCAAATACTGTACCAGAGATAGTTACATAATAATTAATCATATCATCAATATATAAATAATGAAAAATGACTGTCCGTAAGTAGCGATCGTTTTCCCATTCAGCACGGCACCGCATGGGGCTGACGTATTTTGGTTTTGAACTTAATTATTCACAAAACGAAAAAGTGTTTTTACATTTTGGTTCAATTGTTGATAGTAAACGATACAGTACGTTCGATTTTGGACTAGGTTATGTACTAGTCCAAAATCTAGGTTTAGAAGTTGTGGTTAGTGTATAGCACATCTTATTTTAACTGTCTCTGTTAAATAAATGCTATATAGTATTAAATTTTGTACTTAGAGGTGAATTGGGTGGTTGAGTTTTGAAAGACAATAGCGCCCTGCACAAGTAAGGTTCGGACCGCGGATTGGACTGCGTTCCAAACCGCGGAGGGATCCGTGTGGTTTGGACTGAAGAGTGAAGGTGTATTATTCAATACGTCAAAATACGTTATAGAGCGCGGTGATCTAGCTGGTTAGGTACTGTGGAAAATGCGCTGTAATCGACATGCCAGATCGGACTCTCGGCCCCGGGCACTTACACGATCGGTCCGGACTCCGGAGCGCGGGTTTGTTAGTATAGATATCCCGCGGTCAGAACTCTACGTGTGACGGGAGTTAACGACACAAAAAATACATTGTATTTCAAATAAGTATTTCAAGATTCAATAAGCCGGACTTGATAACTTTATAAAGAAAATGAATGACCAGAAAACCAAAATTTTGTAACGTTAAAAATCGCGCCCAAATGTTAGCTCCAGCCCCACGTTGGCCGCCAAAATACCTAACCTGACGTCAAAATGCAAACCGATTTCACTAATAAAAGAGCAAATAAACCCGAAACCACAGAACAAAATAATAAATGAGGTATCTAAATAAATCGGAAACGAATAAATAATGAAACCGAGTGAAGCTACATTTAAACATGATCGCAAATGAATAATAGTTATTTTATTTTTCGATCCCGTGCGGTCTGAAGCGCCTGGGCAAGAATTAATAACGATGCAGGGTATTCGAAACCGCGACAATCTGCTCTTTTTGAGTGTGCAAAATTTTTGTATTTTTTTCTATTCAGTCGATAGTTTTTTGCGGTTGATGTACCGGTTTTTATTCGTGCATGTTTTAATAGGCTCCGCAACAATGTTTCGATTCCAGATAGCTTTTAGGTCGTAGACTTCTAACGACCACTTGTCGCTAACAACTAACTTGATTATTTCAAAGGTTTGTTCTACTAAATTATTTTTGTCTTTTAGACTATTTTTGAGAAGAACAAATTCAGAATTTGTTACACTATGTATCTGACTGCACAGTATTGGACTACGAAAAATTAAGCTGTAAAATTTTGTTTGGAACTACTTTACCTTCCGAAAATTTTGAAATTATTTTTTTTTTCATTTCAATTTTAAGACACTTTTCTGTTTTATCGACGATATGTTTCTCGAAATTTGATAAAGCTCTTTGCAACCTTTAACATTTGAACTTTTACAATACACTGAACTTTTACAATGTTTATAGTTACAAATTACACATGTCAGTTTGAGTTGCGATAAGAAAAAGTGTTGAAAAGTATTTTTATTTTATTCAATATTTATTTGAAAAGTCAAGGAGCGGAACGGTACGTCTGATAGAGATATTTCACATTGTATATATTAAAAGTTGCGACTTTATTATGTCTTAGGTGTTGAATGCCGCTGCCATGTTCGGTTTTAGGGTTCCCTGTAATTTTCATTTGCTTTACACGTCATTCGTTTAAGCTATATCTTATCGGTATCGTTTTTACACAAAATTAAAAATACCCCCTCGAATTGTCAAGCAGTGAGCGAGCTGATGATTATAGCTAAGAACACTCTCAATCATGTCAGCTTTCAAAGAAAATAAACTAATTTATAATCGGTTCATTTATTCGGGAGTTACGATGCCACGGACAAACAGAAATGTCAAACTGATAACAACCTCTGTTTTCGTCCGGGGGTTAAACATGATATTATACGTAGTTTGAAAAACGACAATTCCCGAAAGACATTAGAATCGTGGTGCTCTATATTTTGTTGTTAAGTTTACTTTGTTGTATTGTAATCCTACTACTATTACAAATGAGAAAGTTTGTGAGGATGGATGTATGGATGGATGGATGTATGTTTGTTACTCTTTCAATTTGGTATAGTAGTTGTTTGAACTCTGGATTAACACATAGGCTATTTTTTATCCCGTAAAAGTACAGTGTTCCTATGGGATATTGTATATTGGCGGGCGGAGCCGCGTGCGAAAGCTAGTATATAATAAATCTATTGCATGAGCTTATTCTCATTATTCTGCAAGGCAATTGGATGTATCGAAGAGTAAAATAAATGTTCCTTTGTAAACATAGAACCGTCTACTAGGAGCCGCACTCTGTCTTCACCAGTTTAAATGAGGTATCCATTTTGAGTTTTTTTTTTCTTACTGTTTTAGTTTTTTCTTCTGTTGGATATTCTACAGTCTAATGGTCGCATGTAAAAAGTTTTTATTACGCCGCTTCTTTAAAAGTCGGTATCATTCGCAAATGGCGCTAAAACTGTAAATCGTCAATTGCCGACAGACCATTTAGGGACACTCCATAGAGGTATACATATATTTAATATTTATAGACGAGGCATGTCGAGGCAAAAACTGTCCGTACTTAAATATCCCCACTTTTTGTGGTTGTTTGAGGCCATTTTGAAATTTGAGGTATGGTGGAATCAAGATGGCGTAACTTTTTCTTGTATGAAGATTTGGTCTGTCAAATGTACGTCATAGCCTATCTTTAGTTTTAAAATCATCGGGACGCTCTTATAATATATACAAATAACTTCGAAAGGGTCAGCTCACACTGATACGCGACGGGGCACGACAATTTTTAGGCTATGTATTTAAAAATGAAAATGTGCAATCCATGCAATGCGTTGATAAAAAAAATCAAAGTCAATAAGTAGAATACTTTGTATTGCGGTCGCTAGCTGGAAGAAGCCATTTTTGATACTCCGTCTAAATACTATAAAACTTTTCAATTTTTATTTTTTTATTTATAACACTTTATGCAACAATTGCACAAAGGCGGGCTTAATACCTTGTGGCATTCTCTACCAGCCAACCTTAGGGTGATGCAAAGATAGGTTGAAGTAGTACATTATCTTATAATATACATATATACATGTATAACTAAATCTAATATATAAATATATATATTATAAAAATACATGTGTACTTAAATCATACATAATCGCACTTATACGTACAAATTATAATACATACAATACAATAGATATAATGTACATAAGCAATAACTATACATATCCATTTAATGAAATGGTAAATCTGAAACCGTTTAAAAAAAGTAAACTGTATTCCGCTAATAATTTTAGATACAATTGGCGAACTCTGCATTTCAAAATATTTATTACAAAAAATGTGAGTTAAGATGAGAATTCCAATGCTATAACAAAAAAGCACACCGATATAAAGTGAGCCACTCATAGAAAACAGACTTAAAATTAGCTTATCGACTAGCCAATAGGGAGGGGAAATATGGAAATGTATCGAAAATAAACCTTTAACGTCGGTTAATAGGGTAATCAATTCTTTGAGCGCGTCAATGTATTCGGATGCGTTTTCAATGTTTGTGTCCACGTCACTATGTCACTTACCACGCTAGGGTTGCCGCTGAGTCATAATTTCTGCAATTTTTATGTTACAGAGCGAATAAGCCAGCGGATCGCCTGATGGAAAGTGACCTGGACAATGAACACCCACAATTTAAATGATGTTTTGTTTATCTCTGTCATGTCATTAAATACTAAAGGATGTGTTTTAAACGTCCCACAAAAGGGTTAATAATAGCTGAAGACAGCTAAGGTGGAGCTAAGTTTTTGCTCTATCTAGTATCGTAAACCACCACACAAAGCCTGGTAGCTAAAGAATCCCACAGATAAGCAGTGGCGAAGACCGGTACTCCTTCATAGGGAAGCTCTAGCTTGTATGATAGGTCTTTAAAAGGTAGGCGGTAAGTGAAGCCGACAGGAATGGAGTTATAGGAACCCAACCCCACTGCAGAGAAGCCTTAATTGCCCCTTCTGTCATACGAAGGCAAAGGTTAAAAATTGTCCGGAATCTCCACGGCCGGAGAAAATTCAGAGCGCTGAAAAAAGACTCCTGTTTTCAGCGCTCCGAATTTTCTCCGACCGCCCGGGGATATTCCGGGCAATAATTAATTAAGATAATTTTTATTTAATTGAAAATTAATTAATTAAGATTTACTGTTTATCTGAAAATCAGGAGGTCAATTCCGCTAATTTAATTTCGATGCAGTCTCGATATGTTAAAACAGCAAAATGTTATTCTCATAATCGTCGAACCAACGTCAAACGAATTTTGATTGGTCCAAACTACAAAATTAGTTTCTGATATCAAGATATATTAATTCATTTATATTTCAACGAAAGTAAACTGAAAGTCTAAGATAAATACGAGGGTGGGAAACATGCATCGTTTTTTGCATATTTTTTTAGGGTTCCTTAATACACAAGGAACCCTTATAGTTTCGCTCTGTCTGTTCGTCTGTCTGTCTGTCTGTCTGTCTGTCGGCGCTTCTACCTTCTGTTATTATGAATATAAATATGTAGATGAAATTTGGTTCAGTTAAGGACTGTAATAATAGGCCTTTACCTACGAAATTGCCGTTCTGCAGTACTGGCCATTTCAAATCAAAATAATTTTTGTTTGACTAAGAATTCTAATTTAAAATTTATTTATTTTAAAAACATGGAATTCTTTTTCCAAAAGTAGTCATTTGTTTATTGATTAGTGTTACATTTTCATCGCATTTCAATCTTTTTCGTCATCATGAATACGTTATTGAGAGAAGGAGACTCTTCTCGCGCGCCGGGCCCCTGAAAAGGGCCTTGGGCGGGGAACCAAAACCAGGGACAGAGCCCCTCTACTTGGGGTAGGATGACGTGCCCAATGAATACGTTAAAAATTCGAGTAATTATGGAATATGAGTACCGTCGTGGCGGCAACGCGGCACAAGCGGCACGCAACATCAACGACGTTTACGGAGCTAACACTACAAACCAACGCACCACCTGTTATTGGTTTGCTCGCTTCCGTTCTGGAAATTTCGACCTGAAAAATGAACCTCGCGGTCGTCCGAAGACTTTGGTCGACAATGACGAATTAAAGGCGATTGTGGAAGCTGATGATACACAATCTACGGCTGAATTAGCAGCAGATATCGACGTTAGCGTCAAAACAATATTGGTCCATTTGCGTCAAATTGGCAAGGTAAAAAAGCTTGACAAATGGGTGCCCCACGAACTCAATGATCGCCAGCGCGAAGTACGCGTCGAGACGTGCCTTGCACTGCTCAACAGACACACAAATGAAGGAACTTCGAACCGCATTGTTATCTGCGATGAAAAATGGATTTTGTTTGATAACCGCAAGCGCTCAGCAAGTTGGTTGGATCCTGGTTCAGCACCTAAACAATGCCCTAAACGAAAACTTACCCCTAGAAAAGTGATGGTCACTGTTTGGTGGTCTAGCGCGGGTGTGATTCATCACAGCTTCTTACCAAACGTGGTGGTGGTCTGCATTACTGCAGATGTGTACTGTGAAGAACTGAACACAATGATGGAGAAGCTGGCACATCTCCAACCAGCATTGGTCAATCGCTCGTCTCCGCTGCTCCTGCACGACAACGCAACGTTGTTTTGGCAATTTCCCATGCTGATAGATCATGCTAATGCTCTTTAGGAAAATTATTTTGAACGAAATCAGACAGTAACTTTCGAAGTAATTTGAAAAAAACTTATTACACGTTGATAGTTACGGAACCCTCAGACACGTCCTGACATGCTCTTGGTTAGGTTTTTATTGGCTTTTCGAAAAGTACATAATAAACAAGGAAACAGTCTTTCCAATGGCATATCTACGATCGACCGCTGACAAAATACAGTTATCACAAAAGCAAGATCGTTGAACAGCATCGAAAACGCTATATATAAAAAAAACCGGCCAAGTGTGAGTCGGACTCGCGCACGTCGGGTTTCGTGCCACTACACCAATATTTTACATTATTGTATGTTTACTTATTATTTCGCTATTTTTGTACGAAGTAAGCGCATTTCACAAGTTCGGCACTGTAACTCCTAAACTAACAAAGTTATATGAGCCGTTATAGTTTACCTTCAAAGTTAATCACATGGTCTACCATCATGAATTTTTCAGATTTTTCGAGCCAGCCTTAATTGAATTTCTCGCAAACGAATACCTAAATCAAAAAATCATCGTAGCAAATCTCAATGTTTTTAAAATACCTATCTAATGATACCTCACACTATGGGGTAGACACGAGAAAAAAACATCCCCACCTTACATGTCACATATCCGTGCATAGTTCCATCTTTCTAGCACTAACCGTTTGGACGGTAAGCCGAAGACGGACGGACGGACATGACTAATTCCGTAGTTTACGTCTCCGAACCATGGAACCCTAAAAATGATGCACGAGTGACGTCACAGCAGTTGGAAATGTATGAAGATAAATACAACATTAATTTTATTGACTTAAATACTGCGTTTATGCGTGTCATTGTTTTAACAAAAAATGTCACAAAATTTTGACATTGGAAATTTTCGTTCGCTCCAGTGTAGGCTCCGATTTCACGAAAAAGTGAGATCCCCTTATATCTCGGAGAGTTGTAAAGATATGAAAGACTTAAAAGACGCGTATTCGCGAAAGCTGTGAGGTGCACAAAGAATTATTCGAGAAAGTCAAAAACGAAAAAAGTTATTGTCGAAATAGTGAAAAAAAAATCTATGTTTCCGAATTTTTAATTTTGGCGCTCGATATTTTGGTAACGAAGAATGATATGAAAATTTGAGAGAAATTTCTCTGGACAATTTAGTCAGCTACAATTTGAGCCAAAAACAAAGACGATGGTTTAAGGGTTTGCCCTGTAGCCTAACCTTTTTGCGACTACATTTTTTCGAATTCCGTAGATACATTTCCAATGTACTCGATAGTCGTGTGAGGCACGTAATCTGTGAAATATTAATTATGCAACTGATTACTGTATTTTTTGCATTCTTCGGTCCATTATGTTGACTGTCGGGAAATAAAAGAATTTTGCTAATTTAAAACAACTGCATTTTATTGGGGTTCTGGTGCATAATTCCAGCAGCAGCCCTGGCCTTAACCCCGGTGCGCTAATGAATTTATACGATACGCGTCGCATTTACAATCGCGTCGGCACCGTGTTGAACACTTTTGCTTTGTGCATTTGTGGGCTCGTGACACCCCACCCGACTCCAAGTGGCTGAACTGACGATTGATGTTACATGATGAGCGGTGGAATACTGAAACGCTATATAATTATAGTTTAAAAAACTAAAAAAAACACGCTTTTATAGAAAATCTAACTAAAAAATAAAAAATAAAATTTAATAAATTTGGATTAAGAATAGTGTAAATGAAAAATAAATGTTTATTATTGTAAAAAAGCGTGGGGTGCAGTGTCTTCACCTGTACGTTTGTTTGTATGTAACCGACTCCAGTGGATTTCATTTTGATCCTCTTCAAACGGTCAGATTTCGTTTAAAGTGATTTTTAAGATATTATCAAAGTGAAGATCCTTCTCATATCTGCCACTAAAATGTTTATAACTATTGACACTATGCACCCCACGCTTTTTTAGAATAATAAACATTTATTTTTCATTTACACTATTCTTAATCCAAATTTATTAAATTTTATTTTTTAGTTAGATTTTCTATAAAAGCGTGTTTTTTTAGTTTTTTTTAAACTATAATAATTATAGTTTAAAAAAACTAAAAATTTTTTTTGCTTTTTAGTACGATTTGCCAAAGAGTAAGCCTGGAACTGCACGAATGCGTAGTTCGCGCACTAGTTCTTATCTCTCTTACTCTCATGCAAAGGATGCGGAAAGAAATTGATGAATTCTGGCTAATTTAATCAGGACGATCGGATATTTTAATCGAATTATTGCATTGTCATCGGTCTTTGACAGGTGTGCAAAGTTTGAATTAAATCTGATCGGTCAAAGTAGGACAAAATCGAGCCCAAAGGAGTCGGTTACAAACAAGCAAGCAAGCAAACATACAGGTGAAACGAATAAAAGCGTTATAAAAATAGGTGCCTATATCACAGGTGTCATCTTCTTACTTAACAGAGATACAACCGAGAGAGAGAGAGAGTGCCACTTAATTTAAGCAGCGTGTCAGTATTCGGCCGAATAATGCATATGATATATCCTATATATCCTGTATGACAGGTTTTTTTGGCCCCAAGCAAAGATTTCAAAAATAAGGATGGGCGATTTGACAGAAAAAATCTTCAAATGAAAAGTTACGCCATCTTCATTTCAGAGGGCCCAGCAGGAACATTTCATTCGATGACGTAAAATGTTCCTGCTTGGGCCAATTATAATATTTTCATATTACGTACTATAAAATGAGATATATTGCTTGCGGCTCCGCCTGCGTAAATACAGTATCCCACGGGGACACTACTTTTTCGGGATAAAAAGTAGTCAATGTTTTAATCCAGAGCCAAAACTACTGCCATGCCAAATTTAATCGAAATCCGTTCAGTAGTTTTTGCCTGAAAGAGTAACAAACATCTATCCATCCATCCTCACAAACTTTCACATTTGTAATATTAGTAGGATATCGAGGCATCTTAAGATAAAATATTATACCTAGTATCTTCGCTGTGTGTGACGCCCTTTACTGACTGACTGTCATACTAGGTTAAAATAGATATTATGAGAACTTACAGAAAAAAATCTAATTTTAACCTTCTAAATGTTCTAACGCTTGATTTTAAATATTGTAAAGTGAATGAATGAATGTTACCTCCTGGCTAGCTGAGGATACATTACCAAACATCACCCTTCTTGGGAGTCGGGTAAATATCGAGGAATTATTAAGTGCGAACAGCAATAAGTGAATTAAATATCATATCAGACTTGATGGTCAGTATAAATATTACTAGAGGTAGCCCTGTGTGGTCGAAATTCGCTTATGATTATTCATTTTTATTAAGTTTCAACTTTATAAGAGTTCTTTGCCGCTTAGAAAAATAAAAAATAATGATAACTTGACAGTTAATTTGACAGATTATATCAAACGTCAATGTGTAACAAAATTATATTTAACAAATGTGTATTGTTGTTATTTTTTAGAACTTTATTTATATCTATTTTCTAAGCGTTATTTAAAAAATATTAGCTTTCTGCAAACCTTCCTCCACATAAACTTTTACTGTGCCAAATATCATACTCCTTCGTTCGCACCGTTCTCGTAAAATTGTTGGTACTACAAGATGTTACTACCTATTGTAATAACATAATAATATCGCGGTTTTAATTTAATAAATCAATTTTTAAACTTTGTAGTTATAAATACATCTTCATCGCGCTAAAATACAATTTCAGATCAATTTGGTTTTGGCAAATAATTTTAAAGTCCAATGCGACGGGTAGTTATTTTAAATTTTAATGGACGGCCCCTTCCTAGAACTGGGAACAAGTATCGATAGTTTGTTTTGAGTTTTCAGAACTTTTTTGTTTCGAAAATTGATATTTCTATAAACGGTTCTAGTCAATATATTTAGTAGGTAATATTCTGTAGTATAAAACCGATGGCCACATTATAAATAGACGAAAATATACAACATACGATAGCCTATCTATCTTGTATGATATTTAGACACTTTCATTAAAACAATATTAAAGATGTTTATAAAAATTAGAACCCGTAAATTATGTTATAGCCTGTATATTGTATGTGTAATAATGTTACCCGGGATATCTATACTTACGAATTTATTTACACCTCATTCATTAAAATCAAATCAGTAGTTTAGGCACTACGGTGGAACAAACATACATACATACATATATTGCCAAAATCATTAATCTTCCTTGTGACTTCGCCGTATTCGGGTAAAAATGAATAGAAAAAAGAGTTTTTTTCGTCCGCGCAAAAGAAAATTTCGCGGAAACTATTCATTTTGCCGCAACAAAAAGTAGCGTGTATCCTTCCCCGTCATCTACTCTATATTTGTGCCAAATTTTATCAAAATCGGTCCAGTTGTTTCGGAGTCTATTCAATGCAAACAAACTAATCATTTATCTATATTACTAACTAGACTAGACTTGATGTTGCCCGCAACTTCGTGCGCGCTAAAGGAAATAACGAATAAACTTTATATTATGCCGTAATAAAAAGTAGCCTATGTCCTTCCTCGTGGTCTACTCTATATCTGTGCCAAATTTCATCACAATTGGTGTAGTAGTTTCGGGGCCTATTCAATGCAAACAAAGAAACAAACACATCATTCCTCTTTATTATAAGTATAGATATAATTAATTATTTACTATAGAACAGCTAACCAGAAGTTTTTCATTTAGAAAAAAAGTGTAAGAACATTTAAAACATTTCTTCAATAACTATATATTTTATAAAAAAATACCGGTTGTCTGTAAAGTCGGTTTACAGACGATAGTTGAACGTGACAACGTCAACAACAACAAAAACAACAATAACAACAACAACAACAACAATAATAATAATAATAATAATAATAATGAGGTAAAGGCAATGCGAGGTAACGCTGGTACTTGGGTACTTGGTAACGGTACTTGGTAACGATAACGGGTAATAGGTAACGCATGCTTCATAACGCAGCATAAGTCATGCTTTTTCGTGCGTGCAGCCGGCTCCATCGATTTATAAGACGTTATCACGTCAAAACTACAGCCCGACTACGTAAATTATATAGCCTATGTTACCCGGGCTATTATTAAGAATCTATTGACATCTCGATTGTTAAAATTGGACCAGTAGCTTAGGCACTACGGTGGAACAAACATACATACATACATAGACTGCCAAAATCACTACCCATCTTTTTGGCTTCGCCGCAGTCGGGTAAAAATATTGCGCTGAAAAGCTTCAGTGCTTATTATAGACTTTTCTCACTGGCCAAGTCACTGGAGTCTGGAATCGACCACGAATATATGAACGCAGGTTATCAATTTATTCTCCACGATACTGTGATTCAGCTACTAACATACAGCATTAGCGAACACGTATATTAAATTAACAATTACCATACATAATGAACCCGATACTTTACCCGTTCTAATGTATTTACTGGCCTCAGTGAGATACGCGACAAATTAACTAAGAAATGTAGATGTATTGTACATTGCTTGAGATGCGGCAATGATGAATTTGTAAGTAAAACTCAAAATAAAATCTAAAAGTTGTTTGAATAATGTACAAAAAAGGTACGTAGGTAGACTCCATAGTCCATACATCGCCTATCAACTTGATCGGAATTTTTAAAATTATTTGTAAAATTATAGTACAGATAACAATAGGGTAATTCCAGGATACAAGCCCTAGTGGGATATAATAATCTACTACTATATTTATGCGTCAACGGCAAAGCCAAAAGGAAGAGTAATGATTTGGACAGTCTATGTATGTATGTTCCACCGTAGCGCCTTAAGTACTGATCCAATTTTAATAAATGAGGTGCCAATAGAATCGTAACAACAGCCCGGGTAACATAGGCTATATAATTTACAGTTGTTTTATAAAAATTGTAGTTATAATTACTGTAGTTTTGCGAAATAATTGTACATTGCTTCAATTATTTATCGACTTTTCAGCTACCACTAAGATGACCTTGTCTCGTGTCTCTGTGTGATTGCGTGGAAAGGCAAAATGCGATCAATGTTTTTCCAGGATAGGAAAAGGAGTTGTCCGTCCGTCCGAGTTGACATCCGAGGAGGGCTATTTCGTATCCTATACGGAGTTTATATGATCAGGCAACAATCCCATACGTCGGATCGATGTAAAAAAAATGAAGAAGTCCGTTAAATCGCTAATACTCCGAAAACATTCAAAGTTTTTTATAAATTGGTAAATGAAAACCGGAAGAACTGGCTGTAGAGTGATGTCTAAAGTAACTATCCTTGTTTTTCCCTAATGTGTGCTTGGCAGTTAGATAGTCCTCATGAATCGTAAGTGCTTCAGCCAGGAAACAGCAGTATGACCAATTATAGACACCTGTATGTGATGAACAATTTCTTCGACCGTACAAACATATTACATTACATTACCATGGCATATTACATTTTGTTAAGCACTAAAATACAAATTTAGCGCAATCCGTTCAGTGGTTGGCAGCTATCGAGCTATGTAGAACCGTTATTCCATATTATTAACGGCCCGATATATTAAACGCATAATAATAATTATATGAATCCGTACCAGGAGTACTAGGGGCGCATAAGTGGACAGATAATAAGTGCATTAGCATTCGTAATTACCGGCTTATCGCCTGCGCTGAGAACAGCCTCCATGGACTATGCCGCACAAAACGTCAACAACTATTTAATTAAGCGTTTTAGTGTAAATATGTTTATCATCATTATCAACGACACGATTGATATTGGGCTATTCAATTCAATTCAATTTATTCAGACACACATAAAAATATACCTATACCAAAGAATATATATTACTAACGTAAATAATCGTCATTCCACCGATTTATACGAATGACAGCTCGCGGCTGTGTGTGCGTGGCGGGGCGAATGCGGGCGGGGAGGAACTTTTTCCCAGCCTGGACTATAGCCACTGGTCGTTTTGTGCTTTTACTTAATTGAGAATATAATTTCATAATATCTATGATAGACTTGTCTGTCACGACGTTTACAAATATTTTGGTGTCAACCTTAGGCTTAACTCACCGTTAACTGACATTCGCCGGTGCTCGAGCTGTCATTTGTAGAGAGTGTCACCACTGTGCCTATACAGAACAAAATTAATACATAATTATTTAATATATATCACGTCAATCTAATCCCGTGCTAAGTTGAACTTGTGTTACGGTTATCAGACAACGGATATACACACACACACACAAGTTTACACTATACAATATACGTAATATACTATAGCATATATACACATACACAATTTTACAATAAACGTAAATCTTATTTTCTGTAATACTATTTACATTCACTCTTACACACACACGCTGTATTGAATTATTGTAATCGGTCGACGGACATCTCGAGTCCACCTTCAGAGGTTGAATCTTACCAGCTGGCTGCTGCGCAAGTTTCTTTCAAATTTTCCTTTTGCCGCTTCACCGTCTAGTTGCTATTATATATCTGCCGACAAAGTGGGGATCGGACTCGCGCACGAAGGGTTCCAGTCAAAACAGCAAAAAGTCACGTTTGTTGTATGCGTGCCCCACTTAGATATTTATTTTATTCTGTTTTAAGCATAGGTAGGTATATTATATTAAAAACAGTGTTTTAGGTGTTTGTTGTTAAAGCGGAAACAGAAATTCATCATCTGTTAAAATTTCAACTGTCTAGCTATCACGGTTCATGCGACAACCCGGTGACAGACAGGCGGACGGACAGCGAACTCTTAGTAATAGGGTCCTGTTTTTACCCATCGGGTACGGAACCCTAAAAATGTAAACACGAGGAACGCTTTCCTACTGTTTGTAGGAAGATTTTACGTGCTTTCGAAATGGGTCTACTCACTAAAATTTTCTGTAACGATACTTTTATACCGTTAAAGATTTTTATGTGCAAATAATTTGGAACTGTGGGAAGAGTGGATGCCCCAAAGGGAGATCTCCGACCGAGCGAGGTGGTATGCTTGGGTCAGGCCGAAGCCCACTTGTATGAATTTCAGATGTCGTATATATAGTGCCGATCATAGAAAACTTCGATAGCGCCTGTTAAGGACAGCGGCCTCGTAACGAAAAACATGAGTGAATTTTAATGTGAACAATAAACGTGTAATTAAAACGGTACGTAAAACTAGAATAGTGGACACTCAGTGACTATATGTATAGATTTATATGGCATCAGTGTGGAAAAATAGTGTTAAAATGGTGTTTTATCAAGTGCGGGTTATTTTGATTATATATTTTTAACTAAAGCTAATTTTAACGTAGCTTCCTTTGATTTACATAAATAAACGTAGTACATAACGTGTAGTATAGCGCTTAAGGTTATATAATAAATGGTTAAGAAAGTATTACGAAAACAGTGGTAAAAATGTACAACATTTCATATAAGTTGAACCTTAAAATGTAAATAACTTTTCTATAGAATAAGATGTTTAGTATATAAGGGTTTATATGTCTGGTTATGATAATAAAGTATTTCACACAACGCGTTTTGCTTCACCTGGCTCATGGAAAATGGGGAAAATTATGGAAAATAGCCGTATAGAGAGGTAAAAATGAAATGGAAGATCGGCCCGAAAGAGGCGTACGGGCGGGGCTCTCTATACGGCATTGCCATGAGCCAGGTAAGCGAATCGAAAAAGTGAAAAAACGTTCTCCTCAAATAAGTGTTTTATTATCGCCCCGGCTCTGCCCAAATCGGTGTAACCTTGCTATCTTCGAGTCTAATCTGAGCCGGCGGTTGAACCCCTGTGAATTTATACAGTCCTGTACAGTAGTGCGTGGTCCTTTGGCGAGCCGGATTTCAAGATCGAAGAAAAATTCGAAGTCCATATCAAGTTGAAAATAACGAAGACGGCACTTAGAAAATTTTCGTCAGCTGTTCTGAACATAGAAAAATTTCCGAAGAATCAAGATAGAAATTTTTACTGAAGACTGGACTTAGAAAATTTTCGTCAGCTGTTCTGAACATAGAAAAATTTCCGAAGAATCAAGATAGAAATTTTTACTGAAGACTGGACTTGAAAATTTTCGTCAGCTGTTCTGAACATAGAAATTTTTTGAAGATTCAAGTCAGAACATTGGAAACTTTATCAAGATTTATCAACGGGAATCAACGCCAGGGATTAGATTGGACTCAGAAGATCGGACTCGAGGATACAAGGATACACCGCTGCGAACGGAAGCAAGGATTCGCAGATTTTTTATCGGAAAAACCTCTCGAAGATTCTTGAAAAGGAAGATTAATATGGAAGATTAACATTGAAGATTAACATTGAAGATTAACATTTGAAGATTAACACTGAAGATTAACATTTGAGATTAACATTTGAAGATTAACATTTGAAGATGGTTATAACAAGAAGTCAGAGTGGGGCCGAGGAGAACCAGCAGCAACCACGTCGATTTCCGGATCCGCCACGATCGCCGTCCGCTGCCGCTACAAGCCAGCCGCCGCCGACCGAGGGAAGAGCGGATCTGCTTCAAACTATTTTGAAACCGAGACCAGGTACCAGCAAGGCGCCTGCATCCTCGGAAGTACAAACCCTAGCCAGAAAGAAGGCTATTTCAATTAGATCGCGTCGATCGACAGCAAGTGTCGTCGCGCGTATGCATTACGAGGCGGAGGAGAAACTCGCCTCTCTTCGTAAGAAGGAACTGCAGATCGAAGCAGAACTTATAAAGAAGAAGCTCGCCGCTGACGTCGCCGCTGCAGAAGATGGTAGCAGCCCCGACGACGACGAGCCATCAGAACAGGTGGAGCAACGTGTCCGAGCCTGGCTAAGCGAACAGGGTCCCGAACCCGAAGAGGCTAGACAAGAGCCGACATCAATGGAAGAAAGAGAGACGCCGAAGCCAGAAGACATGCCACCGAAGGGAGCCCAGAAGACGAGGTTCGAGTGGCCGCAGCAACGCCGCCCACGCTCACCCACACCGCCCACGTCTAGGGCTAATGGAGTGAAACAACTTGCCGAAACATTGGATAAACTGCTGAACCAACGCCAGCCGCGCCACACTACGGAGTTGCCCATATTCTCGGGCGCTCCCACTGAATGGTTGCCATTCAAAGCAGCCATGGAAGACACCACTGCGTTCTACAAGCTCAAGCCGATCGAGAACTTAGCTCGTCTGAGAAGCTGCCTACGGGGAGAAGCGAGAGAAGCCGTGGCACCACTGCTGAGTGTCGCGACGCCGCCTGAACAAATTATGAAGACCTTGGAACAATGCTTCGGTCGACCCGAGGTTATGGTCGATCGCATGATGGAAGATCTGAAGAAGATACCGAGGCTCGGAGGTTCGGCGGCAGAACTCAACCAATTTGCAGTGAAGATTCAGAACATGGTAGCCATCCTGAGGAAGCTGAGGCACGGGTATCTCTTTAACCCGTTGCTCACGAGAGACATCCTCGAGAAGCTCAGCCCATACGAGAAGAGCAAGTGGTACGACTACGCAGAAGAGACGTCGCGCTTCAGGAACGAGCCCGATGTCGTCCTTCTCTCTGAATTCTTAATGAGAGAAGCGGACAGGGCGCTGCGCTACGGGTTCAGCACGGCACTGAAGAAGGAAACACCGCGTCCACCTCCTAACAAGAACGAAGCCCGAACGAGGAAGCCAGTCTTCGCGATAGCAGACGAGGGCAGGGATTCGCCGAGTCGCAGCCAGCCAAAGAGAATACGCGAGGAGTCAACGAAGTGCCCGATATGTGCCGAAGATCACGCTCTATTTCGCTGCGCTGCTTTCAAGAAACTGAGCATGCAAAAGAGATGGGACACGGTCAAAAAGGAAGGGCTGTGTTTCCGGTGCATACGAAGCAGGCACAGAAGATACAACTGCAGGGCGAAGCCGTGCGGCGTGAAGGGCTGCAACTTGCCTCATCATGCGCTGCTGCACGAAGACAGGTCCGGCGGCGCCCCACAGACAGAGGACGCCGTGATTACCGCATCGGTCACCTCCGACCGTGCGGTGAAACTTAAGATGAGAAGAATTCAAGTTGTCGGTCCACGGGGCGAAGCGGATATCTTCGCGCTGTTCGACGAGGGCTCGACAGTGACACTACTGGATGAAGACGTCGCGAAGGCTATCGGCGCAGACGGCCCACCGAAGGTGCTGAGAATGCATGGGATCAATGCCGAGAGAAGGGAAGAAAAAAGCCGACTCGTACAACTTGGCGTACGAGGTCACGACGGTACCAGATATGACGTCACTGCGAGAACCGTGGCCGGATTGAACCTACTTACTCAGTCCGTCCCGGAATCACTGTTTCGACTTGCTCACCTGCACGATCTCAAGAACGAAGAGATATGCTATGAAGACAAGAAACCCCAACTTCTCATCGGCACGGACAACTGGCAGCTTATTGTATCTAGGGAGCTGAGGATCGGCAAGAGAAACCAGCCTGCAGCCTCGAAGACGAAGCTCGGCTGGGTAATCCATGGAAACATTCCCAGACGCCTCGCAAAGCAGGAAAAACACGAGAAAATCCTGCACGTGTCTACGATCGAGACCCGAGGCGAACGACGGGAGGAAATGGTGAAGAAACACTTCGAAACAGACGCACGGGGAATAGCGTCCAAGGCAAAGCTGACCAGAAGATCAGCGAGTCATCGACCTCTTTGGCAGAACGGCCAAACGGATGGAAGAAGGTCGATTCGAAGTGGGGCTCCAGTGGCGCAAAGAGGGCGTCACATTACCCCGGGGTTACAACGGGGGGAGCCGGACAATCTGCAGGGCGGGACCGGGATTCCAGTGGCACGCGGGAGGTGTCACAACCCCAGAGAACGGCGGGGGGAGTCGTGCGGACTGCAGATTGCAAGGAAATGGGGAAGTACGAGTCGTGTTGGCCGCCGCCAAGGCCAAGGTGGCGCCGCTGAAGGCACAGACAATACCAAGGATGGAGCTACAGGCTGCCCTGGTCGGAGCGAGGCTGGGAAACGCAGTCGCAGCAGAACACAGATGGAAAACGGACACGGTTTTCTACTGGATCGACGCACAAGTGGTTCTGTGTTGGATACAGAACGGCAGCCGCAAATACACACCGTACGTCGCGCATCGGCTAGGGGAGATTGCCGAGCTGACGTCCGTTCACCAGTGGAGATGGCTGAGCACGAAGAGCAACGTCGCCGACTTAGCCACCAGAACGGGCTACGTCCCGAAGAGCGACGAGGACCCTTGGTTCCGGGGGCCGGACTTCCTGCGCAGGCCGATGAACGAGTGGCCCGCGGAGAGTCCCGCTAGAATCGAAAATCAAGAAGAATACGTCGCCTTCCACACCACGGAGGCGATCGAGCTGAGCTGTCTACCAGATGTGACGCGCTTTTCAAACTACGAGCGCCTCGTAAGATGCACGGCGATGGTCTTGCTGTTCGTCGAGAAGTGCCGAGATCGTCGGGCCCACCTCGACGTACGACACCTGGAGAGGGCCGAGAGGTTGTGGTATCAAAAATCACAACGAGACAGCTTCGCACAAGAAATCGAGAAGATGGCAAGTGGCAAGACGGTGCCTAGATGGAGCTCCTTGTACCGGCTCAACCCGGTGTACAAGGACGGGCTGCTCGTACTAGACGGAAGGATCAAAGCGGCGCAGGTGCCGGCCGAAATGAAAAACCCTATCATCCTGGATGGAAGACATCGCTTCACAAGGTTACTGGTGGCAAGGGAGCACGCCAGAGCGGGACACGGGAGCCGCGAGAGAGTCGTGAACGACCTCAGGCAGAAATTCTGGATATTGAAGGTGCGGCCGACGGTGCGTACTATCATGAGCCGATGTGCGTTCTGTCGGCTACGACGGGCACACCCGAGGACCCCGCCAACTGGAGACCTGCCAGCCGAGCGCCTGGGGACGTTCCAGAGACCATTTTCGTACTGTGGTCTCGACTGTTTCGGCCCGATGACGGTCACCATCGGCCGACGTCACGAGAAGAGGTGGGGAGCTCTCTTCACATGTCTGACGACGCGGGCAGTCCACCTGGAGCTGGTGGCTTCGCTGTCGACGGACTCTGCACTGATGGCAATGAGAAGAATGGCTGCGCGGCGAGGATGGCCGGCAGTCATGTACAGCGACAATGGGACAAATTTTAGAGGCGCGGACGTCGAGCTGCGGCAGGCGTACGCCGAGTGGGCGCCGGCTATGGCTCAGCTGGGCCTCACTCATCGGATGCAGTGGAAGTTTACACCGCCCGGGGCGCCGAGTCAAGGAGGTGCCTGGGAAAGACTGGTGAGGTCGGTGAAAACCGCCCTGCTAGCCACGCTGAACGAGAAGTCGCCCAGGGAAGAGGTACTCCAGACACTGATGGCCGAGGCGGAGTACTCAGTGAACGCTCGACCGCTTGTGCACGTATCGGTGGACCCCAACGACCCGGAGGCGATTACACCGAATCATTTCCTCCTCGGGTCGTCCACCGGACTGCCGTACGTCGGACCGTGTGTGCCGGCGGACAAAAAAACATGGAGGGTCGCGCAAGCCCTTGCCGACGAGTTCTGGAGGCGCTGGGTGAAGGAATACCTTCCCACGCTCACACCACGCTACGGGGCCCCGCTGAGCAACCGAGTCCTTGTACCAGGGGACCTGGTTGTCGTGGTCGACCCGACGCTGCCGCGTAATACGTGGCCGCGGGGGGTCGTGCACCGAGTCTACCCCGGCCAGGACGGACAAGTGCGCTGTGCGGACGTTCGCACGCGCAGTGGCGTGTTCCGGAGGCCGACGTCGAAGCTGGCGGTGCTGGAGGAGGCGCCACAGTCGCAGTTGCGACCGCTGGCGGAGCAGACGGAGCCGGGAGCGGAGCGGACGACGCCGGGAACGGCGCCGGGCGCGGAACGAGCGTCGGAGCAGCCTACAGCGAGCACGGACAGCTCGCAGTCGCCGGAGCGGCCCGCAGCGAGTTCACACAGCTCGCATTCGCCGGAGCAGTCTGCGGCGGGCGCGGACGGCCCGCAGTCGCCGCCGGAGCAGCCTACAGCGAGCACGAGCAGCTCGCAGTCACCGGAGCAGTCCACGGCGGGATCGGCGAGCCCGCAGTCACCTGAGGAGGCTGCGTAGACCCTGGCTACTGCGCCGGGGGGAGGATGTTAAGGACAGCGGCCTCGTAACGAAAAACATGAGTGAATTTTAATGTGAACAATAAACGTGTAATTAAAACGGTACGTAAAACTAGAATAGTGGACACTCAGTGACTATATGTATAGATTTATATGGCATCAGTGTGGAAAAATAGTGTTAAAATGGTGTTTTATCAAGTGCGGGTTATTTTGATTATATATTTTTAACTAAAGCTAATTTTAACGTAGCTTCCTTTGATTTACATAAATAAACGTAGTACATAACGTGTAGTATAGCGCTTAAGGTTATATAATAAATGGTTAAGAAAGTATTACGAAAACAGTGGTAAAAATGTACAACATTTCATATAAGTTGAACCTTAAAATGTAAATAACTTTTCTATAGAATAAGATGTTTAGTATATAAGGGTTTATATGTCTGGTTATGATAATAAAGTATTTCACACAACGCGTTTTGCTTCACCTGGCTCATGGAAAATGGGGAAAATTATGGAAAATAGCCGTATAGAGAGGTAAAAATGAAATGGAAGATCGGCCCGAAAGAGGCGTACGGGCGGGGCTCTCTATACGGCATTGCCATGAGCCAGGTAAGCGAATCGAAAAAGTGAAAAAACGTTCTCCTCAAATAAGTGTTTTATTATCGCCCCGGCTCTGCCCAAATCGGTGTAACCTTGCTATCTTCGAGTCTAATCTGAGCCGGCGGTTGAACCCCTGTGAATTTATACAGTCCTGTACAGCGCCGATTCAGGATTGTGGCGCTAATTGGTCCGCCACATCACTTCCCCCCGAAGACTTGAGGTCGAATCTTGAGTCGTCTTGCTTAAGTCGCCAGTGCCAGAGAGTCCCAGTGAGTCGAAACTGTGCTGCTGCTGCACGGGCTCCAGTGAGTCGGAGTGCTGCCGTGCGGGCCGATGCTACACGTGCTGACCAGGAGAGGTGCTTCGTGCTCTACTCGCTAACCGATCGTTGTAGCTACGTGTGCTGATCAGGAGAGATCCTTCGCGTGCTCTGCTTGCTGACCGATCCGATAGTGTCCGTTGAAGCCGATGAGGATTCGACCAGGCCGCGGTGCGTTGAGGCTGGTGGTCGAGGTACCCGTGAGGCTGAGTCTGGCTGGCGTGGTGCGGAGGGGTGGGGGGTGATGATGATGATGTCCAGAAGGAGGCGTGTTCTGTCGAGGGTTACCAATGTTCAATAAGTGACAAGCCCCATAGGGAGATCTCCGACCGAGCGAGGTATGCTCGGTCAGGCCGAAGCCCACTTGTAGTAATTTCAGGTGTTGTATATATACCGCCGATCTTAGAAAACTTCGATAGCGCGATTCAGGATTGTGGCGCTATTTGGTCCGCCACATCACTCCCGCCCGAAGACCTGAGGTCCGTAAATGAACCAAATCTACATATTTATATCAAATCTACCGCAAGGAAGTATAATAATTTAAATATTCTGTGGTATGTTCTAATTGCTTCTATGGCGTTGCAACTTATCATAGCTCTGAGACTCACGCTAATAATAAATCTAGACCGGGCACGATTCTAAATGCACTGGTCTGTAAAGTGGTTGTCGTGTTTTAACTACAACCAGAGCTCGCGCGTGGACGAAATTCGACCATAATTCGTATTTTAATTTTTAAGTTTCAACATTTTTAGGATTCTTTAGCCTATACGCAATACAAATATGTAAATATTTATGGAATGTGAAAGAAAGATTGACAATTGTGTCAAACGTGTCAAACCAACACCTACTTCTATTATACAAACGCTTGGTAATGTGTGTGTATCTATTCTCTTATTAATTTCATGTGTATTTTAAAAAGTTAGCTTTCTGCTCACTTTCCTCCACGTAAATTTTAACCGTGCCAAATTTCATACTCCTCCAATTGCACTATTCTCGTAAAACTGTAGTTACAGTTTTTGCTTCGCCTATTAATATAATATAGAACCTAGGAAACCGAGCTTTGCTCGATAATAATATTATAAATAAAATAAAAATCTGACCGGGATTCGAACCCACCGCATTACGAATTTTCGGACAGTGCAAAAATTATAGCAGTTATAGCGCAGTTTGGTATGCGTATACCAATCTGCCAATAGGACTGACATAATGGAGTCGAAATTATTGATATGTTATTGTACGACGAAAGAAAAAACATCATATTATATAGGTAGCTTTAAAATGCGAAGTTTCACATGGATAAGACCTATCGATTTTTCTCCCCCAAAAACTCCCTGCATACTACATTTCATGGCAATGCTAATTCCTAAAAGCTATTGTCTCGTTTAAAGTATAAGATTACACAAAATAATAAGGAACCATGAAAGTTTTCTTCAGATGGACGGGTTGCCTATGATAACTGATAAGTGATTACGACTCACAAATACACACCTGTAGACTCTGGTGTCTGCACACCTGCAATACCAGAGGAGTTACAGATATACGTAGCCTGGCTTTTCATAATTTTTTGTATAGAGCGTTTTTAATGGTCTCCAACGATCTCATTTTGTGACGACTGTATTTCATCAACGGTTGATCGTAAATATGCCATCGTAAGGAGTAAGCCAGTAAATACTTTACTGGCTTATTATGTACTTTTCGAAAAGCAAAAAAAAACTATGCATGTTCACAATTTTATACCATTTGTAAACTGTAGGGTCAGCAGTTATGCTAAACAAGCGTTAATGTACGACTCCGCTCGTACATCCTGTCTGCTCGCTCAAATTTCATTTTACGCATTCTGTAACTTCACTTTTAATTTCAAGCTCTATTATAAGAAATAAGAAAAATAACTTATAATAAATGGTTACGATAGTAAACAGCTGATGTTTATGAAGTGTTGGAATGAATTTGGCCACTGGCGAATATTAAAGAACCCTTTTATAAAACAGGTACGTGCATACCGATAGAATTGTCCATTTTTAGGGTTGCGTAATAGATAAGTAACCCTTATAGTTTTGCTCTGTCCGTCCGTCTGTCTGTCTGTCCGCGCTTCTAGCTCCTGTAATTATAAATATAAATTGATGAAATTTGGTATAGTTATAGATTGTGTATAGATCTCAGTTTTAGCATCATAAAATAATAATAATTTTATATTTTAGGGGTGGCTCCCCATACATGTTAAGTGGGGATGAAAAATATTTTGTTTGAATAGGTCTTTTAAAATAAAGGCAAGGTTTCATACGTGTTTTTTTACACAGTCACCCATTTACGAGCAAACGACCTCCAAAGTGGTTTATAAGTTTGTCCCCCCTGGCATTTCTAAACTATGAGACTTAGTAACTTTTCATGCTGATAGATAATGCTAAAAACTCTGTATGACAATTATCTTGTACGAAATCGGACAGTAACTTTTGAAGTAATTTGAAAAAAACCTATTACGCGGTTATAGTTACGGAAGTTGATACAAACTTTGACCGATTTCACTATTTAACTATTTTTTTTTTTGCAAAGTTTACTTACTGCCCATGCGTTTTTCTCCAGAAAACTACTAGCGGCTTTAAGAGTGAAATTTCGCGTCACGTCACGACACGATATTGTATATTTCGCCATCTGTCGGAAGCTGCTTATATTATACTTCTTTTTCTCTAATTATTTTTATTGACTCTACTTATTTAATGTATTTAGTTCGGGTAGGCGTCTAATAGATGGCGCTACACCTATATTTCGTCGTGCTATCGCAATGCGTAGTTTAATATAAAGCAGAGCCGTAAAACTAAATAATATAGTTATGCAAAACGGTATCGTGCTATAACATTATAAAGTATGCGTGCGCGCCGATGGGGCGTCTGTGGATTTATATCGAACTTTCATGAGGAATTTAATTAATTTAAGTACAACTTAAATCAATGTTTTAAACGGTAATACGGTAGTCGAACCAACGCCTACCTACATGGTAATAATTATGAATTTATTCTTAATTTCCGTGAAAAATAACCTTTGCATCATCAGTGTTAAAAAGTATGTATACAACAGTACAAGTAGGTACACACAATAGCGCACTTCATACGTAAAGTTCGGACCGCGGGAAACAGCACGCGCCGTTCCAACTTCCAAGCCTCGCTTCGAAACGAACATGTAAATATGCGCGGGGTTCAATCCGATCTGGCATGTCGATGCGAGCGCATTTTCCACCGTTAAGTTAAGCATACGTTAAGTTCCAAATCGTGGGTAGATCTGTGCAGTTTAGACTGCTGATCAAACTATCGTGCTTATTACGACTAAATATGCGTTCATGGTTTGGACTGCCGGTGTCATACATATTAAGGCGAGTGCGCTGATAAAACTGTAGAAGACGCGCTCGCATCGACAAGCCAGATCGGACTGTCATCCCCGCGCATCTAAATGTTCGTTTTGGAGCGAGCTGCGAGGGTTGGAATGGAACGGCGCGTGACATTTCCCGCAGTCTGAACTTTACGTGCGAAGTCGCTAATCGGCACTACAAAAACTACTTACACTTACTTGTACCTGGTGACGTATCCCTCACACGTCAATCGACGAACTAATCCACTGCATCAGACACACAAAGATCTTATCCCCCGACCCCCGTATCAGATATTTCGCTTCAAATGTAACAAGATTTCAGCCGAAATATCACTTTAAAATACGCCTAACGCATTCTTGGTCCAGACTAGAGACAGAACGGACACCACATAAATCGGTGAGGCTATACAATAATGGCTGCCTCTCAAATCTAAGCCGTCCCAAAAGCCGGCTACCTCGGTAATACACTTAAAACGGGCGGGCTTAAATCATCGTCATCGTTTGTTGAACAAGACTCCGGTCACATATCAGCCCCCGTCGGCCCCCGCTGGCCCCCGCTGGTCCCCGTAGGCCCCCACCTCACACCACAGTTACACTCTGAGATGCTATTCATTACAATGCAGTTTTCGGATCGATTTTGGTGTGTGGAAGTTTGTCAGTCCCTAGGTGGGCCTAAGGTGTATTTCAGGAGGCTATGCGTTACCTAATTGGGAACATGCATTTGCTTTAAATCAGAAATATTCTTATATTTTTCCGAAAGGCAACATAAATATGGACCGATAAATGCAAATAGTACAAGTGATTCAGTTGTTAAATAAAAAATTAACAGGACAAAAAAAACAAAAAATACTGTTCAAATCCTTGTGTTATTTGTGTCATTTCTTGTTACGACAATAAGTATTTAAGGTAATAAAATCAATTTTATATTTATCTTCATACATTTAAAAATGCTGTGGCGTCACTCGTGCATAATTTTATGTATAGAGCGTTTTTAATTCTCTCCAACGATCTCACTTTTGTGATGACTGTATTTCGTCAACGGTTGATCGTAGAAATGTCATTGCAAGGACAATATCGTCTGGCTTATCGTGTACTTTTTCAAAAATCCCATAAAAAAACTATATTCCCCATTGGACGATACTTGATGTACCAGTGATAAGACTTAGCAAAGTAAGTAAATCTTCTAAGGGCCAATGTATACGCCTATACAATAGGATCCCAGAAAACGTTCAAAACCTTTCTATTAATAAATTTAAAAAAGTAGTCAAAGAACGTTTGTGTGTTAAAGCTTATTATAAAGTAAATGATTTTCTTAACGATTGCACACCTTGGGAATGAGATGCTCCCATGCAAGGCTGTCTCTATGTTCTTGTGTACTTTTGACTTTTTTTATATTTAACATAGATTTAAGTTTACAATGTAAAATATATATTTCTATCAAAAGAACAATTTTCCATCATTATGCTAAAAGATGGCCCCGTGCGAATTTCTTACGCCGGTTCTTATCGGCGGGTTATGGTTGGGATATGTTTTTTTCGTTTTCATTTTCAAATAACTACTTATATTATATCTTTTATAAAAGCTTTATTCCAACTCCGTAAATTATTACGTATCTAGTGACACCTATTTTTTTTCTCGAAAACGGTTTGTAAATCTAAAAATAATCTTTGCAACCTTTCAACGTTTTTAAAATACCTATCTAACGATATCCCAAAACTATGAGGTCATTCCCACTTTACGTATCTACCACAAAATGTTTTTTTTCGTGATTTTATTTAAGCACTTTGTCGACGTCGTAAATACACACATCCATGCAAAGTTTCATCTCTCCAGCACTCATCCGTGTGGACGGTAAGCCGGAGACGGTCGGACGGACGGACATGTCGAGACGTGAACTACGGAACCCTAAAAATGGAGCGTGCGATGGGCTTGTAAACTATTTGACTCACTGGATTACGAGACGGGGGGGGAAAATGCACCTGTGAACTAGACACACTTGAGTATAACATGAGTGCGAATTTGAGGACTTAATAATAATAATAATAATGTTTATGGACGTTTGAACACCACGTCAATCTGGTCCCGTGGTAAGTTCTTTACGGGTACTAGACAACGGAAATATATTTAAGATATTAATTATATTATACAATCTATAAAATTTAATACACATCTTTTATCAAGGAACAACGAAAACTTTTTATTCGAACCCGTGACCTCCGGCTTGAGGACTGGCCACACGCTTAATGAGCCACAGAGGACTTGAATGAAATAATCTCTACATTCGAACATAAGTACTTACACTGCGACCACGAACTAAATGTCTTTAGGCAATCGTCGTTTTTCATTATCGTCTGTCATTTTCATAGAAAACCAAGATTCCCGAGGGCATTGTTGGTTAAACTGTAATATTTTTGAGATGATTTAAAGTGGGATGGGGTAAATGTCACTTTGCGAAATCGGAATAGTTTGCCAAACATTAAGTATATTCCCCTTGCCTCAGCGCACCATATTGATAGGTATAATTTTCGATTGCTAAATTATTTATAAGATTTCTGAAATGTGGAGGTTTTTAATTAATGTCCTGCTTGTTATAGAGGTAATTTCTAGTATATTCCTCTAGAAGAGTATCAAGTATCAAAACTTATTATTTGACAAAACATATTTATAAAAATATACAGTTAAAAAATAAAAGAGTTTTAACGAAGGATACTTTTAATTAGTTGTGAACAAACAAAAGTCAATCTAAATTCGCCGTTGTATTTTTGTGGCTGTAATCTTGTATTTAAATTTTAATTATATCATTCTGAGTTTGAATAAAAATGAACTCATTTGGTCCCGTCAGTGAATAATAACGAGCTTTCGAATTATTGTGGCGGGTCTCACACCGTGCTGTAACAGGAGTTACTGTGGCCGGTATCACACCGTGCTGTAAGAGAAGTTACTGTGGCCGGTCTCACACCGTGGTGTAACAGGAGTTACTGTGGCCGGTCTCACACCGTGCTGTAACAGGAGTTACTGTGGCCGGTCTCACGCCGTGCTGTAACAGGAATTACTGTGGCCGGTCTCACACCGTGCTGTAACAGGAGTTACTGTGACCGGTCTCACACCGTGCTGTAACAGGAGTTACTGTGGCCGGTCTCACACCGTGCTGTAACAGGAGTTACTGTGGCCGGTCTCACACCGTGCTGTAACAGGAGTTACTGTGGCCGGTTTCACACCTTGTGTGTGTGCTGATAACCAACATCAAATGTTTGACAGGGAACAGCTAGTATGGGAAAAATTAATTGTCTTTTTATTATTTCTCTCACAATTTTTCCAATATTGCGTAACGGTTAAACCTTCTCTGAACTTCCACAATTATTTCAAGATAATAGCCTAATTGCTCCATCGAGATAAAAACTAGGAGCTGCAAGCCATTTTCATATTATATAAGATTATGCGTTTATTTAGTTTTTATTCAAATCGAATCTAATCACGCTACACGGTGTGAGCGTCGCCCGCCGCTAGGGCGATCAACAATTCGTATATATCTGTATGCCGAAAAGCTTTCCATTATATCATGTGAATATTAAAATTGTTCTTTGTGATTAAAATGCTTATCGTGTTAGCTATATTGACGCCATTACGAATGTCAGACGGAAATAGACCGCCTAATACTGGACTATTTGAAAATAAATGCGGTATTTTGTCATGAGTTCATAGGCTATGTATTACAGACGAAGCATGTCAATGTAACTGCCCTACTTATAAGGGTCGTTTGGGGCAGTCGAAGTTTGAGATTTGTTACCGCGACATTTCGAGACATACTTCCCGCAGTTTATGCAGTCCGCATACAATTGACAGAACTTTTCTGATGATAAGTTTATTTGGTAGTGGCGATGAAATGATTCAGATTTAATTTGTGCAAAGTCAGATTAGATTTAAAAGGAGTAAGAACGAAAACATGCAATAGCATCCTACATACTGATGACACAAATATTGTTTTAAGCAAATTGTTAAGGACAGCGGCCTCGTAACGAAAAACATGAGTGAATTTTAATGTGAACAATAAACGTGTAATTAAAACGGTACGTAAAACTATAATAGTGAACACTCAGTGACTATATGTATAGATTTATATGGCATCAGTGTGGAAAAATAGTGTTAAAATGGTGTTTTATCAAGTGCGGGTTATTTTGATTATATATTTTTAACTAAAGCTAATTTTAACGTAGCTTCTTTTGATTTACATAAATAAACGTAGTACATAACGTGTAGTATAGCGCTTAAGGTTATATAATAAATGGTTAAGAAATTATTACGAAAACAGTGGTAAAAATGTACAACATTTCATATAAGTTGAACCTTAAAATGTAAATAACTTTTCTATAGAATAAGATGTTTAGTATATAAGGGTTTATATGTCTGGTTATGATAATAAAGTATTTCACACAACGCGTTTTGCTTCACCTGGCTCATGGAAAATGGGGAAAATTATGGAAAATAGCCGTATAGAGAGGTAAAAATGAAATGAAAGATCGGCCCGAAAGAGGCGTACGGGCGGGGCTCTCTATACGGCATTGCCATGAGCCAGGTAAGCAAATCGAAAAAGTGAAAAAACGTTCTCCTCAAAATAAGTGTTTTATTATCGCCCCGGCTCTGCCCAAATCGGTGTAACCTTGCTATCTTCGAGTCTAATCTGAGCCGGCGGTTGAACCCCTGTGAATTTATACAGTCCTGTACAGTAGTGCGTGGTCCTTTGGCGAGCCGGATTTCAAGATCGAAGAAAAATTCGAAGTCCATATCAAGTTGAAAATAACGAAGACGGCACTTAGAAAAATTTGAACAGCTGTTGTGGACATAGAAAAATTTCCGAAGATTCAAGATAGAAATTTTTACTGAAGACTGGACTTAGAAAAATTTAGTCAGCTGTTCTGAACATAGAAAAATTTCCGAAGATTCAAGATAGAAATTTTTACTGAAGACTGGACTTAGAAAATTTTCGTCAGCTGTTCTGAACATAGAAAATTTTTTGAACATTCAAGATAGAAGAATTCTAGCAAGTCAGAACATTGGAAACTTTATCAAGATTTATCAACGGGAATTAACGCCAGGGATTAGATTGGACTCAGAAGATCGGACTCGAGAATACAAGGATACACCGCTGCGAACGGAAGCAAGGATTCGCAGATTTTTCATCGGAAAAACCTCCCGAAGATTCTTGAAAAGGAAGATTAATATGGAAGATTAACATTGAAGATTAACATTGAAGATTAACATTGAAGATTAACATTTGAGATTAACATTTGAAGATGGTTATAACAAGAAGTCAGAGTGGGGCCGAGGAGAACCAGCAGCAACCACGTCGATTTCCGGATCCGCCACGATCGCCGTCCGCTGCCGCTACGAGCCAGCCGCCGCCGACCGAGGGAAGAGCGGATCTGCTTCAAACTATTTTGAAACCGAGACCAGGTACCAGCAAGGCGCCTGCATCCTCGGAAGTACAAACCCTAGCCAGAAAGAAGGCTATTTCAATTAGATCGCGTCGATCGACAGCAAGTGTCGTCGCGCGTATGCATTACGAGGCGGAGGAGAAACTCGCCGCTCTTCGTAAGAAGGAACTGCAGATCGAAGCAGAACTTATAAAGAAGAAGCTCGCCGCTGACGTCGCCGCTGCAGAAGATGGTAGCAGCCCCGACGACGACGAGCCATCAGAACAGGTGGAGCAACGTGTCCGAGCCTGGCTAAGCGAACAGGGTCCCGAACCCGAAGAGGCTAGACAAGAGCCGACATCAATGGAAGAAAGAGAGACGCCGAAGCCAGAAGACATGCCACCGAAGGGAGCCCAGGTTCGAGTGGCCGCAGCAACGCCGCCCACGCTCACCCACACCGCCCACGTCTAGGGCTAATGGAGTGGAACAACTTGCCGAAACATTGGATAAACTGCTGAACCAACGCCAGTCGCGCCACACTACGGAGTTGCCCATATTCTCGGGCGCTCCCACTGAATGGTTGCCATTCAAAGCAGCCTGGAAGACACCACTGCGTTCTACAAGCTCAAGCCGATCGAGAACTTAGCTCGTCTGAGAAGCTGCCTACGGGGAGAAGCAAGAGAAGCCGTGGCACCACTGCTGAGCGTCGCGACGCCGCCTGAACAAATTATGAAGACCTTGGAACTATGCTTCGGTCGACCCGAGGTTATGGTCGATCGCATGATGGAAGATCTGAAGAAGATACCGAGGCTCGGAGGTTCGGCGGCAGAACTCAACCAATTTGCAGTGAAGATTCAGAACATGGTAGCCATCCTGAGGAAGCTGAGGCACGGGTATCTCTTTAACCCGTTGCTCACGAGAGACATCCTCGAGAAGCTCAGCCCATACGAGAAGAGCAAGTGGTACGACTACGCAGAAGAGACGTCGCGCTTCAGGAACGAGCCCGATGTCGTCCTTCTCTCTGAATTCTTAATGAGAGAAGCGGACAGGGCGCTGCGCTACGGGTTCAGCACGGCACTGAAGAAGGAAACACCGCGTCCACCTCCTAACAAGAACGAAGCCCGAACGAGGAAGCCGGTCTTCGCGATAGCAGACGAGGGCAGAGATTCGCCGAGTCGCAGCCAGTCAAAGAAAACACGCGAAGAGTCAACGAAGTGCCCGATATGTGCCGAAGATCACGCTCTATTTCGCTGCGCTGCTTTCAAGAAACTGAGCATGCAAAAGAGATGGGACACGGTCAAAAAGGAAGGGCTGTGTTTCCGGTGCATACGAAGCAGGCACAGAAGATACAACTGCAGGGCGAAGCCGTGCGGCGTCAAGGGCTGCAACTTGCCTCATCATGCGCTGCTGCACGAAGACAGGTCCGGCGGCGCCCCACAGACAGAGGACGCCGTGATTACCGCATCGGTCACCTCCGACCGTGCGGTGAAACTTAAGATGAGAAGAATTCAAGTTGTCGGTCCACGGGGCGAAGCGGATATCTTCGCGCTGTTCGACGAGGGCTCGACAGTGACACTACTGGATGAAGACGTCGCGAAGGCTATCGGCGCAGACGGCCCACCGAAGGTGCTGAGAATGCATGGGATCAATGCCGAGAGAAGGGAAGAAAAAAGCCGACTCGTACAACTTGGCGTACGGGGTCACGACGGTACCAGATATGACGTCACTGCGAGAACCGTGGCCGGATTCAACCTACTTACTCAGTCCGTCCCGGAATCACTGTTTCGACTTGCTCACCTGCACGATCTCAAGAACGAAGAGATATGCTATGAAGACAAGAAACCCCAACTTCTCATCGGCACAGACAACTGGCAGCTCATTGTATCCAGGGAGCTGAGGATCGGCAAGAGAAACCAGCCTGCAGCCTCGAAGACGAAGCTTGGCTGGGTAATCCATGGAAGCATCACCAGACGCCTCATAAAGCAGGAAGAACACGAGAACATCCTGCACGTGTCTACGATCGAGACCCGAGGCGAACGACTGGAGGAAATGGTGAAGAAACACTTCGAAATAGACGCACTGGGAATAGCGTCCAAGGCTAAGCTGAGCGACGAGGAGCAGCGAGCCATCGACCTCTTTGGCAGAACGGCCAAACGAACGGAAGACGGTCGATTCGAAGTGGGACTTCTGTGGCGCACGAACGGCGTCAAGCTACCTCTTAGCTACAATACTGCGCTAAAGAGGCTCAAGAACTTGGAACATAAGCTCAAGAAGAACCCCATGGACGAGGCGCAGTATCATGGGCAGATGAAGAATCTCATAACCAAGGGGTATGTGGAAAAATGCGACGGGACAGAGGCCGGAAGTGACATCACATGGTACCTGCCGCACTTCCCGGTTAAAAACCCAAACAAGCCGGGCAAGTTGCGACTGGTTTTCGACGCAGCAGCGAGAACAAACGGCGTGAGCCTCAACGATCAGTTGTAAGAAGGGCCTGACCTTCTGACCTCACTGCCGAAGATATTGTTCCGGTTCAGAGAGGAAGCCGTCGCTGTGAAGGCCGATATAGAGGAGATGTTTCTTCGTGACAAGGTCAGAAAAGAAGACCAACCGGCCCAGCTGTTCCTGTGGAGAGAAGACGAAGGCGAACCGCCGTCCACATACAAGATGGTGGTAATGATCTTCGGAGCATCGTGTTCACCGTTCCTGGCACACTCAGCCCGGAATCGGAACGCGGAAGAGTTTGCCGAATCGCATCCCGAAGCTTATCGCGCTATCACCGAAGCCCACTACATGGATGACTACGTAGACAGCTATCCAGACCACCAGAAGGCCATGCAGACCGTGGAACAAGTGGACCAAATACATAGGAAAGGTGGCTTCCACTTACGAGGCTGGACGAGCAACGACCGGAGGGTGCTAGAGGGACTGCCTGAAGACCGCCTGGCCGAGGACACTACACAGCGTGTCACCAAAGACGAGCAGAACACCTTGGGCATGCTATGGGACTCCCGAGGCGACAAACTAAGATTCAACACGTCGCTATCCAGAGTCCATAAGGAGGTTCGCGAGCTACAGCGCGCACCGACAAAGAGAGAGGCCCTCAGCACGGTGATGAGCATCTACGACCCGCTGGGACTGCTGAGCTGCTACACGATCACCGCCAAAGTCATCCTACAAGGCTTGTGGCGTCAGAAGCTGGACTGGGACGAGTCGCTACCCGCTGAGTCAGCCCAAGATTTCGCCCGTTGGCTGACCGACATGGAGTGCATCAGTCAGCTCGAGCTACCCCGGAGTTACAACGGGGGGAGTCCGACGAGAGGCCGACAGCTGCACGTGTTCTGCGACGCGAGTAAGGACGCATACGCCGCAGCCGTCTATTGGAGATTGGAACAAGAAAATGGGGAAGTACGAGTCGTGTTGGCCGCCGCCAAGGCCAAGGTGGCGCCGCTGAAGGCACAGACAATACCAAGGATGGAGCTACAGGCTGCCCTGGTCGGAGCGAGGCTGGGAAACGCAGTCGCAGCAGAACACAGGTGGAAAACGGACACGGTTTTCTACTGGATCGACGCACAAGTGGTTCTGTGTTGGATACTGAACGGCAGCCGCAAATACACACCGTACGTCGCACATCGGCTAGGGGAGGTTGCCGAGCTGACGTCCGTTCACCAGTGGAGATGGCTGAGCACGAAGAGCAACGTCGCCGACTTAGCCACCAGAACGGGCTACGTTCCGAAGAGCGACGAGGACCCTTGGTTCCGGGGGCCGGACTTCCTGCGCAGGCCGATGAACGAGTGGCCCGCGGAGAGTCCCGCTAGAATCGAAAATCAAGAAGAATACGTCGCCTTCCACACCACGGAGGCGAGCGAGCTGAGCTGTCTACCAGATGTGACGCTCTTTTCAAACTACGAGCGCCTCGTAAGATGCACGGCGATGGTCTTGCTGTTCGTCGAGAAGTGCCGAGATCGTCGGGCCCACCTCGACGTACGACACCTGGAGAAGGCCGAGAGGTTGTGGTATCAAAAATCACAACGAGACAGCTTCGCCCAAGAAATCTAGAAGATGGCAAGTGGCAAGACGGTGCCTAGATGGAGCTCCTTGTACCGGCTCAACCCGGTGTACAAGGACGGGCTGCTCGTACTAGACGGAAGGATCAAAGCGGCGCAGGTGCCGGCCGAAATGAAAAACCCTATCATCCTGGATGGAAGACATCACTTCACAAGGTTACTGGTGGCAAGGGAGCACGCCAGAGCGGGACACGGGAGCCGCGAGAGAGTCGTGAACGACCTCAGGCAGAAATTCTGGATATTGAAGCTGCGGCCGACGGTGCGTACTATCATGAGCCGATGTGCGTTCTGTCGGCTACGACGGGCACACCCGAGGACCCCGCCAACTGGAGACCTGCCAGCCGAGCGCCTGGGGGCGTTCCAGAGACCATTTTCGTACTGTGGTCTCGACTGTTTCGGCCCGATGACGGTCACCATCGGCCGACGTCACGAGAAGAGGTGGGGAGCTCTCTTCACATGTCTGACGACGCGGGCGTTCCACCTGGAGCTGGTGGCTTCGCTGTCGACGGACTCTGCACTGATGGTAATGAGAAGAATGGCTGCGCGGCGAGGATGGCCGGCAGTCATGTACAGCGACAATGGGACGAATTTTAGAGGCGCGGACGTCGAGCTGAGGCAGGCGTACGCCGAGTGGGCGCCGGCTATGGCTCAGCTGGGCCTCACTCATCGGATGCAGTGGAAGTTTACACCGCCCGGGGCGCCGAGTCAAGGAGGTGCCTGGGAAAGAATGGTGAGGTCGGTGAAAACCGCCCTGCTAGCCACGCTGAACGAGAACGGAAGAGATACTCCAGACACTGATGGCCGAGGCGGAGTACTCAGTGAACGCTCGACCGCTTGTGCACGTATCGGTGGACCCCAACGACCCGGAGGCGATTACACCGAATCATTTCCTCCTCGGGTCGTCCACCGGACTGCCGTACGTCGGACCGTGTGTGCCGGCGGACAAAAAAACATGGAGGGTCACGCAAGCCCTTGCCGACGAGTTCTGGAGGCGCTGGGTGAAGGAATACCTTCCCACGCTCACACCACGCTACGGGGCCCCGCTGAGCAACCGAGTCCTTGTACCAGGGGACCTGGTTGTCGTGGTCGACCCGACGCTGCCGCGTAATACGTGGCCGCGGGGGGTCGTGCACCGGGTCTACCCAGGCCAGGACGGACAAGTGCGCTGTGCGGACGTTCGCAGGCGCAGTGGCGTGTTCCGGAGGCCGACGTCGAAGCTGGCGGTGCTGGAGGAGGCGTCGCAGTCGCAGTTGCGACCGCTGGCGGAGCAGACGGAGCCGGGAGCGGAGCGGACGACGCCGGGGACGGCGCCGGGCGCGGAACGAGCGTCGGAGCAGCCTACAGCGAGCACAGACAGCTCGCAGTCGCCGGAGCGGCCCGCAGCGAGTTCACACAGCTCGCATTCGCCGGAGCAGTCTGCGGCGGGCGCGGACGGCCCGCAGTCGCCGCCGGAGCAGCCTATAGCGAGCTCGAGCAGCTCGCAGTCACCGGAGCAGTCCACGGCGGGATCGGCGAGCCCGCAGTCACCTGAGGAGGCTGCGTAGACCCTGGCTACTGCGCCGGGGGGAGGATGTTAAGGACAGCGGCCTCGTAACGAAAAACATGAGTGAATTTTAATGTGAACAATAAACGTGTAATTAAAACGGTACGTAAAACTATAATAGTGAACACTCAGTGACTATATGTATAGATTTATATGGCATCAGTGTGGAAAAATAGTGTTAAAATGGTGTTTTATCAAGTGCGGGTTATTTTGATTATATATTTTTAACTAAAGCAAATTTTAACGTAGCTTCTTTTGATTTACATAAATAAACGTAGTACATAACGTGTAGTATAGCGCTTAAGGTTATATAATAAATGGTTAAGAAATTATTACGAAAACAGTGGTAAAAATGTACAACATTTCATATAAGTTGAACCTTAAAATGTAAATAACTTTTCTATAGAATAAGATGTTTAGTATATAAGGGTTTATATGTCTGGTTATGATAATAAAGTATTTCACACAACGCGTTTTGCTTCACCTGGCTCATGGAAAATGGGGAAAATTATGGAAAATAGCCGTATAGAGAGGTAAAAATGAAATGGAAGATCGGCCCGAAAGAGGCGTACGGGCGGGGCTCTCTATACGGCATTGCCATGAGCCAGGTAAGCAAATCGAAAAAGTGAAAAAACGTTCTCCTCAAAATAAGTGTTTTATTATCGCCCCGGCTCTGCCCAAATCGGTGTAACCTTGCTATCTTCGAGTCTAAACTGAGCCGGCGGTTGAACCCCTGTGAATTTATACAGTCCTGTACACAAATATTTAAAAACTAACGATGGGCTACAGAAAATATCTTCATACGAGAAAAAGTTACGCCATCTTCGTTTCAGAAGACTGAACATGCCGCGGAAAGAACGGTACGGTAAAATACGGTTCTCGTAGGATACTGTATTTAAAGTCATTTCTATTACAAAAATAAATCGCTTTTAATGATCAAAACGTCAAAACCTTTTTGAAAAAGTCGGCAGAACGGGCGTGCAATCTCAACAAAAGAACTTATAATAATAATCGTCAATAATAAATTTCATTAAAATGTAGATCTAGTTAAAAGCATTTTTCTGATTAATTTTCAGTCGCGTACCGGCTCTTCTTTTTTTTTAATTGAATATCAGGGCACTTTGATGGCGAGAGAAAAGGGTTGAAAAAGTTCGCCCTCATTTGAATAAAATAACAGCACTCCGCGTTTACAGAGATATTTCAAATTATATCTGGTACTCTTTTTGTTTAATTTTTTTTGTTCCCCCCTCGCGCTGTATTTATTTTATTTTTTTTCCATCAACGCCGGTATCTAATTCGGTTAGGCCCAAATCGAAAACGTCGATCGCCTTGTAATTGAATTTATTTTTGTTTCTAATGGAGTTGGAGTTTTTTCGTTTTAATTTTATGTCAGCTCATTGCGAAGGGTTTTTACATTTACATTTCGATTGATTTAAATATAATTTTTTGTTTCGCCGCCGAATCTTTTCTAACAATGTAAATGTTTTTTCCAATTCCAATCCAATGTTTTTAAATTTTTATTTAAGTAGGTACTTAAGTTTATAATATTTGCCATATAAAACCATTTCATAGAAGGTGTAAAATAAACTGTCACACTTCGTGTCTACACATTAAAATAGCGTTTTCTCCTTATCTTAGTTTAAGCCAAATCTGCAAGAATATTCACTTCCATATCGCATAACTTGCGATTCGATATTTCAGTACTTACTTCATTGTTCATACTTATACATGTACACCAGGATAATATGAATCATATGAATCGGGCATAAACAGCTGATTGTAAAAAAACTTAAGTTTAAAAGGTTAACTTGTATTTTTTCATAATAAAATTAATAAAATAATGTAACAATATTATTATCGTGGTAAGACGGCAACAATACACTGTGACCGGCCGACACTCAACCTATACTTGCCACGGCCACTGCGCCTAGCTATTATTGATACTTTGACATTTGTTTCGGTGGATCGGTATGCTATGTGGGAGTTTTTGTCACCAGAAGAAGCTAGCTTCAATTTGTATGGCATCGAATTAGTTACTATTGTTTCCCACTAGGGGCATAGTTTTGTTGCCATACAAATTTTTTATAATAATAATAATCATTTATTTATTTTCAATCACATACGTATAAATTATTACTACATAGTTTGTTTAACTGAATAATTTAAAACAGTTAACACTATAATATTTGGTAACGTAAATTACTACGACACTTAAAATTTATAATAACCATTGTATGACAAAAAGCAGGCATAATTTGCTGGTACTCCCTAGCCCTACGACATAGTGTCTTGGGATCAGTTTCAAATATTACTACTAGGGAGGCAGCTATGCATATAATATTATCAGCCATCAGGTGTTTGCCTGTGTGTGTGTGTGTGTGTGTGTACGCGTGCGTGAGTTTGTGCGTACGTGCTTTCGTGTGTGTGCGTGTGTGTGTGCGCGTGTGTGCGCCTGTGAGTCCGCGTCTGCTTGATAATTGTAGTTATCTTATTCACGGCCATACGTGACAAAAACTCTCACACAGCACACAGTGCGTTTACCTATCGAGCAGTTGGCGATTGGCGAGCCGACTATGCCAATGACAATAAAAAAGGTATGGTACAAAATAGTTTGGTAAATAATGTTGTTTTATATTTGCCTTTCATTTTGTTATAATTTTTATGATTACTTTTATTGTTGTTTATATTACATTTTCAATTTTGGTATATATTATATTATATTTCCAGTCCTCTACTACGGGTTACGGTTTTTAATAAGCCTTACTGAAATTGAAAAATACATTTAATATTACGAGTCATATTAGGTTCATTACATTAATCTAAATTAGATGCATTTCTTCTTTGACAGTAATAACAATTTAACAGCAGCAACTAAATACAATCAGTAAACTTTGAATAGCTCAAATAAATACTTCTAAACCCAAGTTTGTAGACCGTGCAGTCGCAGTACAGTGAGTAAGAGCGTTTAAGAGAGTGAGAAAAGCTCGCCGCCCGGCCTATTCGTTTGGCGCGCAGGGAGGGCTACTTTTGTCTCCCGCTCCAAAAGCCAAGTGTGTAACCCGTGTTTTTTACCTTTTGCCACTTCTCCTTTTGCATCTTTTTCACGTTTCACCCTCTTTCTTTCCTTTTTCCTTTTCTCGGATATCCGCTACATTCTTCACGTTTTGTGTTATCCCGTTATTCGCTGTTTGTCAACAAACCGAATGTGTGAATTTGGATTAGCTTTTATCCGTGGAGATGCTCTTTCGTGGAGAAACTATTCTGATAGTATCTAACTGTGGTAGGTACTTTTAGCTTATACTTTAAACGAGCAATTGTTGTATATAATATATATATATATATATTTATATATTTGATGAATTTCGGAAACAGCTTCAAGTATTCCCATGAAATTTAGTATGGAGGGGAGTTTTGGACTTTTGGAGTAGAAAAATCGATCTAGCTGGGTAATCCCTGCGAAAACGTGCATTTTATTTGAGTTATTAAAATATGCACTCTCGCACAACTCGGTTATTCAGGTACTATTTATTATTGTACTGTAGTGTAGCTTCTGAACCTTTTACGAATGCCTTTTATATCTCATTTCATTTGACTGCGCTTACCTTAAATTTTTTAGACGTTTTACTTTAGAATACAGTGTAGGCTTTAATATAAAATATTTGTGTCACAATATTTCAATTTTACGAGCAATGAACATGTCTGATTACGAGATACGGTTTTCCTTTCAGAAACTGTTTTAATATTTTATCTGAGTGTAAATGCTCTTTTGAGATATCTAAAAAGATTTATTTAGATTTATTGAGACGATAAAAAGTATGAAAAGCTAATTTTTTCGTTTTTTTTTCCAAATTTGTCTTTACATCACTTTGCCGTCCAGAGGGAATCTCAGGAGAATCTCGGGGGTGAAGTGGTCCTCAGGGTGGTTACCCTTTGGGGTGGCGGGGACTTGACACTTATTTAAGTAGCATATAATTTAGTTTAGACGAATTGAATCTTGGACGAAGGGTTACATAGGGACGGAGTTTTTTTTTTGTATAAATTAACCCTTTTGTTCTAATTGTATTGATTCTGATTTGAAATTGTAATGTTGTTCAGGGAATGTATTTTTTAATTAAGCTTAGAAATTAAACAGTTGGTTGTAGTTATTTTGACCTCTCATTAATTTATCTGGAAGGTTCTTCTATGCAATTTGACTTTATTTGTTATCATTTTGGAATAGTAGTAATTTAGTTTTTCTTTACGATAAAAAAAATACTAAATTAAAAAAAGTCGGAATACGCTTACAGATTTTTGTCCTTCGCGTATGGGACCGCCAATAACTTTTGAACTCATGCAGTGGTATTAAATTATTATCAACTTTAACAGCAAATTATTTCAAACTTCTGAAAAAAAAAACTTTGTTAACCTATTTGAAACTTGGATAAGCTAGTATGTTACAGATTTATCAACAACATTCGTTGTCCCAGTCGCAACGAATATTAGTATTTAACGAATATTAGTAAAATCTAGAAGAAATGACGTCACAAAATCTAAACCCCTGAATAATGTAGCTGTTTAATCGCGGCTACAATCGGAACCTCTCAGATGCAGTTTAGAACTATCATTTTAATCAATCTTTGTATAGTGCAACTTTCAAAATCATTGGAAACTTTGAAAAACTATACAAAATTACGTCACAAATCTATCCGGGAACTAAAAAATCATAACAGATGTCGCTGTTTTACCGCAGCAATAATCTGTAATAAAAAACCTCTCAGACGCGTTTTCGAACTAGCATTTTAATTTTTGTACAGTGCTGGAAACTATCAAAATCTTAGAGAAACTTTAAAAAATAAACTTAGAAAATCTATAAAAATTGACGTCACAAATCTATCCGGGGTACAGTGTTAGCAACTACAAAACTCCTCAGTAACCTAGATTGCATAAAGTGACGTCACAAATCTATCCGGGAATCCCCAAACCGTAACAGATGTCGCTGTTTTATCGCGGCAACAATCAAAACCTCCCAGCCGCAGTTTAATTATGCAAACATCAAGCCGTTTTGAGATTTCTCATTAGAGGCAAGATAATGACGGCGTACTGTCGCAAAATTAGATAGCACGCACCCAAAACAGATATACGACATTAACATAAACCGTATTTGCATGTAAATTACTCTTTACAGCGTCTTAATTAAAACATTTCGCCATTATAAATGGGGGACCTTAGCGATGCGATAGTTGGCAATTTTAATTACTTTATTGATTGTTTTTGGAACATCATCAGCGTTTGTAGTTATGAGCACAATATTATGTGCCAAAAATGTTTCAAGGAAATGTAAACAAAGAATGTAAATTTTTGTCAAACGAGCCACATATTCATGATGATTAGGTGTTCATACTTCTTTGTAGGTTAAGCGCGTAGAAATGTTAGTGGTCACGATCTTTTACACTTCTACACTAATATTTTAAAGAGAAAGGATTTGATTGTTTGTTTGTTTGCATTCAAAAGGCTCCGAAACTACTAGAACGATTTTGATGAAATTTGGCATAGATATAGAGCAGACCACGAGGAAAGGGTACTTTTTATAGCGGGAAAATGTACGGTTTCCGTGAGATTTTCTTTCGCGCATACGATGTCGCGGGAAACGTCTAGTAATAGATCTTTAGCACGGTTTGTATAACGTTCAATCCTTTGGTTTTAAGAAGAAACTTAACGTGTGTATTAGACTCCATCTATCTGGAGACTGGGACTCAGGATGAAATGGACAAAAATAATGACTTAAAACTAATATCGTTACGAACACGTAACGATATTAGTTTTAAGTCAATATTTTTGTTTTTATTAATAAGTCATTATTAATATTAACATAAATTTACTTTTTTATTTTAATGTTATGTTCTCGAAGGAGCAACTAATTATCTTTGGGATGTAATTTAAATATATGTATATCAAAATAAGTTTTAGTTTAGCCACGTGCTCCTATATTTTGTTCAGATCCAATTTAATGTAAAGGTAAACAAAACGTATGTACAACCAAATATGTACTTGTAAAAACTCACACTCTGATACAAACCTTTGTGGTTTCCGCAAACCGCACTTTTCAAGTGATATTTGACAGATAAAGGTTATTGACATTCCTATTCTTATTTGAAACGCATTTCTTTTCTTTTACCCGACTACGGCGAACCAAAAAGGAAGGGTTATGATTTTGGCAGTATGTATGTATGTTCCATCGTAGCGTCTACTGATCCGATTTTAATTTAATGAGCTGTAAATAGGTTAGTAATAACAGCTCGGGTAACATAGGCTATTCAATAATTTATTAGTCGGGGACAGTTTTTATAAAAAAATATAGTTATTCGGTAAATAAGTAACATTTAAATTTGAAGCAGTACATATATGTTCTATTATGCTCTTTATTTACGTTTGGATTAAATTAGATCGGAACAGAGCATACACAGATGTATGTATAATTTGACCAAGAGTCTAGACGTGTGTAGTTCGCGAATGAGTCGTTTAATTGGACTAGTTCACTTGCGTCATTCGTTCACATTTTTACAATGCAACCAAGGTCCTAGACGTGTATAGTTCATGAATCAGTCGTTAAATTGGACTAGTTCACTTGTGTCATTCGTTCACAGTTTTATAATCCAACCAATGGCCTAGACGTGTGTAGTTCGCGAATGAGTCGTTCAATTGGACTAGTACACTTGCGTCATTCGTTCATTCATTCGGTTTCAATACAGACATATCTATAGATCACGACCATCGCTCGGCCCCACACGATCGACAATGCACAAAACGACATTAACTCATACGCAGCATGTAACATTGAACTTTTTTTTAAATTAACGAGAATAACCAACAAAAACTAAGGAAAGGCATAGTGAGATATGTCTTGAGTTGTTTCCCAATGAAAAAAGTGCCCAGTGAACTAGTAACTGAACTACTGAACTAAAAAAGTGACATGGAGTGTTATAATAATATGGACGCTTACGGACCACGTCAATCTGGTCCTGTACTACGTATCCGAAGAACTTGTATCACAGGTACAACAACAGACAACGGAAATATATTCGCCGTGATCAAAATATTATATAAACATAATCATGTTTTTTAGTTGTTAGTGACACATTTTGTACACCTCTATAAGGGTGTACGTAAATTCGAACAACATAAATCTTTAGATAATTACAATTACTTTTCTATTTTACCGCTCCTGACTACAAAAAATCTTGTATCAATTAACAGAATTCTTTAAACAGACTTCTCGTTTGCATCCGCTCTCTCGCTCTAAATGTAAAACGGGAGATTTTTGATTACATTTTCATGATTCTTTCCATTAGTAACCCCATCGATGAATCTCGCAATAACATTTACATGTAATTCCGACGAAAGGAAATCTTGGAGTGGTGGGGGTGAAAGGGGGAAAGGGGGTGAAACCTCTTTAAATAATTTGGCAATTAGGGGTAACATAAAATTTGCATAATTGTATAAGTTGTGTACTGTTTATGTTGGCACAATAGAATTTAACTTAACATTAAATATTGTCTTTTTTGTAGATATTAACAGCAGTGAAGATTACCATTACAAAACGCATGGCTCATTTCCAAATTATCTTTCGTAATATTAAATACTTACCAGCTTTTTCCCGCGGCTCCGCCCGCGTTAATATATCCCGCGTATATAGTATCCCACAGGAGTAATGCACTTTTTCGGGATAAAAAATAGCCTATGTTGCTCGTAAAACTGTACTCGAAGTTTTTTCTTCACGTTCACGAAAGTTTGTGAGGATGGATGGATGGATATTTGTTACCCTTGCACGCATAAACTACTAAACAGATTTCGGTGAAATTTGGTATGGTATTAGTTTAGGCTTTGGATTAAAACATAGAATACTTTTTATCCCGAAAAGGTACAGTCTTCCTGTGGGATACTGTATTAACGCGGACGGAGCCGCCGGCAAGATACTTAAATATATTTTCAAGTATGAAAAACTTTTTATATGTCTCCATCAGCCCTCTTGCAGAATTCGCCGCGAATAACGCGAGAGAGTAGAGAATTTGTAGAATTTCGCCATAGTTCTTGGAGAGCTGTTGTCAAGTGATATAAATATTTCGTCATTTCGTCATTTCGTCGTCGTAAATATATGATGTCAAAATATATAGCCAAATATTTATATCACTTGACAACAGCTCTCCAAGAACTATGGCGCGATTCTACAAATTCTCTACTCTCTCGCGTTATTCGCGGCGAATTCTGCAAGAGGGCTGATGTAGACATATAAAAAGTTTTTCATACTTGAAAATATATTTAAGTATCTTGCCGGCGGCTCCGTCCGCGTTAATACAGTATTCCACAGGAAGACTACATCTTCCCGACTCGCACGCGCTTATTGTGACGAATTCTGCTTATCACATTAAAATAAAAGATAAGCCGTATAGGTTGTTGAATGACACTCACCGAAATGTCCCTACGTGATGCCTACAATCGGTTCGTGGACGTTCGTTAAAAGTTCTAGAACAATTACTGATCGTAATGCTTTTCGGAGGAACTTTTGCAAGAGCCCTAAGAGTATCAATATTAAATACGTCGTACTTAAAGAACTGATAAAAGACCCGTTACTAAGTTCTACAAGCTTTAAAATAATTGAAATAAAAATTAACAGCCGCTCAAAATGCGCAACAGATTGTGTTCGAACGTTTGCACATTTTTATATTTCGGTAAGCGGCCATTCGATATTATCTCGATCGTTTCAACCAAATCCCATCGTTTTCATGGGACTGATACAGATTTTATGGGAACTTTATCGGTGTTTTTGGAAAATCAATAATGCCGTATATATAAATAGTTATTATTGTAAATAATTAACTGTCAATGTTGCAATTCCAATGTCTCGCTTAAACTACAAAGAACTTCCGCACCGATTTTGCTAACTTTAGTTTTGAACTGTGGGAGTTCAGGGAAGGTTTAAACGATGAGAAACACTGGAAAAAGTGCAATAAAAATTCAGACATCACCTAGGGTTTGTACCCAGGTAGTAGGGGTAGGTTGCAGGTGGTAGGTGTAGGTTGGTGTTGGTGGTATGCGTGAATAGTAGATGTAGAAGTAGGCAGTAAATATATAAGTAGATTGTAGGTATAGGTAGTATCTAGGTGAAGTTGTTGGTGCAGAAATTGTAGGTATTTGTCGGTAGTTATTTATTTATTCCAGTGTGTTTAAGACAGAACAACGTCTGTCGGGATCATATAGCTTAGAACAAATTAATTTAATATTAATTTAGACTTTGAAGAATCTCGTGTGACGAAGTAGCCCAAGGATGAAAATACAGAAGCGGCTAATAGGCTAAGGGGACGCAAATAAAAATATGTCCAGCTCTCTCCGAGTGGATATGTCATATCTTGTTAAATAAATGCTAAGAGCCGTGTAAAAATTTAAAGAAATCTTGACACAATTTCAGTGTTAAGCCAGTATTGTGTCGCGAGAACTAGCGGAATTATTTACGATGCCAAGACGTCTGTGTGCAGAGTCGCCGCAGGCCATGCATAGGGTGATCTCACAGTCACTCGCCCACTCCAAAATAATGAACGTGCTTTTCTGGGGAATAATTCAAAATTACCATCAAACAATACGAATCCTCAAGCCGAGGTCCTCTCAAACATAATGACACAAAGCTCTTTATTTCACACAATTACAGCACACGAGCTCGCAGACTTGACGCGTAGGTGCAGACTGTGCTGGAAAACGTGCCACAGACCAAAAAATCGCCTTCACAAAGCCTTTTCATACTGTCGACATGCTCCGTTTTTGTTTGAGTGTATTTTTAGCGTGTGCGAACGCGAAGAAAGGAGCCAGCGTGTAAACTAACGGAGTTGCGCCCTAGGAAAGTAGTGGAAAACAGGCGCTAGCGTCAAGTGTAAATCGCCTTGTTAATTTCACTGGCCCTGCGGCGAATTCGCCGAGGATGTATTGTGCACCGGCTTTATGTCGCGTCTTCCGTTGTCTGTGTACGGCTTTAATTGCGCGCGTCATTGGCGCGCTTTTTAAAAAAAGAATGACGTGTAATTAACGCGGGAATATGGAACGTGACAGTGCGCGTTCTGAGGGAGCAATTTTTTTTTTAATTTTTTTAATTAGGCAAGGGAAGGGTTTTATTGGCGAAGTGCGTTTTGTTTTGTTATTCTAAATTTATATTTTTTCATTATATTTTTGCACAAATTTTCTAGTGCCGCGTTGGCAGCTAGACTTTTGTATTTTTTCAACGATTTAACTAATTAAATAAATCTTTTTAAAAACGTAGGCACTTAAACTTGTTAACGGTAAAATTTTGTGATTTTGAATCTCTACAAAATAGTAGTTATCAGCTTCACATTTCAGTTCTCTCATTTTCAGAAATTTAAAACTTCATAAACACACCTTATTTTCACAATCTGCACGGCAGTAAAATAACATGTTTACGTTTCGAAAAATAATATTATTTTTGGACAATGACTGGGCGAAAATTGCGATGATACATGGTCCTCGTTTTGGCGGGCTCGTGTATTTTTTATTATTAAAAAATCACATTAGCGGCCTTCATTGGGGCGGCTATAAATAATGCCCTCCTTATTCAAATTTTGTTTTTTTTTTGTTTAGCCAGCGTTATAAATGAGCTTATTTGGATGCTGAAATGATGGGGCGATATAACGGTATTATACAGGGTTGCCATATCGCTGAAATTTATTTGTGTCAACCCATAATTGTGTGAATAAAATGGCCGTCGGTGTACGATTTTTGATTAGATAACTCTAATAAAAAATTGTCCGAGTTTGTAATGTTCAACGCCCACTATCATATTGTGTTGAAATTTTATTAGTGTGTTAGAGCACGTAGGGTCTCCCTTGTAGCCTATAGCCGTACTTGTACTGACATTCGAGGTATGGTCTACATGACTTATTTGGCTATGTATTGAGTATTGACAACCTCTGTGGCTCAGTGGTTAAAGCCGGAGGTCGCGGATTCGAATCCATCCAGCCAGGGAACCAAAAGTATTCTGTGTTCCTGGGTCATAGATGTGTATTAAATATGCGTATAATATAATAAAAACCATAAAATATGTATAGTATAAAAGTATTAAATATACTTCCCGTTTTCTGGTACCTGTAGCACAAGTTCTTCGGATACTTACACTACGGCACGGGGCCAGATTGACGTGGTGTGAAGCGTCCATATATAAAAAAACGCCGTCTTAAATTATATGATCACTATATGTATATATGGTTGAAGAATATTTGTAAAGCTAAGTCATTAAATAAAAAATCTCAAAAGCCCATGTCAATGTCATCTATCCAGTACAATCTATCCAGTAACTGTCACAATTAACGAGTCCAAAATCATAAGCAGTTTAGGATGTACGGCGTGCTAAAGCAGTACAGAGATATACACTCTAAAAACTTTATCCATTTGCAGTCGGTTAAAAGTACAAGTTCAGTGAGTCAGTTCAAATAAAATAATTTCCAGATCAAATAATTTCATGTCATATATAAAGAAGGTTTTGGACAATTTCTTCTTAGTCAGTGTGTTCAAATAAAATAATTTCCAGATCTATCTCAAAGTAGTTGTTGATGTGTTGTTTCCTCTGGTAAGGAGGGAATTAGAAAATCGTTGGCACGGCTAGTTTATCTCAATCACTACTGACTCAAAGGTCGCGAAGTTCTAAGCAACTGTGCGAGCGGGACAGCGGCATAGAGCGTCACGCTTGCGCTGGCGATAGACGAGGTGTGTTGCTGTTCAGTCATAATAGTGACTTATTCTTCATAAGCATTTTTGAAGTGAAGTGAAAATACTTTAGTGAAATTTCAAGGTCGCGTCACCATACGTGCGTAACGATTTTGAATTTGAAACAATTAATGAAGATTTACGTACAAGGAAACAACTTTCATACAACGATCCAAATTTGAAAATTTTGACGTCCTCCTCAATGGCCCACAATGTTTCCACACAATCGTGGACACACCTATGGTTGTAGTAGTGCAATCAAATTAAAAGCTAACTACGTAGCTGTTTATCTGTTCCTCCTTCTTTAATCTGTGCTTCGGCCACGTGTAGACTGTAGGTACTTCGTAAGTCATAAAGAATAGCGTGTATTTTTACCCGACTACGGCGAAGCCAAAAGGAAGGGTAATGATTTTGGCAGTCTATGTATGTATGTAATATGTATGTATGTTTGTTTGTTCCCTCGTAGCGTGTAAACTACTAGTCCGATTTTAATAAATGAAGTGTCAATAGCTTCGTAATAATGCCGCGAGTAACATAGGCTATATAATTTTTTTCTAAATTTTGTATTTCGAAAATTTTACCTCAAATTCTAACATTTAAGAAAATTAAACCATGATAATTATCACGTGTTTGGTATCAAAAGAAAGGTCTTGGCAAGCACACCAAATATGTATATATATTATACATACTTGTGGCGTGCTTGCACAAATATGTCAAAATACACGTTTAAAATGCGGTCGTACAAACCCAGATGTCCAATTTTCAAACATTAAGTGATATAAATTTATATTTTTTATATTATACATATTATTTTGCCTCCATAAAATATATTTTATGTTATAAATATTATTTAATCGTTCTTATAATTTAAAAAAAAAATTCTCGCTCCGCGCTCGTCAAGAAGATATAGTTTTTAATTTCAAGTGTTTTGATTAGGTACTTATTAATAATATCCAAAAACGTGTTATATTGGGAAATGGAAAAATACGAAATAAAAAAAATAAGTAAAGAAAACTAGTTATAACCCTATATAATATATACGTAATACGTATAAAAATAGGGGTCTAAAAAGGCCGGAACAAGAAAATAATTCAGATAGAAATCCAGAAATGCATAGGTACAAAAATGGCCAAAGTAGGTACGACTACAGCTCTACCGTGGTCGTACCTACTTTATAAGGTTCGGCACAGTCCATGTCAAATCGCAGCCGTCTGTCTTGGGGTATAATTCTAGAAACTTCTCTGGGCCTTAGCGTCTCGGTGGAAACTGCAGCTTAGATGCCATTAATGGGTGCGACCACGGCTCTAACTTGACAATTTTTGCTAACTATGCATTTCTGGTTTCTATCTGAATTATTTTCTTGTTTCGGCCTTTTTAGACCCTTTTATTTACGTAGTTGGGTTATAGTTTTTTTAAGTTTGCAATACAGTTAGTAGTATAGTACTGCGAATAAAAAAACTCAAGAAAACATTGACCTATAATATACCTATTATAGACGAGGCATGTCGAGGCAAAAAGTAAAAGTGTCCACACTTAAAATGTCCCACTTCTTGGGTCGTTTGTAGCAGTTGAGGTTTGACATTTGACATCTTCAAATTTTGTCATTTGGTTTCCACAGTGCTAACAGTCTTGCATTTATTTGACATAATCTTCTGAAATCAAGATGGCGTAACTTTTCGTTGTATGAATATTATGAAGTTTTGAAATCATTGCGGGAAACGACAATGCAGACGGCTGCTAAGTGCTGGCCATCTGGTGTTAGGGTTGGATTTGCTGTCGCTCAGAGCGATGGAAAAAAGTAGCAGCAGGACAATTCGAGGAGTCTCTTTTTTCTGCTTAGTACTGACTAGTGCCCCAGCCCAGTTTTGACGCGTTAGCATCACCCAATCTAAAGCGCTATTGAATAGATAAACTACCGATAAAAAAAAAGAAAAGACATGTACAGAGTACATGTAGCACAAGTGAAACATCATTCATTATTTAAAATCCAAAAATACTATCATCGTGCCTGAAGCACAATCATTTAAAAAAAAATGTTTGACTTCAAAAATTATATAAAAAAAAGAAATAAAAATATTTCCTCTGACCGAGATTCGAACCCGAGACCAATTGGTCAAAAATCCAAGTGCTAGCGCAGTTAGCGCTACGCGTATTTAACATTAGATTCTAAATTACTCATATCTTATTTGTATTACACGACGAAAGAAAGAACATGAAAAAACAACATGGCGCGTAACCGAAAATCGTGACGTTTTTTCTATAAAAATTTCTCCCATACGAGTATTACGGCGATAAAGTAGTGTTTCACTACAATAGATAGGACTTTGCTCATTGTGAGCGCACCTTTAGAAATAAATATGGCGCGTAACGGAAAAATGTGACTTAGGAATAAAGATGGCGCGCAACAGAAAAACGTTACAATATTTTTTACATTGCTTTAAAATTTCTCCCATACGTCGATAAAGAAGTTTCACTTCAAAAACTCAGAAACCGGCCATTAATTCGTTTGATATTTTAATATATTTCATTGCCTACTTACTAGTTACTAATCACTGGCAAATTTCCATTACCTAATCTTCCATAGATAGAAAAAATCCAATATGCAAACAATATTGCCGAAATGAAACCAACCCTGCGCTCCCCATACATAATGTATGAAAATTAAAGAAATGCAATGATGATACGTACCATTGTAGACAAACTCGCTACTTCCAATTGAATGATAGGCATTGTGCTATGTTTAGAGATCCTGCTAGGTGCTCCCACTTAGCCTGTTGCAGAGCATTCGCGAATCTAATGTCCTACTAATATAATGCGACACTAACAGTGCAGTTTCTGTCAAAATCTCTACTAAGTGACTCCATAAGTAGGCATTAAAGGTCTCCGAGTGCGGCCGTTAGGGTCAGCTCACACCAAACGCGACGCGGCGCTGCGTTATTAAAATTGCGATTCGAAATTGAACTTTATTCACTATACAATAATATACACGTTTCGATCTCACACTCTCGATCATGTCAGATTTCAAACCAAAAAAAAATCCAAATCGGTTCATCCGAAACGGATACGATGCCACGGACAGACACACACACACCCGTCAAACTTGTAACACGAGGGGTGTTACAAGTTTGACGGGTGTGTGTGTGTCGTATTTTCGTCGGGGGTTAAAAAAAATCAAATATATAATTCAGGATCTAAATTCTAAACTATGTATTTATTCAAATCCGTTCACTGATTTTTGCTTGTAAGAGATAAGAGAACAACACACTTCATTCATATTAATTTATTTGTTAAGACTATCCTATCAGTGGAGTGGGGTTCCTATAACTACATTCCTGTCGGCTTCACTTACCACTTGCCTTTTGTAGACGTTCATCCAAATCCCTACCTATTATACAGTATTGAGGTTAGGGCTTCCCTACGAACGAGAACCAGCCTTCGCTACTGCTTCATATGTGTTTTCATTTGTTTAAAAATATAATGTGAAATTATATTAATTTTATTATGAGACCTGTCTTCTTACAAACTTCTCCCTATAATATTTTCATTACCAATGAAAAAAAAACTTTCATACCATATCGGAAATCTTCTCTACATCGTAAAATGAAATCAGTACGCCGATTTTTAATGTGATCAGAATATTAAGCAGTTTACCGAGGTCTTTCAGGTCGGTAAACACGAAAATCTATTTACCATGAGGCGGCTAATCGAATCACTAGCCGCTTACATGCCTATAACCAGCCGTAACTAGCCGGCTAGCTCTTGTAGCTAATCGATGATTATATTATAAACTGAATATGATGTTATGTGAATGGTCCACTTGTCTTTATTAGTGTCGAGCAATAAACGGGAAAAAAATCGAGTTTGCTGTATACCCCCTTAAATATTGATTTTATTAATTTTTAAAGTGATAATACAACTATTCGGTGGATATTTCAAGCGTCTACCTGTTGCCGTTATTAATATCGAGCAATAAACCGCAAAATTAACAAAGCGGTAAGCGACAATGGCTGAGGTTACTTATAATTTTCAAATGTATTGATATTTCAACTGTCTAGCTCCCATGGCTTATGAGATACAGCCTGGTGACAGACAGACAAAGATGATGGATTTTTTTTTTGCCGTTTTGTACGGAAACCTTCCTGCAAGAGTCCGACTCGCACTTGGTTTTTTTACTTTCTTGCTCATAATTGAATTCGTGTTTTGTTTATGAATTTTATGAGTACTGACAACCTCTGTGGCTCAGTGGTTAGCGCGTCGCGTCGGCGCTCAAGCTCAAGCGTCGCGGATCGAATTCCACCAGGGAACAACAAGTTTTCTGTGTTTCTGGGACACGGATGTGTATTAAATATGTGTATTATATAATAAAATCTTAAATATAAGTATACTTAGTATAGAAAGTATTAAATATATTTCCGATAGCTGGTATTCGTAACACAATCTCTTCGAGAACTTACCACCGGACTAGATTACGTGGTGTGAAACCATCCATAGATAAAGATATTGAATTGAATATTATTGAAAGCTTTGTTTACTCTACAACATTAATTTTTCAAAATGTTTTCAACACATTTTATGGTGGCGCTTGAAGTAGAGTCTGTAAAACTCTAAAGTTAAAATATAAAACTCACTTCTTCTCTTCTGATAAACTTAGTACTTCTTTTCATAGTTTATTTGTTATCTTATTCTTTAAATGAGACAATCTTGTATATATATAATCCTAATCTCGAAAACGGCAGCAAGTATTAACATGAAATTTAGTATGCAGGGAGTTTTGGTGGAGAAAAATAGATCTAGCTAGGTGTTATCCCTGGGAAACTGCGCATTTTTAGCAACATATGTTTTTTTCTTTCGTCGTGCAACAATATATCAATAATTTAGACTCTATAATGTCAGTCCGATTATGTATGTATGTAATTTGACAACATCAAAAGTCTCTAAAGTGTCACATACATATTTTTATAAATATAAAAAGGCTAGGTTTAAACAGGCGGTTTGGTTAATTTTTTCGTTGTTCGGAAATTCGGATTTTTGTGATTCTTTTTTTTTAAGTTAGAGTTTCTTAAGAGCAAAGCTCGGTTACCCAGGTCCTTTAAAATTAAATTTATTAAGACCAGATTACCACTAGTGTTGTAGATTTTTTATTTATTATTACGCTACATTATTTTATTTATTATTAGTAACATAAGCTCTACCTGTTGGATTAAAAGTCCAATGCTCTACCGACTGAGCTATCCGGGCCATAACTAAAACACATTAAAATACTCATTACGTTACGAAATGTCAAAATTCAAAATTCGTGGCAGATTCGTACGCATATTATGTATAATTTTTGCTTTGTTCGAAAATTCGGAATGTATAATTCGGGTTCAAATTCCGGTCAGATAAATATTTTTGTGATTCTTTTCATTTATTTATATATATAAGAACTTCGAGCAAAGCTCCGTTGCCCAGGTACTAATAAATAATTTGTTAAAATAAATAAATGTATGTGTAGTATATAAATGTTGGATGCGTTTAGACTAATTTAGATTATTAAAAAAAATATATTTTTACTAATATTATTAATTTAAAGTTGTTAAGTTATTTTTATAAATCAAATTTATAAAAATATCTTAACAACCTTAAATTAATAACTCACACTACGTTGCGTTTGATACAATTTTCCCATTTGTCAATCTTTCACAATAAACATTTCGTGTTTAATAGGCAAAAGAATCCTAATAAAATTCAAACTTAAAAATGAAAGGAATTGCAGTCGAACTTCGACCACTAGGCGACTACTAGGCGACTACTAGGCGACCACTAGACGATCACTAGTTATCACTAGGCTAGGAAATTCAGTATAGTAATAGATTATTTATAGATCTCAGTTTTGGCATCATAAAATAATAATAATTTTTATATTTTAGGGGTGGGCGGTGGCTCTCCATACATGTGTTTTGTGGATGAAATAATTTTCATTCTACCCCATCGTGTGGGATATCGTTGAATAGGTATTTTAAGAAATGCCAGGGGAGGGACCAACTTACAAACCACTTGTTTGTAAGTTGGTTGGGGAGGGGAGGGCCCCTGGCATATCTAAGCTATAGGAGAAAAAAAATTGTAAGATTCCATGCTGATAGATTATTATTATTTTATTATTATTATATTATTAATAAATGAGGTGTGTAAACAGGAGTATGAATATTCGTAATAATAGAGAGGGTTACATAGGCTGTTTAATTTACGTAGTCGGGTTATAGTTTTAATACAAGAATATAGTTATTTGACCACAACTTTTGCCGTATACCAAAGGTTTCAGGATTTTCAACAATGGACACGTATGAGCTAATTGACGTAATGGGTTCCGTAGAGACAAAAATAGGAGATAGAGACAGAGACAGCTACATAAGTACAGAGGTCATCTCGGCAACAATCAGGCGGAATCATTTTAGCGTTCTGTCCTCTGTGAGTAGTGCTCGGCTATGTACACTATAAATTATGTTGTGCCCCCACAGTGCTGACCAACCTTTTATAGGTCTCTTCTAGAATTCTATTGGCTATCGAAACAATAGATCATGATTATAATATCGTATTAGGTATTGTTAATCGGTTAGATAAGCCTCGTCTATATTAGAAAAATAGCTTTTTCCCGCGGCTCCGCCAACAATATAGTATCAGGTATTCCACGGGAATACTGTACTTTTTCGGGATAAAAGTAGCCTATGTTTTAATCTAGATCCTAAACTATTACCATACAAAATTTCATCGAAATCCGTTCTGTAGTTTTTGCGTGAAAGAGTAACAAACATCCATCCATCTATCCATACATCTATACATCCATCCTCACAAACTTTCACATTTATAATAGTAGTAGGAAGTAGGATTGTGACTAATTGCTAATCTTACAAAAATATATAGCTTTTATATAATAACCTTAAAAAATATGAAAAAGAAAACATAATCAACAGTTAAAAACTATTATCCGCCTACGCAAACTATATAGCCTATGTTACTTGGGCCATTATTACGAACCTACTGACACCTCATTCATTAAAATCGGATCAGTACTTAGGCGCTACGATGGAACAAACATACATACATAGACTGCGAAAATCACTACCCCTCCTTTTGGTTTCGTGGTAGGCAGGTTAAAAGTCAATTCAATTATTAATAAAAGGTAAAAATTTGGTGCCAAAAATTTGAGTAGCAAATTAATTTAAAAAACAAAATTGCCAACTCTTAGGCGATTTAGTTATATCACATTATACACGATTTATACAGTGTACACTGTACAGGCTACAATTACATAGTAATGGCTGATGAGACACGCACAATTGTCATTTACACATAAATACTTACATTTTTGATTCCGTTTGATAATTGATCAATTATCCTGCATTAAATATTGGTACTTTTTAAATAGGTTTCTAGCAACATGCTTCCACTATTACACTAGTATCTACATATCGAATGATATTATTCCATAATAAACTTGGATATTTATTAAATTTGCTTAAATAATTTGTCAATTTTCAAATTTTGTGTGAATTTAACAAATAAATACAATATCATCTATCTCAAATATTAGCTAATTATAATTAGAATACAAATTAAAACTAGAAGTTACTGCTGTTGAAAACTATTCCTTTCCTGCTGCGTTTTAACCGACTTCCAAAGTGATGTTATCACTGCCCGATAAGAAGGTATTATAACATAATCATTGTCTCTACGATTACAATCACGACATAATCGATGCGCCGCTGGTTGCGGGCACCTGGTTCGACATTTAAATTACGGGCGGGGCCCATTTTTGTTTTTTTCCCGCCGAGCCCAGGGGTGGCGCGCACTTTTTTGCTCCTGTTTTTTTATCGAGCGTCCGGACTTCAGTATAGGCCTACTTGCTCCGGTCAATGACTTCCGTTTAAATAACGTATCAATTAAAAAAAAACTGTAAATTGAACTAAAATGAAGGATTTTCTCACGTGATGATAAGTACAAACAAGAATTTACTGTATCACTCTATATGCGCCTCTATAATTATGCAACATGTAAGTAAATACCGACAAACCTTCGTGGATTCTAAAATATTCGTACTTCTTCTGGCCTTAAAAAATTCGACCCTTAGAGTTATAGGAAACTATGTATATAATTATGATAGTGTGACATAAAGTGACGTTTTGGACAAAAGACAGAATAAAAGCCGTGTGGTGTCGTGGGACACCGGATAGGAACGAAGTTCCTTGTTATAAAAATATTAATTTTAAGTTCTATTCGAGGTATAGAAAAAATAATAAAGACTATAGATAAAAATCTAAATACGTTACGGACGTTTTTTCCCGTCTAGGGTGCTCGTCCGCATCGCCCCATAAGGAACTTCGTTCCAAAAAAACAGGTTGTTATGGAAGGCAAAAATGTAACATACTATGAATGTGCTCCAGTGGCAAAGGCTGGTTCTCCTTCATAGCGAAGCCCTAGCCTGTATAATAGGCCTTTGGATGAGGGTCTTCAAAAAAGTAAGTGGCAAGCGAAGCCGAAATGAATGAAGAAATGGTAAACTAGAAGTGAGCACAGCAGGTGTTCACTTCTAGTTTCCCTAGCAGAATAGAATTTTGGCGCGTTATTCGCGAAGCTTTCCAAGCACGCGTAATATGACCACCAAAGAATATGTGGTTTCTTTCTACGAAAGAAATAAGAATAGATAAAATGACAGATTGATGAAGGAAATCTGTATTTCTGTCTACACAATATGTCAGTATGTCTATTCTTGTGTAGACAGAACGCATGTTGCTCCTGTTACATACAAAAGCTTGTATAGCTCAGCTGAATACTGGATTAGCTATTAAATGTATAACTGTCTTTGTCTGATATGGTGGAATAGTCACTTGACACTTGACAAATAGAGACAGCAACATTGAATAGCTTATCCGGTGCGTGTGTGTGAGAAAGTAAGTATACAGTATAAATGACGTGAGTTTACTTAGATCTAATAACAAAAGCGATGATTAAATTAATTGGAATTCTCAGTACATATAATAAAAATCAATATTTTTAAAGGTACATCGATTTCTAATACAGAAATTCGCAAGTCTCGTTTAAACGCTCCGTACAAAAGTCTGAGGTCACCGCATTTCTGCAGTTGTATGAAATTTATAGGTCGCAAGAACACATTCATTGACATCTTAAAAAAATATTGCGCTTAAGTTTGTAATTACCATAATGAACGCTTTTTTATTTCAATGTAAGTAAACTAATTACATTTTTTAAATTAAATGTTGTAAAAAAATATCGAACTTTTTTGTCACTTTGAATTGCACCTAGTCACAATAGCACATGTGGGAATAGTGGAAGCCCCAAAGGGAGATCTCCGACCGAGCGAGGTGCTGTGGCCGGTCAGGCCGAAGCCCACTTGTATGCATGACAAATGATATATATAGCGCCGATCTTGGAAAACTTCGATAGCGCGATTCAGGATTGTGGCGCTAATTGGTCCGCCACATCCACATAAAATTTTATAATATTTTGTAACATTTATCAAGTAATAATGCCTCCGAATATATGAATTGAACTAAATATTTCACATGTAGTCCACTACCCTATTGGCCCAATGATTATAGACATACGACATTTTATTTTTAGGGACACGGAATGTAGTGTTTGTATGACAATAATATTTTTTGAAAGTCACTAGAGTACAAGAGCTTTTTACAGTCTGACTGTCTTTCTATAATCATCCGATCAACTTTATGGTCTTTTAGATACTTCTAAGGCCGAAATTCGATAAGTAGTTAATTCAATTAGATTCACGTTAGGAATCATTCATATATAATATTTGACCAATGACGCAGAAACCATATACACATTCACCGATAAAAGTAAGCCATTTTGGCATATGTGCGCGTGACTCACTGACTCCTTAACGCGAACAGACTAAAGTAATTATATTTGCAACTAAGCAGCTTTGGTGGTTTAAAAGCTAATATTCAATAGAAGCTATTCAACTAAGCAGCTTTGGTGGTTTAAAAGCTAATATTCAATATTAGCTTTTAAACCACCAATTTTTCCTATAAAATTTAAAAAGTTAAGTAAGTCTCGAATTGTCAAGCAGTAAGCGCAGCTCGCTGATGATGAATTATAGATAACACTCTCGATCATGTCAGCTTTCAAACAAAAAAAACTTGATCAAAATCGGTCCCTCCGTTTGGGAGCTACGATGCCACGTACAGACAACATAAAGACACGTGAAAGTTGTAACACCCCTCTGAGTCTGTTTTCGTCGGAGGTTTAAATATTTGATCGCAAAGAGCCAATACACCTTCGACAATCATTATCAATTACGTCACAGTCGCATTGGGCGATATTATATTTGGACATAAGGTAGGTGGTTAGGTAGGACGGCCAATAAGGCCTAGCTAAGTGGGAATTTAAATTAATCAAAAACTATTCATACGTAATATTTATATCAATTACTAACAATTATAAATAAAAAAACGGCTTCTGCCATATAGTCGAAATGAAACATTTTTAAAGACAACTACCTTTAGGCCTTATTAAACTATGGCAGTATAATAAGGCCTTAAACTACAAAATTAACCAATTTTATTAGGTAGTTAAGATCTACAAATAATAATAATACAATAATCACAGCAAAGACTTAAAAATATTTTTTTTTATATAAGAAACGATCTATCTGGTCACTCAAAATGATAAAAAAATTAAATAAATATCGTCAGTAAAATTATCTGACATCTGATCCTCCTGTGACAAACCACTTCCCACGGTACCACTTGCTGCATTTACAGCACTTCCTCAATCCTCATAACAGCCTGCTAGTCCTGCTTACAGCTGTTACAGTACCAACTCTCCTTATTCTCTGTATTGGTGATATTGTCTCTGCTGTTTTTTAATTTTGACTTTAATATGTCAGTCCGATTGGCAGTCTGGTATGAGTATGTATAATTTTTGCATTGTTCGGAAATTAGGAATGTGGTGGGTTCTAATTCCTGTCAGATAAGTATATTTGCTTGATCTTATGTAAGCTTGAGAATAATTTATTTTGCTACTATGAAGTTTTTGACCTGTAACCATCAACATAAATAACAATAATAGAACAAAAATAATTTATATAGTTATCTCAAAAAAAAATGCTTATTAGATTTGATAATGTCTCTATATTTTTGTAACTTCCCGAAGCAAAACTCAATTAGTATTCTAGAATGTTATGTTTCCTGTATTCTAGAATACTAGGCATTGTATTCACCCACAGATCCCATAAAACGCTATCTTTCGATTGTTATCGTATTCGTTTTAAGGCTCTGGTTTTGAGTTCCTTTGTTGAATTGTCAGGTCGAAAAAAGTTTTTGTTGTTGACTGATTGCCTAGGTCCCGGCCAATCAAAACATACATTTTATTAGAACCATTCAGAACATGGACCGCTTTGTACTTTCATATTCACATTGACAGCTAGCCGGCTAGGGCTGCCGCTAACGAATTATTTATTTATCGATAAAGTTAACTTTCGCGCTAAACTGGTTTATTTACATTAATTTTCAAAAGCTTCAATTATATACATTAGAGCTGTTTACAACCCGCTTTTACGGGATTAGATAGCTAATTTGTTTTTAAATATCCGAAGATTTTCAAAGGCAGAAATCTACGCAGCAAGAGGTAATACTGCATCTTGAAGCTGTTGTGGTTTTTATTTATTAAGTTTTTACCTAAATAAGCCGCCTATTTTATATAACCAATGAAATAATTTAATTTATATTCAAACGGCTTGAGTAAGCACAAGAAATCAATAAGATCTCTACCTTTCTTGGATCTTAAATAACTTGTGTGCGTCAGCCCTATGGAGGCTATCATGCAGTAGCCGGTACAGTCGCCTTATTAATAAACATACGCTAACAATAAATAATTGTTTATAATGAACTTTATAATATATAAGCCCGCACTTCATTATCTCAGACGGGCACACATCGCCGTTTCACGCAAGGATAGCTAGAGATGTGCCTCAAGTTGTATCGATATCGATAAATATAATATTATAAGCAGGTAGCTAGCAGTAGCGAACGCTGGTTCTCCATCAAAGGGAAGCCCTAGCCTGTAGATGTGAGATCAGTTGTACAACTTGTTTTAGTACCTAAGTATTTAAGAGATTTAGTACCTTGGACAAAGAAAATTGTCGTGTCCGTAAAATCCGTAAATCTTAAACACCTCTTGTACTTAACAAGAGGTGCTTAAGATCCATAAGGCAATGCTACGAACGTAGGTTACGAAGTTTCAAACTGTACAGTACTTTATGGTATTTTAATTAAACATGAAGCCGGTGTGATTCATGTTGGGTGCACGCGTCGCTACTGGTAGCTAGTACTAACTAAAATGTTACCTATTAAATAGGCTCTTCTCGGCTCGTGTAAATTTCTCAACTGATGGACCATTTTTTTCATAAATCCAATGTTATTTAACTATAAGTAGTTGTAACTTGTAACCCAACACAACCAAACTACGGGAAAATATTTTATTTTCACGTATACATAAAACACTCTAAGCGCAGGAGCTACGGCGTTTCACCGCCGGCGTTACAGAAAAAAAATACATCACACACACATATTATTGTCAATTCACACGGAAACGAACCGATCGACGCGCGACAGTGACTGATGTCCTATTAAACGTGTACATTTTTTTTAGTCAATATAGTTTAATTTTGAATAGTAATCTTAAATACGCAGCATGTCGTCGCGGTATGAACTGACACTTAGTGCAGCGGCACCGCCGGAGCTGCGGCGAGCGTGTAAGCGTACTAATTCTTTGTATTGGCATACAGTAGTTATTTTGGCTACAATTTGTATTAATTTACGAGAACTTTATTACTTAAAGTAACAATAACTACTTATAACTTTTTACTAAAAGGTGGCACCCGCACGAGTTTCTTACGCCGGGTTTGGGTTCCGAACCGGTGGTAATTGTAACCCTTTTTTTTCTTTGCTTAACGTACAAAAAACAAAACCTTGTTTCTTATTCTGATTTTTTTATTATTATATATTATTCATTATTCAGCTCTCCCAATCAAATGATACCAATTATTTTCGTCATAATAGAAATAAGGATCATCAATCAAATAATAATCACAATACAATTTATGAATATCTCTTCATATGTCAAGTAGGAAAAGCATTATCAAAATGTAGATACAGATTTCAAAGGTATTATAAAAAATCATTGATACTATTTGTCGGTTAAAAATACTTTTTTTTTCGATCTGTGATTTTGACGAGTTAGGTGTAAACGTTCGTTTGGAATGTTAAATCTCGCGTATTTAGTTTATTTACATTTTGTTTCCAGGAAATAGTTTACAATATTTATTTTGCGTGGACCGACAGATAAACTCCAACAAATCGCAAATCTGCTTATCACCGATATTTTAATTGGCTGATGTAACTGAAATGTAATCAAGTCTAAAAGCTCTGTATTATAGTAAAGATGGCTAGAAGAAAAATATTTCGACGGATTTTTATTAAAATATCTACTTTTTTTCTTAGTCATGAAGACAGATTTATCTGTGCCTTTAATTATTTTGTCTATCTTTAATACTCTAGAAAAGTAATACAATTTTTTGGAATCTTTAGTTTACTCACATTACACAAGATTATATTCCGAGTCAAAAATTATTCTTAAGCCGCAACAAGCCTGTAAATAAATGTTACTTTGTTTTGAAACCTAAAAGCTGTTGAGTAAATTCGTTTAAATCGATCTCCTTACCTAATGATACAAGTGGCCATCACAAACTTACAACAGTGAGTCACTAACTCACTAATGGGTTTCCCGTCACGAAAGGGGTAAAACAGCTCCGCTGGTGAAAATTTTATAATTCGCCCCACGCGACCTAAACACTGCTACTTATGATCTAAAACAACTTTAGATACTATAAAAGACATTTTGTACCGGCTTAGGAGTGAAAACAATATAACAAAATTATATTAGTTTTTTAGAAGCAGTGAATTAATAGCAAATGTAATGGTAGATAATTTATTTTTAAGTAGTAAGTAGTAATCATACTCCTAGTTGTTTTCTTTAGAAATAATTGTAATATGAATTGTACACCTTTACATTTAAAAATAAAGTTAGAAAAAATGTACTAAATATTAACAACAATTGAAATATCGATAAAATAGATTTTGGTCACATCCCTGTACTGCGCAGGAGCATTGTCGTTTACATTTTCTTTTATCGACGCGTTGATTAATGCCGCTCGATTTGAATAATAATTTCGCTGGGACTTTATTGTATGATAAATTTAGTGCAAATTGTAACTGAGACCGGGAGCGGCCATTTTATGTTTCATCATGTAATAATAATCATCATTATCTTAGTAAGAGAGTGAGAGAGAGAGTGTGAATATTTATTCACAAATGATTCAATTGGATATGAACAGAGTATAGCAGCATCTGATTGTCTGCTAAGGGTCAGTTTACACCGAAACGAAACGATGCGTAATACGGCGCTGCATTTTTATCACAGCTATTCAAAATTAAACTTTATTTAATAAACAAGAAGATACACGTTTCATTGTAAGAGTTCGAGTGTCAAGTTGCACCGCGGTGCACAGCGCCTGTGCAGTGTATGACTGATGTCATTTGAAACGTGTATCTTTTTTGTGTAGTGAATAAAGTTCAACTTTGAATAGCTATGTTAAAAATGTGCAGTAGTCACGTATCGTCGCTGTGTGAAATGTTTTTTTGGGTCGCTTGACTGTGAAATTCAGTTCTATACCTAATGGCTTGGCGTAGGTCATTTACCTGATGAACTATCTCATAACGAATTGTCATACGGACTATTCTAAGAAAAAATGGATAGGATTAGACCCCGCTAACAATAACGCGTAAACTGCACTGAGCGCATCGTTCCTACTCAGCCTTCACATTTAGTTTTTTTTTTTTAAACCAAATATGTGTCACATTTTTTAAACGCGCCCACAGAATACTCGAAGCGTTTTTACCGATATTATACTTAATGTTAATTTAATGCAGATCACACGTTAAGTACCGAATGCTTTTGTACTCGTAGGCATATTTCTTTTTGCGCGCATACGCGCATATATAATGAGATATGTCAATATGAACTACAAGATGTTGTAATAAGGTTTGAATTGCAATAGAGCAGCTAGAAAGGTTATTTTTTAAATGAATAAATTAACGAAAAAATCTTGAGTATCGCGTGTTTTTCGTGGCGATATGAAGATGCACCTTTTATGTGCTTTTTACGAGTGTGCCAAGTTTAGTTGGACTGTAATGATTCCTGGAACACGTTGTTTACATGCAGATTATAGAATGCTTCTAAATACCTGTAACAGTATATTATGCTAATTTTGCAATTTGTGCAATTTTGTAGGTGGGGTGGTTAAAAAAATAAACACTTGCAAACATAGCAAGCCTAAAGATATTTTTGCCACGCTAAGCTGCTCACAACTCTAGCCAAGCTGCTCACAACTCAGCTAATAAGTAGCATACAATAAAAAGTACCTGGGTAAACCAAGCTTTACTCGGGGTTCTGATAAATTAAAAAAATATAAAAAGATACATAAAAATATTTATCTGACCGGATTTCGAACCCACCACATTCCGAATTTTCGAACAAAGTAAAAATTATACGTACGCATACCAAACTGCTAATCGGACTGACAAAGTAGATTCGAAATTATTGATATATTGTTTCATGTGCTTAAAAGTGCGCAGTTGCCCAGGACCTAGCTGGATCTATTTTTCTCTCCCAAAACTGCACACTAAATTGTAGCTGTTTTCGAGAAACCGATTATATTTTTTTTATATACTACAAGATTGTCTCGTTTATTGTATAAGATAGTAGCTCCAATTTCAGTGACAGTAGCTGGTTTTCTTTGAAAGCTTGAAACCAGTCCGGCTACAAAGGAATTATTTTATAGTTCCCAAGTGTGTGCGCAGTACACAAGAGCACTCTCTCTTCCAACTCTCGTAAATCAGTGGGACGGATGACCGACACGACTGGCGAGAAATCAGACGCAGGACCAACTTCTTACATGCCCATCCGACGCATGGATCATCTCTCTTGTGAGACAATCAGGTGATCAGCCTGCATAGTGCTAACCAAACTTGAAAACATCACTTTTGATGTTCAAATTCGGGAATCGACCCTTGACCACCGGAGTCGAGTACCAAGCTCTCATCCACTGAACTAATAATAACTAAATAATTCATTAGCTTATAAACAAAAACTTAAATCGACTTCCAAAGCAAAAATGCACACAAAAGTATGAAATAAATCTTATTTTCTAAAAAAAACCCCATTTAAATGAGGCTAAAATTATACTATTTCTCTACACAATCCTCATTGTTTTGAACTCGGTACCCGCCCAAACAATATCCTAATAAAACAATATTATACAGTACAATATGAACTCACGTTTAAGTTAGCTGGTACCGACCTCAGACCAAATAAAAAGTTTTTTATTTGATCTGAGGTACCGACTTCAAAATTATGAAGATTGTGTAGAGAAATAGTTTTAGTAATTTTAGCCAGATTTAAAAGGAGAATTTTTTAGCAAATAAGATTTATTTCATACCTTTTTGTGCATTTTTACTTTGAATGTCGGTTTAAATTTTTGTTTAAAAAATTTTTTTCCCTTCTTAGTCATATTTATTATATAATATAATTATTAACAGACTTTAAGAAATATTAAAATAAACGTTCGAAAGTATAATTGAATACGCGCCAAGCTTCTATTAGCTATTGTATATAAGATAATGATGATGATCACTGTAAGATTCATAATAGCATATGCTTGCAGTTCTTTATACAACATCAAATCCCCAAACATGTATATATAAGGAGTCAGGAGTTCTGTTCGGTACTTTTGGATCCAGGGTATACCTTCATGCAAAATCTTACTTTTTGGTAGCATATGCTGGGTTACTTCAGAAAAAGTCAAAATTACTATATGTGTCCGTACAAATTTCGAGGAATTCCCTCGATTCCTCATGGATCTCATCATCAGGTCACCACTTTGGACCAACTTGGGATTATACCCGATATATAAAAAAAAAGAATTTTGAAAATCGGTCCCCAGACGGCGGAATAATCGTTAAACATACAAAATATATACAGCCGAACGTATAACCGCCTCCTTTTTTTGGAAGTCGGTTAAAAATATGATTTCAATAAACAGCTGTACGTAGGTATGAAGTACCTACAATACATTTTTGTAATTCTTATTTGTTTTGTCGCGGCACAATTGCGTTTTCTCAAAAGGTATGCTGATTCAATAGGATCGTCAACTTTCCGTCGGTTGGTCGTCTACAGATTAATTTCAACTTAGAACAACAATTATAAGCGATAAAAATGTTATGAAGATTTAAAATGTTATCTCAAAAATCCCTTCAAATACAAATTCCAAATCTAAAACGTCCGTTTAAATGGAAAAGGGCCGTAATTGTGGGATTATTCATACGAGCACCCTTCAAGTGTGAAGAAAAATTCACACGAGCTGTAATCGGGACTACCGCCTTAGCGCCCACAGAAAAAGTTCCGTATCTATATAGAGTTGTAATAATATATATTTTTTAAATATTTTTTGTGAAATTGGTGCCATCAAAAATATTTCAGTAATATTCACGTCATATAGATCGTGACTTATATTGAACAAAGTCTTATTATTTAAGTATTTTGTCAAATATTTGATGAAGCGGGTCGACGTAGTACAGGCCTTAGTATGACGCATAGTAGTAAACACGGTGCAGATATTAAATACACTAGATGTTGTTCGCGACTTCGTGCGCGCAATACAAATCTCGCGGAAATCGTACATTTTACAATAAAATAAAAGCTTATGTTCTTTCCCGTGGTCTATTCTTTATCTGTCCCAAATTTCATTAAAATCAGGCCAGTAATTTCGGAACCTATTCAATGCAAACAAACAAATCTTTCCTCTTTATTACATTAAAAGTGTGTCTGGTAATAGAGAATTAAAATGTATCTACAACTGAACAATTCTTAAACTTTACTTATCATCATTTAAAAATAAAGTATATTGGGAATTTTACTATGGAACAATCACCCAGCTAGGTGTATTTTATTAGTATTAAGTATTAATTAGGAAAGTGGGTAAAAAATGTCCATTGTCTTTTGCATAATAATTATTGCAATAAATGACACACAAACTTAGGCCTTTTCATCAGTTATTGGATGATATATACAGTATTCTTCGAGCGAAGTAACCACTCTTGAAATACTGTAGTGCCTGAGACAGTTGGTTTTTAAATAACGTATGGTTGCCTCAAGCACATACGGCATTCTCACAAGCCTAGTCCAGAGGAATGACTGGTCAATACGTCTGAGGCCAGCCATGTGCGGCTTTCCTCACGATGTTTTCCTTCACATTTAGAGAGTCCGTATAATGTACTTGAGATCTGAAAAAGTCTCATTGATACACGCCTCAACCTGGGAATCGAACCTGCACTCTCTCATTTGCGAATCAAACGGTCTACCCACTAGGGCACGGAGCTCTTAAATGACAAATTACAAACAAGTATGCTACAAAATCACACTTACAGTTTTCTGTGTTTACAGCTCTAGCATGATACGGGCGCCCAAAAGCCTGTGGTCCCATATTTCACGAAGTAACTTTACATCTGACCATCTTAGCCTGGTCCTCCGCGCTTGCGTCTCCCCTACAAACGGAGCTCAAGTTACATTTGGGGAAGTCACCGAAAAGTGAACGTTAAAAGATAAAAGAAGTGCTCAGCTTGTAATATGTTTGTTGTATTTGTTGTGTATTTGTTGGGTTAGGATTGAATGAACGAACGAATGAATGGAGCGAATGAATGAACGTAGTAAATATTCTTAACTTAGTTACTTTTGAAAGTGGATTCGTTTATGAATAAGGCAGTGAAGTTTATTATTTTCAACCGACTTTCAAAACACAGGAGGAGGTTATCAATTCGTGTGTGTGTTTTTTTGGGTGCATGTTACGCAATTACTCCGCCGTTTGTGGACCGATTTTCAAAAAGAGTTTACTTCTGAATTGGTCCCATCGTCCAAAAGAACTGAACGGCATTTATCAGTCTTTGAAGATACACGTTTGGAAATTTCAGCATTGCCTAAAAAACTGCAAGCAAATGTCACTATTAAATAATCATCATCACCACCACCATCGTCACACCATACATCATGATATTATGTTGATACGAGGGCTGCACTAAAAGTATCGGGAATGGAATATTTCCATTGTTCCCGTCATATTAAAATCTTTTTAATTTAAAACTCCTCGGTTTTAAAAATCGAATACCGTTTATTTATTTAAAAAAAGATTCTCGGTCTTGTCACAAGGGCTTTGTCTCCAAAACCGGCCATGTTACGACTATTCCTCTTGAGGGACAAAGAACGATTAATGCAGAATGGTATGCTAATATTTGTTTGCCACAGGTCGTTTCTGAACTCCGTAAAGAGAACTGCAACCGCCGCATCATCCTCCATCACGACAATGCGAGTTCTCACACCGCGCACAGAACAAAAGAGTTTTTAGAGCAAGAAATCATAGAATTATTAGACCATCCGCCGTACAGCCCCGACCTAAGCCCTAATGATTTCTATACTTTCCCTAAAATAAAGAATAAATTGCGTGGTCAGAGATTTTCATCACCTGAAGAAGCTATGGACGCCTACAAAACGGCCATTTTGGAGACCCCAACTTCCGAATGGAATGGTTGCTTCAATGCTTGGTTTCATCGTATGGAAAAATGTGTCAAATTTCGCGGAGAATACTTCGAAAAGCAATAAATACATTTTTAAATAATAATGTTGTGTCACTTCCTTGATTCCATAAATTTTCAGTGCCGCCCTCGTAGTGGACGTTGCTCGCTACTTCGAAAGCTTCGCTGCAAAAGGAAATCTCGCGGGAACCGTACATTTCGCCGCGATAAAATGTAGCTTCAGGTGGATTTTGTCTGGATTAGTCTCGGGTTCGAAAGCCGGTCAGATAAATATTTTTGTGATTCTTTTTATTGCCTTTCTCTTATATTTTTAAATATTTTATCGTCCTACTAAAACACCGAACAAAGCTCGGTCTCCCAGGTGCTAGTTAATAATATTATATCACTGAAAGGAAAAAAATAAAAAATATTAAAAAAAAATATAGAAACCGACTTCCAAAGTAAAAGCATTAACATTCTTAAGATCACCAAAAAGTATGAAATAATTCTTATTGTCGAAATATTTCACCTTTTAAATTCTGAAAAAATCTTACTATTTTTCTACTCAATCTTCTTATTTTTGAAGTCGGTACCAGCCCAAACAATTGTATAAATAATATTTTAAAGAACTCACGTTCAAACCGACTTCAAAAATAAGAAGATTTAGTAGAAAAATATTAACATTTTAGCAGAATTTAAAAGGTGAAATATTTTGACAATAAGAATTATTTCATACTTTTTAGTGATTTTAAGAATGTTATTGCTTTTACTTTGGAAATCGGTTTCTATATTTTTATAAATATTTTTTTTATTGTAATTACGGCTAGTGCTGATTTTAATATTTGTTTTAAACGTGCGAGAAGCTTCGGCACGAATGGTCCGACTTGGCCGGATAAATATCACGGCCTCACAGAAAACCGGTCTTAACGCTTGCGTTGTGTATTTCTTTCAACAAACCTTTTGCAGTTTATTTGCATACTATATGTTTCCCGAGACTTCGTGCGCTCTAAAAGAAATCTCGAGGGAACCGTACATTTTGCCGCGATAAAAAGTAGCCTTTGCCATTCCCGTGGCAAAGATTACTAAATAGTAACTACGTAAGCCGTGGTCAAATTTATATAGGCTCCGAGGCCTATTCAATGCAATCAAACAAACAAACAAACAAACCTTTCCTCTTTATTATATTAGTATAGATATAGATTATTGACGCACGTGCCCCGTACGTTTCTATATATATTTTGTATACGATATCGCTTGTGACTTTGAGGACAAAAAGTATTTATTAATCCTAACATTCCTAACTGATTAGCCTACCTATTGTTAGATAAAACGGTGTCTAGACTTCTAGACTTAAGCAAAAAATGAAAAAAATATATAAATAAACAGCAATCTATTAATAATTTAGAAAGGACATCTGCCAACACACCTTTATCCTAATTAATATTATTCAATATTATAAACAAAAACGAAACTAAAACTAACTAACCGTTAGGTGTTTTGCCTATAATGGACAATAACAAAAAATAGCAAAATATTATCTGTCTGCGTCAATTAGTGTTTATAAATTATTTATTTTTAATGAAAAATTTCACCTCATACATTCTTCGAGTTAATGATGTAATAGCGGCTTAGTCTTATACTTTTAATATGTTATTCATATTATTATGATTTAATAAAGGTGTAATGCTTAAATCTACAACTTAATCAAGATTAATATTTACGTAAAATTAATATGTTGATTATTAAATTGCGCTCATGAAAATTTAAATTACTTAAGTATGTATTAATGCGGCAATTGATACATTAAAATAATTTAATATTAATTATTATTTAGATGTTACTATAAAATAAAATATAAATACATATTTTAAGTTTATTACAACAAGTTGATTGTAATATTATATAATATAATAAAGCAATAAAATAATTATTTTCTTTGTGATTTCTTAATATTAATATTATGTTTCACATTGAAGTAATGTAGTACATATGAAGAAAGTCTTGTAGTTCAATGGCTCCACTTTTTTAATGAGGGGTAAAAGCAAACAAGCTAATGAATCGCCTGATGGAAATCGCCCATGGACACCTGCAACACCATAGAGGTCACGAGTGCGTTGCCGGCCTTTCAAAACGGAATACGCTATTTTCTTGAAGGTTTGAGGATCGTATTGGTACCAGAAATACCGGTGGCTATAATAAGCTACATGTAAGTTCAATTTTCTAACCTGAAATAGTACAGACCACGGTTTTAAATTATCACAGCATTCGACTGTGCGTAATTCTGATGCGTTGGAAAAGTCACTTGACAGACAAGGACGGCAACGTTGTGTAAGTTATTAGTAGGGTCGTTAGTCTATACTTCTACACTAAGGGAAAATACCCATATCACGTGACCTTTTTAGGGGGGGAAGAGGGAAATATTAAGCTTACCGGATGGGGGGAGGGGGCTTAGGTTTTTGTCACAAAGTCAACAATTACTAGGAAAGATCGTGATCTTTTCGATGATTACGTGTAATATGAGAACGTTCCCTTTAGAAGTGTAGATACAACAACGACACAATTTTTAAATAACCCCCGAATCAGGGGCAAGGGGAAAAAGCAGTCAGCAAGCTGATGATAAATTATAGCTAAAAAAACACTCTCGATCATGTCATCTTTAAAAAAAAACTCTGTTTTCGTCGGAATTTTCGTAATAAAGAGGAAAGATTTATCTGTTTGCATCGAATATGCTCCGAAGCTAATGGTAAAACGAAGTAATTTTGGAGAAATTTGGCACAGACTAAGAGCAGATCACGGGAAAGGACATAGGCTAATTTTATGGCAGCAAAATGGTCACTACGTGATTTTTTATTGCGCGCACGAAGTCGCGGCCAACATATAGTATGCTGTACGTAATAAAGCGACGGACATTATACTACACAATGTAAACTATAAACTACTTACTGTCGCCAAACAACACATCGCCGAATAGTTCGCGAGCTAACATAGTGGCCGACACGAACGACTGGCGACCAGTGTCTCGTGATCTCTACCTAGTACCTACTTACCTAGCAAAAATAGTGATAAGAACGCAGATTTTTGACAACTGATAAGTTTTTTTTTTTATTTAAATATATGGCGTCGGCTCAAAACCATTTGCCAGTGTCAAGTTAGAAAGGCGGGAAATAGAATTTTCGTTTCAATTTTCAACACCGTATTCCTAAATCGTCAAGTCTAAAGTCTAGTCAATGTCCAAATAAATAGTCAATGCAGTCAATGAGTCAAGTCAGTCGATTCAGTAAAGTGGTAAGCTTTACTGAAAGATCCTAGGGAGTTTTGGAGGGTACACAAAATAGCACGTTTTTTGAAGTTGTACCACTTGCCCACACTTGTGCACGTTAACGAATATTTAATGGTTAATATTCTACCAAAATTACACATTAAGAACCGAAATAATACACATGTATGAAAGAAATATAAAAACTACAACGTCATTGAATTCCCCGGCAAAACTCAACTAATAAGGTAATTTAATAGGGAACATTCATTTGTTTTAAATCGGAAAAAATCCTATATTTTACGAAATGCAAAATAAATATGGACCGAAAATGAAAACAGTACAGTAATCACTTGCTAAATTAAACAGTTACAGGACTAAAAATGACTAAAAAACAACGATTTTTTTGCTATGATTGAAAAACGAAAATTACTGTTAAAATCCTTATGTTGTTTGCGACATTTTTGTTCAAACAATGATAAACATAAGCGCAGTATTTAAGTATTAAAATAATTTTGTATTTATCTTCATACATTTCAACTGCTGTGACGTCACTTGTGCATCATTTTTGTATAGAGCGTTTTTAATGCTCTCGGACGATATAACTTGTGTGTTAATTTTATGTATTTCTAAAACACTGCACACCTTCTTCCTAATAAACTGTGCCTTATATCATACAAAATTGTACTAAAACTTTTTGCTTCACGTGTTAATATATTTCACGATTCGCCTTTCTGTATTGTTTGATTATAAAAGATGCTGTTTATTCATGTACCCTCTTTTTTGATGTGCATTAAAATGTTAACATAATATATGTAAAATTCTAGTTGGTCGCCGTCTTGGTTCTTGCAAGTCCTTCTTATATTAGAGTGGTGATAACAATGATCAAGGACACTAATGTTGAATCTTCTTTATTGGTACATATGAGAGAGATGCTTAACACAGATACGTATTACATAATATGAAAGATGCTTAACATAGATACGTCTACACTATACATAGCCTTTTGGCTAACTAAATTATCTCGATAGGCTTCACATGTAACGTCTGTCAATAAGACATTGACATTATATACTTTAAATAACTACTTTAATGTGCAACACTTCTTAGCTCCACATGTTCATTTATTTGTCTGTTTGTGTCGTCGACATTGGACAGCGCGTAGCCGGGGAGCGGGCGTTGTCCCTAGAACAATGATCGCAGCGTCCGCAATAATGAGCCAAAGATCTGGAGCCGGGTTAGCGTGGTTAGCCGGGTTAACTAGTTTATATGGTGTGTGTGTTTGTATGAAGCAATAGATATTTACAATGGTTTGGTAACTTGAAATGGGGTGAATCGACGTAGTCTCTTATTATTTAAAACAAACCGGCGAAGTGGGCGAGTTGGACTCGCGCACGAAGGGTTTCGTATAAAACGGCAAAAAAACTAGTTTCTTGTATGGGAGGCCCCTAAAATATTTATTTTATTCGGTTTTTTAGTATTTGTTGTCATTGCGGCAACAGAAATACATCATCTTTGAAAATTTCAACTGTCCAGCTATAACGGTTAAGTAGATACAGCCTGGTGATAGACGGAAAGACAGACGGGCGGACAAAGGAGTATTTAACCCTTTGGATACGGAATCCCAAAAAAAAACGAGAATGAGCGGTAGTGAAAACTAACTTTAACCTGTTCTCGTTTGGATGTCAATAATATACCAATTGTAATTCGTACATACATCAAAATGACTTACTTTAATTGGTTATTGTGAACGCGGCTCATGCGTCATTGGTCAATTTTGATTTTTTTAACATTTCACTGTCTTAACGTGAATAGATTATAATTATTATATTAATACGTGACGCAAAATCTTTGAGTAGAATTTTACGAGGATTGTGCGAACGGAGGAGTACGATATTTGACACAATTAAAGTTTATGTGGAGAAAGGTGTGCAGAAAGCTTGTATTTAAAAGTAATGCTTAGAAATACATGAAATTTATGTAAATAACAACAGCACACACTACCTCAGATTATTAACACATACTACTAGTATGTTAGATACTCGTAGATATAATTTTGTTACATGTTGACTTGTACATTGTCGCAACATTTAAGTTTTTTTTTAATTTTTTTAATCTAAGAGGCATTAGAACCCTTATAAAGTTCAAACATAAGAATTATACGCTTAGATATGAGCTAATTTCGACCACCTCTAATATTAATTATATTATTTAACTAGGAATACGAAGATAATATGGCATTTTTGTTTAAAACTATGCATGCACGGTCTTCTTATCTGAGAGCGCTGTTGACCCAACAAAAAATTAAATATCTTTACCTAATGCAAATTTTCCTCTCAAACCACAAAAAGCCGCGAGAAGCTATTTTTACCTGAGCATTGGATAGCGATAATTAATAATTAACATTGGCAGTAATTAATTGTGTGACATTTGCCAAATTTGGTTGTCGTCGGTTATATCGCGGGCTTCAGCTCTATGTACGGTATTTGCGCCGCCATCTTTTTTCGCGCGGCCTGCCAAAGGAGTTAAATAACAGAATAAATTATACATTCAATTTGATCGTGGAAACAAATATACACTACCTTTTTAAACGTGCCGCAAATGAGCAGACAAAGCGCCTGATGGTTAGCGTTTACGTAGACACTCGCTGCACTTTATACATGTTATCAAAGTATACATAAATTGGGTTCGGGCTTGCACAATATACACATAAAATACTCTATTTTTTGTTATTTCTTTCAGAAAAGATGTTGAATTACAATTATTATTTTCCATTGATCGATTCCTGGAAACGATACAAAGATTTTAAGAACATTTGAAAATCCTATCCTAGAAATCCTAATCCTAGAAAAAATATAGTACTTACTGGGCTTTGTATGTCAAAGGTATTTTGTTATTGAAGGTAGTCTAAAAACATTGGGAATATTGGAAATTGTTGAACGAAAAATAAAACGATTCTTTATCGTCAAACTTCATAATAATATTTAGTTAAATGAAATGATAATAAATGGAAATTCTTTCATCTAGAAATATTCATTTAATTCTAATATATATTGATACACTCTATAACCTCCTTACTAATCAAAACATTTACACAACTACTTAGGTCTTTTCATCCGTTATTGGATGATTTATACAGTATTCTCCGAGCGAATTAACCACTCTCGAAATACTGTAGTGCCTGGGACAGTTGGTTTTCAAATGTTGTATGACTGCCCAAGCACATACGGTATTCTCAAAATGACTGGTCAATACGTCTGGGGCCAACCATGTGCGAGTTTCCTCACGATGTTTTCCTTCACCGTTAGAGCGTCCGTATAATGTACTTGAGATCTTAAAAAGTATCATTGGCACACGCCACAACGCTACGTATCGAATGGAAAAACTAGGCCACGGAGCTCAACATTTACACAATTGATAAGCTATATAATGTTTTGTCCTTGTCTGCCAAACAACTTTCTCAACGTATCTGACACGGACAAAATATTGTGTAGCTTATCCATTGTGTAAATATGTTTATTATTAAGTACATCTACATGTATTATTATTATTTTACCTGTATATGATATTTAAATTAAGTTATAATTATTATCGAGACCTGTAATGCTTAGAAATGGATAACTTATCTTTTCACAATAGGTAAAATAAATATATTATGACTTATGCACCTAATTACTATTAGATATTTTATTTTACTATTTGCAGATTTGTCTTCAGATAAAGTGTTACAGAATAGTTATTTTATCTCTACAATCTCTAGGTACGTCTTTAAGTGCCTTTAGAAGTGACTATCGGCCAATTTATGTAATTACTATCCCATAAAGTATCCCACGGGAACATTGTACTTTTTCGGAATAAAAAGCAGCACATGTCTTAATCGAGAGCCTAAACTGCTAACATAGCATATTTCATTAAAATCTGTTCAGTAGTTTTTGCGTGAAACAGTAACAAACATCCATCTATCCGTCCACTCATCCATCCTCACAAACTTTCACATTTGTAGTAACAGAAGGTAGATTTTAGTTTACTATCCGCTGAAATACTGCCCACCCCTTTACAAAGAAAAATTGCCCATATAGTAATTGTCGGTTATAACTAACTGCTTTTTTATTTACAAGAAACGTACTTTAATGCGAACCAATTCTACTTAAGCGATACATATGAAACAAAATCATTATCATTAAATAACAATCAGTAATCATTACTCAATATTCAATATTTTTTTTACAGTATAATTTGTATTAACATAAGTTGACATTACGCAGGGTCTGTATCATCATAAGGGACCCCGCGGCTTGTTTATTATGTTTATATAAAACCGACGTTTGTGGAAACCATAAAACTACCACACCGACAAAGAAAGGTCAAGACATTGGACATTGTATGGTTCGGTAAAAATAAGAAAGTGTTTTCAAGAAAAAATAACACACTGTGGAAAAATCGTCTCCAACAATGTGAAAAAATATGAAAATTATGATTTTACCACAGCAAAAACAATTTTCTAAAACCTAGCCTCTTAATCCAAAATTTACAAAAAGATGTGTTCAGGATCATTTTTCTGCTCTTGTGTAGCTCACTTTGTTTGTCTAAAAATACCCAAGGTAAGCAGATATCATGATATTAAAAATAATCCAACAATATAAAAACATTTGATTTGGAAAAACACATAAAAAATATATTATATATTATTTTGAATGCGTGGCAAATGTGTGACAATATTCGATCACTGTCTGGGCTTGTCAAATGTCAGTCCGTATTAGGCCGCTGTCAAATAATTTGTAAATGTGCCCTTAAACAAATTTATTTATCCTGATCGTAATCGATTCTAAATTTCAGATATTCACGGACGAATTAGGATTTTTTTTTTCAATTTTACTTTGAGGAACTCTACAACTATGGCGCATGAGCACAGATTAAAGAAAGCTAGGACCAGATACATACTAAATTTTCTATTTGAATGTACTTCTACAAGCATACGGTGTGTCCACAGTTCTCCTATCGCGTACACGGCAATAGTGGAAAAATATCGTGTTTGAAATATAAAAACTTATGTGGTGTGAGATTAAGAATTGTGTTCAGTTGTTGTTTATCATGACGATAAATAACAAATTATTTAAAATATTAAATTTATTTCCAAGGAATGTTTAAAATTTACAATATGAGAATATTAAATACAAATAATATCAAACATTAAAGTGGTTGTGTATCGTACTTTCTGTAAGAAAAATAATATAACAAATAAAAATATATCCTATTTTACCTATCAAATCTTTCATTTTCTAGGAGATGTCTTGCTTTATTATAAGAGCGTACATGACATAGTGAATAGACCCCCTGAGTCACACGCGTGATCGTGCAGATGCCGGGTTGTGGTGTGTACCAATTAGACTTTCTCAATAACCGTATACTGACGCTCGAATTATTTTAATTTACCCCCATATTCTATGACAACCCTGACAAAATTTGGATAATTCTATGAAAACGGTTTCTGTGTACGTAATTATATATTTTTATTCTGTGGCATATGAGCGTTTTCACATTATCCGATCCGGTATCCGATATAGGACCAATTAATGTGAAAGAGAGTTTTATTTCATAGAGTTTACTTGCCTTTGGCTATCGGATATCGGCTATCGGCATCCGATACCGATATCGGATCGAAAATGGGAAGACGTTCTTAGGTTGGGACTATATTGTCCGGAATCCGAAATAAAGCCGGGGAAAATTGAGAGCAGTAAAATTAGAACTCTGCGCTAATGTGTTCGATTTTCAACTCTATTGTATAAGTCAGACTCCAGAGTTTTACTTTCAATGCTCTGAATTTTCTCCGGCCTACCGGATTCCGGACAATACAGTCCCAGCCTTACAAGTGGGTTGGCGGATGTAGAGTAGGCTATTTTCGGACTTTTATATATAGAGTAACAGCATGGATGATGACGATGATGATGGTGACTAGTACATGATGTGCCGTATTAGGGGCCGCCATAAAAGTGTTAATACTTTAATAGTGCGCCGACTAGCGCTATTACACGCTTACAGTACATATTAGATGCAGATAAACTATGATGTGACGTCACAACTCAGTAATTACGACAAAGCTCTACATTTCACTTGTATAGTTTTGTGATAGCGAATGGTATGCTTCTAATAGAGCTTACCTGAGTTATTTATATTATGCTCTTTTTTACTCTAAGTTGACTACGGAACACTGTTCTGTGCGTGGCCTGACACGCACTTGGCCGGTGTTTTTTTACAAAATTTCACACTTCTATAAATTTACAATTTTTTCTAACATTTTACAATTCTTTTACAGCTACTTCTCATTCAATAATAGACCTATAATATAGGTCTTTTGTATATTATATTAAAGACAATGCCTCGAGACAAAAAGTGTCTTCACTTAAACTGCCCCACTTTTGGGGTTTATGTTTGACATTTGCTTTCGTTCACATTATTATCAGTCCGCATATAATTGACAAAATCTTCTGAAATGAGGATGGTATAAGTTTTTCTTGTACAAAGATTTTTTCTGCTAAATGAACGAACCCATCCTCAGTTTTGAAATCAGTGCATTCAATACAAAACTGATCTATTTATTTATAAATGATTTATCTGAAAATGTTCTTAACCCTTGAACGCACAGAACAATTAATTGGTATAATAGTAAGGCGCGGCGGATGATTGCTCTGTGCCATGATTCAGAAGGTGACGTCACCTGGCCATTAATACGTGGTTGCAAGTATGGCTGAAGCAGGTCAAATATGACCTATTATATAAGAGTCACTAGATTAGGACTTAGGATTAAATAGAATTTGAAATAATAATGAGAAATATTTTAATAAAGAAAAATTGATCTCAAAACAACAATCACTTAAAATATTTTAAAGTGACGCGGTGTCAAAGCGTGCATATTTTTTTACTACAATAATGAATACAACTCCAGTAAGTAGTTGATGTAACTGGACTACATTTCAACAAACTTTTGTTGTGATTACGATATTGTAAACACACGTGAAATTTCAGTCAATATATTTGATAAAAATAAAGTTTACACAAAAATGTACACTCGTTTGACTGTTCAGTAAAATATTATGTCAGTCTTGACATATTTGACAGATCCCAGCGCCACCTGTCGGCGTTTGTCGACCGTGTCAAATATAATGTCATACTGTCAATTATCGTCACCGGATTTCGACGAATGGTGATTTTGGGGTTAATTTCAAAAATTAACGGATGTAGATGTATCAAAACGACATAAGTTACTTTAAGTAGTCTACAATATACGATTTTGTCGTACAAATGAGTTATTACAGGTTATTGGTTTTGTGTTTTATCTTCAATTTTACACTCTTAAGTAATTTAAATAAAAACAATAATAATATTACCATCAGTACTATTTTTTTTTAAATAGTAAAATATCATTTATATATATACATACAACCCATTTGCTGCCACGCAGAATATTATTACACTATCTAAACCTTAATTAGAATTCAGAAGGTCCGCGTCATCTCTAAATGATGGAAACTGAGTGTCAGGCCGGACAAAACAATCGGATGAGTGTGTAGCCGGTGCAGACTAGTCTATAGCTAGAACTGACCTCACCCTTATAAATAATAGTGGTAAGGCAACCCCCTACACCCCTTAAGGGTAACATCTACCCTCCGGATCTCATTTCCAAATTGCATTTCCAAACTGATTCTCGACTTTACATCTACGACTGATCGTCGGGAAAGCCACCTTATTACAATGACTTAGGGTCACTATTGTATTGCTGTGGTAAGATCGAATTTTAGCGCTTACTGCTAAGGTCATAACCTAAGAAGGGGTGGTCTATACAAGCACTAACTCGTATAATGAGATATGATAACAGCTGGCCAGCCGGAATATTGATGTTCGAACTTAGAGCGCTTGTTTACATCGCGCTAATTATTAATATCAGACAGCTTGATTCATTCTACAACGTTCTATGAAATTTTGAAATTCTCTCCTCCTAAATGCCAGCTTACACCAAGACGCGACGCGGCGGGTACTTTTTAAGATAGTAATTTAAAATTGAACTTTATTCACTACACAAAATATACACGTTTCATTGCGGGAGTGGCGCCGCGCTACGCATCTAACTGCAACTCGCAATTCGAACTCTTGCAATGAAACGTGTATCTTACGTTTTTATAGAGAAATATGAAATAAAGTTTTTTTATCCGCTGATAAGCCAAGCTTAAAGTGACTTATTTATATTTGAACCACTTAAAAATAAGACGAAAAAAAAACACATTATGATTTTTTATTTCGTCGTACATCAATATATCAATAATTTCGACTCTCTTACGTCAGTCTGATTGGCAGTTTGGTACGCGTACCTACGTATAATTTTTGCATTGTTTGGAAATTCACAATTTGGTGTGTTCGAATCCCGGTAAGATAAATGTTTTTGTGATTCTTATTATTTCTTTTTCTTATAAATGTTTTTATATTTTATTGTTCTACTAAAACACCGAGCAAAAGCAAAAGCAAAGTACAGGTATATACTTTGCTTTTGCTTTTACAAGTATGGGGTTTAATGTTTTTTTACTATAATTTCAGTTTTTAATCCTTTTTCTAATGCACAAACCGCACTAGAGCGTATGTGTTATGTGCATTCGTATTTAGTTTGCACGACCTTGCTGCCCTCATGATGCACGCCGTAGACGATGTACAATCGGCATAAAACTGAGCACAGGTATTTTAGGTTACAATAACATACACCATCAATCCTCCTACTATTATAAATGTGAAAGTGTGTGAGGATGGATCGATGTTTGTTACTCTATCACGCAAGAACTATTGAATGCATTTCGATTAAATATGCTATGGTAGTATTTTAGTCTCTGCAATAAAACATAGGCTACTTTTTACCCCGAAAAAGTACAGTATTCCCGTGAGATACCCGATACTATATTTACGCGGGCGGAGCCGCGGGGAAAAGCTAGTAGAAAATATTTTTGTATTTGATGTAAGTGACTTAATTATGAAGATTGTTTACACTAATGTTGTAAAAAAAATACTCCAAATTTTTTGTAACTTTAAAATGCATCTACTTGCAAAACTACACATAAAATCTTAATTATTTTTTTCTTTTATCAACTTGTAATACCTAATTATTAAAAGATACTCAATTATGTCTAGTTGAAATAAAAATATAAATATAAAAATAAAATAGTAGGAGGATGGTGAGTATGAGAACATAAACGCACCAACTTCGGAGATATCAGAAATTTTGTGCACCACATTCGTAGCAAGTTACAGGCGTGTGACGACATCTGCGACTTAATTTGTATAGGGGGTTTTCACAGGACTCACAAAAATGCTTCAGAAAAACTCCAATATCTTAAAATAATTTTGAGTAGGTATACCATACTGTTTTTAAACTTTCTTATCTTAAAACTCAGTGCGCTATTCAAATTACTGGCAATATCCTATAATACTGCGGTGTGTACTATAGTGGATTCTTTTGCAGATTGCGCATTTTATATTTTTCTATTTTATAAGAAATATTATAATACTAGCATTAATTGCTCGCGGCTTCGCCCGCGTGAATTTAGGTTTTAAACTTCAATCCCCTATTTTACCCACCTAGGGGCTGAATTTTAGAAAACGCTGAAATACTTAACTCATTATTTTTTCCGTACTCAATTCATACGAAATATCATTCAAATATGTCCAAAGAAATAAAAGTTTCATACAAACTCTATTTTATCCTATTTTACCCTCTTGGGGGTTGAGTTTTGAAAAATCCTTCCCTAGTGGATGCCTGCGTCATATGAGAAATACGTGTGCAAAATTTCAAATTTCTTAAGGGTTTGGTTGTCTGTGCATTGATACATCAGTCAATCAGCTTCGCCTTGACTATAAATCAGCTGTAATTTTACTTTTAAATCGATTAAAAACTCGTAGACCGTAAAACTCAATTAATGAAAGACTGACGAGTTTATTAACTATCATTAAATAACTCGTATTAATATCAATAAAATAAAACGAAGATGAAGTATCATTATTATTTAGAAAATTAATAATGTAAATATGAAAAGTTATGCAAATCATCATTAAATAATTAGACCGTAGCATCTGATGATTACTTGTTTTAGACAGTGGTTTTTCTATATTTCATAGGAGATCGCGAACTGTGCCTTACGTATATAGAAAAATAATGTCAAATGTCACTCTCAGACTTTTTTTTACTTTTTAGTGTTCCGCAACCTGAGGGTAAAACGGGACCCTATCACTGAGACTACGCTGTCTGTCTGTCTGTCCGTCAGTCTGTAATCAGGCTGTATGTCCTTAACCGTGATAGCTTGATGATCTGATGCTTGTGATGAAATTTCTCAAAAATCTCATCTGAGAAAATTTAATATGTCATGTTTTCGGCATTTCTGTAGCCGCTATAACAAAAAATAATAAAAACAGAATAAAATAAAAATTTAAAGGGTAGGTAACATAATAAATACAATGAATTTGAGTTTTTGCCTTCCTGCACGGAACCCTTCGTTCGCGAGTCCGACTCGCACTTGGTTGGTTTTTATTATTTTCTTTTGCTTATCACTTAATGTACACGAAAATATATACGGTAGGTACTTACAATAAAAAACATTTTTTTTTGTTTTTATCTGTCCGTCTGTGAGTTTGTTCCGGATAATCTCTGAAACGGCGGGACCGATTTTCACGAGACTTCACTGGCAGACAGCTGATGTTATAAGGCGTAACTTAGGATACTTTTTACCCTCATCATCATCATCAAAAAATGTTTAATGCCCAAAGAAGTGGGCACGGATCAGCTAGCAGCTAGCAATTTATAACAAGAATTTTGGCATTTCGTAACGTAATGAGTATTGTAATGTGTTTTAGTTATAGCCCGGATAGCTCAGTCGGTAGAGCATTGGACTTTTAATCCAACAGGTAGAGCTTACGTTACTAATAATAAATAAAATAATGTAGCATAATAATAAATAAAAAAATTATAACACTAGTGGTAATCTGGTCTTAATAAATTTAATTTTAAAGGACTTAGGTCCTTTAAAATTAAATTTAACCGAGCTTTGCTCTTAAGAAACTCTAACTTAAGAAAAAAAAGAATCACAAAAATCCGAATTTCCGAACAACGAAAAAATTAACCAAACCGCCTGTACCTAGCCTTTTTATATTTATAAAAATATGTATGTGACACTTTAGAGACTTTTGATGTTGTCAAATTACATACATACATAATCGGACTGACATTATAGAGTCTAAATTATTCATATATTGTTGCACGGCGAAAGAAAAAACATATATAACTATTAACTTGAAAATGCGCGGTTTCCCAGGGATAAAACCTAGCTAGACCGATTTTTCTCCACCAAAACTCTCTGCATACTAAATTTCATGTAAATGCTTGCAGCCGTTGACAAGATTACGATTATATATATACAAGATTGTCTCGTTTAAAGTATAAGAACTTTATAAGGGTTATTCTGCCTCTTAGATTCGAAATAAAAAATGAAAATATTTTCTATTGAATTTAAAATATTGTCTAATGAAATAAAAATATATTATATCATTTAAACTAATGTTACACGCTATCTCAGATTAATAACTCACACTACCATGCGTTTGATACAATTCCGTCTGTCTGTCTGTCTGTCCGCTCTTCTAGCTTCTGTTATTATTTCTATTTAATTAAATATAGACGAGGTGTGTCGAAGCAAATACTGTCACCACTAAAACGGCCCCACTTTTGGGGTTGTTTGGGGTTATTTTGACATTTGAGGTATGGTGAAAACAAGATGGCGTAACTTTTTCTCGCACGAAGGTTTGCTCTGTCAAATGTACGTCATAACTCATAGCCTATCTTAATTTTGAAATATTTTATTTATGAGGTAAAAGAACCCTTATAAAGTTCAAACTTATAAAAATACTAGCTGTTGCTCGCGGCTCCGCCCGCGTAAGTATAGTATCCCTCGGGAACACTGCTTTTTCGGGATAAAAAGTAGCCTATGTTTTACTTCAGAGTCTAAACTACTAAAATACCGAATTTCATCGAAATCCGTTCAGTATTTTTGCGTGAAAGCGTAACAAACATCCACGCTTTCACATTTATAATATTAGTAAGGATAGTATAGTATAGTAATAGTAATAGCAATAGTAATAGTAATAGCAATAGCAATAGTAATAGTAATAGTAATAGTAATAGTAATAGTAATAGTAATAGTAATAGTAATCGTAATAGTATAGTATAGTAATAGTATAGTATAGTATAGTATATAGTAAGGATGAACATATATATGAATTATTATGGGCGAATTTCGACCACAGGGTGTTCTTACTAGGTTTAATGTTATGAATAAACTGAATATTTTGTAAACGTCTACGATTTTTTATGGAAACAACAAAAATTCATTAATAAACCGACGTATTGTAAATAGGAATTTGTAAACAATTTAAAAAAGATATCATGGCTTCATGGCATGGCAATATATTTCATATTTATAGCATGTTTCACCTTAATAGCAAACCAGCTGCTAATTATAATTCAAAAAATAAATTATATATTGTTTTAGAAACCATTGACAAGTCGTAATGAGCAAGAAACTTCGATTAATATCCTAATTAAATTTAAATAGTTACCAAAAGGTATAATGAATTTAGAACTACTAGTTTTTTCCTTCTGTTTGTTTACTTTATACCATGTGATGAGTAATGACATTTTGATAGTTAACATAGAGAAATGTGTCATAGAAAAGTATACAAAATGCCAAAAACTTTCGAACATTTGTACACTTATCAAGTGCAATTTGTCAAAGAATATTTAAATAATATTATAATCATTACTACCGTAACATACACGCCAGATCTATAGATTCTAATTTTTCTAAATATTCTTTATATCTAAATTATAATATTCTAATATTCTTTATATCTAAATAAATCTATAGATTCTAAGATTCCTGGATATATTTCATATTACAGTACGTATTAAGAAAATACATCTAAGTATCTTAGTCTGTGATAGTTCATACAAAAATAAACTTTATATTAACACTGGATGTTGCCAGCGTCTTTAGAAAAGTACCCCGTTATATGTCGCTATATTTTCATCAAAATTGGTTCAATAGTTTCGGAGCCTATTCAATGCAAATAAACAAACATACAAACAAATTTTACCTCTTTATAATATTAGTGTAGATAAAATATTGTAGTATGTGATGCCCCTGACCTCGACTTACACCGATTGTCAAAACACGACAATGTATGCACCATCCTGAACATGCTCAGCGCCAATCTGGACAGCCACCTTCTGCGGCACTGGGTCCAAGCACACGTGCCCGGAGCCCCAGAGGGTGGCAATACCTAAATTAAATGTCGTTTATATACTACCAATATTATGGGCTGTGCCTGAAATAAACATATTTTTTTTTTATTATTATTTATAATGGAGCCTGCAACTAGCCACAGAATATGTTAATATGCTGGAGTACACAACTGACTGTGGAGTGAACAAAATCTGGACTTACAACCTATTTATGGATCAAAAGTGGTTTTAGATTTTGACCAGTTTATGCCACTTGTCTCCCGCGTGGAGTATACTGTTGATACTATTGTCTACATAGGGACTTGATGTCCTTCCATTATGTCAAGGTCATTCTAGAGATGGACATTTTTTACAAATGTATGCCACTTGTCTCCCGCGTAAGCTCCTTGCTCAGACAATCGGTTTCTCGAAAACATCTGCAAGTATTACGATGAAATATATTAGGGGAAAGTTTTTGGGGAGAAAAATGACTTATCTAGCTTGTTCTTATCCCTGAGAACCTGAACATTTTTAAGCTACATTATATGTTTTCTCTTTCGTCGTGCAACATTAAATCGAAGACTTAAAGGAAGGACATATTTTTTACAAGTTCATGACACTTGTCTCTCGCGTATACTCCCTTATTATTGTTAAAACGTTGACACAGCGCCGGTCGATAGCTAATGCGGGTAGGAAGGGGTTAATTAATAATAACGGCGTATGGGTGATTAATGAAACTGTACCCTTCCTAATTTATAGTTGGACTTAGCCCCCCCCCCCCCCCCCCCCCCCCGCGCCGGCCGAAAGCAAACTAAATATCCGATACCTCGATGTCGAGTGTTGAGTGAACGGTCTTGATAATTGGATTTAATTTTGATGTGAAATAATTTGGTGGATAAGAATTCAGAACGTCTATCAAGTGTCAGTAAGGCGAAAATTGTAACTGAGAGCACAATCACCGTCAGATCCTTCCTTTGTACCACTTTTGAAAGGCTGGGACTATGCGATGCGAGATCCGGCGGGCCCGAAAAAAATCAGAGCACTGAAAATAGAGGTCTGCGCCAATACAATAGAGTTTAAAATCGAAGTGTCGAGTGGCGACCTGTCATATATGACATTGACATTTGACTCGACACTTATGAGTTCGATTTTCAGCTCTATTGTTTCAGCTCTATGCGCAGAGTTCTATTTTCAATGCTCTGAATTTTCCCCGGTCTACCGGATTCCAGACAATATAGTCCCAGCTTATCGGTCGAAAAGCGCTACAACGGGTCAGTCAGCGACCGTACATCAGATTTTTTTCTACAAGATAATTTCGATTGCTTTACCTAACGATAGCGATCTTTGCAAGCTTTCAGATTCAATTACTCACTTATTATCTGTTATGTGGTGGTGTGTGCGTGCGTTAAATATACTTTGTACTTAGGCACCTATATTATTTCCCCCCTTGGAAGTAGGATCAAAATTTACGTGTTTCTTTATCCTCCAATTTGAAAAAGATTCATCTTGTAACCACTAGATGACACTTCTGAGGCTTGGAAACTTTGCGCCAGTTAAACTTAGTTTATCTAGAATTTATGTGAATGATTCAGAAACCGGAAATTGACCTGATATGCTTCATTTCGCTTGACCTGTATGCTGTGTGCGTTTGTCACTACTCGCCGTGAAGAAGTCAACTACAATTAGTACGCCCCTAGTGGCAAACAATGGTAACTAATTAATGCCATAGTAGTGACAAAAACTAGCACACTGACAGTTTCCACTCTCCATCCTATAAATAATAACGATCAAAATGCGTAACCGCGCTACATTATTATGAAGACAAGTACGAGCAGTGTATTCGGACTTTGAAAATCTAATTACGTAGCCAGTACCCTTACCTCGATCGCTCCTTCGCGCCCCTCCTCGCCCGCCGATGTGGTCCACTTGGACCTGTATGTTGAATAAATTAGGAACACATAATATTAACGTTGTTTATTTTGTAGCGATTTAGATATTTTTTTTTATGTCGTAAAAATTTTCGCGAGAAATAAAATTATATGAAAGAATCGAGTAGAAATTACTAAACAGCGGCTGCGATATTTTAATAAGATTCGTTTAATATCTGGCTAATGCCCTTATTCGAACGACGATAGGTATTAATATGTAATATTGTGATTTTTATGACACCAAAAAACAACTCAAAGAGTTCTATATGTTATAATAGATTCTTTGGAATAAATGAAATGTTGGGAATTCATTATGACCGCAGTTTGCTATACCGAGCATTTAGGAGACCCATGCCCTTGTAGTAAAAGAAGATAAATGAGTAAGATAGCCAACATAAACACCAAATAAAATTATCACATAAAATTAACATAATATCACAATTCACACATAATAAAGATGTAATCAGCACCAAGCGGAGCGAGCCAAGTTTGTCCAAGCGCACGAATTATACATGGTGTATTAATACGGTGTTCAACTCTACTATTGCTAGTGAAGTTTTAATTCGATAACCCCCCCGCTCCTTGCCGCTCTTCCCGCTTCTTACCCCCCAACCCCCTCGCGACCCCTCGCCAGCGATAATGTATTTATGGACGATACCGCGGTCCTAATGAGCGCATACGTTTTATGTGCTCCTAGTACTTTGCTTTTAGGAGAAGTTAGTGTTGTTTAGATTAAGTTTTTGATGTCGGCATGTGATCGTAGATGTCGGCATGTGATCGTAGATGTCGGCATGTGATCGTAGATGTCGGCATGTGATCGTAGATGTCGGCATATGATCGTAGATGTCGGCATGTGATCGTAGATGTCGGCATGTGATCGTAAGAAAACTGTTATTTTCGTGATTTTCAAAAAAGCGACTCAGTACATCCTGGTAGGTTACGTTCTATAGAGCAGGGATTCCCAAGGGGGGTTTCACGGAACCTGCCGGTGTCGTGCAACAGTCTTCAGAGAAAAACACAAGCACCTGCAGGCCAAGATTGTATAAGCCCCAGATATACGCATGTATGTCAGGTAGGGTTCACCATCATCCTCTTGACCTGTAGGACAGAAAAACCGAACTATTACTAAAGAGATTTCTAAAAAGTTTGCTATGCATTATCTGGCGTAGAGTCCAACTGTCTAATACAAAGTTTTCAGTTTTTTTATCAAGGATCGAATGGAATCTCTCGTTTTCAGGGCGGTCAAAGTTTTCTGAAAATCTTTTTAGTTGAATAGTTCGTACACGTACGAGTTTCCCTTACCATGCTATTTTTCCCACGGACGTAACATTAATATTAGTGGAAATTGTATTTGTATCAATGATTTCAAAACTAAGGATGGGCTATGGCCTATGACGTACATTTGACAGAACAAATCTTCATACAAGAAAAAGTTACGCCATCTTGATTTCAACATACCTCAAATGTCAAAATGGCCCCAAACACCCCCAAAGGAAGGTACAGTTTCTGCCTGGACATGACTCGTCTATAATATATACGTGTATGATTTGTAGACAAAAGTTTTCCCCTAGAACGCCGACCTGACTTACGAAATTACCGTTAATTTTATACAGGCCAACCGAGGCCCAAGTATTAATATTAGCCTACTAGGCTGTTAGCCTACCTAAGTACTACCTAAGTGGGTTTGCTACTTGCGCTAATTTTAATTATAAGTGATAATGATTAAAGCCATCACTGCCACGCAGCTGACCTCTCACACCCTTTCAGACGACAGGGATGGATGATTTTTGGATGCGGTATTTTTTTCGGTTTTTTTTTTTTATTTCAGTATTTTTAGGCTGATGCTGATATTATGTAGCTTTCGGATTTGACAAAATTGTAGTTTTACATTGAAGTTTACAGTTCTGGGGGGTCTAGACTCTAGACAGTCCAACGACCAACATATTAAGAGGAGGAATATTGTAATTATACATTTCTTGTCACTGATATATTTGCACCTAGTAAATACATTTTTTAATAGTATAAACTAAAAAAAAATATTAATGGCCAAACTCTTTCATTTGTTTTTCCATTTATTCGCTAGAGAGTATTAAAAGCATGACATGTGCAGAGTACACACGGCAGAAGTAAAAACTTCATTCATCATTTAAACTCCAAAAATAATCTCATCGTGCCTACACCACATCAAAAAGAATAAAAAAAATACTTTTGTAGATACACTTAGCGCCTTGTGTGTATTGAGCCGTAATTTAAACGTTTAAATTGCTATGTAAGAAGTATAAGTAGCTTTAAATCGAAGGTGTTATATCCAAAATCGTGTCGTGACGCATATCGTGACGTGACGCGACCTTGAATTTCACCCTCATCGGCGCAAAAGCTTCGGCTGAAAAATTCGCCGCTTCACTTGATAAATCCTTTAGCACCTGAACCGTAGTAGGCGACATTAGTATCTTATTAGGGTACCGTAATACACAAGGAACCCTTATAGTTTCGCTCTGTCCGTCCGTCAGTCTGTCTATCCGCGCTTCTAGCTTCTGTAATTAGAAATATAAATAATAAGTTTCCATGCTGATAGATCATACTAAAACCTCTTTAGAGTAATTAATTTGAACGAAATCGGACTTTAACTTTTGAAAATATGTCTATTACGCGTTGATAGTAACGGAACCCTCCTTAAACATGTCCTGACATGCTCTTGGTTAGGTTATATATATATTATAAATTGGCTTTAAGCGTTACCTTAATTTTACGCGACTACGGCGAATCCAAAAGGAAGGGTAATGATTTTGACAGTCTATGTACGTATATTATGTTTGTTCCACCCTAGCGCCTAAACTACTAGTCCGATTTTGATAAATGAGGTGTCAATTGTTGCATAATATAGCAGTAATAAAAAATAGAAGTATCAATGTCTTATTGACAGATGTCACAAGCACAGCCTATCTATTTCAGTTAGCCAAAAGGCTATATGTAGTGTAGACGTAACTGTGTTAAGCATCTCTCATAATTAATACGTCAAGCATCTGTCTCAGATGTACCAATAGAAAAGAATATCACAATTGTTGCTGTATTATTATCATCACCACTTAAGCGTAAGAAGGATCTGTAAGAACCGAGACGTCGCAGCCCACAACATCAACAGATTCGTAATAATAGTCCCGGGTAACATAGGCTTTATTATTTACGTAGTTGGATTATAGTTTTTATAACATTTTCAGTTAATACCTCCTTAAAACAAAAGTTACAGTTACGCGAGATTACTCCCATCATGTAAATGATATACATACCTATTACATTTATTAACGATGATGATCGTGACGAATTTACTCCATTAGAAAGTTTTTGACCCGCTATTTCAGATGCAGCATTCTCTCAGGCAATCGTAATTAAAAAATTAGTTTCACACTTTTTAATTGTGAATTATTATAACCATTATAATCATGTGATTTTCTTCGCAATCGTGTAATAATAATATTAATATCTATGGACGCTTCACACCACGTCAATCCGGTCCCGAGGTAAGTTCACGAGGAACTTGTGTAACGGGTACCAGACAACGGAAATATATTAAATACTTTTAATACTATACATATATTTAAGATTTTATTATAATATTATACATATATTTAATACACATCCATTATCCAGGAACACAGAAAATCTTTTTTTTTGTTCCTTCGGCGGGATTCGAAGTCGCGACCCCCGGCTTGAGCACCAACACGCTCCACCACTGAGCCACAGAGGTCGTCGAATCATGTACATCACATACGTACAACATATACCAACCAGCTGTGTTTCCCACATGCAAATTGACACTTAGAAATTGCTAAAGTTTTTAAGCTATTCTCATTTTTAACTGGATTCCCTATAAGGCTGGCAACATCTGGAGGAAGCCAAAGGCGACTCTTATATACATATAATATATAATATATAAAATTCCTACTTACTATTATTAATGTGAAAGTTGGTGAGGGTGGATGGATGGATGGATGCTTGTGACTCTTTTCCGCAAAACCTAACTTAACGGATTTGTATGAAATTTGGTAGTAATTGATGCCCTGGATTAACACGCTAAGTCATCAGCGATTGTGAAGTTAGAGTGGCTATGATATAGAAGGCTCACTTTGCATCGAGCGACAGAGACAAAACAAGCAAATAACGTATCTGACACTTATTAGAAGATTGTAAAACAGTCGAAGAGATGTTTAATACTTAATTAGGGCACAGATTAAAAAAAAAAACAGATAAACAGCTTTCGATTTGATTGCACTACTACAAGCATTCGGTGTGTCCACAATTGTGTGGAAAAATCGTGGACCGTCAACGGTTTCAAATTTGGATCGATTTGGATCGTTCTATGAAATCTGTGTCTCTGTACGTAAGTACATTTTCTACTCTGTGGAGCTAGTAAGTACTTTGACATAAAGTCCATACAGTTTCTGTCAAAATCTCTACTAAGTTACTCCTAAGTAGGCATTAAATGTATTTGAGTGCGGCCCGGCCGTTAGTCTTGTAAAATAACAAACAACTAGGTATATTTTTTTATTAAAAACTATAGCCCGACTATATAAATGATATGTTACCCTGGTTATTATTACGAGTCTACCTCATTCATAAAAATCAGACCATTAGATTAGGCGCTACGGTGGAACATACATACATAGATACATACAGATAGATAGATAGATACATACATACAGACTACCAAACATACATAGACTACCAAAATCATTATCCTTCCTTTTGGCTTCTACGTAGTCGGGTAAAAATAAACTGTCCCCTCCATTATTCGCGGCTCCCTCGGTTCGGCTCGGCCTCGGTACGTCTTGAGCCAACTTCCTATAATTAATTACACTCATTATCATTATTGTTCGGAAGGCAGTTCTGCTCCTTAATGAATTGTTCGCCTCCATCATTAATTAGTTTATTATAATAAGAAGAGATTAATCAACTTTTATCTGATTGTCGCTTTTGTTTTTAGCTTGCAAATGTTTAAAGTTCGCGTAATGATTTTAAGTTGGATGGAAATTAAGCATTTTTCGTTTACACTGCGACTTGTGACACTTGTGTGTGTGACTTGTGTGATATTGTAAATATTGCATTTACTTCCCGACACATTTTTTTTGAAATCTCGCATCTTATAAAAATGGAATGCAGTTGCATCTCGCTAAAACTCGAGAACGGCTAGACCGATTTGACTAATTTTGTTCTTGAAATAGTTGTGGAAGTTCAGTTCAGGTTTAAAGGGTGAAAAAATATTGGAAGATTGCTGGTATCTGTTTGGTTGTAGGTGTAGGTGAAGTTTTATATTGTTAAGACAAAACAACGTGTGTCGGGACAGCTAGTAATTTAATTAAATGTGATTTTAATGTTGACATGCTTACTTCAATAATTCCATGAATGTCCTACGCTTGTCCCGAACAAGGAACATTTTCATGATGTGAAACGAGTGGCAACTGATGACGCGGTGCTGTTTTTCCTGGCCTATCCTACTAATATAATAAATGTGAAACTTTGTGAGCAGCATCCAGGATGGATGGATGTTTGTTACTCTTTCACGCTAAAAACTACTGAACGGATTTCGATGAAATTTGGTATGGTAGTAGTTTAGGCTCTGGATTAAAACATAGGATACTCTTTATCCCGAAAAAATACAGTGTTCTCGAGGGAAATATTACTATATTTACGCGGGCGGACCCGCGGGCAACAGCTAATTCTATACATTTTTTGTAACCTTCAGTGTCAGTTCACACCGAGACCTTGGACGAAAACAGAGGGGTGTTATGAGTTTGACTTGTGTGTCTGTGTGTCTGTCCGTGGCATCGTAGCTTCCAAACGGATCGAGAGTGTTCTTGGCTATAATTTATCATCAACACTCATTGCTTCGCAATGCGTGGGCTGCTTAAGTTTTTAAATTTTTTTTTATTAATAAAGCGATTCATAATTTAGCTTTTTACTAGCGCGATAGCTACTACCGCTGGAAACATTTTTGGCTCTTTTAAACGAAAAGCCAACCGCCGTAAGATACTTTGCAAGATTTAAAACAAAGATAACACATAAAAAACGAACGACGACGAAACAACTTTGTACTATTAGGGAATTTAATTCATAAGCAGGTTGAGTGTACTCATGACGGCATGCTGTCACAATACAATTATCAACGACATGTCAGTTTGATATCATATTAATAACTACGAACAAATTATGACAACAGTCAACTGCTTATGATTTAGATTCCCCGATTGTGTACAAGATTGTCCACGTCAACTCTCCATTAGATGTTTCAAAACACAGTCTATAATGAATAGAAGCCAGAGTTAGGGCATCCATTACTACTGTTAATTTTTAGCCCAGAAAAGTTGCTACGGCGATCCAACTCGGGGGTATTACGTACGCGAGAGTGGAGTATTCTTCAGTGAAAAGTATTCGCAAACTGCGAACATAAAATAGACTAGTTGACTGATTTTGATTGCATGAATGAATAGTATTCTTAAATATGAGTAACTTCTCAGAGGAAACGGTATATTAAATATCAATATTTTCAAAGACACAGCGATTTGTAAGTCTCGTGAGAACGCTTATCGGCTTCATACAAAAGTCTAACGTCACGCCTTTTACACGTTGTATAGGTATATAGGTCGGAAGAGCATACTTCCTAATATCTCCGAAATTATTCCTTTTAAGTTTATAATTACTTTATTGAATATTTTTGTATTTCGTGTAAGTTAACTAATAAGCAGGGTTACACTAATTATGTAAACGAACACCCAAGTTTTTTATAACTGAAATGTACCTATGTCTAATTACAAAACTACACATAAAAATCTGTATTTTTTATTTCTGCAAAAAGCCAGAAGTCTCAACTTACTTTTCCTGGTATAAACTCCAACACGAAAGACACTTGGTACTGACTACCTATCTCAAATAATCATCAGGTTATCAAACTTATTATTTGAAATGGCTTAAGAATTTGCCGTTGCTGAAATATAAAATCAGTTTTTTTATTAATCTCCAAGACAAAAATACAAATTCTTTTTTTTTTTTATTCTTATTTATCATCAGAAGCCCTGTAGGGGCCAACCTGTATTAACAAAAATTGGTATAAACTAGCGCACTTTGAAAAAAATAAAAAAGTAAGATACAGTTTAACACCTTCATTGCGTTGGCCTTACTGACAGTTGGAACTGTATCAGGCATTCTAGACCTGGGCCTTCAGTCAAGATGCATTCGATAATTTCGAAGGCAAAGTTCGAAATCAAAAATGTATGGGATTTAACATAAGTCATCGCTAAGTGACATGTCGCTTGCGATGCCTTATGTGAAATCCCTTACATTTTGTTTTCGAACTTCGCCATCGAAATTATTGAATGCAACTTGACTAAAGGCCCTGTTTGTAAACCTTGAATCTGTTCTGATCGGCATGCATAAGTTGATATGCTGTATTTATGTATGTGTAATTTACTTGCTGGAGGTAATCATTTCAATTTATTTTAATTTACTGACAGATTTTCAATGAACTTGTCAACATACCTACCTCTTGAGCCGTTTTCAAATCGGATAATAATTGAAAACATGTAACAAAACTTAATAAAAATAACAGATCTTTTCGACCGTTATGTCCGTGTATAGAACGGATGAATTATCGATAAAATTTTAGTGATGTGCAAATAAAACAACGTTAAAATAATATAATTATTAACGTGATAACGTCTTATAAATCGATGGAGCTGGCTGCACGCACGAAAAAACATGACTCATGCGTTACCTGTTACCCGTTATCGTTACCAAGTACCGTTAACAAGTACCAGCGTTACCTCGCATCGCATTATTATTATTATTATTATTGTTGTTGTTGTTGTTGATGTTGACGTTGTCGCGTTCAACTATCGTCAGTGAACCGACTTTACAGACAACCGGTATTTTTATTTAAACTTAACTGATTACATACTCTTTCTATAAGAATAATTATTAAAAATTAACAATTATTTCACTTTTTAATTACTGCATCATTCCCAGTAGACATCAAAAGCATCCTCCTAGACCGCTTCATGATGACGAAAACAATGTTATGTAACCACAATTATTAATTTAAAAAAAAGTACTTTAATAGTATTACGAGCATATTATAATATTATAAACTTAGCAATTCAATTATTATTGATAAAATCGCATTGGTAGTCGTATCTACTTATTCGTACTTAGGTAGTCGTATCGTGTTGCAATTGCAATTAAGCTCTGCATGAGACTAACTGTCCTTAAATCTAGTGCGGCTATCAGGTCATCGAGTATAAGGTCGAAAGGACCTTTTATCCGCACTAGATGAAAAAACATTTTCCCTGTCGGTATCAGAACCAATTGATCCGATACGATTTTTAATGTAAAAAGTTACATTATTTAACGAGACAATTATATAACAGTAACTGTCTCTTTTCTACTCCTAAGCAAACCGAAGATATTTTTCGCGCACCAGCGTTAGGAACAGTATTTTCTATGCCGCTCCAGCGGCTAGTTCACGATCGGATCTATTAGACCTGATAACTCAATGAACGTGTTAATATCGTGTTGTTAGATCACACTTCGTATGTTCTGTGGAAAAATTAGTCATAAAATTTTTTTCAATGCACAAAAACTATTAAGGTTTAAGACAGGTACTTGAGCAGAACGTGAACAGTGATAATCTTAATTCCGTATAATAATAGCAATTGATCTCTTTAATCATTCGTAAAAGCCGCCTCCTAATCAATTATTTACCCAAAAAGCAAGTTTAGGTCGATCCAAGTTGGCCGGGTTTAAAGTAGTGACGTCATATAGTTATTTAGGTACATATAGCTCTAACTAGTTTACAGATTATTTCTAGATTTACACGAAGAACTTTTGCGAATAGATTTCATGTGCTTAAATATGCAATGTTCTGAGTATTGGTTTGAAGATTTGCATCTCAAATATTGATCTGTTGAAATGAATCACCTTAAGTATGTTCGATTCAATGAAATGAGATTAGGTAATGTTGAGAAAACGTATTTTACTGGCATGACGCTTTGATGAGACCGATCTTTTGCCGCAGGGCAAAGTCCAAATTTCTATTGCCGATAGAAAAGTTAAAAACTATAACCCGACTACGAAAAATATAATTATAGCCTATGTTACCCTTACTATTACTACGACTCTATTGACACCTCATTAATTAAGATCGGATCAGTGTAGGCGCTACGGTAGAACAAACATATTATATACATACATGCATAGTATATACACAGACTGCCAAAATCAAAAAAATTAAGAATGTGAATGCAGCTTTCGTGGCGCCTCTAAAACATTTTCCTAAGGGTCAATTCAAAACGAAACGATACGCGACATGGCACCGCATTTTTAAGAAAGTTATTCAAAATTGATCTTTATCCATTACACTAGAACAGTGGTCTCCAATTAGTTTCGCTCGGGGTCCGTTTTAAGAAATGAAATGACCATCGAGGTCCGCGCATTTTATTTATAAGAAAAAATATTTATTAAACAAATGTAATTAAGGAAATAACAAAGGTATTTTGTTATTTCCTTAATTACATATGCGAAAAATGACATTGTTTGTTGCGAATTATATCTGTCTGAAGTTTGGAGTAAATTTTATTATTTATTTATATCGGAAGTAGTCTTTAGTGTAAGTTACTGTGTTCTCGCGGTCCGCACAAAATGTGTCGGCGGTCCGGATGCGGACCGCGGTCCGCCATTTGGCGACCCCTGCACTAGAAGATACATGTTTCATTGTATGAGTTCGAATGTTAAGTTGCAGTACTACATCTTTATACTAGACCGCCCGAATCGGCGCACGTACACATACTAATGCCCGCTACACACCACAACGATAAAACTGCACAGTTCGGTCACAGTAGACGTATACAGTACTGCATCTTCATACTAGACTGCCCGTATCAGCGCACGGACCACATACTAATGCCCGCTACACACCACAACGATAAAACTGCACAGTTCGGTCACAGTAGACGTATACAGTACTGCATCTTCATACTAGACTGCCCGTATCAGCGCACGAACCACATACTAATGCCCGCTACACACCACAACGATAAAACTGCACAGTTCGGTACAGTAGACGTATACAGTACTACATCTTCATACTAGACTGCCCATATCAGCGCACGGACACATACTAATGCCCGCTACACACCACAACGATAAAACTGCACAGTTCAGTCGCAACTCACAGTACACAGTACTACACCTTCATACTAGCCCGCCGAATCGGCGCACGCACACATATTAATACACTACACACCATGTCAACTGTGGCCGAACTGTGCAGTTTTGTCATTGTGATCTGTAGCGGCTTTAGGAATCAAAAAGACTTACATATTAATATTATAATGCACAATACGAAAAGGCTTAAGTGCAAAATGACAAGTCATATCATAAACTCCCAAAATTTCGTTTGACAGCATGATTGGTAAGGGCAGTAAAACATTTATCCTTACGAAGCTAAGATGATTTCTCATTTAAACTTGCTTTTTAGAGGGTATAATTTTTGGTAATCATTCAATGTACCGACCGATATTTTATAATTGAGTTATCGCTGAGATCTTGTAGATAAGATGGAAATTGTTGTTGTATAATTTAGTAGGTACTGGTATGTATGAGTGAGTATATGTCCCGTAACAATGTCTTATTTTTCCTTCGGATCGTTATAAAAAATATGAGGCAAAATTTTTAGGATTCCGTTGGACCTACTAGAGTTTCGCTCTGTGACCCGTCCGTCTGCCCTTCTAGCTTCTGTAATTATGAATATTAATGGATGAAATTTGGTAGGCATAGTTATAGATTGTGTAAAGATCTCAGTTTCGGCATCATAATAAATATAAATATTTTTGTATTTTAGGGGTGACTCTCCATACATGTGAAGTGGGGACGAAAAATATTTTTTTCATTTTAACACATCGTGTGTGCCGTGTGGTACTTGTTTCAAAGTCAACTATTTTCGAGTAATCGCTCTCCAAAGTGTTTTGTAAGTTGGTACCGCTTGATTTAAACTTGTATGTTTTTATACTGCTATATCTAAGATGGTAAAATCTCTATGAAAATAATTTTTGAAGTAATTCAAAGAAAGCCTATATCGAGTTAATAGTAACGGAACTCTCCTTAGGCATATTGTGTTGAACTCCTGACATGCTCTTAATAATTTTAAATAACCTATTATTTATAATTATTAACTGTAATAAATTAAATTAAATTATTATTAATTCAAAATAATTAGAAGTGCATCTTTTCTTTATAATTTACTGTAATACTTATTATACTTTTTTGTGCATGGATTACATTAAAAAAGTTACAACGACACGGAATACCTGCTCGTATTAATTACGATTCGGAAATAACGTAACTATTTGAAAAATCGGGTTATTCCGATCTGTTACCCCAATGAATCTGCAGTGAGGTGAATATTAGGTAACGTTTGCCCGAAAATTTTACCTAGCCGTACATTTTAATATTTTTTCACCTAGCTAGTGAGAATTCTCCGACATAGGTTTCCTTCTGTAGGGTGGATTTTCGGAGTAACAAATCGGATTAGCTGGAAAAATCTAAAGATATCAAAAGATATCTTTGATAGCTGAAGTCATGAAGTCTGTTTGTATATCTATGTTCAAAATTCCAATTCTCGTATTTGACTTTCAATGAATTAGAAATGAATCGTCTTGATATCAATAACTATTTTAGATTTGGATCACTTAAAAGTCAAAACGCGTTTAACGTTCGTTTGACGTTCATGAGAATACGATTTTACCACAGATTTTAGAAAGACGTACAGATGAACAGCTACATTAGCTTTCGATTTGATTACACTACTACAAGCGTACAGTGTGATTGTGTGGAAAAATGTCCTCCGTTGAAGAGGATGCCAAAAATTTCAAATTTGGATCGATTTTTATCGTAAGTGTATAAATATATTTTACTCTGTGATTTTGCTGTTTTAGCACATCGAGATTACATCGAAACTGTATTATCGGTAGTCTGGAGACTGTTGTCTTGGATTCCCTTAATGAGGTGGATAAGGCTACAGCCTTATTCACCTCCAAGGAAAGGAGTCCAAGGTAAATTATGACAGAGAAGAGTAGTGACAAAAAAGAACCTGGCTAAACCTGGCTAAACCTGGCCGGCCTGTGACCGTCAGCAAGCGGGCAAAGCGCACGATTCATTCTTTATAAAGAAAAAAACGTTTTTGCTTATTAAAAAGTCGGCAAGTAGAAGACTTGAAAATTTTTGCTGTATCGTTATGTGGACGCATGAGAGGTTTTGGTTGCGGGATGCCTATTTTTTTCACCAAATGTAAGAAAATAAAATTTTATGTAAAGATCCACAATCCTGAATCGAGCTATCGAAGTTTTCTAGTTTTCTAAGGTCGGCACTATTATACGATATCTGAAACAAGTGGGCTTCGGCCTGACCGAGCATAGCACCTCGCTCGGTCGGAGATCTCCCTTTGGGGCTTCCACTCTTCCCACATTGGTGACCCTCGACATAACATGCTCCTTCTGGACATCATCAGCATCACCCCTCCGCACCACGTCAGACAGACTCCGCCTCAACGCACCGCGGCCTGGCCGAATCCTCATCGGCTTCAACGGACACTACACGGACCGGTCAGCAAGCAGAGCACGAAGCATCTCTCCTGGTCAGCACGTAGCATCAGCCCAGCACGGCCGCACAGTTCCTCTTCCACTGGGAGTCTCCACTGGCACCTGGCGACACAAGCGTAAGACGCATCGAAGATTTCGACCTCTGGTCTTCGGGGGGGGGGGGGGGGAGTGATGTGACGGACCAATTAGCGCCACAATCCTGAATCGCGCTATCAAAGTTTTCGAAGATCGGCACTACATATACGATATCTGAAATTCATACAAGTGGGCTTCGGCCTGACCGAGCATAGCACCTCGCTCGGTCGGAGATCGGATTTGGGGCTTCCACTCTTCCAATAAACTCTTTAGACCTTTGTTAAGTTGCAGCATAACACAATAAATGAACAACTTTACCAAAATAATAATTCAAAAAGACCTTTATAAAAACAGAGATTCCCATGTTACCGATATTCGGAAGCGATTAAAGTTACCAAAATTTATAAATATGTTTATTTGGCTTAACATTGTGATTTGTTTGCAAATCAATTGAAATATATTTATAGTTAAATTACACGAAAATAACTTTACTGTCGCTAACGTTCTTGCCATTTTGAGACGGTTTTCTATGAAAAATATCGTGTACGCACAACTCCATTATACCCCTCCGGCTCCATCATCAATGAGTCATTTTAAATTAGATGTTTGTATAATAAATGGCGTAGAAAAAGAGATAAAAGCTATTTTCACTATTCCAACTTCTTGTTAATTGATTCGATAAAAGTTCTAGCCCTAAGTGGTATGTTGATAGATATTTCACTATACATACTTTTGAACCCTTTCACTCCTTTAGAGGATGAATTTTAAAAAAAAATGTAAAATGCGTACTTAATAATTTGCATTCATTGCCTCGTATATTCAATTTCATGTAAATCGGAATAGATTATTGAAATGTATTAAAGAGATTGAATCTCAATTTTCATTGAAATCTGTGCAGATTCAAAGATTTTCCATGCAAACTTTCAACTCCTATTTCAACCCTTTAGGGATGATATTTTTCAAAATCCCTTCGTAGTGTGCGTCTACTTATAAATCAACCGATCATCGACCAAATCAAACATCTGTATGTCAGTGGGAACATCTCCTTTTATGTAAATATAGATTTATTTAATATTTGTATACATTGTATGCGATATACAAAGATGTATTACTTGAATGTCAATGCTAGGTTTCTTACATGATTTCTATGCAGTTTCTGCATAGAAAATGCGTTTTTAATCCTTCATATATTCTAGGGTATTCAAACAGCGAAATGCCTTGGAAAAGCTGTCAGCTCCCGTGGCACCTATTGTCTAGTTCGAGAGCTGCCGAATCCATGTATCTACATCGGACTCAACGTGGAAAACTTTTTCCATTTTTACCAAAAATAATTTTAAGATGAGTAGAAACTGCACCTTTTTTTTTATATAAAGTGAAATTTTATTAGTTTTATTTATTGAAAGCCGATTTCACAATCGCCTAATTAGCATAGATAGACGTATATATTATAGACGAGGCATGTTGAGGCAAAAATTGTCTCCACTTAAATGGCCCCACTTTTGGAGTTGTTTGGGACCATTTTGACATTTGAGGTATGGTGAAAACAAGATGTCGTAACTTTTTCTAAAAATAGGTAAGTACAAAAAAAAATAATAACTACTCCAAAACTTAAAATGCTACAAAACAAAGAAATCTCCCAGGTCGTCCCCACCAGGCAGAGTACCTAGAAGGCTCAAAGAGTTTCCTCGCTGGATTGCGATACTTATTCTATGGGCCAGGTAAGTGCCGGCTCTGGGGTCTCGGGTGGCCTCAATGAGTTTTTTGGAGATTTCTCTGAAAAGTTTGTGCGCACCCAGACCCCATGTATATATACATTCTTGTATGATGATTTGTTCTGTCAAATATACGTCATAGCCTATCTTTAGTTTGGAAATCTTTGCTAATAACTGACGAATAGATTATCCGGAAGTTTTGTCGCTGCTTAATATGCGATTGTGAAACAGGCCCCTAATGAGGGTTTTTAAATTCGTGACATCTGACAGCCTTTTGACACGACAAGGACCGTCGTGCTACCAAGCGGCGCCTGGTGACAGCAAATGAATCGACAATTCTTATTGACTGTTTTTGATACCACTTACGCCACCAGATGACGTTTTATGTGAGTTGGGTGTGGGGCACACCATAACGGCAGAAAAAATATAAAAACCCTCACTATTGTCAATTCGTCTTGACTCATATATATGCAAAAAATAAAGGGGATTGACACATTTTTTTATTTTCGATAGTAAAAAAATTTAATTATTTAAAAATGGAATTGCGATATCTTACACGGTCGTACCTAAATTTAAACTAAGGCTCGTATTTTGTACATGTTTTCTTGCGTAGAGAAATGGTCTTTGGTCGAAAAAAATTTGTCTAGAAGATTCATAATATATTAGAAAGTATGATTCAGATACATAAAAACTAAAGTCAAATTTCTGTTCCTTACGTTAAATAAATCTTGGAAATATTTCATTTTCATCGTTAACACTGCAATGTTTCCGTTTTGTGCGTACGTTATTTATTTTTTTTCTGTAACATTTTATCAATGGTAAAGTACCTATATTACGTATGTATTTTGAATAGATAAGATATGATGATAATTCTATGTTGAGATATTGATGCTTTCTTTGCAATTAAGTATCACTCAGTTTATATAACTTATAAAAATCTGCAAATTTTCTGTTTTAAGAACAAAAATGGACTCTGATCGTAGATAACACATTTTTATTATTTATTAAAAAAGTATTCCAAATTTCTGGTACTTTTTGAATATTTCTTGCAGAACGTATTTGTAACACAATACTTTAAAGTGCCTGGTTAGTAGCATTTCAAGTTCTTTGTAGCATTAAACTGTAAAGAAAGAGAATAGTGTACTTTTTCCAATTTAATTTATTTTTCACGCAGAAAAGATTTTTTTTCCTTTTTCTATGAAAATATTTTATGTCCGCGTATAAAGCGAAAACTACATTTTCCCACTCTATAACGAAATAAAATTTCGAAAATTTCACGTAGAGTTCGGTAAAATATGAATCCATTTTCGTACAGGCCATCAACGGGTGACCCTATTCAAAACTAGAAGGCTTGAAGTAGGAATGGCCCAGTAAGGTGCCGGGGCCCGATCGGTCGCTAATGCATTGTCCAGGCCCGGACACCCCCGAAAATATAGCGAAAAAACCGACCCCCGCTGCAGTTAATGTCCCCCCACCGCGCGCTGAGGTTCTTTTTTTAATACATAACTTTTTTTCAAGATGCATTTTTACATGTTTCGGCCTAAAACTTTACACACCCAGAAACGGTAGCGACAGACGCGGTAACGCCTCTCGCCAGTTGGATTTCTCTTTCGCTCGCCATACGAGCGCGTGCCGGCCGATAGTGGCGGGAGCGAAACGGCGCTACCGAGCCCGCTGTTGCTTCTTAAACGAAGATTAAGGCTTCTATTGTGCGGACACGAATTCTTGCATGACCTGCATTGTGCTAATATAAATTCTCCGAGCCTCCTCGCATTATTGCGCGTAAGACGCTTAAAAGTCTCCTAAAATGTAGTAATCAAAAGACAACGATATATGCGTCTCACTCTAGCGTCCGGTCCGAAGGCATTCGCGGTACGACAATTGAGTTGAGTTGAATTGAATTGAGTCGGTTGAACTGTAAAAATGGTGCGGGCGGGCATAGAATTGAGGGAAAGAGACGAACGAAAGGCGGGTTGACCCAGACCGCTGCCTTCTTCTCCTCGACTTAGCGAGCGGCGGCTAGTGCACGTCAGAGGACTGGCGCGGCCGGTCGTATGTGCGTACGCCCGTACTATTTTGACAGCTAGAAAAAAAAATTCGCGCGTCTTCGCAACAAAACTTTTTGGTGCGTGGGGAAGTGTCACGTGACTTTTGTGCTGTTCTCGTTGTTTCCGGGATACCGGAGAGTGGTTCGATGGAACTGTAACTTCTAAGTGATGAAACAAATGCCAGCTAATTAACAGTGACACTGTTGCGAAAACAATTCCATACGCCGCTCACAAAATTAATTAGAGGATTGTAAGTATTTTAGATCTTATGTGTAGGGGAGTTGAGTTTTGAATTTTTGTATTTGTATCGCTATAAATTGATTTATATTATTTAGCTACTTTAGATATTTAACGTTTTATTTTTTTTTATAAAATTTAATTATTATTTATTTATAGGGTAAGAGACCAATAGCGATAGCTTTTTAAATGCGTTAGTTAAAAACGACAATTTTTTTTTTTTGAACAATAAGTAATATACATTCAGTTAATTGACTCATTTGTAGTCATTTAATTAAGAGAAAAAAAGAATTGCTCATTTTTCGACGTGACATGTACGGACGGCAAAAAGAAAAGTTTTGTATTTTTTCGCGATATGGTGGAAAAGTTTGCTATGGGCGGGGCGTGCGGGCGCCGAACAGCTGATTGGTTCAAATTCATCATGTGTTGCGCTTTTCAGTAGGTATTTTTTGTTCTTATTTATTTTACATGATATCTACAATATTGTTTTTCAATAGTGGAACGAGTTCGATTGGAAATAGTGCTCTATTTGCTCGCGATAAAGGCGACATTTCTTTGCCACGTGCTAACGCTCTCATTTTTTCAATCTTTATGAAAATTATAACGTGGTTAATTCTTTACATACTAAATACAGCATTTAATTCTTCAGTTTGATTTTTCGACGGCTCATTGTGATATTTTTATTGTAACAACGCGGCCAACTGCCATTATCTTCAATCATAGAAAGATAAGGGGAAGAGTAGGGTAAGAAAAAAAGATTTTGTTTTTGTACAAAATATCTACAATATTATTATATTTACAAAATAAAAGCCTTTTAATTTGCTAGTAATTTGTACAAAAAACACAAATATTCTTAAAATACCTACAATTTATTGATTATATTGAAAGTATATTTATAATACTTTTTGTTAAAACATATATATTTTATGCAGAAAAACAGTCAGTAAGAAGAAAAAAGGATAATAAGACTAGTATTAAGACTAACTCACTAGATTACTAAATGTGAATTTTCAATCAGACTACAAATATATAAAAACAACAAACAATAATATATTTTAAAAAATAAACTAATATTATATGCGGGAAAAGTTTGTTTGTTTGCTTGCATTGAATAGGCTCGGAAACTACTGACCGATTTTATTGAAATTTAGCAACAGATATAGTGTAAACCACGGGTAAGGTCATAGGCTACTTTTTACCGCGGTAAAATGTACGGTTTTTGAGAATAACGTTTGCACGAAGTCGCGGGCGACATCTAGTATCGTCTGGTAAAATAGATTATTCTATTATACTAGATATCGCCTATATCTTACCACTTATAATGAATAGGTAGGATTACCTAAGAGGATAATTATAGTTAAATAGATAAAATATTGTATAAACTATGTTGAAGTCCTTAAAACGAAACTATCTAGTAGTATGCTAGCATCGTATCATCCTATTTATAATATTCGTAGGAAAAAAAACACAACTTTGTTTCCATCAACAAATTAAACAATTTACTACATTTATTTTATTTTTTTAAATTCAAACATTTCATTTTGTGTAGTCTCTATTGCAATAAAAAAATTAACTTATAAACCTTTTTTTTTTATGTCTACCTAAATTAATCAATTCTTGAAAACTAATAAAATTCTTGTTTATTGAAAACAAACACTTATTTCTAAGAAACTTTTACTAATTCATGAAATTGAGGACCCGTTTCACAATCTTCTTATGAATGTCGAATAGCTTAAGTGGAAGTTTTGCCTCTGCCTACTTTGTATTGAGCGAAAGAGACAAAACATGCAAATAAGCTAATCTGACACCTAACAGTAAATTGTGAAACAGGCTCATATTGTCTAACCACTATACTCATCAAAAATTATAAAAAATCTATTTTGAAATTGTTAAGGTTAAGGAATAATGAAATCATGAAATATTACGTCAAATTTTTCTTCATATATTTTTTAAAAATTAAATACCTATTTGGATTGTTTTTTCATGCAATCAAAAATGTGCGCAAGAGTCGTTTATCTGAAATCATGAATAAATGTAAAAAATAACCTGGTATTGTTTTTGTAATGCCTTATGTGACATATTATGTTCACGCCTGTTGACAGAATATGAATGTAAATCAGCTTTTAAGTGAGACACAAAATGGATTGTATGAAATCATAATTAAAAAAAACCTAACATATTATTGAATTCATTTCGCGAAATAAAAATTTGAAAAGCGCATAAATTTGCTCTGAAACACAATCGATGGTATCATAAAAAGAAAAACTACATAATAAAAAATATATTTTGAGAAAAAATTAAGATAAACCACTTAAATATTAAACACAACATGATTGTGAACGATATTAACATTAAAATGTCATAGGTAGGTATGTGAACATTTTGCAAGAAAGAAAAGAATCCTTAAACCTCAGGAAGTCAGCACTCATATTCTATTTGTACTGATCATGTCATTATTTGTCTAAGCTTTTCGTTCATTGGTTTTAATTAGTATGGTCCGCAGAAAAATTTAATTTCCAATTTTAATTACAATTTAAATTACTCCTGTCAATTATTTTGGCAGTATTTGTCAAAAAAAAACTAAGTTCCTTATGTTTAAGTATTGTAGCTATTAATAAGGAACTTAGTTTTTTTTTGTAATTCCAATTAGGGTTCTACTAATAATATCTTCTGTACAGTTACCGAAATTGTTCATAGTCTTTTTTATTTTATTTTAATCGATTAAAAGTTAAGCAATTTTGCATTGTCCTAAAAAGTTGACAATAGGAAAACAAATTGTTTCATTATTATTAATAAGATTTCTAAAGTATAGGTGTAAACCATTTAAGTTTTAAACTTTCATCAAATGTACGTAATTTGAAGTTTTTACTTTAATTACTTTATTTTGTTATTCTTTAAAATGAAGAACAATAACATAAAAGTAAGAAAATTATTTGAATTAATCTAAATGATAATATAACAATTAACTTCATCTGCTATTTATTATACAAAATTGAATGATATTGCTGCATCTTTTGTTTTAAAAATTGGACTATAATATTCTATTGTTTTTATGAATAGTCACGTTTATGTAAAAATCACTTTTATCGTGATTTTTACATAAACGTGATTTTAAATATTCTTTGACCATAATTTGTGTTTAGGATGATAATAATAACAATAAATTATTTATTTGCACAATTACATAAAATAAAACAGTATATTATGGTAATACATTCTAGCAAACTAATTGCATTCAAAATGAAAATTTAAACCATAATTTTTGCCGACCCTACCAGGAACACAACTCACTTCAGGATCATTGGCATGATTCAGACATTCTTATTGTGCCAGGCCATACTTATTGTACAAAATAATCGAGCAAACACTTCACGCCGCACCTTACAGCTTTAACGAACACTCAAACAGAAATATCCCGGTTTTACGATCTCTGACATCGAGTTTTATAACCGAACAATTATGTCTAATCAGCCTCATCTTCTCATAAGACACCGAACGGCGTGAAAGGGACAACACCATCGCCCCAGCTCCGCCCAGTCATGCCTAATTGCTTTTATTATTTTAAAACATCGTAATCATTATGGCCAGCAATAAAAATTGTAATTACTTCTCATTAGTTCAATTAAGAATTTTCTAGACACGGACGAGCTCTGACCGGCATCCACAGATCTTAGATCATGATAATCAATAAATTTTATGTGTGTTAGATACGGTTAATATCAATCAATTGTAATGATCGACACATAATTTGGAACTAATTTTTAATACTCGCATTATGTATAAATATCCCACGAAAGTTTTAATGTCGAAAATTGAAATGTAATTAAATTTAATAAAAATTCAATTCAATTACGGAGGCGGCGTGTAAAAGTTCCGTTTCGCGCCGGAACGAATTGAGAGCGTTTAGACGTGGTAACACGAGAAAAACTTTGCGAAAAGTTTAACGCACATGGCTGTCACGTGGTCTTGAGGGAAAAATCGCGCAGCCCCGCGCGCCTTGCACCCCCGCCCCGCGCCGCTCGGGAAGCCGTGTCCTTTCGTTTAGAAATGAGGAAGATGCAAAATGCTACGAGCTTGAATCCAACTTCGCGTGTTTTCGAATGTTACGTTCTTTTTTCGGATACTTTAATTTTTTCGTATGGTTTGCAACATGTTCCTTTTTTAAATTAATTTTCTTTTTAATTTTAATGTTGCTATATTTGCACATGCTCTATAGTTATGTTAATGAGCAAGATTACTGCTTAGACATTACTAGGTAATAAGTAATTGAATAGAGCCTTATTTTGTACAATGAAATTTCTACTTTAAGATGTCTTCTTGATAAATAATAGAAGAATAAAGCAAGGATAGGAAGTTTGGGTCGGTATTTGTTTGACTCGACTGAAAGCTTAAGGAATAAATTCACTTACATTCTTATTTGCTTTTCGTTTTAGATTTTCCCAATGTTGATTTTTTTTAAAGATAATGTGCATCATTAAAATGATATGTAACCAAAGACAAGTATAATAGACGAGGCATAGCGAAGCAAAAACTCTCCCCACTTAAATGCCACTTTTGGGGTTGTTTGGGGCCATTTGACAGCATTTGACATTTGATGTAAGGTATAATGACGATGGCGTAACTTTTTACTGTATGAAGATTTATTCTGTCAAATATGCGTCATATCCCATCTTTAGTTTGAAATCTTTGCTATAACATTCTGTTAGTAAATTCTTACACACGTTGGAAAACAAGAAATCAAAATATATTTAAAATACAATAATTAATTCCAACAATACTTTGGAGACGGTGATTATTTAGATTCATTTGTAAATGTCATTTTGCATAACAATAATGAAGTAATATGGAACGGCAAATATAATTAAGCATTGTTAAAACTTTAATGACAATGCCGTTTTATCATCGAGTTTTGACGGCTGTTTCATTATTATAAAATTGGATTTGCATAGCAGATTAAAAAGATCTTGAATTATTTAGTTTTGCTTTATTTGTAACTAGCGAATGATTGCAAACGAATTGTATTTCGTTATTTTCCAATTTTAAATTACAATTAATTTTGTACATGATATTGTCACTACAACATGAATATTACACATTATCTTTTTATTTATAATAACCGCCACCTTTTTTCAAAGTCGGTTAAAAATGTATTGCAATTCCAATGTCTCGCTAAAGTTCGAGAACGGCTGGACCGATTTGGCTAATTTTGGTCTTGAAATGATTGTGGAAGTTCAAAGAAGGTTTACACGGATATTGAAAGATATTGGAACAATTGCGGGGAAAATACTAAAAACGACGATTGAATTTTGCGATACTAACTGTTTACTGTGTTTAATTTGTCACTTGACTGTCAAATATTTATACGAGCGGTCAGTTTACATGTTTGGTTATGTATTTATTCCAGTTCGTAGTTATGACAGAACAACGTCTGTCGGGACAGCTATTTTTTTTTTAGAAAGGGGTTCAGAAAAAACCTTTCGAGAATCTAATATAGTAGAATTAGATTAAGTTTTATAAAGTTTTAGACTTGATCATAATCAATGATTTCAAAACTAAAGGCAGGCTGTGCCGTGACGTAAAGAAACAATCTTGCTAAACAGAAAAAATCTTGATACAAAAAAGTTACGCCATCTTGATTGCAGAAGAATTTGTCAGTTAAATTCGGACTGATTATACTCCGAAAAAAAAATTTCAAAATTAAATTTCAAACCTCAGCTGCCCTAAACAACCCCAAAATTAGGGCAGTTTAAGTGTGGCACTTTTCACCTCGAAGTGGCTCGTCTAGATCCATGATTATAATTCTACTTTACACCATACTAATCGATATGTAGGTTAATATTATTATGTAGAAGTAAAAGCGAAGAAGAGTTCAATGAAAATTCATACTTTTTTTTTAAATATAAAAGATGAAGAAGGAGAAAAGAAGGAGAACTAGGTTTGAACGTGGATTGAACTAAATGGTAGAGTTTTAGATTAGTAAATCTACCTGCATTTAGTTACAATACAATAAAAACATTTTTAATATTAATAAGTCTAACTTTAACAATAATTTCACATATAGGGCAAAATGAGCATTGTCGCCGATAACAATATATCGTGTTAACCACACGGCAACGGCGTAACGTTGTTCTGCAAGATAAATAAAAAGACTTTAATTATATATTTATATTATAGATAAATAGAAAGACAATGAATTGTTGAAGTTTAAAAGAGGAAGGAGGAATTTTCTTTTAGCCGCGGAGTTTTTAAATTTAGAAGGGAATTTAATTCAAGGGTTTTGCCGGGGAATTCAATGGGCGACGTTGTGGATTTTGTATTGTCTCATAAATTTGTGTTATTTCGGTTTTTAATGCGTAACATTGATAGAATATTAACCATTAAATATTCGTTAACGTGCACAATTGTGGGCAAGTGGTGCAACTTCTAAAAATATGCTATTTTGTGTTTCCCTCCAAAACTACCTAGGAACTTTCAGTAAAGCTTCTACCACTTTACTGAATCGACTGACATGACTCATTGACTGCACTGACTATTTATTTGGACTTTGACTAGACTTTAGACTTAACGATTTAGGAATATGGTGTTGAAAATTGAAACGATAGTTCTATTTCACGCCTTTTTAACTTGACACTGGCAAATGGTTATAAGCCGATGCCATATGTTAAAAAAAAAGAGGAGGAGGAAAGAATGGAAAAGTCTCCGCGCACGCTCTTATTATTTTTCTTATTAACTAATGTTATTTCTCAAGTTATTTTAGTTTAAAACTATTAGTAGTGTCCGTTTAACTGTGTTTCGTTTTACTTAATATAAAGTTATTTTATCTCACGCGAGTGTTCATTTTATTCATGAGTCCCAACTCGCGTGAAGTACGACACAGAAGCACTACCTATACAATAGCATGTTTTTTTTCTGGGTTAAGACTTAAGCCTCATAATGCCGAAGTTTTGTAAGGCATCAATCTTTGCTTATGAGTAAGTTGGCTAATGTTTAAAGAGTGAAATACCATATAGATAATAGTATTATGTACTAGCTGTTGCTCGCGGCTCCGCCCGCGTTAATACAGTATCCCACGGTAACATTGTACTTTTTCGGGATTAAAAGTAGTCTATGTTTTAATCCAGAGCTCTATACTACCATACCAAAGTTCATCAAAATCCGTTCAGTAGTTTTTACGTGAAAGAGTAACAAACATCCATCCATCCTCACAAACTTTCACATTTATAATATTAGAATTAAGTAGGGTTCATAAATTATTATATGTAGCTTTACTAAATCTTCAAATTAGAATATCAGGGTAGTTATTTAATATTAAGTGCCTAGGTACAGTTTTACGAGTAAAACAACAGAGAGTTTACATTAAGCCCTTTTTTCCAGTCGCGACAAGAAGTATAATTTCATCTTCTTCCATCTGATATAATATATCAAACGCACGGTAGTGTGTGTTAATAATTTAAGGTAGTGTATGTTGTTATTTTTATTAATTTTATGTATTTCTAAGCATTATTTAAAAATGTTAACTTTCTGCACACACTCCACATTAACTTTAACTGTACCAAATAAAATACTCCTCCGTTTGCGCAATTCTCGTAGAACTATAAGTTTTTGCTTCACGTATTAATATTCTACATATATAAAAGGCAAAGATGATTGATTGATGTATCAACGCACAGGCCAAACCCTTAAGAGACATATTCTCGACTGTGATTTTTGCGTAAAATGGCTCATTATGGCGTTCTTGATCTCAGAAACAAAGATACATTAACAATTTTGACATATTGAATAATACAGAATGGCTATTGGCCTAGTTTGTAGCGGCCTCGCTTTTTGTAAAATTTGCTTAACTTTTTAATTAAACCCAAAATTGCAGAGAAAGATTTTCATAAAATGTGCGAATGCACTTTTTTGAGCTCCTGGATTGAACTACTGTTCTATGATGCATCTAGAATGTTATCTCCTATATAGTCGTATAGTTCGTAGCGTCGTATTTTGAAATATCTTTGATTTAATATAGAAAAAAATCTTAATCTAAGCCAAAAAAACTTCGAAAATAGCTTTAAGTTACCTAACTGTGAATTACTCCTATCTATGATAATATTATTAAGCAAAATTTATACCAGAACAATTGTTACTTCACGAGGAATAAATATTTTATAATTTTAAAGCATGAATTTATTAACCTATTTTAATAAAAACGATAAATACAACTGAGAAATTACTACAAAATGCGAAATGTCGGGAACGCTTCAAATACCTAATCTCGCAGGGTGCAGATTTGTAATAGGGCTCTTAAGGCTAGAAATTTGAACGTATTTCTCATATAACGTAGGCAGGCAGGAAGGATTTTTCAAATTTCAACCCCCAAGGGGGTAAAATAGGCGATAAAAGTTTGTATGAAACTTTTTATTCCTCGGACATATTTGCATATATGATGCAAATATCGTAATGTAAAAATAAAATCGTATGAATTGAGTACGAAAAAAATAATTAGCATGGAGGAATTATTACTATTATTGGTCCATGTAATTAGTTACGTATTTCAGCGTTTTCTAAAATTCAGCCACCATGGGGGTAAAATAGGGGATGAAAGTATTAAATTATTATAAAAATATCGTTTAAAAACTATTTTCACGCGGGCGAAGCCGCGGGATAATGCTTGTATATAGAGCAAAAATAATTTAGTTAATAACCTAAGAAGCTAGCACAACAATTCAGATTGACTTGACAACTACCGTGAACCCCTCTCTTGCAGTCGCGGCAGCTGTTAGCGGGACGCCAGCAAGCTGTTTTACCCTTACCTTAAGACGTCCTCCCTTCAAAGGGACTTCCTGTTCGCCAGTGGCTCCGGTGAGTTTACCTTTCATTTAGTAGAATAAATTATACTTTAATTATGTATGTAACTAGATTTTGTCTGCGACTTCGTGCGCGCGAAAGGAAATCCCGCTTGAGCCGTAAATTTTGCCGCTGCAAAAGTAGCTCATGTCCTTTCTCGTGGTCCACTCCATATGTGTGCCAAACTTCATCAAAATCGGTCCAGTACTTTCAGAGCTTTATGCTCTTTTAAGCAGAGAGAACTTTCCTCTTTATATAAGGATTTAAAATAATGGGTATTTGACAGTAATTATAAAAAAAAATTAATAGTGCTCTGAAAAATAATAAAATTTACGAAAATAATAATACCTATACTAAAAATCAATATTTTTGAAGAAATTGCAAATTGTTTGAACCTTGAAGCACTTTTGCGAGTCGTGTAGAAACGCTTCATACAAAAGTCGTACTGGCATGTATCACACGCTTGTAAGTTGCTACGAAATGTATGGTTGAATTTTTATACATGTGGTATAAAAATTCTGATATCTTGTTTGCGTTTGCGCGTTTACGTAAACTAATTATTTAGGTTTTTACTACTAATATTGTAAAAAATATTCCAAATTAATTACAAAACTATACATAAAATCTTAATTATTTTTAATTGTACCTAATTATTTCTGAATGTTAAAAAAAACTTAATTTTTACATGAAGGCATATATCCAATTTAAAAACTCCGCATTTTATTTTAGAGTATAGATTATATTACCTTTTAGTATTCCTGATTCCTGTTTGTATTCCTTGCACCTCGCTAAACCATTTTAGGTTTCCTCTACTTATACCCTTGTGACTTACCGTACCTTGCATTTCGACGGAAAGAGCTGTAATGGTCATTATAATTAAGGTAGTTGTAACCAGTTCTATAGCAAAGTAAATGTAAAAAATAATTCACAAGAGGAAAAAAAAATAATGTAGAGCCAGACAGATTTTCGCTATATTATTTTAATTTAAAACTAAGGAAAATAAAAAGTTGATGGAGGTATTATAGAGGTTTTGTATACAACGGCTAAGTTTAAAATTTATATACTCGATAGTAAATTATTTTCACTCACAAAAATAAATAAAAAATCTATTGTAAAGCAAAATATGTTAATATGTTTTTTTATTTACTACATTACACCATCCTGTCAACTTATCAGTATCATATCAGTTTATAAAACTTATTATCTCAATTTTGGATCTCAAGACATTAAAAATCAGTTAATATTATTTCTCTTTAAAACAAGCGAGCGAAGCGAGCAAACAAAATTATACATTTTTCGGATCCTGGTTTAAACCTAATGGACTAAGGGATATCAGCTATTGGTTTGATGGATGGTTTTAAGGCTTTATTTGGTTACTAACAATAGAAACCGCTCACACGGCAGGTTCGAACCCGGGGACTACAGGCGACATGATTGACCGCTGCGCCACCGCGGCCTATTATAGAGAGGAGGAACAGAGAACAGGTTAAATATCAAAATTTTTTAATATATTTTGGATGGATTTTTGTGTGTAGGTATGTTTGTTATTACCTATTTACCCATTGAAAATTGGCAGTTTCATATTTATGTCTTAATTCATGTTACCACTATAAAGGTTTACACACCGTCATCTGAAATCTTTTTTTTATTACAATTTTATCATTGACACAATTGACAAAGATTTCAAAACTAAAGATAAGCTATGACGTACAATTGACAGAACAAATCTTCAGTATAAGAAAAATTTACGCCATCTCCAAAAGTGGGGCCATTTAAGTGGGGGCAGTTTTCACCTCAGCATGCCGCGTCTATAACATATACGTCTATGGTTTTAACATTTACTAAAATAATATACTCTCTAAATTTGATTAAATAGAAGCACTAAGAACCTTCTAATGAAAGTAGAGTAACTTGAAATAGCTTTTATAAACGATAACAAAATACACAACTTTCTCTTTATATCTAGCCTTTTCTAGAACATTCAATTTACAGCCTAAGCTAATGATGTAAAAGCCCTAGGCATTATAAGTTTGACAACTGATTAGATATAAGGCGGTATTATTAAGATCATAATACCCCTTATTCATGTATTGTGTAGGTCTAAAGTACTTTAAGGGTGAAACGAGATTGGTAAGTGATATTAAGTTATCTTTAGGCAGTTGAGGTCCATTTTTTTTATTCTAGAATAAAAATAGTGTAAAGGTAGAGCCAACAAGCGGTTTAATAGAACAAAGGCTTCAGAAGTATTTAAAGGAGATCGTCCGGTCGCTATACATTTGCTGCCTGGTAAATAAAATACGTGGCCACAAAAAAAAAAGTAAGTTATACTTTATGAACATAGGAACAAAAAGAAGCAATAACATTCGTCTCATCAAACTCGGGGGATACAAGATAATTGATTAAATATAATCTAACCTATTGTTAAATAAATAGCCCTAATGGCGGTTTGCGGAAAAGCGACATCTATTATTATTTGTGATGTCAATTACGTAATGAAATTAATAACTAGTTTGTTTGGAAACGCAATATGCATACAGATAAATGATAGATGTCGCTTTTACGTTACGTATAAGTATCTAGAGGGATCTATTTCATATCCCAAGTAACTTTTTTTTTTCATAAAACTTTTCATAAAATTAGTATTACAGAAAATAGCTTTATATCCAATAAAAAATAACACTATTTATTGGGGCACTAGATGAAGCTTTTATGCTTGAAATTGTCAATTTTCAGCATGAATCATAATAACAATAGACTATACAGATGTGATGACAACTATTGCCACATATAATGTGCAAAATACGTACTTACGTATTTTGCACATGAGTTCTCTGATACTCGGAGATTCATAACTTTTTATTCCCAAGCCTAAAATCTAATATATTTTTTTATCTAATAACTTTTTAAGTACTATAAAACCGCATATTATGTTCGAATCTTGGTCGCTCTTGATAAAAATCGGGCAGGATTCGCCAGTGTCTTTTTAAATTATTGCTAATAAATATGACTTGAAATGATTTATTGAAATCTGGTGTACAATAGGAATCGCACTTTTTAAATTGAAATGATTTTTGATTTAGATTGTCGTTTCTGTGGCTTAGAGCTGTCTGGACTCCGGAGATCGTGAATTTGATTTCCGCATTGTAGCAACAAAAAATGTTGTTTTCAAGTCTGGTTAGGACAGTGCAGGCTGATATCCTGATTGTCTGACAAGAAGTTCATTCATTCATTCAGAGATAGTCCTCTTGTATATTGCGCACGTACTTGGGCACTATAGAATAACTCCTGCGTAGCTGGCCGGGTTTCAATGAAACCGGCAACTGTCACCGAAATTTGTGTAGGGGTCTAAAATAACTCCTGCGTTTTAATGAAACTGGCCACCGTCACAGAAATCGGTGTGGAGAGCTATTTGAACAGAAAAATATTAGGGTTTAAAAAAGAAAAAAAAAATATAGGTTAGATTAGGTTTTTTTATATTAACACCAAAGAACACGAAATCAGCTCTCAAAAAAAAAACTATAACTTTTACCATAATCACTAACCCCCTCACTAATAAAAAGATTTACACAACGGGTAACTTAAACAACGTTGCTGTCTTTGTCTGTTAAGTGACTTTTCCAACGTATCAGACAAAGACAACAACGTTGTTTAAGTTATCCATTGTGTAAATCTTTTTATTAGTAAGGGGGTAAAAGTATAGGCTCTAAAACATTATCAAATTACTTTTAACGACTATTGCCACGGATTTTATTACACATTTGCCCAGTTTAGCCACGTGAAGTAACAACTGTACGTCAAATTTTATAGGTTTTTATGGGTTTAAGGGCGCCAAACAGCATAGATAAACACATATTTGTTTGTTTTTAAACTATTCTATTAAATAGCCCAAGTCATGGGGATTAAGTGATTTTTGTTAATAGGGCCATAACTGCGTCGATGGGCTATAAGATATTAGAACCTAATTCAATAAATTCTATTAATGCTAACAAATTGTCTAGTGTGACTAGGATTTTATAAGGATTCTACAACATAACAAATTTCTTCAGCTCTTTAGGGTCCCGTAGTGCTACAAGGAACCCTTATAGTTTCGCTCTGTCCGTCTGTCTGTCTGTACGTCTATCTGTCTGTATGTCTGCCCTTCTATATAATTACGGAAGCTCTAAATGGATGAGATTTGGTATACTTAGTTATAGTTCTCAGTTTTGGCATCATACAATAATGATAATTTTATATTTTGGGGGTGACTCTCCATACATATGAAGTCGGGATGAAAAATATTTTATCATAGAAAACACAACGTGCCTATCAGCACGTTGTTTTTGTAAAATAAAAATATGTATAAAACCTTGATTTTATACATATTTTTATTTTACAAAGACAACGTCTATGTGCCTTTGGAATTTTTAAAATTCCCATGCTGATAGGTGATACTATTTTACTCTTTATAAAAACTATTTTGAGCGATATCGGACAATAACTTTTGAACTAATTCAAAGAAAACCCGTTGCGTGTTGATAGTAACGGAACCCTCCTAATACATGCTCTTGGTTAGGTTATTGTTCTTGAAATGCTTAAATTTCTGCTTAGGATTTGAAATGCTTAAGACTCATATCAGCATAGAATCATTTGCATAATATTGATAGCTTTAGTTATGTACATTATTTTTCTTGTCCTCTTTTGTATCTTTTTAATCGACTTCAAAAAAGCAGGAGGTCCACAATTCGGCTGTTTTTTTTTAATGTTTGTTACCTCAGATCTTTCGACTGGGTGAACCGATTTTTATGATTCTTTTTTTATTTGAAAGGTCTAGTGCTTCCTGTGTAGGAAGCACTAGACAGCTTTAGATCTTGTAAAGCTAAAAAGGAAGTCTCATTTTTACTTCGGAAATCGGTATTCATTTTTTGTATAAAAATAATTAGATTGATGATTGGATTAGCGTGATCCCTTTGGTAAGGCCAATATGCCTGTCTTCTGCTGCCGTGGGTATGTGCCACCACTTTCCATGAGGCGATACTTCTGTTCATTTGTCCATAAACGAAAGGTAGTTAATTATTTAACCAGCGGCTGCGCGTTATTAATAGATGGGTATATAATATCTAGTATCGATGAATTTTGAAAACCTTTTCGTTTCGGTCCCAAGTGCCCTTGCAGCCCTTTTGGAGTATCCAAATTTTGTGCTCGTAGAATCATTGTACGTAACGAAGTATTGATTTATTACCCTGACTGTTTGTCTGTCTAAATATATATATATATATATATATATATATATATATATATATGGAAGGTCCTTTTGTATAGCACACTATACATACACTTCAACTTCAAAAGCATCAAGATGAAAGGTGCTCATCTGAGGATTCTGAGGAGACCAACTATCCTTGAAATCCACAAGATCTTCCTTTCCAAGATCATCTTTTATTAAACTTTACTACACAGGAACCTTACTTTTCAAATTGAGAGAAGAATGGAGCCCTAGCAGTAGGCCACGCCGAAATGAGACAAAACGTGACGCGGCGCTGCATTTTAAAGATCTATTTCAGCTATCCATAATTGAAATGTATTCACTACACAAAAAGGTACGTGTTTCATAATATGATATCAGTCATACAACTTGACATTCAAACTCTTACAATGCACGTGTATCTTCTTGTGTAATTAATAAAGTTCAATTTTGAATAGCAATCTTAAAAGTGGAAGTATCATATCGTTTCGGTGTGAATTGACCTTTATTTGTTGGTAAGGATGCTATAACAATATTATGATCACTTTCCCTAACAAAAATATTATTTATCTCTTCTATGACACTCTTCTGAATTTCACTATAAATCAAATAATATTCCTAGATGATTTGCCACAATATCTTGTAAATTGTAGTACTTTAAGAATTAATAATATAATAATAATTTCTATGGACGATTCACACAACGTCAATCTGGCCCCGTGCTGAGAAACCGAAGAAAGTGTTACAGTTACCTACCAGACAGCGGGAAGTATATTTACACATATATCTATGCATATTATTTACCATTTTCATTTTATTATACACATATTTAATATACACCCAGAAATACAGAAAAATTTTGTTCCCTTGGCGGGAATCTAAATTTCGAACCCGCGACCTCCGGCTTGAGCGTCAACGCGCTAACCACTGAGCCACTGAGGCATTTACCAAATTACGACATGAATAGTGGTTAAAATTTATACATGTGATAGGACTTCATACACAAATAGGCTTTATACTATAAAAAAACTTTATACAAAAAGTGATCATCAGATTAACCAAGAAACTTCCTATTCAAATGAATACTTTTATGGCGTGTACTTAATACAATAAACATATTCTACCACATTTCCCCCGAAATACTTCGTAAAAATACAAAGTAACGTGTTATTAAACTACCTACTATTGTTTATGTAGATTACTGACCAGTGGCACATGATCTCCCAAACGATACTATCTACGCTCAAGATTAGATCTTCCATAACTGGAATAAAATCATCCCTAGCTGTTAACTTTGGATCATATAATTATACAATAATTCATACTATAAATACTAATAAATCGTTGCAACATCTCGTATTATGTAATTACAACCAATAAATAATACGTCTTATAATTTTTTAACGGGCAATTTCGAAATTGGTGGTTGGTTCACTTTAATTATTACATAATAATATATCGGCATAATAAGCTACCTGATCCCGTATAAATCAAATATTTCATTACAGCCCTTTCGGTGCTGTTATTAGGTCTGCGAATTCCTCCGACGCGACGTTGATGCATGGCCGCAACTTTTTCGCGAAAGGATCCATTTTAATTATATTTCGTAATTAGATAAACGATTTTTATTAATCTCGTGTATTGCAGTTTTATATATGGTAATTTAATTTATGTTTATTACAAAGAGCTTTAAAAACGCTAATGTTTTTCGTTGGTTTTTCTTACTTGCGTCCAGGGCCGGATTATCCATAAGGCGGATTAGGCAACTGTCTAGGCCCTAGACTGTACTGACTAGGCCATGCACCAAGATTTTTTTTAAAAATATTTTTGAGTTTATTGGTCACGTACATACTAATTATTCCTCTTTCTAGTAACAGTGTAGATAGTATAGAAGTAGAAGAGATTGAAGTAGCTGTATACGAAAGGAGTCGATCTGATCATATATTTTAAAAGTAAGAAAAGGTTAAAGGAAAGTGGCCCCGAGAACTACATTTCCTAGGGGCCCCGTTAAGGTTAATCCTGCTCTGCTCACGTCTCCACCACTATCGTAAATGTAGCCTACATTCCGTATTCCTCACATGTAGGATAGCTGGAGACGTAAGTGATGATGATAATTATTATTATTTTAATGGTGACAATATGTTACATTGTGATCAAGCATCTATTAATTCTATTTAATTTTACAATAACTTCTTCACAAATTTTCAAGCCTTCCGAAGCTAAGTGTGGGTAAACAAAAAACCTACTCGTAACCCCCATGCTATTAATTAAATAACAACCAGGAAGGAGGCACTTGAATTAATTAATTGGTTAAATTTAATGCCAACAATTGGGTAGCTAATTTAGACAATTGTTTTAAGATATCATATCCTTATCAGTGGTTTGTTTACTATGGACCTACTAGATTAATATAATGATGGTGGTGGTGATGGTGGTGTTGGTGATGGAAATGATGACATTGACTGAATTATATTGACAATAATAGAAATAATAATTTAAGAGCAGAGTAATATCAAAGTAAAATTAAGTTGGTCAAAAATTGAAGTGAGAAATGTATCTTCATTAAGAGACGGAGGAGAAAGAAGGCGGAGGTGATGATGACGATAAAACTCAAAAATAAAAACATAGGAACAGAGAAATTAAGATAAAAACGAGTTGAAAAATAAATTCTCCGTTAAATAAAGACTTAATTAGAAGCACACAATGCTATATGACATTACACAGCCATTAGCGTTGTAATGTGTATTATAATTATTAATTATCGCCTTAACTACCGCAAGGTTGTACGTTATTTTCCGAACGATAATTACAAAAATAATATGTCATTAGACTGTGAATGAACTTACATGTATTTCGAATTTCGAAAAAGATTAAGTACTTCAGTGAAGCTTAGTTTTTGTACAGTCAGCAAATTGCTAAAATAGCTACGAAAACTATCGAAGAAATTGCCAGATAAATAGTTTATAGAGCGGTTGTAACACACAGGCTTTTCGCAGAAAATTTTATAATACTGTAACTCGTTACAAACGCTTCAACTTTTTTACTTGAAACGTAAAACCTCTAAAAACCTTTAAAATCATTACCCGTTTTTTTATGTCGGAACCACAAACCAAAATCATTTTAGATTGTACAATTATTTTCATTAATTATTTTAATTCAGATCCATGAAAAAATGGAGATTAAATGAATTGTTAATCATATTTTATATGACTATTCGTTGAAATGAGTTAAAATATCACAGAATTCACCCCATGTGCTGCAGATATACGACCTATGCCGTTGTGATCCAGGTGTAATTCGAACCTAATTTTGTCTTTGGTCCCGTAGGTAATTGCTCAATAGTAAAATTCCCAATGTCCTTTATGTATAAAGTCATCGTATGTATAGTGACATAGGCACGGGTCTCATCTCAATAGGGATCTCGTCTCAATGGTGATGATGATGATTACTGTAATTGATATAGTGGTGATGGTGGTGATGATGATGATTACTGTAATTGATATAGTGGCATATGCTTGCAGTTCTGAAACAAACACAACACTGAAATCCCCAAACATGTATCTATAAGGAGTCAGGAGTTTTGTTCAGTACTTTTGGTTTTGCACCAAGGTATCCAGGGTATACCTTGGTGAAAAATCTTACTTTTTGGTAGAATATGCTTGGGTTACTTCAGAAAAAGTTAAATCACTATGTGTCCATATAAATTTCGAAAGGTTCCCTTGATTTCTCATGGATCCCATCATCATATATACAGCAGAACTTATAACTGCCTCCTTTTTTTGGAAGTCAGTTAAAAATATTTACACCACGATATGCTAATCCATGTTGCTATATTTGTCTGTCAAGTGGCTTTTACAACGTATCAGACAAAGAAAAAGATAGCAACCTGATTAGCGCACATAATTGTCTTTTCGGAGATTTTTACTCTTAGACACATCATCATTAACATCGCCGTTTGAGCGTATGTTATCCAGATCCTATAGGCAACCACGTGCTATCTGGGTTTGAACCTGCACCCTCTTGCGGAGAACTCAAACGATCTATCATAAACCGGAGACACTCTTACTAGTATGGTAATATGTGAGGCTATACAGCTTTTTTGGAAATCAAACTTCAAAATATGCTATTAGGGAATCTAATTCAAAAGCAGGTAGAGTGTTCTTATAATTTAATTGTATTATAATGACGAAATGCATTCACAATACAAATGTCAATGACATGTCACTTTGATAGCATTTAAATAACATTATCCGCACAAATTCCGACAACAGTCAACCCGCTCATAAATTAGAATCCCTGATAGTACATTTAAATTTCCCTTATACTATTGAATAGAAAACTTCTATCTTCAATCTTCTAAATACTAACAATAGGATCATAAAGTTATATTTCAACTTGGCAACTTAGAAATCTTTTATAAATATTAAACAAAGCATTACATTAACCCTTTTTAAATTCAACAAACAGATACATTTGAAATTAAAATCGCTAATGACTTAGATCATTAAGTTAATCATTTTAATTAGAAGTTTGTTCGTTTGGGGGCGACTGGGACTGTAAACACGTAGTATCAACAAACTTACCGGTCTACCTTTGATATTGCTTGCATATTTCAAGGTAAATGACGCGGGAGTGATGATCCCGTATTGTAATGCCCTGGGGCACTCCCATTTTAGAAAATAGCTTCTTTCATTACTTGTATCCTATATCCTCATTTGTTAAAAATAGTTTCTTTACTTATTTATTTATTAAATGTTTTATTATTACTTTTCATTAGATTTAGGTATTAATTTTTAGGAACATAGAACGGTATCAAACTTTTTTTGCTTCTTTGCAGATGGTACTTGATTTGTCATGTCTGTTTTTCAACTCCTTCTTTTTCTATTTCAATTGCCTAGGTGCAAAGAATGTAAATAAAGGGATCAAATAAACTAATTATTTCTCAGTATTTTGTTTATGTAGTAAAGTTGATTTAAATATAATTACACAACTTCAGCTATCCACCGGCCCCTTGTAACTGAATCAAACCCATTCATTTAGACCTCTGTCTTACTTGGAAAGAAATTCACAGGGATGCGTGAACTTTTGGATAAGATACTTTTATGTGTTGAAATAATAATTTGATTATTTAATTAATTTGAATGTATTACATAAATTTGATTCTTTCAGCACTTTATAAGTGTTTATATAAGTGTTAGAAATTAATTGATGACCTAATTATATGAAATTATTATCTATAATTAGAAGCACTTGTAATGTGAGACATTTATCAGTACAAAAAGAAAATCGATTATGCGTACGCGACGTAAAGACTACTTCACACGTGGAATATTAGGATTCATTTCTCAATTACTCTAAAAAATATTTAGTTACTAGCTGTTACCCGCGGCGCCGGCCGCGTAAATACAGTATCCCAAAAGAACACTGTACTTTTTCGGTAAAAGTAGCTTATGTTTTAATGCAGATCCCAAACTACTACCATACCAAATTTCATTGAAATCCGTTCAGTATTTTTTGCGTGAAAGAGTAACAAACATCCATCCATCCATGCATCCTCACAAACTTTCACATTTACAATATTAGTAGGTACTTATTTGTACTAATACAATTTGTACGTAAGTATCAACTAATATATTTTCTCATATAGTTTTAAATAAGTACGCAATCCAGGAAACTGCAAGTCAGTAACTCATAAATGAAAACTAAAGAATTGTATTCCACTTAATTTTAACAATTTACCAATTGTAATATAGATTAACGATTTCAAATTATATTAAGCATTGTACAATGTACTAATTATTTTGCAATAACTACATGTTGCCCGAGGCTTTGTACGCGTAAAAAGAAATCTCGTGGGAACTGTAAATTCTTCTGCGATAAAAAGCATCCCACATTGTGTTAATTCAGAATTTATTACATACCAAATTTCATCAAAATCCGGAGCTATTGCGTGAAAGAGTAACAAACGTCTATATGCATACAAGCTTTCGCGTTTATAAAAAATAACCTCACAGAAGAGCGACCCTTACAGTAGTCGGATATAATGTGTAACATTTTATGAAAATATTTCAAAAAAACACAATGCTTAATACTAATTTCTAATATGATAAAAAATAAGGAAACTTTTCCATTAAGCAGTAACAGAAATTAACGTCAAAATTCAAAAACCTAAATACTGAAATATTTTATTCGAATCTGACGGCCAAACCTACCACCGAGCGCTCAATCGTTAATTCAAATAGCGCGTGCTTCTGCGTCAGGACGACGTGAAAGTGTGTAACAGGAAGTCTGTTACACACTTCCGTCCCATTTCACAAATTCATCACTCATCACTCCCACAAATTTTATTTATTTATTTTATTCTTCATGTAGACATTCACAAAGACACATTTGAAAGTTATAACAATACATTGGCGTACTTATCTCTTTAAGAGATCTCTTCCAGCAAACCTATAATTGTGGATGCAAGTAGAGTAGATAGATCAATGTACACAAAGACACAACATAATATAACAAATTGCAAGAAAGCGGGAGGAAAGGTTACACATCAAAAGGTAAGGATATACGACCTCCAGTATTCATGGATCTCGTTCCCAGGACTCAGTTGGACACTTGAATGGCGTCTCATTATCTTTAATTACACACTGATTGTTGAGTGCCAGCTCAGACAGATCCCAACTAAAACGTCTTTTTGTCTTAAAAGATAAGTCCTAATTTTTGGTATTCGAGTTCTTCATCGAAATTAAAAAGATAAAAAGCGCAGAAAAAAGATAACTTTCTTTGAAACCACAAAAATATAAATAATAAATATTTTTCGTATTCGTTATTATATTAATACGTCAAGCAAAAACTTTCAGTACAGTTTCAAGAGAATTGTGGGAACGGAATAGTACGATATTTTGCACAGTTAAAGTTTATATGGAAGAAGGTGTGTAGAAAGCTAATTTTTTTTTAATAATGCTTAGAAATATATAAAATTTATTAAAATAACAAAATCACACAATGCCTCAGATTAATTATTAACACTGAACACACATTATTATGTGTATGATAGATACAATTTTTACATAATTACTTTGTAAATCTGTCACAACATTTACTTTTTAGACTTTTCTATCTAATCCAAAGATTTCAAAACTCAAAATAGGCTATGACGTACATTTGACAGAACAAACCTTTAAACAAGAAAAAGTTACGCCATCTTAATTTTCACCATACTTCAAATGTCAGCCATCTTGTTTTCACCATACTTCAAATGTCAAAATGTCATGGGGCCACCCATGAATCTCAAAAGTGGGGACATTTAACTGGATACAATATTTGCCTCAACATGCCTCGACTATTATATATACGTCTATGATCTAATCTTAGAATAACAATAGGAATGTTTTTTTTCCTTTTTATTAAAAAAAATACCCTGTATTATTTCATTTCACCATTCGATAGTGTCACTCGTCACACACTCCAACAATTTCTGGAATGTAATTGTTTGGGAAATAATAAAAAAAAGGGATTATTTTTAGCATTATATTATTTTCTGATACATTTCAGAAAAATATGAGGCGATTCATCAAAATTAAAAAAACTTTTCTTGAATTTCCGTATATTATTACTTCCGAGAAATTGTTCCTTACTAGCAAGACTGTCAGATGGCGCTAAAATGCAGAATGTGTTTTTTTTACGTTTTTTTACTTTTACCCTCTTAAACTTTTTCTTCCATAGTCTAGAGATTTTTCATCATACAATAAAATTATACACTAGTAAGCCCTTTCACGATTAGTTATGAGTCGTAGTGTTGGGTACGGGCTCCATACAAAAATGCCACTTGCTTCTTTATCTCAAGCTTTTATATCGGTATCGATTACGGTTACGGGCATATTTTTATTTCAGTTAACCGATAGTTTCGGTAACGGTTAAGGCTGGAATCCCCGCTATGCATAAAACGGCATTATACACTTTTGATTATTCACATTTATCTCGACAAAGTTTTCGCTGTGGAATTGAAGTTGCAAACATACAGTCTTTTTACTAGCACCCACGGTAAAGTAAAGGGATGTAATGGGGGTAAAAAGTGTAATTATGTTGATTATTTAGGTCGTAATGCGCCGACTATCCAGCCACCCCTGCCCTCCACCCCCTAGTCATTAATCGCCACCCCACCTAACCTCCCTTTATTATTTCGTTTCAATTATTTTTGTGATTATCTTTTTATAGCGGACCAGCATTAAAACTCAAAAAATAACAGCGACATTAAACATAATTAGAATTGGACATCTTGCCCGTTCGCGCCTTTTTATCACTCAACACAATTTGCGTAAAATATTAATTTTGGTGATTGTTTCATGTAATTGTAAATATTGTCAATTTATACTTGTTATTAACCGTTCGTTGCTTCGTTTATTTGGCTGCTTTTTGTTCAAAAACTCTTCTGTCGCTGTTCGGTTGTGTTCCTATGTCGTCATTGTCCTTTGTGATCATGATATTTTACAGAGGCGAAGCGTGAGATCTGAGGAATGCTAAGCCGCGTAAAATAATATTTATTGCAATACAGAACAACAATACTTTATTTATATGGCACTTAGCGTCATCTATTAATTAATATTCATATGGGAAGCCGATAATATGATGTCAAGTTGTATACACGCCTCGCTACTTATATTTTACACATTTTTCTCATTTTTTTTGGTGACATAAGACATTTTTCTTCGTTCTTAAAAAACTACTCGAGTTTTAACTATTATCATTCAAATTTTACCCGTTCGACTTCCTGTATCCGAAGTGTGCATTTATAATTACAAGCTATGTTACGTTTATATCAATACATAAAACATAATTATGTTGAATACTTAGTCGACGCGTGACTATTAACAATAGACGTTGGATTTGCCAACCCTTTCATTCAAATCGCTAATGAATCGACGTTAATAACATCGAAAATCGACCTAACAACTACAGAAATACGTTCGATATTGGCGCAAAAGCCAAATCATGTTATTATAAGGAACGTTTATGGATGAGCAATTTTTATGTTACTACACGTATTGTATATACAGACGTTAGTTGAATAAATCGTTAAAATCTTTTTCATCGTAGTCGGGAGCACGAATGGTTTATTGTATTGCTACATTAAAAAATTAAACTTCATTACAATAATTTTAATGATCGTAGCTTTTTGCCCGATTGCCGCGCGAGGTTGCCCTTTTGTTTTTAAACTTTTCTACGTAATCTATGGATTCCATTTAAATTTTATTTCAAATGATGCTGAATTTAAAATTGCCCTTTTATTTCTCCGCTAAGTCTAATAAACGTGATACATAATCTAGAAAATATCATAATGAAAAATGTTTGAGGCGCGTTAGAGGGTTACACAGTGAATTTTGACCACAGTTATTCTGTGGTCAAAATTCAAAAACGTTTTTGGCAACCATATTTTTGGAAACAATAAATAATCATAGGCAAGGATTCTAATGAGGGTTTTTGATAATTGTTCTGTCGTTAGGGGACAGACCCAACTCACACAAAGAGTCATCTGGTGGCGTAAGTGGTATCAAAAAACGGCCAATAAGAATTTTTGATTCTTTTTCTGTCACCAGGCGGCACTTGGGAGCCCTTCGGTCCTTGTCGTGTCAAAAAGCTTTCATATGTCACGAATTACAAAAACCCTAATGGATATCACATATTTAAACGGGGAATCAGTAGTAGGTCATAATTTATTAAAACGCGATATAAGTATTCCGAAACGAGCGTGCGTTCGCGTCAACAGCGCGCGGGCATTTATTTAATTTGTACCGCGATGCGTTCGGAAACTGAAAGTGGCGGTAAGGCAGCACTGATGTATCCGTACATCTATTATTATATTTAGCGTTAACCGGGATGCAATGAAAGTGAAACTGAATGCAATTGTTATCTCACTCGCCTGTTAATTGACCGATATTTTGTAAATGTTCGCGGGATTATTTTCGTGTTTAAATCGTGATAGTGCGTTTGTAGATTGATGACATTTCGCGGGCTCGCAATTGTTAACGTACGTTGCAGCTTTTGCTGTTACCGCTGTTGATGTAATACTTTTACTTCGTTCAGAAACAAATTCTTGTCTACGGTATTTTACAATGTTCTCTGTATGCTGAGTGCGAGTTATTGTCACTGCTCGCCGTGAAGCTACAATTTGTATGGCATCGAACTAGGTACCATTGTTTGCCACTAGGGGCGTTGTTTCGATGCCATACAAATTGTAGTTAACTTCTTCACGGCCAGTAGTGACAAAAATTCGCACACCGCCCTTTTTTTGTTGTTGGCATGCAAAGGTTAGATATTAAAGGTAATAGGTATTTTAGATCCAAAAAACATTAACTGATAATACTGAAGTCGGTTAAGAAAAATAAAATAATAATAAAGTGTAATGGGTAAAACATATTTTACAATTTACTTCTCCGAACTCTCCTGGAGGAATTACGCAAGTTTTGCTTACACTTGCGTAAATGCTCAGACCAAATACAAAAGTGAAGACATAGTTCTGCGAACCACACAGTGATTCCGGTCTAAGCTACGCCTCGCCGTGTAATTATACAGTATCACGCACACACATGTAACGAAACTACGCCTTACCTTGTAAACGAACTGGCGCGATGTGTAGTTTTTATGTATGTAGTGCGTAGCCACTAGCCACACGCGCCCTAGGTTTTGTTTGACAAACCTCTGTCTTCACTTTTATATTTGGTCTGAGACTAAATGATGGCTTCTCAGTATGCATATGTGAATCATTCATAATTCATGGCAAGAACCTTTACACTTACCCAAGTCACGAGTAGTACTCTCCCCTGATCTAGAAATTCAGAAAATGTTTGAAGTGTCGCGTACTTAGTAGGTACTTTGGTACTTTTCACCTTATTTGTTTCATCTGAAAAAAAAAATACACATCTAGCCCTGTAAATTATAGATGAGGCATGTGGAGGCAAAAAGTGTCTACAGTCTACACTTATACTGCCCTACTTTTGGGGTTGTTTGGGGCAGTTCAGGTTTGACATTTGTCATCTTGACTTTTGACATTTGCTTTCCGCAGTTAATTAGAGTAGAAATTATATATACTTACAGTCCGCATATAATTAACAAAATCTTGAAAATCAAGATGGCGTAATTTTTTCTTTAAAATTCCAAATCCATTGTAAATCATAGACGTATTATTATAGACGAGGCATGTTGAGGCAAAAACTGTCCCCACTTTTGGAGTTTTTGGGGCCATTTTGACATTTGAGGTATGGACGGTATGGTGAAAACAAGATGGCGTAACTTTTTCTTGTAAGTTTGAAGCTTTGTTCTGTCGAATGTACGTCGTCTTTAGTTTTGAATTCTTTGTTGTAAATACATTAATTGTTAAACTAGAACTGAACTAGTATCTATAATCTATAATAAAAATTTTATGTGCCTTATGCTTGTGACGTATCTTTTCGTAAAAAATTAAGTACCTATCTACGTCACGTTAAAAAATCCTAGCCCCTTACTAATAAAAAGATTTAGGCAACGGATAATTTAAACAACGTTGCTGTCTTTGTTTGATGAATTGGAAAAGTCACTTAACAGACAAAGACAGCAACGTTGTTTAAGTTATCCATTGTGTAAATATGTTTACTAGTAAGGAGGCTAGTGTATAATAGGACCACCAAGATACAGGCGTTTGCCTAGTTTCGGGTCCATCGCAATATTATATGGCTAACTATCACTATCATTCTTGCCGGGGAATTCAATGGGTGACGTTGTGGTTTTTGTATATTATCTTCCTTAAATTTGTGTTATTTCGGTTCTTAATGTGTAATATTGGTAGAATATTCTCCATTAAATAATCGTTAACGTACACAAGTGAGCAAGTGGTACAATTTAAAAAAACGTGCTATTTTATGACCTCCAAAACTCTCTAGGAACTTTCAGCAAAGCTTCTACCACTTTACTGAATCGACTGACTTGACTCATTGACTGCACTGACTATTTATTTAGAGTTTGACTAGACTTTGGACTTGACGATATAGAAATACGGTGTTGAAAATTGAAACCAAAATTCTATTTCCCGCCTTTTTAACTTGACACTGGCGAATAGTTATAAGCCGACGCCATATATTTTAAATAATAAAAAAAACTATCACATAACCTAAAACAAAATTGTACTAATTGTAAATATCTGTTTATGACACTTACTATGTAAAATTAATGTGTATCGGATTTATCGTATTATGTTATGGTTCAAAAATTAATTATTATTATTATTATAAAGAAGAATAAATATTCATAAGAGTTCATAAGAATAACCTCAAAAATGTTTATCATAATTATTGTCTGCTATGCCAATTTTAATCATACCTGCGTTTATAAACGTAGTTATAAAGTCAACTTAAACACAAAAACCTCTGGATTTCTCGAGGCGCGTACGTAAAGGGCTCTCGACGCCCTCGGCTCACAAAAGCACTCATCATTGCCCTTCCGCGGGTGTCCCGATCACTTATTATTTTCGAACGCCATTGTTCTAAAATTAAATCACGCGGCAAAGTCATGTGTGATTTTTATTTTTTTATTTACATGTTTTTAGCACGCAAAGGTTTTTGTCGTAATGCCACCATTACGAATCGTTTAATTTTCGCTATTTGATTTGCACATTTTAGACATTCCAGACGAAACGGATTGACTTTACATTTGAAAAAGCAAATAACTATTACAATTTTCATCATTGTATTACGATTGATTCAACATTTATAAACGTTATTGCAACGTGGATTTTTGTGTTGTCATTTTAGCACATTGGCAAATTTTGTTTTGCTAAATAATTGGTCGCTGCGTTTTTTATACGCTCTTGAGTTTCTTTCAATATTCTAACAGAACTCTTTATATTTTACAAAATTATACACCGCCTCCAAAATGATTTTTGATTATTTTAAAATTATTTAAATAAATAATTTTAAAATAATTAATAATTAAACGATTAAGCTTTAATTATTTAAATAAAAATATAAAGCGAAGAACTAAATAAACCATTTCACATTTCATCGAAGAATCTTTAGTGTAAGGTTTCTTTATGGTTGACCATAGACAATATTATTGGAAGAGCAATATTCATAGAGCCAGTCTTGTTACCATATTGATGTGTTCTTGCTTGGATTTATTTCTGTTTTGCATTTGCCTACACTCGATGTTCCTGTGGACAACTATATTAGATCTTCATTTTGTATACTATAGATGAATCATGAATCTATAGGAAATATAGTTTATGTATTAAATTTTATACAATGTTTAACAATTACAATATAAAACAAATTATATACAAATAAAAAACATGAAGACGTGTCTGTTTGTAATTTCAAATTACACTCTGTTTTGCATTTAATGGGTTATATGAGATAGTATTTACGGTTATACCTACACCAAAAATATTTTTTATTTTTGTCTGTCTGTTCAGGCTAATCTCTGAAACGGATTTAGCTATTTTAACTAGACTTTCACCGGCGGATAGCTTATGTTAAAGGGCTACTTTTATCTTGTAGTTTCGATAAGAAAATTGGATTCCGTTTTCATTAAAAGTTCCACGCAAACGAAGTTGCTGGTACGAGCTATAGTCTTAAGTAAATAATTATAATACGATGTAGATATACAAAAGGTTAACTTACACAACCACAGATAACACAAGATATAACTATAAAAACCTTGGTAACGAATAAAGAATAAAATAAATTAGTGGAAAACACTGAGTGGATTGTTTAAGATAAAAATAAAAATCCAGACTTTCAATTTACTTGAACGCGTCTGGTAGGATCTAAAATATTTTAAGTATAGTCATAAAATTATCACTCACTACATAATTTAAGAGCCTCTGTAATTAACCGCTTTCGAAATTAGACATCGCCGGTCGTTCGGCGAAAAAAAAACAATAATTATAAAGCGCGCGTAATTCTAATTTCGAATTCAAATGAAAGCCGCTTAATGCGCGGGAGCGACCCCGTAAAAAAGAGTTGACGAGTGCTCGCGGAGGGTGGTAATTTTTCATTAATTTAAGTTCACCATTCCCTGTTTTGTTTGCTTTTAATCGCATTTCTAATTAATCCCGCGGAGAATAACGTGACAACTGTCGACTGGCGGCCATTTTTTCGAGCGGCACAGCAGATGTCGGACGAATTCCATTTGTTTCTGAGATTAATGATTCGGTGCGATTGTGAATTTTTCCGGTCGGCTTTTGTTGTTTTAGAAGCAATTTGTCCGCTTACTTTTGTAGCGTTCGTTAAAACTCCGAATATTATTCGCCTGATCAGAATAAAGCATTACACAATTAGGGAGCGCCGTCAACTATTGATCAGGTCACACCGAATCGAAACGCGATGCGGCACTGCATTATGATAGCGATTCAAAATTGAACTTTATTCACTACACAAGAAGATACACATTTTATTGCCGCGCTACCCAGCCGGGTGCTGCTCGATATTCGAACTCTTGCATTAAAACATGTATCTTCTTGTGTAGTGAATAAACTCGCGCCTTTTCGAGTATCTCGGTGGGAACTGACGCTAACTTATAACAGACTAGCTGTTGCCCGCGGCTCCGCACGCGTAAATACAGTATCCCACGGGAAAATTGTACTTTTTCTGGATAAAATACCCGTATACGCTTTATCCAGAGCCTAAACTATTTCCGTACAAAATTTCATCGAAATCCGTTCAGTAGTTTTTGCGTAAAAGAGTAATAAACATACATTCATCCATCCTGACAATTTCATATTTTTAATATTAGTGGGATAACGTAACTGTATAACTTTGACGACCTCTGTGGCTCAGTAGTTCAGCGCGATGGTGCTTAAGCCGGGGGGCGCGGGTTCGAATCCCGCCTAAGGATCAAACATTTTTTTTGTATTCCTGGGTCATGAATGTGTATTAAATATGTGTATAATATAATATAAATCTTAAATATATGTATAGTATAAAAGTATTAAATATACTTCCCGTTTTCTGGTACCTGTGACACAAGTTCTTCGGATACTTACCACGGGACCAGACTGACGTGGTGTGAAGCGTCCATAGATATTATTATTGTAACTTTAAAAATCGATTTTTGCCAGTTATTTTTATAGTCTTAATGCAAGTGATACTCAATAGCGTAAGAATGATTTTGTAAGTTAAGTTCGTGCTTTTCTTTTGTGCAGAATGTAACGAGTTAGAGGAAACATTTGACTGCATTTTGTAATGTAGACTCTATTCTCCATGCAGTAGCTCGAAATTCGTTTGTCAAGTCACTCATCTAAACAGCTGTTCCCTGGAAATTGCATTCGCTCTACATTTATAGACCAACTCTAAAGTCTAAACATAAACTTTCTATTAGTTTATCAATTAATAGTGCGAATAAAATTGATATTGGCGGATGTTTAAAATAATATAATGATACATGCCTATGGCAAAACGTTCATCTATTTGAAAATTTGATTCGATAATTGTATTAATAACTAGCTGACCCGTACCCACTTCGTACAGTGTTAAACGTTTTTACTTGTGATGACAATGATGATGAGGATAAAAAGTCTCCTAAGTTACTGCTTATAAAATCAGGGCAGCTGTTTCAGAGATTGGTCGGAATATACTGACTGACAGGCGGTTAGCCAGACAAAAATTAAAAAAAAATCTTTTGGAGCAGGTACCATAAATACTGTCATATACAAGTACATTGTGCATTTAGTGCAAATATGTTTATTTGAAATAACAAACAGACACTTCAATTTTATTTATTTGTATAGATAAGCATTATTTGACCCATATCCGTTTTTACACTTGAAGCTTGAACCTCTTACATTACATGTGAACGAGTTACTTATATTTGCTAGAGGCTTGAACTGTTGTCCTCTTATATTGTAAACAAGTAAACATCTAGTGCCAAAATACAGCCTTAATACATAATGTACCGTATCGCACTATGTAAGTGTCTGGGGCCTGTAAATTTTCGCAGTGGCGATCTGCGGCCGGTCTTTGTGCTATTAATTTGTAATGTCCCCCCCCCCCCCTGAGGGGGCGGCCCCCCCAGATGCAGGGTGCACAAGGTGTGTGGAGGCCGGGATAAGTCTCGGCTTTTGCATAGATACACGGTCCAATAAGCCGCCTGTGGCAAGTCAAAGATTTAGGCCCACTTTATCAATGTATATGAATTATATATGCGTGTGTTACATAGGCTTGATGTATGTGCATGTGATTTTTTTTACAAAACAAAATCGTTCCAAGTGTGACATTAAAGAGTTAACTTTGGCATCAATTTCTCGATCAAATATTAAGCTTGAAACAGGTTTCAGCTTGGTTGTAAAAGCTTAAGTATTGGAAAAAAAGATTGTATGTAATAATTGTCTGTGCCAAAAACAATCAAAGAAGGAAGAACCCATAAAGATTTGTAATTCTCATTGAAATATTAATTCACTGCGAATTAATTATGTGCTATTTACCAAACTTTTCATATTCTCATTATGTCGAGAGTGTTAAAAAGTACCACGCTCCACTTAAATGAATTATAAACATTTTTGTCCTTTATATTAATTTTTTCCGTGAGAACCTTCCAATCGATAACATTCTCAGCGTTATGTAATTGGTGTTGAATCGGTGATTAAGTATAGACACAAAATAAAGAAAGTAAAGTTATTTCGACAGTAATCGGCAACTTAATTGTGAATTTACGGCTAATTAAATATTAAAATAGCATAAAAAGTTTAAAATAGGTGTGAAATGTGAGTTCCCGAGATCGCCTTATTTTTTAATCTGTTAAGACGAAATAAGACATAACAAGATGTAGGTAATTAATGATTAATTACGAAATTATCATAATTTTCTAAAGTTAGGTCGTTTCTTATACTTTTTACATTGTTGAGCCTTATCCTCGTAATATTATAATATTGGAGGGCTTGGGCAACTGTTTGGCCATTTTTGGTAAGCAACTTGATTTTTGACGATCTAATCTCGATATCGTAAGACGCATCTGCCGATGTGCGTGCTCGTCCGATCTTCAATGGGGGCCCGCGTTTCCGATAGGATTAAGCCAGACTTACTGCTCGGTCAGGAACACGGCGCGACGCAGTAACCTCGCCCGGGGGGCTCCCCCCTCCTCCCCCAACACCCCCGTAGCCCCCCACCCCCCGTCGCCCGGCGCATTAGGAGCAATCATATTCGACGGCTGCTACGTTTTGGCATCAGCCAGCATTGCTTAGGCCTGCCCGCTATTTGCAGAACAATGATCTTCGGTGTCTTAGTCCGAGAGGGACATAAGGGCGAGAATGCCGTGGCGCGGAAAGACTATGTTTGTTTCGTTAGTGTTGTTTATAGGACAATAGGTTAGGGTATTAGAATATAGATCTTTAATCCCAATGCCTCGAAATATTGGCTGGAGGAACTGAATTTCAACGGAATACTGTCATTTCTCATCAGCTGTTTATGCATCCAATATAGCCTTATAGATTTTTATATTCTAATAAGGATCAAATCTAGTCAATTTATTGCGTATTAATGTATCAGTATATTTAATAAGAATCAAAAATGTTATGTTCCTACATTCCTTAACAATAGCTTCTTTACAAAACTTGATTATTCCATTCCACTTTTGATGAAACTGTATTTTTTTCGATAACATTCAAAGTTACACTCCGCGTAAATACCATTGGCGAAAACTTGATAATAACACCAGAAAAAATAGATTAAAATACACGATTTCGTCAAAAATAGATTATTCCTCGTCAAATCGAAAAAAAAAAGTTAATTATTCTAATATTTTCTCAGATTGTGAAAAAAACACAAAAAGTGGAATAGTCAAGTTTTAAAAAGAACCTCCTCATTTAAAAACTTCACTTTATCCAAAAACTCAGATGGGTCTTAAATTCTATCGTAAGCTAAGTAGGAACAAACACGAGTTTTGTATCCTTGTACCCCAGTCCTTATGCATACTTGTCGAAGCCCTCGTTTGCATGAGCGCTTTTATGTTGCGTAATAAAAAGGCGTAAAAATTCAAAATACTCTGCGCTAATAGAATTGAGCAGCACATCGAATGGCAGCGTTTTAAGAACGCGACGCTCGTTTCAACAGATTCAAATGCGAAATGCATATTTTGCTCAATAGGGATGATGACTACATCTAAACTATTTAGTTTCATTAATATACTCAGATACATTTAAGGCATTGCTACTTGGTAAAAGTAAAAAGAATATAATATTTTATGTGTAGTTTACTTTAGTAATTAGATACATCTAAAAAGTACAAAAAAGTAAAAAAAAAAGTTATTCTAAATTAGTAAGCAAAACATTTATTATGGTAAGTATGAACTGAAACGCACAAATATCGGAGATATTTACAAATATGTTCCTGCGGCCGTATACTTCATACACTTTAACCTAGGCGTGACGTCACAGCTAGGTATGACTGTAGTATGGAGCGTTTTCACGAGACTTGCGAAATTTTGTATACAAAACGCTGTACCTTTGAAAATATTGACTTTTGATATACTGTTTCTTCTGAGAAGTTACTCATATTTAAGAGTACTATTCATTTATGCAATAAAAAAATTGACATCATGCCTATGCTATTGCTACTCCTATGCTTTTTTATCGATAAAAAGCGCTCGTGCGAACGAGGGCTAAGGATCCTCGCTCACTCGGACACTAAAGTGACGTCACCAGAGTTCTTTTGTACAACTTCTGTCAAGTGGTGACGGCACCAACGGACACCTAAGTGACAAATATATGGATCCAGAGTCTAAGTTGTATAGCTTGGACTCCTTCGTTCCATACCACGTTCGATAAATTTCGCAGAAACCGTACATTTTACTTGGATAAAAATTAGCATATATGTTAAGCTAAAAAAACCACTACCATACAAAATTTCATCAAAATCCTTTCAGTACTTTTTGAGGCAGAGTCACAAACATCAATCCATTCTCAAAAGATTTTACATTTAAAATAAGAGTGGGATGATAATAATTGATTTGTAAGATATATTGTAAATAGAACTGATGTCATTTTGAATATTAAATAGGAAAATATTGTCCACAATAACATATTAAATTACCATTATTTAGACAAATAATGCATTAGTATTATGTGCACGTTGCACAGCATACTTGTGTAATTAGTCAATAATCAACTTGCAAGGCAAGTTCTCTGTTGATATATATATTGTTGAATAAATATAAATATTATTCAAAATAACTTTTAATGTTTAAAATACCTATACACTAGCTTCTTCCCGCTGCTCCACCCGCGTAAATTCAGTATCCCTCAAGAACACTGTACTTTTTCGGTATGAAATGTAGCATTTGTTTTAATCCAGAGCCTAAACTACAACCACACTTAATTTCATCAAAATCCGTGCAGTAGTTTTTGCGTGAAAGTGTAACAAACATCCATCCATCCATCCTCACAAACTTTGACATTTATAATAGTAATTAGAAGTAGTAAGATAAACTGCTAAAGTAATTTTTGTATACCTAACATATCGTTCACAAGAGTCAGAATCGATATAAAGTACACAATTATTATTTACCAGCTGCAGCGAGGCAAAAGTGACACGAAACTCCACGCACAAAGTCCCGCGTAACTAAAGATACACAAAAATCGTATGCACCGCTTCCTAAACGTCAGAAGCACCACAAACAAGTATCGAAGGTAAATCTCCGTCTCGCCCTGACCTATCTATGTTGGGGCTGGTCAGGCCCGTCTTACCCCTCGTATTTTTTGTGTAAGGGTGTTTGAGGGTTAACTTTTATTGTGGCTTTGGGTAACTTTGAGAGACCGTGTGAGTTTTGACATATTTACTTATAAAAGAGGAAGGATTTGTTTGTTTCTTTGCACCGAATAGGATCCGAAACTACTTACACTCTCGGATTTTGATTGAATTTGGCACAGATATAAAGAAGACTACGTGGAAGAAAATAGGTTACTTTTTATCGCGGAAAAATGTACAGTTCTCGCGAGAGTTTCTTTTACGCGTACAAAGTCGCGGGAAATATCTAGTTGTATATATAAAAAAGGAAAGGCCTGAAAACTTTAAGTATTTGACATATCGTATGTAGATTTAATTTGTCTGAAACACTTTCTTTTAGTAATGGTGTTCGGCGTTATACAAAAGACCCTTCAGAATTATCGATGACTTTAAATGTTTCTTTATAATACTTATGGCTGATTGTATAATGATTTTAAAAATAGTTCCTAACATTTTATATTAATATAACTAGCTGATGCCCGCAACTTCGTTTGCATAGATCTAACGGAAACGGAACCCTATTTTTTTAAACGGAACCCTAAAATAAAAGTAGCCTATGTTACACCTTGTAATATCAGCTATCTGCTAGTGAAAGTCTCGTGAAAATTGGTCCAGCCGTTTCAGAGATTAGCCGGAACAAACAGACAGACAGACAAAAATTTTAAAAATTGATATTTTATTGTAAGTACCGAATACACTTTCATAATTTGCATTAAGAGAAAAGCTGTTAATTTGAAATTACAAACTGACACTTTAATTTTATTTATCAATATAAAAATATAGATTAATTGGCTAAATTAATATCTTAAGCACTAAATATATTTTTTATTTTCTAGTTATGTTATCAATGTAAATAAAAAGTTAAATCTTGTTTTCTTCGACATTAATAGTTTTAATTAATCATTTAGATGAATCATTAGTTATAATATAACAAAATACACTTCAAATTTAACATAACTGTGAAAAATCAAATTTTAACTAATTTGAAAGTGGCAACCCTATATCTCGCAGGGTTGTCAGATTAGCTTTCTTCCCCATCAAACGCGCGGACTCAAACGCTCCGCGTACTTTACCCACCGCTCTTCACTTTCCTTGAAAATAAATAACATTTTCACACGTTTTTCCGAAGCTTAATTTTCTATTCGTTTTTCAGATTGAAGTGATATGATTCATATTTGTTTGTTTCTTTGTCAATAAAGTTATACAGTATCTATTGTTATTACAAACAATAATATGCACTAAAAACTCCGACTCTATTACTACCGAAACGGCTACATACTATATTTCGATGGTTAAATTGTTTATGTTTCATTGTAAAATTTATAGATTCAAGTAATTTGTAATAAATACTTATATTTTATAATGATAGGCCTCTTTTCTAAGTCGGTAAAAAAGATACCGACGGATACGTGTAGAGGTGCTACGGCGTAGCGTAGTACTACGAAATTACTAGATAGCTTCTATTTTGTAGGAGTCAAAAATAATTTTGTTATATTTTACCATAGACGCAGGAAGTAATAGATATTCCAGGCACTATATATTTAATTTTATCAATGCATCCGATTGACTTCTTTAGATGTTTAAAATTAACTAATCAGGAAATAGAATAAGAACTAGGGACTTATTACAGGTAAGCATAATTTGTTTCTGTAGTAAAGATTTTTAAAATAGGAAAAATATTGGTAATATTATATTATAATGTTTTTTTCCTATTTCTTAATAACCTTAAAAAAGTTGAAGTTTGCATTACCAAAGTTGGTGGTTCAGTCATGCGTTCTTTTTAGCAGGTTTAAGTATTTTGATTTTTTTCCCAGCTTGCGTCATATAGGTTTATTTTTTAACGATAGTATGATAAAAATACTTTATTATATCAGATACCTACGATAGCCTATAGATATACCTATAGATGTATCAAGTGACAAGTCAGTCGTCGTATTTATACATGTTATATTGTTTTTACTAGGTAATATACCTACATATGTAGCAAATATATGAAGTAATTACATAATACATTAAAACAATCTGTTCGTTTGTTGCAGACGAGTCGGGATGCGAGGCTGATATGCAGGAGGGCGCGGATGGGCGGCCCAGCCCCCGGCCGCAGCAAGAGCCCATAAACCTCAAGAATGAGGTGAGACCCTTAACCCGCCGCTGAGAACACATTGTATCCGCCACTGCTTAACCCGCTTTATTATTCCGTAACCTATTTATGCTCACTTAACATTCTTTATGTCTTGAAAGTGTAGGTTTTGTTAAGAAAGTTTTAATTAGAAAAAAATAATACTTTTTTTTTGTTTATTCAGTATAGTAGTTGCTTATAGTTTGCCTTAGAATCCTTTAGACATGCCCTGACTTAGCTGTCATGGAAATTTTTTCTGTATCTATCTTTGTAACGTTAAATCATTATTTTATGCTTACATCTATTATTAATTGCACATTATGTTATTTTGATTTATCTATTTCTTAAATTGTTATTTTATACTTTTACCAAGAGGTTATTAAAGATCTAGTTTTAAGTACAATATGTACAAAGTTCCTGCTCGACTAGTTTTCAAACATTTTCTTTTGCCTTAAAATATTTAAACACAAAGGAAGTAACCGCAACGACTGAAGAGATGGTTGAACTATGTATTCACACATGCGCACGATTCGACGGCGCTGTTAAGCGATTTCCATCTTATGCCTGTACAAGCGGCAACTTGTTCGATAGTACATTTATTAGCAAATTACTTTTAGGCCATAGTTTTTTCATCATCTTCATCATCACCAGCCTATCGCCGTTCACTGCTGAACGTAGGCTTGTTTCATAGTTTTTCTTAACTTGGTCCAAGCTTTGTCTTGTTCGCCTGAGTATATTCTAACCTAGGTATATCTTTGCGCCTAGGTTAGACACAAAACTGGAAATAGATACTTGGAAGAGTACGCAATGTAACATTTTTCTCTACCTCACTAGCCTATATAGAATTAAGCGGCTTTCAGACTACGCTATAATATAATAGCATATAGTATATAGCTCATAGCACAACAATATCGCGCACCATGTTGTTATGGACACGTTCACACTGTACTCTACTATATATTATGGGCTTACTATACGCTATAAAATAGTGCGATACGCTGAGTTTATGCTGTGCTATATCGCGCACCGCCCTCTTCCTTCCTCACCCCCGGCCGTCCCGCAAGCGAAACGAGCGACACAACCATACTGAGCTTGCTATATACTATAAATGCTTGCGATAATATCGCGTAATCTGAACGCCATGCTATATAGTATAGCATTAGGTCCTTCTTTGCTATACTATACAGCACAACAGTATAGCGTAGTCTGAAATGAGCTTTATGTTTTTTACAAGATTTCAATATTCATCGAATACCATAATATAGTATTCGAAAAATTAATATTTTATTAAAATATTGTTTAGCATGTACTTGACAAAATGTTATTGGACACTCAAATCTAAAGGACCCAAGAAAATAGTTCTAAATAGCTACTTGTAAAAATATTTTCTTCTAAACATAACATTTTCTGAATGTGTGACTTGTAAAAAGTTGAAACAATGTTCTATAAATGAATATTTTTTTTATAAAAAACTATAATCGACTACGTAAATTATATAGGCTATATATTACCCTGGCTATTATTATAGATTCGCTATTGACACCTGATAATTCAGATAAATGACAATCATTTATCTGAACGGTCGAACATACATACATACATACATACATAAAGATACTGCCAAATTTATTACCATTCCTTTTGGCTTCGCCGTAGCCGGGTAAAAAGAAAATGAATATTTTAAGAAAATGCAAATAAGTCCTAAAATATAACACAATCCTGCTCCGTAATGTAAGTTAAAACAATGTGGTAGGAAATCTCTTCAAAAGTTCCACGTTACCCGAAGTTAAAGGGCAAAGTTAGGTGCGAACGCCTAATTTGGCGGCAAAAGGCATTCGTTAGAGGCCCGCGCAACCTACTTGTAGAATCTATAGTATCGATTAGCGAGTTTTTTACCCACACGCATACACGCCGCGTCGCGGGGGCCAGCCTTTTTAACAATCTTTTTTTCGACCACCCCCTTTCACCCCAAAACCGCCATGTCCATTGCGCGATGCACCCTCCCCTCCGCGGGCGGAAAATGGAATTTCCATGAGTGATGGAGTGTCAATCGAGAAGTGGAAAAAGAAAAAGTGCATTATGTTAATTATTGAGCGTGTGCTCGCGAACGTTCTCTACATGTTACGCCGAATCCGACGGACTTGTGAGCACGAGCGTACTGGTTTGTAACAAAAGAACAAAAAGCAATGACAAAGATATGTCTTAATAATTCTCTTGCCCAGTTACTGAGGTTTTTTCTCGGTAGTTTATCTATTCAATAGCGCTTTTGATTTGTTAACACGTTTGCGTCATCCAATCAAAAGCACTATTAAATAGACAAACTACCGAGAAAATACCACAAAAACCGATTTCTGAGGTTTTTTAAATTTAAGGCATTGAAGCATTAATAATTTTAAATTCTTATCAGACGATTAGTGATGAGATTTAAAACTTAAGATCGAGACGAGACGACTTAAGTAATTTGAAACTTTTTAATTTCTTATCGAGTAAATTTATTAATATCTAATAAAAAGCAAGGCGAATCAAAAGTTAACTCGTTCTTAATAATTTTGATAGACATTTAAACATAATATACCTATAGCATTCTCTAAAAATAAAATTCCTTCTCTTTTATCTTACCAACATGTTCGGTACATACACAAATATTGAGAAATAAAATCTAAAATGGTGTAAAAAATTATAATATAAAGTAGTCGGCTCCATGTATTTCCGAGGGAAATAGCCGTTAGAACGGCTTCACGGGACAAGAAGCGCCCTACTCCACTCACGCAAAGAACTTTTTCCTTTTCTGAATGAGTCGAGCTAGTCAAGGTTACTCCGGTTTATTGACAATGCATTACATTCTTGTAAGATATCTTTCTTTTTCTTTAGTATTTATTGGTCTAGGGTTTTTCTTTTTCTGTAAATAAAGATTACGGCTTACAATATTCTTTTAGCAGTTAGAGTAAGATATCGCGGGATCAGTTTTTACAAAATTTTGATTTAGTATTGCACTAAATGAGCATATTTAGTTTGTTTCAACGTAGAAAAACATAGCTCAAGTAGTTTATTATATTCGTTTACATATCGAGATAGTTTGCAGAGGGGCTACTCGATTCGCTTTGGTAATGGAAATCCCAAAAAATATCGAGAAAAAAGTCCAAAAAAGGAACACATTTGAATGAAAATTGGGTGGAGGCGGGCGGCGCGCCGATCGGCTATTATTATTATTATTACCGGCATTATATCTGCATTTTTTCCCGCGCGCAGAGGCGCGGCCATGTTTATTTTTTTCTTTTCTTTTTTTGGGGAATCGGCGAGCCCCCACACGCCCGCCTGAACTATGCGATGTCTACAAGTGCAGTTTAAATTGCCTCTCATCACGTATTGACTGCGTGTAGTTTTTTCATTAACCGGCTAGATTTTTACATTCTATCAATTTGTACCAATACCCTTTCAAAAGCGGGTTTCGAAATTATATAAATCTAAAAACCAATGTCATAACGAATTTTACTTTACCATTCATACGCTTTTTTTAAGGCTTAAAAGCTTAAGTCCCTTTTACATGATATTTTAAGTTGATAATATTTTGATATAGTATCAAATTGAAAAGGCTGCCGAATTTTAACATCAAACAAATTAAGTTAATCAAGTTTTTAACATAGTCTATTTTTACAAATTTCATTAGCGTACTGCCACTTATTGCAACGTCAAAAAAAGTTTATAAAATGGAGTAAAATTAAAAAATAATATTTATATTTAAACAACGTATTGTTGAGATATCTCTCAAATTTTTTATCGAAGTGAACCGCTGCGTCTGCTTCTGAGACCATACGAAAAGATAAATCCATGTTGTCTCAATGTAAGATAAAGATCAAGACATGAAGATGGGCTTTTACTTGTAACAGTTATTGCTGAAGTGACGTCACCAGTGTATAAGGTACCGTCAGGGAATCTGATTTATAATATCTATGGATGCTTTACACCACTTCAGTCTGGCCTCGTGCTAAGTATCTGAAGAACGTGAGTTACGGGGGACCAGACAACGGGAAGTATGTATATTTAATACTTTTACAATAATATACATATATTTAGAATTTTTATTTTATTACACACATATATTATAATACACATCCATGACCCAGGAAGTCAGAGAAACTTTTTTGTACCCTGGCGGGATTCGAACACGCGATCTCAGGCTTGAGCACCGACGCGCTTAACCATTAACATAGAGGTCATCATATATTATATATTTCGTGAAACTAATAAGCAGGTAGAGTGTTCTTATAATTTATGTGTATTATAATGACGACATGTAGCGACAATACAATGTCAGTTTGTATTGTGGCTGTATGTCGACATTATTATAATTCATCATTATCATCATTATATTACGAACAAGTGATGACAAAGGTGAACCTGCTTATACATTAGTTTCCCTGACAGTACAAGAATCAACGGCATTTCCCTTAAGTGTGGGTACAGCACTTGAATGGTAGCGTAACAAATAACAAGTGATATCGACTACACAAGTCTCCAGTTCAAAGCAAAACAAGATGCGAGGGTGCACTTATAAAAATGCATTTAAAAACCTAAGCAGTAAGGTACAAAATTAGATGCAGTTAAATACAGCTGTAAGCTGAGATTTGTCGCTGGATTGAAGTTACACGTTATTTTGTAACTATTTTTATTTACAATTAGTTGAAAAGATTTAAGTTTACTTTCAATATTCGTGTAATGACTATACACGCCGTTTTTTCTGAGTCAAAAAACACAGCGCGGTAGAGTTTATAAAATGTTGGTAATTATTGTCTATGGCGTAAAGATAAAGGTGGGCTTTGTTTTTAAAAAAAAAAAATATTTATATATGGCATCGGCTTATAACCATTTGCCAGTGTCAAGTTAAAAAGGCGGGAAATATAACTTTCGTTTCAATTTTCAACACCGTATTCCTATATCGTCAAGTCTAAAGTCTAGTCAAAGTCTAAATATATGTATAGTCAATACAGTCCATAAGTCATGTCAGTCGATACAGTAAAGTGGTAGAAGCCTTAATGAAAGTTCCTAGGGAGTTTTGCCGGGAACACAAAATAGCACGTTTTTAGTAGTCGTATAGTCGTACCACTTGCCCACACTTATGCACGTTAACCAATATTACACATTAAGAAACGAAATAACACAAATTTATGAAGGACATACAAAAACCACAACGTCACCCATTGAACTCCCCGGCAAAACTCCCTGTGGGTTGAATTAAGATGGCCATACAAAAAGTATGTTCTTCTTGATCTAGAACAAAGTATAGTACTCCCTCATGTCCCAATTAAATGACAGGTTTTTTATTAGATATTTTATATATATATATATATATATATATATATATATATATATATATGGTCGTTCAAAATTACGGATATTTTGGGCATATGACCCAGTGTTTATGTCAAGACGTTTAGGCTGATAAATAATTAAAAATTTCGAAAAATGAATTATACTTAATAAAACTACATTACGCTCTTTACGGCGCTGTTAAGGTCATTGACCTCATACTGATTGTAATACTGTTATTTAGACAAAGTCTTTGCTTACTATTTAAATCACATGTTTTGGTTAGGTTGATAACCTCAGCGCATAAGAGAGCGCAATATAATTTTAATTCGTATAATTAAAATTTGTTTTTACGATTTTATAATTTTTTTTCTGGCTGAACGCCTTTACTTAAGCAGCAAGCAACCTTATATATCGATAAATAGCTGTATTTACGTATAAACAAAATAAGGAAAATCAGTCATGTAATACAGGAAAAATCATTTGTAACCGATTAATTATTATCATATTAGTATAATACCAGCTTTTTCCTACGCCTCCGCCCGCGTAAATATAGTGTCGGTTGTCCCACGGGAACACTGTACTCTTTCGGGATAAAAAGAGTAGCCTATAATTTAATCCAGAGCCTAAACTACTACCATACCAAATTTCATCGAAATCCGTTCTGTACTTTTCGCGTGAAAGAGTAACAAACATCCATCTATCCATCCATCCATCCTCACAAATTTTCACATTTACAATAGTAGTCTATTTACCTACCTGAGTTATTGAAATATAAATGAACTCTTTCGTTAGTAGAGTCTAGAAATACACAATTTTCGCGAATTATTTTTCTCTCAAGACCTTTCATAAGCCATCACACGAAAAGTTATGTAATCATGTTATTAGTATAAATCTGAACAACTTTCATACTTTCCACTAAATTATGACAAAACACCAAAAAAATTGATACGTTGTCATAAAAACAGATTTAACTGGCAACATAATTCTATTAAGTGCAAAAAACCTATAACAAGCTGATCCTACCAACGAAATTACCGCCATGTCCTTAAATTTATTAGCAGTAAAAAGTGCAAAAAATTATAATTAAAGTGGGTGGCCGGGAGGGAGATCATTTTTTACGCTGGCCACCTTGTAATTCACTAACTTATAGGAAAATTGGTCGAGTGTGGCCAAATGTAGTAGGATTCCGTACCCTTACTTACAGTAGAAACTGTAGGTGGTTTTTGATTTTAACAGCATTATTAATAAAAGTATTTACACATCTAATTAGTCATTCAATATTGCTGACTTTGTCTGTTGAGTGACTTTTCCAGCTTATCAAACAAAGACAGCAACATTGATTATATTATATATATATTATATAGATAGTTCCTAATCAGTTGTGTAAATATTTAATTAGTAGGGTGGTAAGAGACCTGAGCCTCTAGCCAAGTTTCCATCGCTAATTACGAAAACGAAGGTGGAAAACAAAAATGTATCGGATTTGACATATTTAGCATCGCTATTAGCGATGCAGTGGCAGTTAGCGATGCTTATATCAAATCCAATACATTTCTATTTTCCACAGCGAACTTCAAAATCAAAAAATGTATGAGATTTGATCATGATAAGTCATTGCTAAGTGACATATGGCTCGCGGTGCCATAAGTCAAATCCCATACATTTTGTTTTCGAACTTCGCCGTCGAAATTATCGAATGCATCTTGACTAAAGGCCCAGGTCGCCAATCGTGGTCATAGAGTGGAAGTCGCTGTAGAGCCCAGCGCTGACTGTCGAAAAAGAAAGTCACCGCTAACTCTACAAAGAAAAAAAACTTCCAGGTCTACCAGACATCGTCTTTGGTGGGTAAATAATTTGATGTTGTCCTTATTTTTAGATGAATTTTAAATTGTTCAAAATTACAAAGGTGTATGCAGCCAATACTAATACTTCTAGAAGTATAAGGGAGCTACTCAACTGTCATATGTTTTTATAAGCGTCAGTTCATGCTGAGACGTGACGCGACGCAACGGGCACTGAATTTGTAAGATAGGGATTCAAAATACAAGAATATACACTTTTATTTACAATGTAAATAAAGTTCAATTTTAAATAGCTATCTTTAAAATGCAGCGCCGCATCCCGTCCCGTCTCTGTGTGAGCTGACCCTATATGCTTCCGGTCGTAAGCGTTAGCGCGTTGTGGAATCTCAAAATTTATAAAAATTGTGTAATACGAGTAAGTGCCACGGTACTTTTTTGATCTTATACTTTTAACGAGACAATATTGTATATGTATATATATATTATCGTAATCTCGGCAACATCTGCAAGTATTTACATGAAATTTAGTATGCAGGGAGTTTTGGGGAAGAAAAATCGTTCTAGCTAGGTTTTATCCCTGCGAAACTGCGCATTTTTAAATTATAATATATGTTTTTTCTTGCTTCGTGCAACAATATATCAATAATTTTGACTCTATATAATGTCAGTCCGATTGGCAATTTGGTAAATTTTTGCGTTTGCCGAAAATACGGAATGTGGTGGGTTCGAACTCCGGTAAAATATTTTTGTGATTCAATTTTTTAATCTACTAGAGCGCCGAGCAAAGCTCGTTTACCCAGATACTACTAAGTTAAGCTAGACAAATATAATTCGATCCAAAAACTTTTCAAAAGTCGGACGGAACCCTAACAAGCAAAGGTGTCTGTAATGCGGTTTAAATGCATTCATAAATTAAAACGTCCGCTGCAAGTGTAATGCTTATTTAACTTATATTTTATAATTATATTTTGCTCGCGTGAGAACTAATTATTATTATTTTTGTCTAGTTGGTAGACACGTCTGCTGTGCTGCATTTCAAAATGTAGCCAGTAGCACTTGAACTTAAGACTAGCAAAAGTGGATATACTAGATATAGAACGTATAGGTAACCGCAGTCTTTTGAAAGTCAGTTAAAAAGTGGGGACAATAAAAACACTTTTTCCTCTTGAAATATCCTTACAAGTTATAATGTCTTCAAGATCATTTTTTTTTATTTGGTTTAAAAGACAAACAATGTTGAGAGACGGTGACAATGTTTTCGAATTATCGATAGGCTATATTATGAATGAATGAATGAATGAATAAATAAATTTATTTCCAAGAAATTGGTACAAAGATGTTACAATATTATGTTTGTGTTACAATTTCTGCCTTCAGGGCGTGGAAATATTGTCTATTACTAAAAATTATTTAGGTACTGTTAAAATTCAATCACAATTTATAACCGAAATATAAATCGAAGCAACTCAAAGTCAAAGATTAGTATTATACGAAACTAATTAATTAATAATCTACTTAATGATGGCTAGATCTAAAGGGCTAGATCTTTTGGTCTGCTGGTAAACCCGACATCACAGGCCATGATCATAGGCACTAAATATATGACCCAACGTCTATATAATGTGCCTAAGATTATATATGATGGTACCATTATTGATTACTCAGAATCGGCAAAAAATTTAGGATTAATTTTAGATAGTAATCTTTGTTGGAATCCTCAGGTTAATGAAGTGAGCAAAAAGATACACCATTCGTTGCACATGTTGAAGAGGCTCCAAAACTTTTTGCCTTTGCACACCAAAATTTTTCTTGTCCAAACACTCATTTTCCCTATCCTCGACTATGCTGACTCCTGCTACTTAGATGTTACCGAAGAGCTGTTAGCAAAACTAGAACGCTTGCAGAATCTCTGCATCCGTTTTGTTTTTGGTTTAAGAAAGTTCGACCACATATCAGCTTTTCGATTAAAACTCAAGTGGCTCCCTATTCGTTTCCGTCGCAACTCCCAACAAATAATCCCCTGTCTCCTTCCTATCTTCTCGAACGATTTAACTTTTCTCGACCCCTCGATATCCCTTGTAGATCTAACTAAGAACTAATCTTTCCCTTCCAACCCATCGCTCAAACTTCTACTCCTACTCCTTCACCGTTCACGCAGTCAGATTGTGGAACTCGCTCCCCCACACCGTACGAGACAGTCCCACCGTTATTTTTAAAAGACGTTTGAAAGAGTATACTACTAACTACCTCGAATCTCTATCCATATAAATACTGTTATTATATATACATATAGTATTTATATATTATAGGCATATTATTATATTACTTATAGTATTTAGGTATTGTATTTTATATTAATTATTTTGATAGTATATATATTATTACATATTATAATATTTTATTTATGTTTTAGTATAGACATAATATGTAAATATATTTGTAATTGTGCACGTTCTATCTGCTTTCTTTTATCCCTTTTCTCTCCGTAGGGCTGCTGAAAGAAATTTCTTTTTAGAAATAAGCAGAACCTTTGTGTCATTTTTCCATGTCAAGTGTAATGTTTTAAATGTTTCTTGTGTACAATAAATTGTTAAATAAAATTAATAACATAGATGATATCAATCTTAATATTCTACAGCCTATGTCAAAATATTAAAGACAAATAGGGATGCAAATGTATTTAGCACATTGTTTTATGATCTTTGTATTAATGTCATCATATCCAGTTGATTGAGTATCATTCAATGAATTATTAATTTTAAATATATAAATAGATTGAGGTCATTTGAGTATTATTATTATTAATTAAAATGTCATTTTTGGTTTCATTAACATGTCAATATAATAATAATTATTATTATTTACATTATTAGTATTATTATTATTAATAATATTATTATTATTATTTAATTTACTAGTTTTTGTAATGTCAATAAAATAGTCATTAAATAATTTAGTTAAGTCACTCATTTTTGTATATGGTTTATCACCGACTTGTATTTTATCAATATTGTTGTGTTTTTTTTGCATTAAGGTTATTTTTTACCAAAGTCCACGTAGCTTTACATTTGTTTTTTGCGTCTTTTTATGAAATTGCTATAATTTTTTGTTTGCTTTTTTGGCATTAATACATTGATTCAGAATTCTACTAATTTTTTATATCGTTTCATTAATTTGATTTCATTTGCTGTCTCATGTTTGTATTTGTCATATAATAAATATTTGTAATAAATAAACTAGAACGTTCTCATCTATTCAAATTTGCAACGTTTTCAAAGTGTTAGGCGTTCCACACACGTTAATGATGTGTGTGTAATTAAAATGAAATTGGTCATTAGAGGCGTGTTGGGGTACTCTCGGCCACGGGGGCCCTGTCGGGGCCACTGGGCCCCTGACAAACGACTTGGATCAATCATGCCCCGTTGCAACTGTTATTTCAGATTTGTATGCCTTTATGTGCTTATCTTAGACCGAATTGGGCAAAATACTATTAATATTTATTTATTTTATATAATGTATATTGATACATCCAATAATAGCTGTGAAACAGCATTAATTGTGCATATGTGACAAAATATATCTAATCAGAAGATAAAATTAAAATTAACAATAAATAAAATAACAAGACATAATAGAACTTAAAATCGAAAGTAAAACTTAAATCTGTGGTATAAAAATAAAACTATACATTATACATGCGAAACAAAATAACTTAAAATTAATTTTAAATAATTAGAAATACATCCAAAAAAAATTATTCATTGTTTTATCTACTTTGCGAATAAGTACCTACGAACCGATAAGAAAATTCTCTTGTCTGATAAAGATTCGGATCACTGTGACAAGCTTCGCCCGCGTGGGAGAGTGTTCGTGGCAAGAAACTATTTAGCAAATATACCTGCAACATATTAATAGCACAGAGTAAAAATATATACTTTATAATAAACTTTCCCACGTACTTTTTAATTTTAAGATATCCCCTAGATATAATCTCCTAGATAAGGATAATTAAATTGTATCCGTCTAAATAGCTTCTGAAAATACCACATTATTTCTGATCATTTTATTAAACTTAGAATGGGTATTATATTAACCTATCCTTAAAATATAGACATGTCTATGCCATCGCAGACATTTTTGTAGACCTATAAAAGATAAACAATCCCACCTTACATTGTTTTGTTATTTATCTCCAACGGGTTAGGTAAGGCAGCATTTTCGATAAAAGTTTTCCGATACCTTCAACAATTATCGTCATAAACCAAACAATTTCCACAAAAACCTTAACAAATTATTATCGACCTAAACCTTTCTAAGGAACCACTCTGTCGGTAAATGTATACGGCATGAAAATCCTTTCAGTAGTTTTTGAAATTATCGCGAATATACAGACAGACAGAGTCGGCGAGGCACGTCTCCTGGTTCTTAGCTACCTCCCCACCAATTTTCAGCCAAATCGGTTCATCCGTTCTTCAGTTATAAGTTATAAATAGTGTAACTAACACGACTTTCTTTTATATATATAACATATAGATAGATATAATCTAGATAAAAAACAACCATCGATTGTATATGCAACAGCTATAGAATGTGTCTGTCAATAATTAAAAAATATATTACTAGCAATAATATTATTCATACGATAACAATTATTGCAATAAAAATAATTAATTGAAATTGTATAGGAATAGAGAATTGTATGTTTTCTTAATTATTACAACACCATCTGTAAGGTTTTTCAATGTTCATGTAATTAAATTGTCAATTCGAATAATACAAAGTAAATTATTTATTGAGACTAGAGACATAATAATTCATATAATTTTAAAGTTTGAACTGTAAAAGAGTTCTTTTGCCTCTTTGATATGCAACAGCTATAGAATGTGTCTGTCAATAATTAAAAAATATATTACTAGCAATAATATTATTCATACGATAACAATTATTGCAATAAAATCAATTAATTGAAATTGTATAGGAATAGAGAATTGTATGTTTTCTTAATTATTACAACACCATCTGTAAGGTTTTTCAATGTTCATGTAACTAAATTGTCAATTTTAATAATACAAAGTAAATTATTTATTGAGACTAGAGACATAATAATTCATATAATTTTAAAGTTTGAACTGTAAAAGAGTTCTTTTGCCTCTTTGATAGAGAAAAAATATGTAAATGTGACAGATTGATAAACCTCAACGTGTAATAAACATATAACAAAATTGTATTTATCAAACGCATGATAGTGTGTGTTAATAATCTGAGGCAGTATTTAAATAATTTTAAGTAGTACTAACCCTTATTAAAACATATGAGCTCTCTGCACACCTTCCTCCTTTAACTTTGACTGTGCCAATTATCGTACTCCTCCGTTCGCACAATTCTCGTAAAAGTAATGTAAAGGGTGGTAATAAATTAATAAAGAAAAAAAAATGAAGTAATTAGGGCTAAAGGGCTTAAGAATCGCCAATACATATTTTTTCAAATTTGATAAAATCTGTGATAGATATTTAAGAAAAAATGCAAAAGAAAATACTTACTAAAAAGTTTAACGATTCACTAAGTAACTTGTTATATGTTATTACAAACTTCATAATTGATATTACTTCTCTGTCAAAAGGTTTTTTACTACATTTAATGAATAATAAAACGTATTATTATTAACAAATGGATTAAATTGAAATGCACAAACACGTAGTAACGTCTCTCATTTTCTTTTCAATTTCTTTGTTGTTAACATCCACATTTGAAATGTTAAGTAGATTATAAAGCGTTTATTACATTCATTCATCCTGCGGGCAATGGAAACATATACTTTACAGATGTGTTCAATACTATTTGCACACAACATGCAAAAATAATACAAAACAAATAAACAAAGTTAAACAATTTAAGTTACTACCGAATTGTCGAGTCCGAGTCGTTCACATCAGCTGGCGCTGATAATGATGAATTATAGCTAAGAACACTCTAGATAGTGTCCACTTTCAAACAACAAAAAAAACTAGATCAAAATCGGTTCATCCGTTTGGGAGCTATCAACTATGCCATGGACAGACACCTCGTCGGGAGTTAAAAAGGGCAGTATTTCTATGAGTTTCTTCTAGACATAATCTAAATATGGTCTGTCTAACACTACACACGGTGCTGCTCGCCAGTTCTGTTAGCTTGAACTTATAAAATCTAGATTAAAAAAAACACATATTTATATTAAAACACTAAAAAGATTTTTGCAATTTGAGTATTATTCTCAAATAAAGACATGTTTAGTTGTCGAATAGATGTTTTATATAACAAATATTTTTCTATTTCTTCGGATTTTTGAGTATCTTTTATTTGTATTTTAATTAAAGGATTATAGAAAAACAAAGACAAGGGGAAAGATATAAAAGATTAATTACAATCTTTGATGGTATTAAAAAGTATAAAAAGCAACATCAATTATCTCAATATCTAAACGTATTCCGATTACAATATGAACAGTTACAAAGGAAAAGGACAATAAAACAAATAGAACAGTCTGTATATCGTACGTCACCTATCGCTGCACCCTGTAGATTATTATCGATACAAGGACAAAATATTGGCTCATACAGAATGTTCATTTACTTTGCAATAGGAATAAAGTAAAAAAAGAATCTTTGGTTGTTTGGAATTATTTTTAAGCGATAAGCATTAAGCATTATCATCACAATTTTGATCCTAGTTTAATTAAGTCCATATTTTGATCTATTCTTAGTTAGGTCGCTTGATCGTGTGTGGCGACTTCGGTTACAAATACTGTAAATAATAAAAATTGTATTTTTGGTGACGGTCGCTAATTATACAATAACTATCTACAGAAGCAAATATTAATATCAGTTTTAATCAAATCAAACAAGTTTTATTTCCATATATACTATTAAATACCACTCACGCTATTGTCCCTACGTGATGCCTACCACCGGTTCGGGAAGTAACCCCACGAGAAGAACCGGCGTAAGAAACTCGCACGGAAATCAATTCCATCATCGAAGATAATCCCAAAAAACTTTATAATCAACTGTAACCTCATTACTGTACCGTTTGTACGTCTAAAACGCATTGTTCGTATAAATATAGCGTATAAAAATGTCGTTTGATAAATGTTCGGACCGCGTCCACTGCCGCGCTGCAACCCATCCTCTGAACGCCCGATAAAAAAGGTAACGAATTATAAAAAAGCGCCTCCGCACAATCGCGGGTGGGGGTGGGCGAAATGAAATGAAATAATGAAAAAAATGGGCAAAAAGCAGCACAAACATGCATTGTCCCCCCTTTAATGAACGCGTGTCCCGAGTGGCTCATCATCGCCTGATTCGCGTTTTCGGACATATCTAACGTGTTGTGTGTCTATAGATCTTTGGTGTTTTGTGTACTCGGTAGAGCACATATTACAAGATTAGTCGGAAGTTTGTTTGACTCAGTCCTTGGCTATTGTGTCACAAGTAAAACGTGATATCGAGCTCAATAATGAAACTTCGTCGTTTTAATAATTTTCCAAGTTATTGAAAAAACAATGCTTCAGAATGAAATAATCCACACGCGCAAATTAAAAACGGTGCGGTTAGGAATTTGAGTTACGATCAACGAATTAGGCATCAAAAACAGCGGCCGAAATTAATTTGTTTATGCGAAACAAAGGTGGCTGGCTGTATGCACCCGTACGCCCACCTCCCGAAAAAAAAGAAAAAAATACGAAAAAAGGGGGCGCGCTGGGGTGGCGCCCCCCCGCGATCGGCATCGGACTTCTTTTTTTAATCGCGTCGTATTCGGAATGGTCGTTTTTGGTAAGCACACACTGCGCGTTGCCTATTTTCCAATTTAGATTGCTTTGTATTAACGTCTGAGCGATGCGCAATAGTTTTTGAGTTGGTGACACGTGAGCGGAAATTAAATTCTCGGTAAAAATATCGCCGAAACACGCGAAACGTCCGAGATTCAGTAATCAGATTGCGAGCCTATTGGGGCTTATTTTGTGAGCTTATTAAGATGTGACAAATCATTATAAATACTCAGTAACCTAACCCAGGGCATGGCAGGACGACTAACGGCCGATTTCAATTACCTATCTACCAATAATATCTATATGTTAAAAACGTCGTCATTCGATCATTTGCCGGTTTTTTGCGATACAAATGTGACGTTTCTAACAAATAGTTACTGGTAGATAGGATATTGAAACGGGTCGTAAGGAGGGTACCGTAACTATCAACGCGCATTTTCTTTTTTCAAATTACTTTAAAAGTTATTGTTCGATTTCAATATTTTTTAATTTATGTATGAGTATTTAGAGAGAGCTATTGTCATATAAAGTTACAAGTCTCTTTCAGTTTAGTGTTTAGAAATGCCAACTTGTAAACCACTTTGGAGGTCGAAAACTCGAAAGTGGTTTACATTATAAAAAAAGTTAATCGCGTGGGAACCGTATAAATATACCGTATAAATATATATATAAATATACGCTATAATATATATATATATATATATATATATATATATATATATATATATATATATATATATATATATGTATATATATATATATATTATAGCCGCGATACAAAGTAGCCTATGTCCTCCACCGTTATTCTATATCTGTGGAAGATTTCACGATCCGTCCGGTAGTTTCGGAGCCTATTCAAATACAAATAAACAGATAATATTATAATGAAAAATATAGGTAATCTAATATTAATCGTTATCACATGAATAAACTACTTTAATAACATCTAATATGTATAATGGAAAATACAAACAGGCCACACCTAATCATTTGCTTTGAATTATTGGCTAATAATTCAAGAATCAAAATTGTGATAATTAGCCAAGCCATAAATATAGCTAAGATTATTTGTCGGCGACCGAGGTATAATCATAAGGAGTTCGGATGTAACCACCGAAACTTCGGACTTGAGATGATTTACGCGCACTATAATTAGTTACTCGTGTTAAATTGTTTGAAAAGATACGTGTTTAGATAAGGTATATTTGTTTTTTAGCTATGAATATTTTTGTGGTAAATTAACGTCGAACTAATTTTTATTTGAATTGAATATTATCCTTTTAACACTAAAGTACTTACTTTTGATTGTAACCCATTTTTTTTAACCTAAATAAAAATAGATTGAAAAAAAAACTGGTCTGATAACTACAATTTTATATAAAACTATAACTCGATGTTTATATTTGAGTATAACCTATGCTATACCAGCTTATTTATTAAATTCGGAACTGTAGTTTAGACCACTACGGTGAAACAAACAAATATACATACTGCAAAAATAATTACCCGTCCTTTTAGCTTCGCCGTAGTCGGGTAAAAATACGTATGACATTTCGTTCAACTTTAACTAAGCAGTTTGTTTAAGCTTTAACGTAGTAAGTGGCTATGAGTATGTTGTGTGCGAGTTTCTGTCACAACTGGCCGTGAAGAAGTTAACTACAATTTATATGGCATCGAGTTAGGTCCCATTGTTTGCCACTAGGGGCGTAGTTTCGACGCCATACAAATTGTAGTTAACTTCTTCACGGCGAGTAGGGACGAAAACTCGCACACGGCACAAAGACCATAATCACTGTATTTTTTTTGCATAATTAGATACGTCAGTTCGTGGTTAAGGATTATGTATGCAAAGGGTAAGAACAGGACCCCGTTACTCCGCAGACTCCGCTGTCCGTCTGTCATCAGGCTGTATCTCATGAAACGTGATAGCTAGATAGTTGAAAATTTGACATATTATGTATTTCTGCTGCCGCTATAACAACACACACTAAAAACGGAATAAAATAAATATTTAAGTGGCGTTCCCATACAACAAACGTGTTTTTGTGCGCGATTCCGACTCGCACTTGGTCGGTTTTTTTATCCTTAAACACCTAAGTCCGAAGTTACAGTAACTCAACGCCTCAAGCATCGCTGCTTTTCTGCACCTTCTCTGTAATTAAAACCATTTAAAACGCATTCTGTAATAATTACAGACGAAGAAATGAAAAAGATAATATCACAAGTAGCATCTATAAGTTACATTTATAGAAATTATGTAATTCTCTATCTCATTTCCATCGTTTGTAACGGAATAAATTGTATGGTTCATAATATCTTTCTTAATACGAATTAACATAAAAGATTAATCATGAATTCGAATGTAATATGCATCTGGATGTTGTCAAAGCATTGGTGTTCTAAACTTTTTTATGCCTATCTAATGCATTTAACAATTTTCACACAGTCATCAGCATAGATCTTAGCAGATATTTGAGATCCTTGGCTTACAAGGTTTTGACCCATATTATATTAGCGAATCTTTTTTATTAATCGCAAGATCCCCTTTTGTTATATATACCTAGTTACAATCATAGCAGATATATAATACAGACAAGGCATGTCAATGCAAAAAGTGCCTACACTCAAACATATGGCCCCAAACATGGGGTTGTTTTGGGCCATTGAAGTTTGACATTTGTCATCTTAACATTTTGCCATTTGCTTTCCGCAGTTTAATCAGTCTTCTGAAACTAAGATGGCGTAACTTTTTGTTGTGTGAATATTTTTCTGTACAACGGTATTTTCGTGTACTATTTTTATTTCATACATGAATAGTGCTCTGAAAAATAAGACAGTTTACAAAAGGAATAGCACACTAAAAATCAAAATTTTCAAAGATATTGCGGATTTTTTAAAGCACTTTTGTGAGTCTCGTGAAAACGCCCCATATAAAAATCGTACTAGTAGGTAACGTCATAAGCTAGTAATGTTGCTACGAAATGTATGGCTATATGCACAAAATTTCTGATATCTCGTAATTTTGTGCTTTTATGTTGATACATACAATAGTAAATCTTTTTGTATTTGATGTAAGTAAACTAATTATGTAGGTTTTGTACACTCGTGTTTAAAAAAAATATTTCGACATTATTGTGACTTCGAAATGCATATATATAATAGATCTTTACCTATGAAATTGCCGTTCTGCAGTACTGGCCATTTCAAATCAAAATCATTTTTGTTTGGAGAATTCTAATTTCAAATTAATTTTATTTAAAAAACATGGAATTCTTTTTCCAAAAGTAGTCATTTGTTTATTGATTAGTGTTACATTTTCATCGCATTTCAATTTTTCGTCATCATGGATAAGTTAAAAATTCGAGTAATTATGGAATATGAGTACCGTCGTGGCAGCAACGCGGCACAAGCGGCACGCAACATCAACGACGTTTACGGAGCTAACACTACAAACCAACGCACACCTGTTATTGGTTGGCTCGCTTCCGTTCTGGAAATTTCGACCTGAAAATTTAACCTCGCGGTCGTCCGAAGACTTTGGTCGACAATGACGAATTAAAGGCGATTGTGGAAGCTGATGATACACAATCTACGGCTGAATTAGCAGCAGCTTTCGACGTTAGCGTCAAGACAATATTGGTCCATTTGCGTCAAATTGGCAAGGTAAGAAAGCTTGACAAGTTGGGGTACCCACCCCATGAACTCAATGATCACCAGCGCAAAGTACGCGTCGAGACGTGCCTTGCACTGCTCAACAGACACGCAAATGAAGGAATTTTGAACCGCATTGTTACCTGCGATGAAAAATGGATTCTGTTTGATAATCGCAAGCGCTCAGCAAGTTGGTTGGATCCTGGTTCAGCACCTAAACAATGCCCTAAACGAAAACTTACCCCTAGAAAATTGATGGTCACTGTTTGGTAGTCTAGCGCCGGTGTGATTCATCACAGCTTCTTACCAAACGGGGTGAGCGTTACTGCAGATGTGTACTGTGAAGAACTGAACACAATGATGGAGAAGCTGGCACACTCCAACCAGCATTGGTCAATCGCTCGTCTCCGCTGCTCCTGCACGACAACGCGCGACCTCATACTACACAGCAGACGGTCTCCAAGTTGCAAGAACTGGGGTTGGAAGCTCTCCGTCATCCGCCCTACTCACCAGACCTTGCGCCTACAGACTACTACTTTTTCCAGAATTTGGATAACTTCTTGGCGGGAAAAAAATTCAATACCCGAGAGGCAGTACAATAAGCCTTTGAAGAATTTGTCGCCTCCCGTTCAGCTGATTTCTTTAAGAAGGGCATCAATAAACTACCACTGCGTTGGCAAAGATGCATTGATTGCATGGGTGATTACTTCGATTAATACAAATCAAAAATACATGAAAAAAAATCGTTTTAATTTTTTATACAAAACGGTAATTTCGTAGGTAAAGACCTAATATTACAAACATAAAATCCAAATTCTGTTTTACTTTTATCAATATTTTAATTTTTACTTTTATCAAGTAGTAATTAATATCTAAATATTTCTTAATTTATTTTAAAAGCTACATTTTTACATGTAGGAAAATACCCAATAGACCATTCCTGGTATTGAAATAATAGTAAATAGTTTTCAAAAGATAGACTCCTTACTGAGTCATTACACCAATTTCCGTTAGCTACTGCGTTCATTGAAGAAAGTCGGGCCTCTTTTTCTTCTGACAAATTTCTACAAGAAAAAGTTTGCCGACCGGGAAGGAGCCAAATGTTATATCTCCGTTCAAAAGCCGGTCTTTTCACTATCGGTGTACTGGCTTTAGAAGACCAAGCTCTAATTAATTTTGCAACACACAATTATAATGGCGTAAAAGTCGATAATCTGCGAGCGGCCATCAAGTACGAGATAGCCGAGTACACTTACCATGATATTAATGCAGCTCATTTGTCACGGTAATTAGATCATTACTGGGGATAGAGTTACTGGTCTACGAGGAGGTCTTTTTTAATGTAATTTAAACGGACAGGCTACGCGAAAATGAACCCTGACTACAAGTGGTAGGGGTGCTTTTACACCGCTAGAATTTGTACATAAATTGATTAGCACATTAAGCAATGTAAGTTCTGTTATTTGTAGAGTTGAGCTATCTACAAAGTATGATATCATAAGTACCTGGGTAGTTAGTATCCTGTAGTAGTAGCTGGTATCCTAGTAGTTAGGAAGAATAGGAGAAGTTGTTGATTTAGTTTTTTTAATTCACCTTTATTTTAAATCTTATTTTTATGATATTTAAAAAATGTAAAAAGGTTTCTAAAAAATATTCGTTTGATTGAGATTCGAACCCGAGACACCATGTGAGCAACGCAAAAATATCAAATTGCCATCCGAACTAACATTTTATAAAGTCGAAATTATTGAAGTATTGTTATACGACGCAAGAAAAACATATAATAAAATAAAAATGCACCGTTTCCCAGGAGTAAGACCAAGCTATATCGAGTTTCTCCCTCAAAGCCCCCTGCATGCTAAATTTCATGGAGATACTTGCAGCCGTTTCCGAGATTCCGATTATATATATACAATATTACCTCGTTTAAAGTATAAGATATCCATGTAGAAGGTAAGATATAATAAGGTAATAGGTACATACCTAAGCATTATACCTGGTCATATAATATTAATTAAAATACCGATTTTTTGTTAACGTTAAAAAAAGCTCGAGATAGAGAAACGTTAGTCCATTGTTTTATAGATGGTAAAAGCTTTGATAGTTGTAAAAGTTAAGTGCTGAGTCTGGAAAAATAATGGAAATGAACCATAGCTAGTTTATTGAGTACTTATTTCGTAATACAAATCTCTATAATATCCTCATACCCACGGAGTCATAAACAAGTGACCTTATTTTACGTTTAATTGCATTTCTCACATTTACAATTATAACCCTTTGTGATCTATATTAATGTGTTTCATTTTAAGTGGCCGATAAATTATTATTAAAACCCATTATGTCCACCATTTTTTTTCCACAATACAAATTAATTTTTATCCAGTAACGCCATTCTTTCAATATACTGAGAATATGAGATATTTTTATCTTAAAAATATTAGTTTAGTAACTGAACCGAATTAGTTCATTGTTCAATTCTCTCTCACACACACACTAAACAATTTATTGTGAGCATTTATATGTATGGTTTTTATATTTTTAGTATGCCATTTAATAACATTTTTTGTTAATTTATCAACATATAAGCCTCTACTAATGACTAAAATAGAAAAAAATATCGACCAATATTTAAGATGTTTTGACATTTGCGAAATATAAAAGTTGATGTTACGTTGATGAAAATAATAATATTATTATTAAGGTCTATAAAAGCGAAATCATTAGCGCCCTTTACACGTAGGCACAGTTCGAAACGTAGGTCACGGCCCGCGCCGTTCCAACTTCCAACCGACGCTCCGAAACGTACATGTAGATGCGCAGGGCTGACTGGCCGATCTGGTATGTCAATGCGAGCGCAAGTTTCTCAGTTTTGCCCGAGCATCACGTGTGAACCCAAAAAAGAGTATGTCGGTATGGAGCGTCAACTTACTACTGTAAAACATTTAAAATGACATTTACATACACAGTTTGGAACGTTCACCTAAATATGTTAGATCCGTCCGCACGTTTTTGAACGTGGGCAAATTTTTGAGCGGTGTAGAATGCACTGTACCGTATGGAGGGCTCTATTTCTTGCCTTTCTCTAAAAAAAATTGTATTCACACACTGCAGATCTCATTAAAATCAAAGACGTTTTTGCCACATCTGTCAGTTTGTGCAAGTATCAAGATTGTGATTTTTCCGCATTCCCGCCTGTCTCCCGTACTAATTGGCCGTTCGTCATCGTTAATGTTATGATAAGTGTACAAGTTGCTGCTATTAAACATGAAGAAAGATACATCCCGATCGATGGATCAAAGAGTTTTGATACTTTAATTTTCTCCTATTATAAATGTTAATGTTTATGAGGATGGATGGATGGATGCTTGTTACTCTTTCACGCAAAAACTACTGAATGCATTTTGATAAAATTTGGTATGGTAGTAGTTATAGTTTTTATCCCAAAAAAGTACCTATAGTGTTCCCGTGGGAGTATTTACGGGATCGGAGCCGCGGACAAATGCTAGGAGTTAATTCATAAAAAAATAATGAATGAATGAAAATGAATCGCCTAATTCAAATGATGAATGGTTGTAAAAATCTGACTCTGGCAGACACATCTTATACGAGGGGTACATTAAGGGTTAGTTCAAGCCGCGACGATACGCGGCGCTGTATTTTTAAGATAGCTATTCAAAATTGAACTTTATTCACTACACGAAAAGACACACGTTTCATATGACATTAGCCACACAGCGCATGCAGTGCTTGCGCTGTGCAGCGCGACGCAACCTGACATTCGAACTCTTACTACAATGAAACGTATATCTTGTGTAATGAATGAAGTTGAATTTTAAGTGGCTATCTTAAAAATGCAGAGCCATGTCGCATATCGAATGACTGAGAAGTGACCCTAAGGTCCTTTATCGTCCGGAGAAAAGTTTATTTGCCAAATCTACGATATTCTTTAGGTTTTTTGTCTTTTCACTACAAATCCTAGTCTTTACACCACAACTCTAGTATCGATAGAATTTAAATAATAATATAGATAGGTAGGGAGGTTAGTTAAAATAAAATTGTACATGCTGTGTGTCCGAAGGCGGTTGTAATAAGTCGCCCGTTATTTATGTTACAAGCAATTAAAGTGGGATAGCTAGACCGGGAGCTGGCTGCAGTTATATCGAGTTAAACAAGTCATTATTTTTACTGCAATTATGTTCGTGAACTTATAAAATAACAATCTATGTAGAATGTAAATGCTTTAACAATCAATTATAGAACTAAAAATTCGCCTACACTTTTATTTTTTGCATCCAAGTCCATATTATTTAGAAAATTAGACAATACCTTATGTATATACATAAGGTAGGTAGTTTAGATAATAATATAGTTATTTTAATTCATTTATTATTATGTTATATCCTATGTCATATGTATTTTTTTTAAGTAGAGATGAATGAGGGTTTTTAAAAAATAATATAAAGATGTCATAGTTCGTTTATAAAATGAATGTGTCTGTTACAAAATTATATTATTTCAAGCGAAAGTGCGGTCTAATCACAATTTCGTGTACAGTATAAGGATACTCTGATTACATACATAATGCGCGGCACTAACTGTAATGATAAGGAATGAGGTAACGCTAAAAGCTGCTATTATGTATTTTGTCTTAATTTATCTCCTGGCCAACTTACCTATGCTAATGAAATATCATCGTTACCCCTATGGCTATTGAAGCTATATTCAATTGATACGATAAAATCTGCCCACGCTCCTAGACTATAATCGCGCTGATTTCCTGTCGCTAAGTACGATTAAATGTATAAGTTACGAAATAACATAAGGACGGTTAACGAAGTTGCTGTATTTATATCATAATTCATAAATAGAACGCTAATTGGAGGTAACATTCTGTTGTGATATTGAAGGTACCACACAAAAGTGCATACTTGCACTCTTGGTTCCAAGTCATTTCGTTAGTATATTTTAATGTAAGTTAGTCGGTCTCGTCCTAATCTCCGATCTAAATGGTATGTTAGGCTAAACGTTGTATGTACGCATTATATGTCAATGTCGTGTCACCTATAAAGGTGCATGTATCAGGAATATTGTATAAATTAATTTGTAACTTGAGTGTATAATACTTGCGCTGCTGGTGTCCTTTCTAAATAAATAAATTATGTGAAACGATGATATAATATTACTCTACTTTTATTTTATCTCTCCAATAAGTCACTGAGCTCTGGCATTTATTATAGAACCATAGTGAGTGGGTCCATTACCCATACCCCCATAGTAACCACCCAAAAAACCTTGGTTATTTAATGTAAAACTGAAGATGAAAGATTTGTCCGTTTGTTTTCGAGTACGTGCCAATCACATTCCTTTGAGTAATTTTCTTTTTCTAATGGGCAAGAACAACAGCCCCAATTGTACAGTATGTAATCCATATGAAGATTTATATCATGTGCTCTTGGAATGTTATAGAAACGATTTTCACAGAAATGAACTCATCTTGGACACCAAATGCAGTAAATTGGATTTTTATTTCTTTATACTTACATAATATTGCTAGTGCTGATTTCAAGATAGAATATGGTGATAGGTCAATAAGCTTTATTATACACTCATTGCATTTAAGAGAATTAGACTGTGTACCTGATTTAAGTTTGTAAAGATGTAATTAAGGCCGGCTTAATCTTATGATGTATGGCCTTTATAAAATATAAGAATAAAAAAAAAAACAGAACTAACATATACCCCACAAATATTTTTAACAAAATTATATAAGCCGTCCTATGTGGCTTAGAAAATGTTTCTTGTCTTTCTTGTGTTCCTGGTTCGTGGGTGTGTATTAATCATGTCAATGAATCACGTAATCTTTCGTATTTTTTTAATATATTAAGTATCTGATTTGCTATGTCAAGAAACTGGTATCTATGTGCGTGATACTTGGTATACATATATATATATATAGATCGCAAAATCATACATTGACCTGGCGACTCGTTATTACGCCACGAGCTGCACACTAAAAGAAGATGTCACTACCGCCACCGCCAAACAAAATTAGTTTTCCATATTTTGTCAATTTTGGGATAATTTCGATCCTCAAGTTAGCTTCGCTGACTAATGAAGTGTTTTTATTGATATTGTCGCAAAGTTAGCTTTGATGATGATGATGTTGGTGGAACCGTTGGCGGCTGCGCCGGTTGTGATAAGATTCTAATCAATATGCTAAGTGGTATCGCGTGCGCCTGCGCCACTCGTGTTTTTTTTTTATTTAATTAAGAAACTTTCCATTTCTGTTCGCACTTGTGTAATCAGATATTGAAATTGATAAGATACGAGTTAGTACAATTGTCAACTAAAAGCCCGTGTAAAAAGTTAAAAACTATTATAATGTCAATATATTTTTTTGTAAAATCATCGAGCTGAAAAGAAGAATATGTGCGAGAATAGGCATATTTCAGGTTTCACTTTTATCGCGTTTGAAACAAATTGTATTTATTATATACAGTGTTAGCAATTGGCAAATAAATAAATAAATATCTGAAATCATACACGTCGTATATTTCACTAAAATTTCTATTCTCGCTCAGATTGAACAGCTTTAAAGCCTGGTTTTGATTAAATCAAATTAAAAATAACTCTATGATACCTAAGGCGAAATGTATTTTTACAAAACCGTACCCACGCTTCCACAGTATAGATATATTTTATTTCTATATTAACGATGTCACGGGCAACATAATACCATATTAAATTTTATCGATACAAAACGCATCAAGGAACCTCGCAAAGGCAAGAAGCCGCTTAATTTCAATATTTAATTTTAATTAGCTCCGAAATAAAATAAAAACTCGCAAAGCAATCAGCTAATATAAACTCGATTTTAAGACTTATGCATTAATTATTTGTTTATCTCATATGCAGTTTAATAAGGGCCCATGTTAGCGATGATAAGAGTAATTGCGATCCACTTGTAACTGGTTATGTGATATTTAAAGGATTGTTTTAATTAGTTTTTAATTAAAAAAAACTGTAGGCCCTTTTATTGTTTGAGTTATAAGTTTTTATAAGTCCCTAATTCCGAATTGGCTCTAAGCTGTATGTGGCTTAATTAACATCATATGTTAAGTGAATTGAAGCAAAAACTTTGACTACAGTTTTCCGAGAATTTCACGAACGGAGGAGTATGATATTTGGCACAGTTTAATGTGTAAAGTTTAAAATTTATATGCAGAAAGATTATATTTTTAAATAATGCTTAGAAACACATAAATTTATATAAATAACAACAACACATGCTACTTCAGAATATTAACACACTACCGTGCCTTGATAGATATACAATTTTGTTGCAAAGGTAACTGTTGTGACAGACTAACAAACGTCAAGTTTGTTAGTCTGTCACAACAGTTACCTTTTTACCATAACCTTATTTACCATAACCATAAATTTACCATAAAGTTCAAACTTAAAAATTATGTAAATTATTATGAGCTACTTTTGAACACAGGCCCGACCTCTTACATCTAATACATTAAAATATATCAAACGTTTTCACGTTATTAATAATTATTTATTGATATAACCTATGTGTGTTCTTTTTGCGTTTTGAGCGTTTCTAGTTTCTACTGCCGACGTATATTAACACCTTTCGATTTAGATTTGAGCCTGTCCGCTACCTTTACCCTAGATATAGCAAAAAATAGGTGAATGCCTAAATCATTAGAACTTACTAAAAAACTATAGAACTTAGAGAACCTACGCCAAGTTTTTAGGTACAATAGAAAAGCTATTTTTATTAGCCAGTAAGGCAACCGTATTAACCAAAATCACATTTCGCTAAGGAAAAAAAAATTTGCAATTTTTTTGGGATAAAACTTTCCGAAGATGCAATAACTTGGCCCCATTCGCTTACGCTGGCCCCGTCGTCGGTAGCTTGTTGCAATACTTTACGATCTCGCGCCCCGCCCACACCGCGTACCGACCATCAACCCATCCTGATTAAAACCGTGTATTATTTGCCTCTTACCATATTAAATACAGGTTTCGAATGAATTGTGAGCGTGTCGACCTCAAAATATGAAAGTGAATTTATTATAATTATCGATTGTTTTGAATAATCACGACGAAGTAATATAATGTGGCTTCCTGTATTTACATTTCTGATGTTATATAGCAAATATTATTATGTCAGATTGTGCTAATAAAAAATTAAGTATGTATACAAACGTTTTCTACTATGACCTGTCATGGTAATCTTGGTTCATTATATGATTCACATGGAATATTTTCAAAAAATATAATAACTAAGATATTTATATCCATTGGAAGTAACAAAATATGACTTCAATGTAACAAAACAAAACGGGGTCAAAATAGTGGCATTTGAGTCGACTTGCAACATTTTAACCTCGCAGGGCTGTCTCGCGTGACAGCCCTGCGAGGAATTGCAATTGCAACTTGCAATATTTTCTCCCCTCTGTGACAGCCCTGTGAGGGATACAGATTCGGTGCTCGCATATCAAATGCATATCAGGCTAAGTAGAATTCAAAGCAGCAGCGTCAAATGTTAATCGCCTCGCCGTGATCCACAATCACAATATTAATTTTCATTACGGATATACTTGGATTTGTTTTTATTCATTACTAGATATCCCGACAGACGTTTTTCTGTATTTACTATGAAGTGGAATAAATAAATAACTACACCTACACCAACATCTACACCTATACCTACACCTACATCTACACCTACATCTGAACCAACATCTACACCTACATCTACACCAACATCTACACCTACATCTGAACCAACATATACACCTACATCTACACCAACATCTACACTTATATCTCCACGTATAGGGATGGCCGATTTTTTTGAAATAAACCAAACGGAACTAAACGCACCTATAAATATTTTACAGTGAAGTCAAAATTTTATCATCGGTTATTGAAAATTTTAATACATCTCACCATTTAAACCTTTCCCGAACTTCCACAGTCATTTCAAAACCAAAATTAGCGAAATCGGTCCAGCCGTTCTCGAGTTTTAGCGAGACATTGATATTGCTATCCATTTATTATAAAGTCGAAGGAGAAGTAACTAAATACTTTAATAATTATGTTAAAATGACTACAAGCATACTATTACAATTAATATACTAAAGTGTTAACGAAAATTACTGAAACAAAACAAATTTCCAAAAAATATACGATTCCGTATATTCTATTCATACCGAATAAAATAAAAACTAAACTATGTTGCCTCTTTTCCCATTTGCACCTTATCCTTTCTAATATGAATATTAGAAGAATACAATATGTTTTAAATTTTTTATTCAGATGTGTCTATATCTACATTGAATAACTTATTTTTCAAAAGCTTTTCGTAGTTATCTTATGTTGCTCAGAGGTTAAGCGTGTAGGCGCTCAAGCCGGGGGACGCTGACTCGAATCCCGCCAAGAAAAGAATATTAATATATTAATATTATTATTTCGCTAATAATGTTTTGTTTGTTTTCAGGTAAGTGAACTCCAAATTAACACAATGCTACAATGTAAGTCTAGTTCTGTTGCTCTGAATAAGTAATCCAGTATCCAGTTTTCGACCGGATTGCGAAACGCAAACGTGTTACTGTGTCAGACATGGTGAAAGAGGGGACTGCGTTTTTTATTTGTTTAGAACAATTTGTAGGTTGCATTTGTAAAAACAAAAACATAAATTACTTAACTATGTACTATCAGGGAATCTAATTCATAGGTAGAGTGTTCTCATCATTTATGTTGTCAATAACATGTGAGTTTGATATTATAATCTCATTTAAATAGGATTCTCGTGTCGCAGTGTTTGCTACAGAGCTCCTTTGAAATTTCTTGACTGTTTTTATGAAATTTTGCGGGTGCATTCGCTAGGTATAAGAATAGATTGAAAGCTATTTTTCATACCCCTATATAGGTACATATTACATACCCCATGATAAGGGTGGAGCACCCCAAAAACATAATATTTTTGTGTCATTTTAGGATTCTGTAATAATCAAGGAACCCTTATAGTTTCGTCCGTCTGTTTGTCTGTCTGTCGCGGATGACTTTTTTGCAAAGTCGAGCATTTTCGAGTAATCCGCCTCCTAAAAGTGCTTTATTAGTTAGTCCACCCTGGCGTTTGTAAACTATAGGAGATAGAAACTTGTAAATTAATAGATCATGTTAAAAACTCTTTAGAAAAATAATTTTAAACGAAATCGGAGAATAACTTTTGAAGTAATTCAAAGAATACCTATTGCGCGTTGATAATGACGGAACCCTCCTTAGACATGTCTAAAGCCTAGCCAAGAGCAAGTCAGGACATGTCCTGACTTGCTCTTGGCTAGGCTTTTTTAAGTTTTTTTATTTTATGACTTGGGATTAAAAATAAATACCTATAACCCTGAAATTTTACCCTTCTAACACCAAACCCCATTGTTTGTTAGTGATACTGGTACTGCAATATTCTTCAACCCTCAGTGGTAGAGCGCTCCTTGACACATCACCTGTACTATAGGTTGTAGGTAGTAGGAGTAGGTGTAGGTTGGTGTAAGTAGTTTTAGATGTAAGTAGATATTTATTAGTTTCCAGTTCATAGTTAAGACAGAACAACGTCTGTCGGGTACAGATGGTACTCCAGTCAATGAATGACTCAAAAGAGGGTATAGAGCGCGTGAGCGGGAACCTAAGCATTTTCTTCAGAAACGTATTTATGGCAAAGATTTCAAAACCCAAGAAGACGTACATTTGACGGAACAAATCTTAATACAGGAAAAAGTTACGCCATCTTGGTTTTCATCATACTTCAAGTGTCAGCCAGCCTGTTTTCACCATACTTCAAATGTCAACATGGCACCAATAATCTCAAAAGTACTCCATTTAACTGGAGACACTTTTTGCCTCAACATGCCTCGTCTTTATTATATACCTACGTCTATGATTTAAGGTGCTTGGGCAGAAAATATACTAAAAGTCCTGACGTCTAGGACTACTGTATGCTTTCACAAACTGAGTATGTTTGTAAACTTTCACAACATAATATCATAAGCCGAGTATTAATATTATGTAAATTTTTACGCCGAGACCTTGTTAGGAAGGGCTCCACAAAAAAAAATCTAAACTAACTTAACATTTACTTCTTTCACAATTGTCTTAACTTATTTAAAAATTAACTTAAATATAAATTCTCTAAAGTGTTAAGAATACACTGTATTTATTTCAATTTTTTTTATGAATATTGACTGCTTCAAAAATATGTTTTTATGCGACGTGCCTACTCACGCTGAACAACTTTGTTTTATACACTTCTGAACGCGTGTAGTTCAAAAACGTTTTTGGAATATAGAAAAATTGTATAGAATCAAAGTTATAGGTAATACGCTTTTATTTCATCTTAGAATATTTTTTGCTACAATGCACCGTTTTTTAAATATTGGCGAAAAAGACCTATATGTCCCCCCCCCCCCTTTCCTTCCCCGAGTTCGTTCCTTCTCCTAGACGTCAGGAGTTTTAGTATGTTTTCTCCATGAGCACCCTGAATAACTTTCTGAATAAATCGCTTATGTTCACGCTCACGCACTCTACTTTATTGACTAGACTAAAGTACCTATTATGTAATTTAATAACAAATTATGACATGATTCAACTGCTTATGAATTAGATTCCCTGATAGTACCTAAGTAATGACAGTAATATTAATGCAAATTAACTTTAACAATAAGTGTTTTCGAAAACTACACGAGCTTTATGGGTTTGTATACAGAATTCTAAAACTTAAGGGCGCTCCTAATTCACAAGCTGTCATTGTTATTCTGCCAAGATAGTGATACTTGATAGCCTGTTATTTAAGTAGCCCTTAACTTTAGGAAGAGTTTGAGGATTGAACCGTAAATCTTTTAAATAATGTAGAAATAGCTTAATATATTTACTTTTTACGTCACTTGGATTTAGAATCGTTATAACAAAACCCAGAGATGTTAAGGATATGACATTTCGGATCTGGATAATAAATGGATTATACGGTTACGGAAATAAAATTATTTTCAGATTATCCGTTAGTTTCGGATAATTTCGGTTACGGATATAAGGTTTTTGACGAAAATAAGTAAAATCCAAATACTTATATGCATTTTACAAGTTTAGGTAATAATTTGGAATAAAAAGGCCGAAATCATCGGAAGCTTTTATTTCGATTACGGTTACGGATAGTTTTTTTCGGAGATCCGATAGTTTCGGTTTCGGAGCTCCATAACTTCTTTGTCAAAAAACAAGACACGTAATGATACCTAGTCCTTGGATATTTAGATTTAAATTTCATTAAGATAAAATATTTTTGTACATAGCCTTCACACAGGCAACTCACAAGACGGGGTGGCTGATAATTAAAATCTGTGATTAATATGTAAATTTAATAAGATTACTCGTGAATATATTAGGGCGGCGTGGACTCTCATTACGGTCGATATATGCCTACTACGTTAATAATGTTTTGAGACGTTTTGTGATGTTGCCTGTTATTAAATGGTTTTTGTTTTTTTATATTATCAGTAAAAATGGCGAGGACCATACAAAAAAGAGTTTCTCCCGAATCAAATTCAAATTTCGAGCAAATAGTTTTTTCTAAAGAGTATTTAGCAAAGTCTATCAGCCTGCAAAGTTATAAGTTCCTATCTCTTATAGTTTAAAAATGCCATGCCCTCTAAAATACAAAGTTAATAATAATTATTTTGTGATGCCAAAAATAAATTCTAGTTCGACGTTAGTTACGTTCTTATCGACAACAGCTTCTCATATTTTCTCAAATTTCCCGCCAAAAGCCATGTCGCCGCCATCTTTATTAAGAACGCATGGCCTCCTAGCGTTGGTCAACAGCCAGCAAGGCGTTAAAGGCATCAGCACCGACCACACGGTTGACACCCCCGAGTGCCCCCCCGCAGCGTTTTATGCGAGCATTTCGGGGTTTGGGGGGTCAAATGACGGCTCAGGGTGGGCTGGCTGACGGTGTTTGGCTCACTTGTCTAATGGCTTTGATTAAACTGGCAGTTTATTTGACGGTACGTTGCGTACGGGGATCCAATGAATTTATGTTGAGAATATGCAGGATACAAATATGATTGACGCAACGCAAGTCTAGCTCAATCTAAAATCTAAAGTCTAAATCGTCAAAAATATACAAATTAGAATATTCTATTATATACAAAATTAATTGTAATCTATAATGGTAGTAGGAATAATATAGAGAAAATAGTAGAGATCCTTATTATTATTATTAATGTGAATGTGAGTTTCTTTGTTTGGTTTTATCGTTTTCATGTAAAAACTATTTAACCGATCATCATGCAATTTGGCACAGATATAAAGTAGACCACGGGAAAGGACATAGGCTACTTTTTGCGGGAAAATGTACGGTTCTCGTGGGCTACTGTATTTACGCGGGCGGAGCCGCGGGCAAAAGCTAGTGACTTATAAATTTTCCTTTCTTTCAAAGGTTGTCTGGGAGGAATTGCTATTTAGAAATAAGGCCGACTTTACTACATACCTTAGTTTTCTTTGTAATGTCTATATACACACACATACTCTCTCACACACTCTACAATTGATTATATTTTTAGATGCAGCATTTGCATGTATGCATAATGTATAATATTACTCCTTAATATATTTTTTTCAGTGTGCTAGATTATAAAAATGATTGTGAAGTCATCAACATATTAAACCAAAAAAGGAATTTTTGCTGTCTTGGTTAATAAATAAATAAAAATAAATATTTGTACACACAAAACTACTAACTGTGTAACTACTAACTACCAATTGTGCACAATAAAGTTTTTCTTTTCATTTCAATTGCTAGCTTTAGCTCCGCCCGTACTTTCTCTAGGCATCCCACGGGAACACTGTCGTTTTTCTGTATAAAAATAGCCTATGTGTTAAGCCTAAACTACTACCGTACTGTTGTGGGCTGCGACGTCTTGGTTCTTATGGATCCTTCTTACGCTTGATGTGGTGGTGATAATAATGATACATCAACAATTGTTATATTCTTCTTCATGGGTGCATATGAGAGATATACTTAACACACATACGTATTACATATGAGAGACGCTTAACACATATACATCTACACTATATACCTATTCTTCTTCTTCTTTTTGCATAGCCTTCCCTTTAATAGGAGTTGCCAACGTCAGAGTGATGTATATATAGCCTATTGGCTAACTAAATGAAACTAACTAGATAGGCTGTGCTTGTGTCATCTGTCATGAGACATTGACATTTCTACTTTTTATTACTACTAATATTATGCAACACAATATATCGAATATCACCAAAATCCGTTCTGTAGTTATTGCGTGAAACAAGCATGTAACACGTGAAATAATCATATAGTAGAAGGATTTCTGAAAAGTTATCTGTTGTAGTAGTTACTTTCCTAAGTCAAAATTATATAGTATAAAATTATATTAGTAAATAAGTAGAGCTACCTGGGAGACCGAATTTTGCTCGGAGTTTTAGTAGAACGATAAAATAATGAAAAATAAATAAAAAAGGAAAAAGTAATAATAAGAATCACAAAAATATTTATCATACCGGTATTCGAACCCACCACATTCCGAATTTCTAAACAATGCAAACGGTGCGCATACCTAGCTGCCAGTCAGACTGATAGTCGAAATGATTGATATATTGTTGCACGACGAAAGAAAAAACCATATATTGCTTAAAAATGCGCAGTTTCTAAGGGATAAGACCTAGCTAGATCGGATTGTATACGTATATCCGCATTTCTAAGATATAGGTTAGTCCAGACTGCAGAGTAATCGGTATATTCCCCGTGATAATATTACCTTTCCCAACAATGGGCGACCGGGCTCAATAATTAGGGGAGAGCTACTGCATCTCCATGCAATGAGAATAAAGCCCGCCTTTGTGTAAGACGTGTGTGTGCATCTTGATTTTGTGTATTTACGTTTGATAATAGGGTTGAGTCGCTGATGAATTAAAATTTAAATGTTCTGTCCTGATTATGAACAGGAATAAATTAATAATTACACCTACACCAACATCTAAAACTACAACCGTTTATGTGAAATAAACCAGACAGGTAAACTTAACGCACCTATATTTGACAGTCAAGCCACAAATAAAACACTGTGAATAGTTAGTATGGGAAAATTCAAAAGTAGTTTCTAGTTTTTCCCTCGTAATTTTTCCAATATTTCTTACCGTTTAGACCTTCCCTGGACTTCCACAATCATTTCAAGACCAAATCGTTTCAGCCGTTCTCGAGTTTAAGCGAGACATTGGAATTGCAATCCATTTTATATATTTATAAGAAGAAGAAGATTATTATATCTCCAAAAGATCTACATAACGACGAAAACTGAAATTAAAGAAAGAACAAGCATTTTTGTATGGAGTTCGTCCCCACAGCTGTAGCACTACAAGACATATTATGTATAACAAATGGAAGTGCTTAAAAAGTCCATCATTTTATTGTATGACAAAAAATCGCTAAGGTATGGGAGAAAAAGTTAAAATCAAAAATACCTGTTTTTATCAGCCCTGAAATGTACTTGTACAATATATTAAATAATCGTTGTGTATTAAATTTTATAATTTTAATAGAAAAAAGACGAGTAATAAAAAATGTATTCTTAATTGATATATACATAGTGACATCGATAAGCTAAATATTTGATTTTGTATTTTCATTAATTTACCCGATAAATCGAATTTCTCATCAGCTTCTAGTCTGTTCAATATTAAAAATGACATTGTAGCCCTGGCCCGAGACAAATTACAGGGTGAGATGGCTTCCAATATCGGCCTCATGCCGAGACCTAACGTCTTCCCTAAACAATTTACATTAAAACTATGCTCCCAAGACAGAGAAGACAGTTCTCTATCTAACCAGTAAGATTACAATGTCTGGCATATGCAAAGCATTTATCAGATTATGATCAGTTTAATGTCATTTACGAAATATTATATTGAGATAGTTTTGGTTTAAATATATAAGGTTGTTCTTAAGGTCATTGACCTCAAACATCTGATTGTATTAATTTTATATAGGCAAAGTTACTGCTTCTTCTATAAACCAGCTGTTTCTTTGGGGTTAAAAACGTCAACGCCTTAGAGCCTTAATTTAATTTAGTATAATATTTTTATTTTTTTCATTTTTATATTATTTTTCGGCCTAAACGTTTTTACATTACCAGTAGATTATATACCCAAAATATAAGTAATTGATTCTGAAAAACCTTATATACTTATCAAAAAAAGATTTTTGTATTTTTACGTCTTAAACCCGTGGTTCTCACTAATCTACTTGATAAATGAGATAGGAATATAATACGATCCCTTAGAAATATCATTAATAATAACAATAATAATCAACAAATATGAAACATCGAATTATGTGCTAAACGTTAAAACACTAAATAATATTTTTATGTGATATGTGACAGCCCTATTACCTCACACGGACGTAGGCACGCGCCGGTCCGGCAGCAATGTCGTATATTTCTGTCAATGCCTGTCTTGCTCAAGTTATCCATAGAACATAACACATACTTCTAACGCTAGTATGTCGCTCAAATGTTGCTAAGTTTACGAATTCAGGTCGAAATTAGAATGAATGTATTGGCATTTCCAAAAAAGAACTATATTGATATTTCTTTGATGTGAATATTAATTTTTATACTAGAAAAAAGATTTTAAGCTCGGTGCCTAGATACAGCTCTTGTATTAAAAATATAGAAGAATTATATATAGAGTAGAGAATTTATATGTATTTTTGCATTTATTCGGTACCAAAATTATTGTACTTTAAACGAGATATTCTTGTGTATACATATAAACAGAATCTCGGAAACGGCTTCAAGTATTTCCATGCAATTTAGTATGCAGAGTATTTTGTGGGAGAAAAATCTATACTTGGCGATAGCGCAGGCTGCGCTATTAGATATATTTCGGTCTTATTTTTGCGAAACCGCCCTTTTTAAGATATTAAATGTACTTTTTTAATGGCATTTTGGTATGTGTATGTATATTTTTTGCGTTGTTGGAAAATTGGGTTCCCCCGGTAAGAGGATTTTTATTTTACATTTTAAAATATCATAAAAAGTAAATGTATAAGGTCAGTAATATTATGTTTAAGAACTAAATCAGAACTACGTTCGGCAAAATCAGCTACAATAATCGTACCTATTGCAATATGTATTATTGTCTAGTACACAGTACATATATATATATATATATATATATATATATATATATATATATATATATATGTACTGTGTACTAGAACTCCGAGCAAAGCCCGCTTTTCCAGGTCCTGGTAATTCCAGCTCTTTTTTTTTCGAAGATAACATTAAAATTACTTTTTATTGTAACAAATGAATAAAGGAACACTCAATACTATATCAATTTACCATGAACATAAAAAAACTAGCCTACAATCTTTATCGAGAGGGTGGAAACCGCTACCCTCAAGATACTTACGGAACGGCTAAATAGAACACAATAAAGTTAGCCACAAGAATTTCTAAAGAATGTCAAGCGGCGCTAAACAAATCCTTTCACTTGGCGAAGGAAAGAGAAAGAGTGATATGAAAAAACCAGCCAAGTAGGAGTAGGACTAGTGCACGGCGGGCTCCGTAAAAAACGGCAAAAAAGATTTTGCAATTTGTATTTTGAGTCCCACTTAAATTTTTATTTTTGCCTGTTTTAGTATTTGTTATTTGTGATTTTAACTGTCTTGCTAACATGGTTCATAAGATACAACCTGGCGACAGATAGACAGACGGACAGCAGAGTCTTATTAATAGAGGCCCGTTTTTACCCTTTGTTCACAGAACCGTAAAAAGAAAGAGCAAAAACAAAAAGAAAGGGTGAAAAAGAAAGCTACTCGGTCATTTGAATACGGTCAAAGATTAGCGTGAATTTTGAAATCGGTTCTCATTTTCATGTTAATATAGATAACAGGGTTAATATTTTGGATTAATTAAAAATTTAATGATTTTCTATGTTATATTCTTGGTAAAAGCATTTTAAAACACAAAATATATTTAGTATTTAATTATTGTAGAGAAGTTTTGGTACCCTTGATACATACAGTAAATATATAAGTAGGATATTTAAAGTTTTAAAAATCTTTAAATTGGTTTGTTAAAGTAAACAGAAAAAAACTGTCCACTTGTATTAATCTCAAGATGTCTACGACAAATCGATTACGTAAGTAAAACAGAAAAATTAATTAAACACTTTCTTGGTTTAATTAAAAAAGTCTAATTGCGTTAGTTAAAATATTAATTGTGTTTTGGTTATATAAGTTCGGGGCATAGAGCAATATCGCACGGACACTACTTGGAGTTATTGGACAATGTAAATGAACGCTAACACCCCTGGGGTGACCGGGGGTGACCCCACCCCCGTGTCTCATCAGTAAGGATACCCTTTAATGTATTCGCCGTAACTTCGGAGTCTTGTATTAGTGTTATAATGAGGCGGCCCTGAGGAGTTGTGGTGCCCATGGTCCGGGATTATCTTCATGTTTCAATTTCGTGTGTAATGAATATTTATGTGAATTTACAATTTATGATATTTATTTCGAAAATGTAGTGCGTGTTATATTTGTACATAACCCCTTTAGGGATTGATTTAAACAATAATCATATAACAGTTCCCCACACCGATGTCGGTGATAGTACCCGGTTTCATTGAAGCCAGGCCAGCTACACAGGAGTTATTTTATGGTACCTAAGTGTGTGCGCAGTACACAAGAGCACTCTCTCTTTTATTTACTCTCGAAACCTAGTGGGACGGTGGAATCATCATACCAATATTACAATACTAAACCGAATATATCACTAACGATTCTCACGTAACTCAGCTGCGATCTGGGCACGTGTAACTAAAAACTCATTCAATAATACCGTTACTGTAAAATCGAGTAGGGTTTTGTAGCTGTACTACAAAATACAAGGTATTGCGTGTTAAATACAGTCCACTCATCTTGTTAGCCGGGGATGGGGTGAAATACAAGCATAAATAATCACCGACTGGAATATCAGCATTCAAATGGAACATTCTGGACTCTGCACTTTGCCAGTTTTGAGAACTACTGAGACTTGTTACTGAAATTATAATCAGCCGCAATTTTTCCATTAGATAATGGAACTGGCGTCTTCAGGTTAAATGGTGAAGGATGATTCAATTAAGTATTTTCAGTAATTATTTATATATATACGTAGTAAAAGTTGAGAATGATAAAAATAAAGGAACGTTTAAAAATGTGTTAACATTTATACAATATTATGTTGTATAAATACATTATACAACATAATATTGTATAATGTATATTATTATTTTCTTCGTTATACTCCTGAAGACAAAATTTTTGGTATAAAATCACGGTTCAAAGCTGTATACTAAAATACTATAGTCAAGACACACGAGTAATATTTAAAAAGATGCTGAAATAATTTAACTAAATTCAAATTTTCGCCTCTCAAGATTGTAAGAGACGACATTCTCGCGCAATACAACTATTTCATTAAAAAACTTGCCCGCTTGACTCGAAGATCAATAATGTTACCAATTAGTCTCCACCAATTTTCCAATAAAACTTCAAACTGTTTTCCATTCCATTATCTCTCACCAGTCACCCCTCCGCTGGCAAAGTTAAGCCACCGTTCCGCTCTCGAATTATTACAATAATAATATTATTATATTAATAATTGTATTGATAAGGAGGACTCTCGTAATAAGGGTAAACCGTCCCCTTTCTGCCAGCCATCCTCAATAGGAGAATTTATGTAACTAATGAAATAAGCGAAGTGCTCATCGGTACCCACCCTCCCCACCCACACCGTTCATTATCGGAAAGTTTGAAATATAATTTGAAATTATGCTCAATATTATATTGAAGATAAGAGAAACACAAATTCCTTTAATTGGAGTTGTTAGACTGAGTCAAATTAAGTTAACACAGAGTTGATGATATTACTTTCGGAGTTTGAGTTATGACGGACAGACCGGCGGACAAATTATGCGGTGATTAGGGGGGGGAAGGGGGGGGGGGGTTACTACACTTTATCACACTTGGACCTATCGGTTGTTTATAGGTCTGCTGCATCGCAACTCAATGCCAGAAAATACCTACTTAAAAGAGACACAAACTTTTTTATATGGTTAAAAAACAATTACAAAACTTGTCTGCAACTATCTAGATACCTTAGATTTTTTTTTCCTTATCAAATCTGCCATTAAAAAAATTCGATCAATGCTTGATTTTGACATTTCGTTACGCATCACGTGACAGCTGGACTGTCAAAAACATGCGTCTGTCACAACTCAGGGTTATTTTTAAAAAGGGTAAACATTTACGCATATTATATACAATTGTAACTTAATAAGCTAAGTTTTGGAACGAAGATCCTTATGGGGCGATGCGGAGGGGTACCCTAGCCGGGAAAAAACGTCCGTAACGTAAGATTTTTATGTATAGTCCTTTATGTAATTATTTTCTTTATACTTCGAATATAACTTAAAATTAATATTTTTACAATAAGGAACTTCGTTCCTATCCGGAGTCCCACGACACCACACGGCTTTTATTTTCTTTTGTAAGAACCTATTGATCTAATAGAGGGAAAGGGTTTTATCATTTCCTTTTTGACAGAACAAGATTTTAACAAAAAATTTACGATAAATTCTTCGGCCTAATACAAGTCACAATTACTTCGTCATATAAGTGAACAATGTTTATATCGATTGAAGATTGGACCGGCTTTGGCCCGCAACTTGAGACTAGCACAATTAGAGCCGGCCTCAATATAATTATATCTGTGATTGGCCTCACACCCCCAGGCCCCAGTCCCCAGGCCTCCAGGCCCACCGGGCCCACATAAATAATTACGTATGTATTTATATTAATTTATAGCGTATTTAATTACGCGAAGATAACAAATACGGGTGCTGTAGAATGGCTTTGCTCGGTCGGTTGGCGTAATAATATGTGTGGTTCTAGTAATAATATACGAATTATACTGTCAAAAGTCGTCGAATCTGTAAACGACTAGAATTTTAACAAAAAAAAATACTTTTTCAAACTGGAATAAAAATGCACCCTGGAACAATGCAACAATATATTGCACCTATAATAATTACTCAATAAAAGTAATGATTAATTTACTAACATCCAATTACATATTTATTCAACTTATAAATAACAAAGTAACATACAACTCTCCATAATGATAACAATTACGTAACATTCCTCACAATGACGTCATTACGAAGAAGAAAATCGATTCAATCGAATCGTTTATCACAATTAATCGATCTAATTACTCGAGTCAGTCTAACACTATTCGATTCGACGGCCGATTTCGGAAATTGCCAAGGCGCCCACCCTCCTCAGTCCTTATGTATAGTTAGCGTTACGTACTCCTAGATTGGAACTAGCACGATAGTTTAACGTTTAAAACCTTCTTTGCAAAAATCTAGGCGCAATTTTGAACCTACATGTAAATATTATTACTGAGCTAGAATTATATTACGTCTATGTAATCTGTACTATTAACCAAAGGCACAATATTAATTATTATTATATAAGTTTATTCAAAATCTTTTACGGATATTTTAGGAGTATGTACGTATGTGATGGGTGTATTTCAAGGCGCTTAGGCTGGAAAATAATTAAAAGGTAATTACTGAGGTCGTTAACCTCACAGAAATAGGTGATTTAATGAGGAAGCAAAGACTTTGCCTAAATAACATCAATACAATCAGCTGTGTGCGTTTAACGACTTTGACAGCGGCGTAAAGAACGTATTGTAAATGTTGCACGACGAAAGAAAAAACATATATTGCTCAAAAATGCGCAGTTTCTAAGGAATAAGACCTAGCTAAATCGATTTTTCTCTCCCACAACTACCTACATACTAAATTTCATTGTAATACTTATAGCCGTTGCCGAGATACCGATTACATATATACAAGATCGTCTCGTTTAAAGTTTAATATGTTTTGGAGTGGTTATAAAATATAATCGGAGATAGATAAACCACTAAAAATACCGGACTTCAACCCAACATAAATTTACACATATCCGTCAAAACGTCAAAGTACGGTCGCATAAAAGGTCACATAGTACATAAAATTCAGCGAAACTAATGTAAACTGGTCAATATAGTCGTAAATTGTTATAGAGTGACTGATTGTAACCGTGCTGCCGGCATTACGACCGCATCAGTTATTTTCCGGCCAAAGTTCATAAAAGTACGGTCGAAAAAAAAAACAATTTACAAAGTGAATTTTCGTGTATGCCTATCAAAGTAAACCGTTTTATTGAGTATAGCAACATTTCTGTTCAATTTAAATTAAAATCAAAGCCTTAATGTCGATATGGCTTTAAGGTTTTTTTTAAGGGACATCAAATGTTTATTGGCTTTACTAGAGAACTTTTGTATGGCGCACCTTTATTAGATAACAGCTATGAATATAAGGCACTAGTATAAAAAAGAGTTACCCGGTATTATAGATTTAAAATATAGAGAATATAATATTATTATCTATACGAAGGTAGGAAGGTTGGAAGGTAGGTAGAAGGAAGGTGCATAGAATTTTATCATAGATACTTTATCTAAGATAAAATTCTATGCAAATCTAACTTCTTACGCTAGTTTATATTCCGTTGATACATTTTTAATAAAAACATCCAATTAACTAGGGTTGTCATATACAAGATTTTTAATGATCCGATCTTCTTAAATCTAATCTTTTGCAATTTAGAAGATCTTTTAACAAGTGTTCCGCTGCTTTTGAATGGACAGTCGAATGCAGCAAAACGACCCCACAATGGCGTGCTTAGATCAGATAATCGCGTGTTAGCCGCGCCGTTTCCTCGCGTCTCGCACGCCTCCCTAAAGACCTCCTCGACCGACGACCCCCTTCCCCCGCCTGACCCCTTCGCACCCCCTCCTCCCCTCCTCACAGTACATCATCTCATTTGAATTTCTAACTAGGAAACCTCCATGCAATTATTGGATTAATGTAAATTACGCAGTCTACAGCTCCACGGTGCACTATCAGGGACAGGGTTTAATTAGAATCCGGTTAATTCTAATAACGGCTCGCTAATGAATAAAAAGCAATTTATCATAATTGAATATCATTATTGTCATTACAGATAAATTGTGGTCGATAATAGCGTTTTAATTATATTAAGTTATACTTATCGGGAACTACGCGGTTGAATGGTAGAAAAATTCCGCATAAATTGTCCCATGTGAGCGAGTTCACGAAAGTTCGATCCTAGAACTTCTCGGATCAACGACCGGCCCAGTAAACAGAACGGAAATCCTAAACAAAGTTGAGACGCGCCAAAAAGAAAGCATCGAATCCCCGCCGTGACCTCGAAAGCGCACGTAGGTGAAAGCCCTCGGGAGTTCACGTAGGGAAACAAAAAAACCTCTAACCCCCGTAAGGAGGGGGCCGGGGCCGGCATGAATGAGCGAAGGAGGCGCGCGTCCTTGGGCAAAAAAGTCACGTGACGCGCAACAGGTGGCGCCGTGAGCGTGTCCTTGCCGCCTCCGTTAGAAAAAAAAATAACACTCGTATTCCGAATGCGTTTTTATCTGCGATTCGTGTTCGGATATCTTTTTAATGTTTGGTGTTGGCTACTAAGTTTTATTATTGGGCTTAAATTCTTTCTTTTATTTGTAACAATTCTTTCATATAAATGATATTAATTAAAAAGAAAGAAATAGCTCGATACCTAGAGGAATAGTCAAAATTAAACGTTAAAAGGTAAAACAAAAGTTTGTTTCGTCAAAATAACAAATTGAGTTCATAACAAGTATTAGCTTTACGCGAGTATCCTTATGAATGGAACCCTCGGTTAACACAAACGTCATGGCGCGTCGCTCCGGCGAGCCGGAAAACTCTCTTTTCTTCAATAGCCGAGGTGTCGAGCTAATATAATCCCTATTACGTCGGAATAAGGGCGAGGCGGGCGAGAATATTTAAGGAATTTCCCGGCGCAACAGACATGTTTGACTTTAAATCGTGTTAGACGGTATTAAAGCGGTTTTTGGAGCGCGCGCCGACGATCTTCTGCTGCTAATTGTTTTCTCGTCGTGTTTGTATTTTATTATACATTTTTATTCCTCGATAACATTAGCTCAACCGACTTTTCATTGCCTCCGCTAGGGCTGTCGCAAATATTTTTATGACGAATTATTTTTATCGCTTCGTCTCTCACATTTTTCATGATTGCGCCTAATTCTTAAATTATAAAGTTGTAGCTAGAACTATATTTTTCGATCGACGGTCACAAATGTCGTCCGATAAAACGATTATGAACGCATCCGGCACACAATAGTAGTTTTTCCATAGCTTTTAATGGCGGCTGGTAATTACTCGCTATCTGTCATACCTCCCGTGAGCCACCGACATAAAATCATATTACTTTGGGACATAATTATACTTATAATTATTACTCTTTATGACGCTTTAATTGTCTTCGTCGCATTTAATTATGAGGAACGATCTTATCATCATCTGCAAATAAATTATTTACGATTATAAAAACATATTTACTGACGATTTCATATTATTAAGAGGCATAAAATGTTTATGAGCATATAATTTGAAAACGCAAAGTACCTACGACCAATTTTATGAAATGTAATGGACAGGTTCTTGGACCTATATTTTAAGATTTATTTGTACAATAAATTGCACAACGACCGCATGTTTTTAACGCTCCATATTGAGGCCGATGTTGCCAGCATGTTTCGGTGATAAGAAAATATAGCGGCTAATGACATGGTACCTACATTTTGATTAAGTTCCTTGGGAACATACCTAAAAATCTTGACTTGCCCAATTGAGAAAATTTTAATAATATTAAAAACTGACTACAAAACGGCATATTCATTAATCACACAGTAAAACCTAGCCAATAGCAATACCTATAACAAAACAATAAAGTCACATTCCTTAAACTAAACACAAATTTGACACCCCTTACTAAAAATTCCTACATTAATAAAATTCTCGCTATCCCTATCAAAAGAATGTTGACATTCCAATAAAATATTTACACGCCCCCTCAAGTATCTCGCACTCCGACTTTTTCTCGAGTAAAACATAAATTGACGTACGTTTAGCGTTTAACTATTGCAAAAGCTATTAATATTACGATTACTTGGGGTTAAACTTTATTTTCCTTTTCGGTTTAAGAGAAATAAAGCTGTTGTATAGTACTGGTTGTATTTATTTATAGAATAGAACATCTTGCCCATTCTGGCAAATACTACTTCTTTAACAAAACAAAAAAAAAACAAATCACTTTTGTCAGTCCTAGGTCGAGCAACAAAACATCGACGCGACAGCCTTGAAGAATCTCGCTCGTAGTTTTTCACAAATTAGATTGTAAAACTTACTATCACTATTTTCGTAACGACAATAGAAAATAAACAAAATTAGAAAAAGTCTTATAATATTTATTTTTGCCACCCCTATCTCAAGAATCCTCACCCAACAAAACGTTTCACGGCAGCCCTGAAAAATCCCGCCCTCAGCTTTTAGACGCCACTTCACCCTGTTGGCACATGAGCCTCATTAGTTTATATAATTGTTAATTTCATGTTTACTGCATTTTTAAATGCGCTGTTAAAAATCATTGCTTTGTTAAATTAAAAATGTTTCGTTGACACTTGGATTGCAGAGCTAATGAGTTTTAGTAGTAATTGTAGAGAAGTGTTGATAGTATTCAAGTTAAGTATTAAGTGAAAATCATGCAATTAATTTGCTATTATACATTTAGTTAAAAAAAAATTGCATAATTTTTGCCCATATTATGTTTTAAAATAAAATAGTAGGCATTTAGGTACCTATCTATCTACTCATCTCTCTAACATCTTATACTTTAAACGAGACAATCTTGTATATATATAATCAGTTTCTCGCAAATGGCTGCAAGTATTACCATGAAATTTAGTATGCAGGAAGTTTTGGCAGTTTGTTATGTGTATGTATAATGTATGCTTTGTTCGAAAATTCGGAATGTGGTTCGAATCCCGGTCAGATAAACATTTTTGTGATTCTTTAAATTTTTTTAAGCTTATCAGAACTCCGAGCGAAGATGGCTTACCCAGGTACTCAGCTGGGTTACTCAGGTACTCTGTCTACATATTCTACACTCTACCTACGCACGGGCGGTAGTGGAAAATAACTATATGATCTACATCCAAACGCTGTTCTTATAAGGTAGCGGTAGGTTGCTAAACCAAATTAATAGTTTTGTAACTGAGTGACGCACTTTCAAATCATTTGGATACGGCATTAATTATACTTGTTACAGATTATAACTTGTAATACCAACTCGGTATTTATAATTTACATAATGTTTACTTGTAAATCATGTAATTCAATGTGTTAGGGTCAGCTCACACCGAAACGTGACGCTGCGGTGCATTTTTAAGAGAGCTAATCAAAATTGAGGTTCTAATTTCGAGCTGCTGCGAGCTGCGTGGCGTGGCGCCGCTTTTGCAATGAAACTTGTATCTTCTTGTGTAGTGAATAAAGTTCAATTTTCAATCGCTATCTTAAAAATGTAGCGTCGCGTCTCGATGTAAACGGCGTTTAGAGTAGGTAACTTAAAGTAAGTTATTATATTATGTACCTTTACATTACTTAATGATTCCTTATAACTTGAAAATCGTTCACCGTCAACATTAAAACATCCAAGATTTTTACAGTTCATTTTCCGATTTTCTCGACGTTGCGGTAGACAGCTACCATGGTCACTATGAAGTCTATGATGGGCACAATGATGATGGTGAAATCATATCCTCCAGTTATGTTAAATCTTTCTTTCCATCTACTTTAAAACATGAACTAAATTGAAAAATTTAATTTCCCCCGAATTGTCAAGATGTGAGCGAGCTGTTGATGATATTGATTATTATATCTAAAAATACTCTCGATCATATCAGCTTGTAAACAAAGAAATAGATCAAAACCGGTTCATCCGTTTGGGAGATACAATGCCACGGACAGTCATACAGACACAGACAGACAGACACGTCAAACTTATAATTAAACCCCTCTGTTATCGTTGGCGGTTAAAAAATAACAAAACCGAACACCAGTTCTCGAATTTAACTTACACTTTCATTTAACTTTTATTGAGTTATAAATGAATAATTGTTTTGATATCATAAACTGATTTTCGGAATTTGGACCTACTAAAAACGGGTTTGACGTTGGTTTGACGTTTATGTGAATAACATTTTGCAGTTTTAAACATATCAGGAGTTTCGAGACTGGATAGTGACTGTATTATTGATTTTCTCATAATATCACACTAATAAAATCACACTAATAAAATCACACAACTTAACCCTTACAGTTTCCACAGAGTAGAAAATATATATACTTATACGTATAAAGAAACAGGTTTCATAGAACGATCCTAGTCGATTCTTTGAAAATTTTGACATCCCCTTCAACGACCCACGATTTTTCCACACAATCGTGGACACACCGTATGCTTGTAGTAGCGCAATAAAATCGAGAGCTAACTATGTAGCTGTTTATCTGTTTGCTTTAATCTGTGTTGTTTCTTCGTGGCAATATTTTGCCGCATCCACGTGGCAGAGATCACACACGGCAGGAGCCACCCCCCGGGGGGTTATCGATTTCGGATGAGGAACTGGACTAGAGACATGCAAGGCTTAATATCAATACAAGATAACCTTTAGTAAATTCTCCATTTTGATTCGAAATTGCTAGATACAATATGTCCATTGACAATTGCTGTTTGTTCTGGCCTTATTTCGTATTCCTGTATTAAGATGGACGTGAATTACATTCTTCACGACTTTTGTGGCTCAGTGGTCAAGCCGGAGGTCGCGGGTTCGAATCCCGCCGAAGGAACAAAAAGTTTTCTGTGTTCCATGGTCATGGATGTATATTATATATGCGTATAATGTAATAAAAATATTAAATATGATGTGTATCTATAGTACAAATGTATTAAATATACCTCCCGTTCTCTGGTCCCCGTAACACAAGTTCTTCGGGTACTCAGTATGGGGCTATATTGACTTGGTGTGAAGCGTCCATAGATATTATTAAATATTAATACGTGAAGCAAAAACTTTGTATTCCGTTCTACAAAAATAATAATATGCTAACGGAGGAGTATAAAATTTGGCAAAGTTAATGTTTATATGGCGGAGGAGCGAGCTGCACTTATACTTTTATAATAATGCTTAAAAATACATTAAATTATTAAAAATAACGTCACACAGATTAATAACTCACACCACCATGCGTATTATACAAAAAATTTAGTTTGTCAATATGTCACATTAAATAGACATCGTAATTAAGTACATTTTTTATTTCGTATGTAAGAGGTAAAAGAACACTTATAAAGTTAAAGCCTAAAAATTAAATTAAATATTGTCGAATTTCAACCACTAGTAGATAGTAGCGAGCACTAGTAGATAAAATATATTAATAATATAATGAATCTTTTACAATTACTTATGTCAGAAAAATTGTGTTCAACCAAAACTAAAAGTTATTGAATAGGCTCCACGACTTTTCAACGACTTCTTAAAATAACTTAACTTTCCAGGAAAAAAATAAACATTAAAATATTCAAACAAAAAATTTTAAAAGAAATGTTCACTTTGAAAAGGGTTTGGAAAATTATAGGTTATGTTAGGGCTCGGGCCAAATAAAAAGTAAAGATAAGAATTCTGCGAACCACACAGTTGCGCCTCACCGTGTAATTACACAGCGTCTCGCACACACACATAACGAAACTACGCCTTACCTTGTACGGCGCACTGTCACGTTGTGTTTATTTATCTATGAGTAGCCACACGCGCACAACATACATAAAAAACCAGCCTCCGTTTTTGTTGACAAAGCCCTGTCTTCACCCTTTTTATTTTGTTGAGCGTCAGGGATAAGTAGTTTTCTACACAAATATTTTGTAGAATTGTAGCCTGTATTTCTATAAAGCAAAACGTTACAACGTATCTAAGATAATGCTACTTTCTATAGTTCAAGCACCAATAAAGTAGCTTCTGAATTCGCAGCTATAACACGACCGCATACAATAGCGCCCGTTCAGCCGACTTGTGCACAGACCGAGTGGCCACCCTCCTTAGTCGCGTAGCATTAGAAACATCGACCTCAAAAACTTATTACAATACGCCCTACCCAGCTCATTATTTCTAGTTACGGCCGAATCGATACTAAACACATACAAACTATCGCACACAGACGTCTAAGCGAACGCCCGTAACCGGCGCGTCAACTTAAAACTTAATTATAATTAATTAATTCCAATTGACGTCTGTCCCGCTCCCCCGCGTCGCGTCTTGGATACGTCCGTCCCTGTCCGACAGGGGGTAGGAAAGGGTATTGTGTTTTCGAAGACCTTTTATCGCAGGCATTTCGAAGTAGAACGTTCGCCGGTTCGATTCCTTTCGAATTTTATTAGCTCTTAGATTTTAATTGGAGTTGTATTGAGTGTGCCTTTTGGCGTAATGGACGCCGTAGACGCCGTAGGTACGAGAGGTACGATCTCGACTGGGTTCTAATTAAAATAAGAAATGATTTACGGCCTTCAATGCAGAAGTTCCGCCTTGTTCTGCTACCGCATCTAGCCAATACAAAAATTATTGGTACCATAGATGTTGAAATGGTTTAGACGCAGCGTCACAAGTTGAATAACGAAAATAGTTAATCTAAGGCTCTACTTTACAATAAATAAATAAAAATATATTTATTCACCATAAAAAAAGTATACTTGCTTGATATTATGTTTTATTTCTATACATGCAAATAATAAACTTATGGTATTATAATTTTTTTTAATGCAAAATTGTCTCTACGATAAGTATCATAGAGAACAATAAACGACTGAAGTCAGCGTAATAAAATATCGCATTAGGAAAAGGCAGACTATTTCATAATGTGTGTTGCTAATGTATGTTGCCACATATTTTAGTAGCGCCGCGTAGTAAAAAGATTTAGTCCAGGAACAGCTTGTAGTTAATTTTTTTAGAGTCAAAGTAGAAACTAAGATGTAAAATTATAATCATAGATTATAAATATCATACGAAATTTATGCAAACGGTGAAGCAGTGAACTGTGTGAATATATATTTTATAATACATAACGTGGGGATAGCCGTGCTTCGACACGAATAGGTCGACTCAACCTTAATAAAGTTAAAACTTAATAATTAAATTCGATCACTCGAGTTCTTATGGAAAAATGTTGACAATACATATAAGTTTTAACTATATAGTTGACATGTAGAATGTAGGCGTATCTAGTTCTATTTATATCTATGGATGTTTTACCTCCTTAACCTACGAGCATAGTCAAAGAACCGTCTATACCTCATTTGTCTTGCATTCTTTTGTTTTGAACAATAAGAACATTATAAGACTATATTCTTTTATTTTAAATAGATTTCATAACAGGACACAATCAAAATAAAAAAATAAAAAAGCAAGGCCTTTGTAGCTAATGTAAAAAATCATAAGGAACAGCACGAAAAATTAAGTAATCTTAGCAGTTTCGATCAAATATTATAAACAATATACTAGCTGACCCGGCAATCGTTGTTTTGCCATTGTATGTATTTTTTAATGCCACGTCATGTTATAAAATAAAAATTTAGGGGTAAATCACCCTCATCATTTAGGGGTTGAAAAAATAGATTACGAGCGATTCTCAGACCGACCGAATATGCAATATTTTTTTCATAAGAATCGGTCAAGCCGTTTCGGAGGAGTGTATCCCCGAACACTATGACACGAGAATTTTATATATTAGAAAGATTTGTGAACAGTGGACACCCTAAGTAGGTTGTTAATTTTATATAAACCTACATTTCATAAGTCATTCTATCCTGCTACCCGCTTATAACGCCTTACGCCCGAAATTAATAACGTATCTAAGATCTTAGATTGACTTCAATCTTAGATTCTCAAACAAAAATTGACGTAAATTGACGTGAAGTCAATCCTAGGATCGTCGAAATGTATTGAAATCTTGATCTCAAATAGCTAAAATGAGTTTAAGATTGATTATTAAATTCGGGCGCTAGCCATTTTGGATAATAGATTCTTACTTTAATGTTTGTAGATGTCAGAAATTGCCTTGTATGGAATAATGGAATGCGTCTCTAGAGTAATTCCATTCTGGAAAGACAATAACTGCGCATTCCTAGATATTATATGAAGACTAATGTTTTCAAAGTTTATATGTTTTGATGTGTACAATTTCCAATGTTGTGTGAAAAAAGTGTTTAATTGTAAAAACCGGCTAAGTGCGAGTCGGACTCGCGCACAAAGTATTCCGTACTATTAACTACCATCTATAAAAACGGACAAAAATCACGTGTGTTGTACATAGGAGCCCCCTTAAATATTTATTATATTCTGTTTTTTAGTATTTGTCGTTATAGCCGAACAGAAATACATCTGTAAAAATTTATGTCTAGCTATCGCGGTTCATGAGATACGGCCTGGTGTCTAATGCCAACAAGATCTCGTAGTTGGAAAGTTTTTCTGTAAAGTACTGTATTCTCCGGTAATTTTTTTATAACATAAATGAATAGAGCTCTGAAAAAAAGTCAGTTTACAACAAAAATAATATACTAAAAATCAATATTTTCAAAGAAACTGCGAGTTGTTTGAAGCACTTTTGTGAGTCTTGTAAAAACGTCCCATACAACAGTCGTACAAGCAGCTGACGTCACACGCTTGTAAGTTAGCTACGAAATGTATGACCCTATGCACAAAATTTCTAATATCTTTGAAGTTTGCGCGTTCACGTTCATACTTACAGTAGTAAATAATTTTATACTTAATATAGGGATCTTTATTCCAACTTTTTTTTACTTATTTGCATCTTATTACACATAAATATAACTACTATAATATAATCTTAATTCTTTTTAATTTTATCAAGTTGTAATACCTAATTATTTCTGAATGCTTAAAAAAATAAATTTTTTACGGTATGTATTTAAACTTGCGACAAAACAATCAAATTTTGGATATGAATGTAAGGAACAAAAAATTCCAAATCTGGGGACTAATTATTGATGGTATAATTTTTTTTTTATTTTGGCGAACAAATAACCATCTTGGCAACAATTTGAGAGGATACATTTAATTTAAGAATAGGCACATATATTTTCCCTGATGTAAGTAATTCAAAAAACATAGTAAGCAGCAAAACGACTGCACATAAAAACAAACGTAAAGGAGCGTACAAAATCGCCATTTTTTTTTTTTTTTTGTTTCGCATAGTGTTGATTACAAAATAATATTTCATTTTGGAATTTCGAAATGGATGTATTTTAATTTCGTCAAAATTCTTCTATTTTAGAAACTGTGCATCCCACTGTAAAATAATGATAATTTCGTCCCCCTTATTATCCCTACAACCACATATTTTCGTCATAATGAGAGAAAAATAAATTTTAAAATCCAAAGTTTTCCAACATTTCTATAGCTTTATACATCGCTCGTATCTCAAAGTAGCATATATTTTATTTCTATAATCACTTCTATCTCGGAAATGGATGCACCGTGTGCTATTGTATTTGTATGTGATGCTACTGAAAACAGAATGACAATTTCCTCACCCCAAGCCTCAAGTACCCCGTAACCACGTATATTCTTTATGATAATAGTTTTTTTTTTTTTGAAAATGCTAAATTCCCAAAAAATTCTATAGCTTTAACATAGCTACATAACATACAGTGATAATGATAGTCAATCCTAGTCAGCATCCCCAAGAACTTTTAAATGAGTACTCATGTCATTTTTACGAAGAATGAAAATTCTCCATTTTAGAAATTGAAAATGGAACACAATTTTGTAATCAGCACCCTCAGAAACCTGGAAAGGACACCTTTTATTAATTTTAAATTAAAGAATGTACGCCATTTTGGAATTTCAAAAATGATGTAATTTTCATATTATTCAGCACCCCCAAAAACATTGAAAACGACACCCTTAACAAAGGAAAACAAACTCCAACAGTATCCAAAAATGCGATTTTCTGTAGCCTGTAAACTGAATTTTTAGCAGCCATTAATTTATCAGCTTAATCTGGTTTTATAGCTGCTAACATCGTTTAATGGTCGCCAACTCGGAAATTATGTCACCAACTTATAAATTTCGGTGCCAGTTTGGATTAAATTTCGACACCTTTTACCTGCCGATTATCTATTTATTGTCGTCTGAGTGTTTTCGCCAGTTCAGTAATTTAGTCGCCAACATATTATGTTGTCGACTAAATTATTCACTGCCAAATTCGGTAATACAGTACGCTCATGTGCAGTCGCCAACTTATTTTTTTCGCTAGAATAGTTATGCCAATCTTCACATGTAGGCAAATACCCATTTGGTAAAGGCTCTCTGGCTACTTCTAAGGGTCAGTTCACACCGCGACGATACGTGACGCTGCATTTTAAGATACACGTTTCATATTACATCAGTTATATTGATGTACAGTGTGTACAATATGTGCTGTGCAGCGCAGTGCAGAGACATATACATGACATTCGAACTCTTACAATGAAACGTTATCTTCTTGTGTTATGAATAAAGTTTAATTTTGAATAGCTATCTTATAAAAATGTAGCGCCATGTCGCGTATCGTTTCTTTTCGGTGTGATTGACCTTAAGTTTCCCCATGTAAATTGTCCCTATCATCGCCACACAAACCTTCACCGTCTTTACATTCAGAGGTCCTAGTCTGCATGGAAGTACAACAATCAAAGGATAATGACCGCCTTCATATTTGAAATAATTCAATCGAAATCATTATACGGAGGATGCGACGCTCGCCCATGGAGGGGACAGGGGGAGACTGCACCCCCTGATTACCATATTTCATTTACTCAACGAAATTATGCTAATTACTTATATTGCTTTGTGTAAAAAGGAAATTTATAAGGATTAAAGTTACCCCTTCCCCGATCCGACTAGTCTGGAACTTCGAAAATGAATTATTTAAGAGATGCGACGAAAAAAGTTTTATAACCGCGAGCCATTATAATCGGACGCAATTAAAATTCAAATTGGGGAATTTTTAATTTTGTTATTGATGAGTACCCGGTCTCCCCGCGATCGGCTGTTAAAACTTCCAGTTCTTACAATTCGCTTATTTATTTTACAAGAGACCTTTACATGAAAATCAATGAGTCAATTATAAGTTTTTTACTTCGGCTTGTGTTAATTCGGATGATGGATTTGAAGGTTTTTGATCCACCCCTTTACAATATTATGCAATAATGGGTTAGATTGGCATTTCACAAATGTCATACATTCGTTATTTGTAGGCTTATAAGGTGACTTCGCTAATTACGATGACGAAGTTAGGAAATCGAAATATATGGGATTGACGTATCGTGCGCTACATCACTTCCAAAATTTTCAGTTTCGAAGATCGTCATTGTAATTAACGATGACATGTTGGCTAAGCCTTCTGTGCTGTTTATAAAAAAATATGTTTGAATACTAGTCGCAACTTTTGTACTTATTTAGGCAATAAACTATATCATGATGTAACAAAAAAGGATGAAAAAACCTTCATGTATTAGTTCCTATGTGTAACAAATATACACAAGATCGAAGCGTATTAACTTATCGAAGGCCTACGAAGTCTTAACAAGTCAAACAAATGCCCAACTACAGATGATATTCATATTGCAAAATACAAATTCTGTAACTGTCAAGACACAAGACAATATCTATGGTAATTATAACATGTTCGCCAATTATTTTTAACCTGTAAGTATGAGGTGCTATTACTATCTCAAGATATAAATTATATCGTCCGAATTGAATTATAGTAATGAAACGCGTCGCTTTGGGCAGCGGCCCCCGGCCGCTAGTTTCGCAACTTATCCCGGCTAAGGCGAGTCCTTATTTAAATGTAAATTAGGTTCATTTCACGAAATTAATGTCGTAGAGTTCCACCCCCTTACGTAGAGTCACCACAAATTGATGTTGTTTTAGGACAGTCCGAGAATTTTGTTTATCTTCTTTAAAACAGTACAAAATAAAGTCTCTTCTGCTGTCTGTTTGCTTAGATCTTTTAAACTACTCAAATTGTGTAATGCAGTTTCCATCAATAGATAGAGTTTATATTATGTATAACATTGCACCCGTGTGAAGCAGAATATGTTCAAGAGAGTTTATTTGTTTATTTAAATAAAATTATCTTTAACAATTATTATGGAATTGTAGTATTAAATAATACATTTAAAATACATAGTACGCACTTAAAATAACAATCAGTCCAAATATTTAATTAGTAATCTATAATTTTATATTTATATCCTATAGATATAAAAGATGCAGTGTATAATTTTGATAAAGTACTAGCAATTTTTAAGAACGTTCCTATTTTGCATTTGATACGTAGCGCAAGTTTTATTTATTTAAACCTATAACACTTTATTTCAAACAATTTACAAATTACAAGCAGATGTAAAATTTTCATTTTTCTTAAATATCACAAATAAAATTCACATAAAAACCCATAAAACAATTATCCCAAAAGTCTCGTGCATCATGGTCACCGTGTACGAAGTAATGGCTGCTCTATGATTATATGGACAGGCGAGTCGTTACCTACTCCTGTAAGTGTTGTTCCGAATTGCTAATGTCTCCTCGCAGTTTTACACACTAATTAATTGAAGACATGAACATAAACTATTATAACTGCATAAAAACAATGGAATTGTGCTAAAACTAGCTTTACGAGCGACATCGTCTGCGTGGACTCAATTTTACCTCCGTGGGGGTTGAATTTCAAAAAGTAGTAGTCGAAGTATATTATATTATATTATATACATCATAAGTGTAGGAGTTTAATAGTTGAGTTAAAAAAATTGGTACGTTCCACTACAGTGACGTAGCAAGGTCGGATTTTTAAGGGGGTGATGACCCCAAAATTGCTTCTCCTTAAAAAAAGTTGGGTAAATATTAAGACAATTTTGTCAGCAGGTCAACCGGAATATTTTATAATATATAATAGGTACGAGTAATGAGAAATATAACATAAAACTAATATTTCCTAATATGGGCAAATCTAATTTATAAATCACTAGATGTTGACTGCAACTTCGTGCGTGTACATTTTGCCGCGATAAAAAGTAGCCTATGTCCTTCTCCGTGGTCTAATCTATATATGTGGCAAATTTCATCAAAATCGGTCCTTTAGTTTCGGAGCCTATTCGATACAAACAAACAAATATTTCCTCTTTATAAAATCGGTATAGACAATTCATAAACCACGTCATTAGATCGAAAAAATCTGCATACGACAACTAATTAAATATTATTCAATAACGTTAAAAAAAATGTTCAAATTTCAAACAATGCTGAGGGATCGATAAACTACAAAACTAAAATATGGAAATGGGGAAATTAGTATCGCGAAAGGGTTAGACCCTGCGTACACACACACGACGACTACTTAGCATTTTCAAATGAAATACACTAATCACTAGTATAAACGCACGCTGTACAGCATACAGAGGCGAATTTCCCCCTCCGAGGGGGCAATAGTGGCTGTGTGCGATGATTATAATGAAGGGGGCGAAATTAAGTGGCCCTCTCCCTTCCGATGTCTTTCTCTTCATAGGTTGTAACCAATAATTTGTGAATATAGATATTATCCAATGTTTGTGTCTATTTTGGGGCGCTTTCCTTTGTAATATGAGCTTAAAATTTAATCTTTACATGGTCACGCGAAATATCTAGGTAGCGGTCTTAGATTTGTAGGTCTATCTTGGACTTTAAACGAGACAATATTGTATATATAATCGGTTTCTCGACATCGGCTGCAAGCATTACCATGAAATTTAATATATCAATAATTTTGACTCAATTATGTCAGTCCGATTGGCAGTTTGGTAGGCGTGTGTATACCATTTTTACCTTGCTCGGAAATTCGGAATGTGGTGGGTTCGAATCCCGGTCAGATAAATATTTTTTGATTCATTTTATTTTTGATGTGTAATATTTTCCTCTCGCTTTCGCCCAATTTGTGGTAGTGATTTCGCGGAAGTGTGTAACAGAAAGTCGCGGAAGCGCGCGCTATTTGAATTGACCAATGAGCGCGCGGTGGTATTGGCCGTCAGATTCGAATAAAATATTTCAGTATGTAGCTTTTTTTAAATTTTGACGTTGATTTCTGTCACTGCTTAATGGACAAGTTTCCGTATTTTTTATCGTATTAGAAAATCGTACTAAGCATTGTGTGGTTTTTTTTAAATATTTTCATAAAATGCGACATGCAACACATCGACTACTGTGAGGCTCGCTGTTTTTTTCTAATTTATCAGAATCGTGGTGCTATTTTATATTTTGTGTTAATTGGTATGAAGTAATAAATAATTAACTGAAATGTCATTGTGCTCCAATACTAATTACCCTACCTAGACACTAGGACCCCAATTCTCGTATTTAACTTAGACTTTCAATGAAATGTTTGTCGTTGGTTCGACGTTTATGGGAATAACATTTTGCTGTTTTAACCTATCGAGACTGCATCTTATCTGTATTATTGTAAGATTTAATTAGCAGATATGTTAAACTTAATTTCTTCATTACTATAACCGTTTATTAATACATAGGTATTGTAATATTATTTCTTATACGATGAAGGCTTTACAATAGAATGTTACAGAGGTCGTATTGTCAAATGGGGCAAGATAATCGATCGTCAGTGGCATACATAAAGTACACCTGAAAAAAAGTGTATTCTCTTGCCCCATCTAGCCTTAAAACATATACGTTACTAGCTTCTTCCCGCGGCTCCGCCCGCGTAAATAAAGTATCCCACGGGAATACTGTGCTTTTTCGGGATAAAAAGTAGCCTGTGTTATTCCAGAGATTAAACTACTACTATAACAAAATTTCATCGAAATCCATCCATCCTCACAAACTTTCACTTTTATAGGATATATCCTATTGCTATTATAAATGTGAAAGTTATATATGATATGTACTATAGCACCAGTTGATAATTTCCATTATTCATTTTCATCTACCTAGTTAAGAAATTGTCTACTCGTAAATTGTATTTTATTAAATGAAAATGATAATCTTTGCATTTTTGCATAATGAATGAGTGATTCGAAAAAACTGGGAATTTCGCAAGTGAATTTATTTTACTCGTGGAAGGACTTTGACACTTACTTTAGGAGCTCCACACTACATTATCAATGAAATCACACGCCTTAGCATATAATGTAGGCCACATTATATTTACAGCTCGCAAAATGTTTTTAATGTAACATGTCCGTAACACGTAAAATATTTTTGGTTTCAAAAATACTTGTATAGTGTACAGGCGAGGTAAATGTTCGCAATGCAAACGAAATATGTTTCGTACAAGATACCCTAGATTCACTTCTGCATCTAGCCCAAAAAGCCTATTTAAAATTTTTCCTACAATGATTCCACGAGACAATATCTTTACCCTTTAAAAGGCACGCAAAAATTACACGCAAACAACATTTTTTTATAAAAAACTAAAAAACCCGACTACGTAAATTATAATTATTATCTATAGTTACCCTTTTTGCGAATCTTTTGCGAATGGCCAAATTCTTTGGTCTCATCAAAATGTGACCCGATTTTGGCGAATCTTTTGACACCTTATTCATTAAAATCGGAGTAGCTTAGGCGCTAGGGTGGAACAAAAATACCTATTACCTACATACATACCATAGACTACCAAAATCGTTACTTTTCCTTTTGGCTTTACCGCAGTCGGGTAAAAAAGACACCAAACCAAACAATCACCACGTTAGTGCTAGCAGCTAGTCAGACATCTTAACTCTAATCCCAAATACCGCACTTTCTACTACATCAAGACTATACAATTGTATATTCATTGCTACTTAAGTTCATACAATTACATGGTATACTGTGCCGTAACGTAACGTAACAGCTTCCGTGGTCTAGTGGTTAGAGCTTGGTCCTCGACTCCGAGGCCGTGGGTTCGGTTTCCGCATTGGAACAACAAAAATGTTGGTTCCAAGTTTGGTTAGGACATTGCAGGCTGATCACCTGATTGTCTGACAAGAAAGATAATCCATGCGTCGGATGGGCATGTAAAAAGTCGGACCTGCACCCGATCTCTCGCCAGTCGTGTCGGTCATCCGTCCCACTGGGTTGCGAGAGTAAAGGAGGAGAGAGTGCTCTTGTGTACTGCGCACCCACTTGGGCACTATAAAATTACTCCTGCGTAACTCCGTTCCGTCACCGAAATCGGTGTGGGTGAGCTATTTTTATTACATGGTATACATTTTAGACACGTGAAAAATAAAAATCATTACATAAGCACGATACCCCTTGAAACTGAAATTCAAATAGGTCGCATTAAAAAAACTCGCGTGGAGCGATCGATTAATTAGACATACACCGATCTGCCAGTAATTAGCCCATCCCTTCTGCAAAATAATGACGCGCCCTAAAACACTTTTTTTAATCCAATTTGCCGTGGATTATACGTGATTATATTTTTTCTGATTGCGTCCGTATTGATTAAGCTGTTCGCGGTGATGGATCGCTTTTGGAAATTTGATTTAACAAAAATTTATCTGTTTCACATTATCTACTGTTTACATTAAATTGTCATTTTAATCACCATTTGTTTCTACTAAACGGATGGTGATTAAAAATGACAATTTTAGTTTCCAAGATTTATAACACGAATGTATCTGCTGAATACTGAAATGTAATTGCAATTTTAAAAGCCAGCCAAACTTTAAGCAGCTCCCAAAATGAACAATAGCCACGTTGTCTAATTTTTATCGTATATTTAATGTTAGACAACATGATAATATACATTCTAGAATGTATTTAAATAAAAAAAATTATAACGAAGAGCGATATTATGTCGCCCTGTGACGTCACGAATCACGATGTGCTACCGCCATACATTTGTCATAAAAAAAATTATGGCAGCTTGTGACGTCACAAATCGTTTTGCGAGAAAGAGATGGGCAACATTTTTATTTGCTTGTAATTTTTAATAGCGTCAACCTAAACAACTATTCCTTATAGATTTATGTACTTATCTCTATTCAACAATTTTATAATATAATTTGTAAAATGGGATATTAGTCACAAAGCCACATCCCTATTGTAATATCCGAGGAATAAATACTCATAACACATTCCAAGTACAACCCGTTGATATCATAGCTGGCGTTTTTATCAACGTTTATAATTATTGCCTGGAACTTTAATAGTTACCCTAATGCTATCATTAAAGAGTGATTAAAAAGCCGAAAAGGATAGGGTTAAGAAGGCGTACAATCAATAATGTAACCCGAATAGTCTTGGCTTTTGTCGATAATTATATTAATTTATATCATTAGGAACGTGATATTTTTTGTCATATAGAGTTTTGATTAAGTAACAATACCAAGGGCCTGTTTCACAATATTCTAATAAATGTCGGATAGTTTATTCGGACGTTTTGTCGCTGTTTACTTTATATCGAGCGACAGAGACAAACCATATATGGAAATAAGCTATCTGTCACATATCCGTAGAATGTGAAACAGCCTCTTAGAAAAGGTGAACGGCAATAATAATAATATGTTGATTATAATATAATTACTTTATTTAAGCGAGAATATTATGATTAGATTAGTCCCTTTTGTAATAATCTAGTGTATCTACTAATTCTGAAAGTAATATAAGTTTTGATCACCTTCCAAGCAATTTTAATACTGCAAACAACCAATACAAACTAACCCCGCTCTGTAGGAAACGTTCGTATGATTAGAGGTCATCGAAACTGGTTCTATTTCATCTCCGTGTATGAGGAAAAATCCATTGAATTGTCACGAAATAATTGAAAAATTCGGAAGCAAAGCTTTCGTTTGATGTATCTTATGTAGGTCAGATTTGTCGACGAAAGTGTGTCATGAAAATGGCCACTTTGAAAGTTTAGGATTTAAATAGAGAATTAAAACAGCATATTTGGATTAAGAACAGCTTTTGTATAGCTTAAACACCGTAAATCCAACGTAGTCAGTATTCGCTAATCGATACATAACCTAGTATATATTAAGTAACATTAAAAAAAACATTATTACATATACTTAGGGTAATTTCACACGCCGACAATCCGCGACGTGACGCGGCGCTGCATTTTTAAGATAGCTTTTCAAAATTGAACTTTATTTACTACACAAAAAGATACACGTTTCATACGACGTCAGTCATAATGCACATGCGCTGTGCAGCGCGGTGCAACTTGACATTCGAAATTATGTAATTAATAAAGTTCAATTCTGAAGATACGCGATGCCGCGGTGCTGCATTTTTAAGATAGCGATTCAAAATTGAAATTTAGTCAGTACACAAGAAAATACACGTTTTATTGCAAGAGCGGTGCAATTTGATTTTCAAACTCTTGCAAATCACTAATTTAAAAAGGCAGTGCCGCATCGCGTATTGTTTAGTTTTCATCCTTAGTTTTGACCCTTAGGGTAACTCGCAAATTAGCTATTATGACACTGCGTAAAAGTGAAGACACTTTTAGGCCCTCTTGTGCAGATCTGGCTCAAAGTTAACCTTGGGTTAAATATTATATTATCTCTCTCGTTCTTCGTATTTATGAAAGAGAAGGCATATCTTATCCCAGGGTTAATTTTAAGTAGGCCTTTAAAATAATTTCTGACAAACATTCCTTAGTCACAATAGATGTACAACAAGTACTGAGCGCCCGCATGCTTAGGACCATTAAACATTCAGCTAATGAGATCCCATCGCCGCTCACTACTGCTCACTACACACACTAGTGTAGCGTAAGGCTGATCACACACCGGGCGACATTTGCCTTGTACAGTAAGGACGAATTCGCCGCGAAACGGTACGCGCGTAGTATATAGGCATGTGTCGTACTAGGCCGCTAAATATACTTTGTCCTCTGTGGCTCAGTGGTTTGCACGTCAGCGCTCAAGCCGGAGGTCCCGGGTTCGTATCCCGCCAAGGAAACAGAACTTTTCATTTTTATCGTTTATCTACTAACAATAACTTTTAATTTGACACAATTGTCAATCTTTCTTTCACGTTTCATAGACAACATTTACTTTTTTTTACATAAGAGGTAAAAGATCCCAAAAAAGTTGAAACTTAAAAATAAATTATGGTCGAATTTCGACTACTTGCCGACCTCTAGTCTATATAAAGTGTGGTAAAATCAATTACGGATATTTTGGGCATATGATCTACTGCTTATTACAAAGACGTCTAGGTAAAAAAATATTGACATACACAAAGTTAGAAAAAATCATCTCATATGACTCTCCGTTCAACACAAACTCGCCCTCATAAAGGAAGATTTTTTTTCGAGTATGACAATTATTTTTCTGCCTAAACGTCTCTAAATAAGTAGATCATGTGCCCAAAATATCCGTAACTGACCGGATTTTACCGGATCTTATATAATTGGTCTCCATCAGACATTGTAAAGTCTGATTAGACTAATGTCATATAACTGTGCTACCGAACGTGTATAAATAGGCACCCTTAGCTCACACTAGTATTTATTACTACTGCCAAGTAACAGGCAATTAACGACCCTATATACACGCAATAGAGTACAAATTAGTCGATGTCATCTACCTAATGACCGCTGCTGAATTCTTATAAATAAATAGGTCTGATAACGAAAGTAGGGGTCTAATAGAGCCGCTACTGTGTGTCAGGTCATTTTAGTGATCGATCGACTTGTTTTTAATTGTTTTTTTTTTCTTTTATAGACCTCACAACTAAATTACAACTGAGATGGATTTTTTTTTATGCGGTTGTTTTTTTAAGGTTTTTGCGTAGCACAGTAAAGGTTGGTGCCAGCAGAAGCATAAAAAAATGTCAGCCTTTTTCGTTGGGTTTCAGTTGTAAATGTTTTCATAACTGTTTGGTGCCAGACTACGGCGAAGTCAAATGGAAGGGTACTGATTTTGACAGTCTATATATGTATGTTTGTTCCCTCGTAGCGACTAAACTTCTAGTCCGATTTTAATAAATGAGGTGTCAATAGATTCGTAATGATGCCGCGGGTGACATAGGCTATGTAATGTTTTTCAAAATTTTGTGTTTCGAAAATTGAACCTCAAATTTCAACATCTAAAAACATTAAGCCGAGATAATCATCCAGTGTTTAGTATCAAAAGAAAAGAAAGGTCTTGGCAAGCACACCACAAATATGTATATATATCGTACAAATATGTCAAAATACAAGTTTAAAATGCGGTCGTACAAACCCAGTTGTCCAATTTTCGAACATTACGTACGAGAAGACTTTATATATATTATTTTTATATTATACATATTATTTTACACATATTACACATATTATTTACCATCAAAAAATATATTTTATTTTAATAATATTCTAATATTATTATTGTTATCCTTCTTAAAATCTAGAAAAAAATTGGCTCGCTCCGCGCTCGTGAAGAAGATATTATTTTTAATTTCAAGAGTTTTGATTAGGTAACCACCTAATCAAAACTCTTGAAATTAAAAATTAAAATTAAAATTAAAAAGGTAGTTAGATAGTTAGGTACTAATTAATACTATCCAAAAAAAATGTTCGATCGGGAAACGTAAAAATACAAAAACTAAACAACCAAAAACAAAAAACAAAAAAACTATAACCCGACTACGTTACAAAAAGGGGTGCGACCACGGCTTTACCTTGACCATTTTTGTACCCATGCATTTCTGGATTTCTATCCGAATTATATTCTTGTTTCGGCCTTTTTAGACCCATTTTTTTATAACGTAGTCGGGTTATTAAAATATTTCTTTCTCACTAACATTTCGCAGTAATCGTACTAGGGGTGCCTTATTATTTCATCTTTCATCAAAACTAGTATATAATGTCACATTTTTGAGGATACACCGCATAATCATCATCTATGATGAGCTGGTTATCTGTCATCTTGTGAAGAATGATTGCCGATAAGTAGTCGCTACACTTACATTGACGTTGCAACACACAGCCCTTTTAGTGTGGCCGCACTATAAAATAAAATTATAACTGGACAGGACGTACACATTAGTGCAACACGAACACGCTTGTGTGCGTGCGCTCTAATTGCTTTTGTCATTAATCGCCGCGAATACTTCTTGGTCGTACAATTAGTAATAATGATCCATAATTAGATGGAACGCGCCTAACGCGCTGCTCTAATGTAGGAAATTATATGTGGGGCTGAAAATTTTGTACTCGGGGTGAAAATATCGATTTAATTGTGTATGTAATTAACGACCCGTGACAACTTTGTTGGTCGTTAAACATTATTTGATGATGATGATGATGATGAGGATAAAAAGTATCCTAAGTTACTCCTTATAACATCAGCTATCTACCAGTGAAAGTCCGTGAAAGTCGGTCCAGCCGATCCAGAGATTAGGAACAAACAGACAGACGGACGGACAAAAACTTTAAAAATTAATTTTTTATTGTTAATGCCGTATACTGTATACTTTCATAATATATACATTAAGTGAAAAGCTGTTCATTTTATATTACAAACAGATACTTCAATTTTATTTACATGTATAGATGATCCATAATTATTAGGGCAGTTCACACCGACGATACGCGACGCTACGCGGCGCTACATTTTTAAGATAGCTATTCAAAATTGAACTTTATTCCCTACACAAAAAGATACACGTTTCATATTATGACATGAGTCATACAGTGCACATGCGCTGTGCAGCGCGGTGCACCCTGAGATTCGAACTCTTACAATGAAACGTGTATCTTCTTATGTAATGAATAAAGTTCAATCTTGCTACTATCTTAAAACTTGCGCGCCGCGTCGAAATACGATGTGAGCTGACCCTTATCTTGCGGCAATCGTCATGGCAAAATCTAGTTTATAATTACGAATAACGTATTTAATAAGAGCCAAGCTGTTCTCACGACTTTTGTCGTGATTTTGCATGTCTTTATAAAACATGCTAAACTACATATTTGCGTCGATAATTTTCATATTATTATCTAAATATGTTAATAGTGCATACATTAGCGACTGCGATTGTTTTCTTCTACATGACACGACTTCGTGCGCGCAAAAGGATGTCTCTCAGGAACCGTACATTTTGCCTCGATAAAAAGTAGCCTATGTCCATCCCCGTGGTGTACTCTATATATGTGCCAAATTTCATGAAAATCTGTCCAGTACTTTCGGAGCGTATTCAATGCAAACAAACAAACAACGAAATCAGTTCTCGTTATAATGTGATTATTAAATTATTCTAGTCAATTACATAGTAATTGACTAGAATAATTATATTGTGTATAAAATAGGCCACTCAAATAGGAAATGACAATTTTTTTTGTATAAATTAGAGATTTAGATTAGTCCACACTAGTTAAGTGTGGACACGAATTATCTCTAATTTTACAAAAAAAAACTGGTTACTGATAGCAATTTACTTATAAGGATTCGATATGCTTTTCTGAAAAGTTGTACCATAAGGCTCTGAAAGAAAAAATAGAACTCTGTGCCAATACAGTAGAGATCAAAATCGAGCGTCGAGTTTTTATATTGCTGCCGTGTGTTGCCGTGTGTTCGACTTTCAACTCTAATGTATTAGTGGAGAGTTCTATTTTCTGCGTTGTTTTTTTGATTTCAGCTTCAGCCGGAGTTATTCCGGATAAAGTAATCCGAGGCAAAATTAGTATGGCAAAATCCACTCGAGGGGTCGAATAATATCTAATAATATCTATGGACGCTTCACACCACGTCAATCTCCGTCCCGTATTAAGTATCCGAAGAACTTGTATTACAGATAACCAGACAACGGGAAGTATATTTAATACTTTTTTTACTATACATATTATAACTAAGATTTTATTATATACTTAATAAAAGTCTAGATTCGAACCCGCGACCTCCGACTTGAGCACCAACGCGCTAACCACTGAGCCACAGAGATCGATCAATAGAAGGAAGTTTTGACGTACGTGCAGTAAAAAAACCTTTCTTCTATGCTATTAGTCTGAGTTCTATGCATTATTATCACAACTGCAACATAACCAATATCGGTGGCCTAAAATATTCCTTACAATACTAAAATAGAACGTATATTGCATTAGACGAAGTAAGCCAGCCGGGGAACAATGCATACATTAAATATGCAGCGTCGCGACTCGCTCATAATCGAGACCTAATTACCTGATAATGCATGCTAGGCCCATGCTGAGCCGCTGCCAGACCCATGTGCCCATGCAGCATGTGCTACCATATTTTAAGCTATTCAATTATACAAGACTACTATTTTCTTTTTGGGAATTAGGTACTTACCTTAAATTAACATTTTAATAATCAAAGTCAACAGAAAATTCAGGGGTAGAGTTAAAGTTTCGCCCACTGCGGGGTAGCCTAATACAACCATAATAACAACTGAGTCTCAGGGTCAGTTTAACCTGGACGATACGCGATGCCACGCGATAGGATCGCTCGTTTAAGCCGCCGTAGATTCTGACTGTTGTATGTTTATAGAAATTCGCTAGAATCTCGATAAAAGAGCGAATTGCGCGTGTCATCTGCGCGATTCAAATACGCCGTGTACTAACGCTCTTACTCGTTCATATTTTACTGCATTGGTTACCAAAAAAAACCAGCGAGCCTTACCGTAGTCGCATAATATGATGTATAACATTTTGTGAAAATATTTCAAAATAACACAATGCTTAGTACGAATTTCTAATACAAAAAAAAAATACGGAAACTTTGCCATTAAGCAGTGACAGGATTTAACGTCGAAATTTAAAAAGCTAGATACTGAAATATTTTATTGGAATCTGACGGCCAACTCTACCACCGCGCGCTCATTGGTGAATCTAAATAGCGCGCGCTTCCGCGACTTCCTGTTACCGTCCCATTTCACGAAATCACTCCCACAAATTTCAGGAAATCGAGAGAAAAGATGTTACACATCAAAAAAACATAAAAATGATGGGTTACGAAGTTAGAAAATAAATAAAATGTATGAGAATTAATTTTGTCGCTTAATCACATAGCTTACTTTACATTTAATTATTTTCTAACTTCGATATCGTTTCGAAATCATATTTGTCAGCCCTCTGGTCAAAATTCTGCCGAATACGCAGCCTATTTTCCGAATAGCAAACCGGGGCCACTTCATCCCCCTTGTCGTTGTTACTTTATTTAGAAGTGATTGTGTGAGTGGCTTTAAAAATCCAAGTTACAACATATTATTGAATTATCGTCCTTGGGGCACACCATACATCTCGTTAATTACAGACATAATTATTAAACGTAATCGGCGACTTCCCACATAGTACATTGTGTAATTAGCGGCAGATCATCATCACGTAAACCGCGCCCCACACCACAGATTACTGAGTAGCCCACACTAACGTGACACTGTGTGAGGGCGGCCACTTGCCAGGTCCTAGTTTACTGAAGCATTCTGAATAAAGCTGAGCGAGACAAGGGCTGGGAGGTACTCAATAAACAGTAAAATATAAAAAAAATGGTAAAACTAATAAACTCAAAAGCTTGACAAAATTCTATTATTATTTAGTTTGATCTGGCAACCATAATATGCATCAAACATACAACCGAATTCACAGTGTACGTTTTTAAAAAAAAACCATCACTAGATTGAGATAGCTTTTCTTTCGGTTAAGATTTCTGCCGAAGAGACAGACATACAATTATAACTCCTATTAATTTTTCGATAGGCTGATTAAGATTTTTTTGTAAGTTGATTAAAAATCTTTGATTACAATTTTAAGTGAACTTTAACACGACACAAGACACGCGAAACAAGTTTTTAAGCGGGTTTTACACGTTTATTGTACGTATATGACAACGCTTTGTTGAAATTTCATTATAAAAAATTAATCAACACACCTACGAAAAATATTAACATACCTACTAATCACTAAAGCATATGTTTTTGATAATGAGGCAAATTAATCGTTATGTAAATACAACTCAACTATATATTATAATTCGTTATAGAATATACAAATCATATCTTTGTGGTGTCATTAAAAATTGTTAATTTATAAAAGGAATTTGTAAGATAAGTGTGTGTCGTGTAGCATATTAATATTATGTTTAAAAAGATATAGAATGTATTTTATCACTTTCATGCCTGGTTGAATAACTTCATTAAAATAATATGTTTTATGACACATGTACCACCAGGATGACTATTTGAATTATCAAAAAACTTGTAGGGTAAAAAAAATTCGTGTTGATGTGTATTGGACACGACCGTCTACTCTACGTGAATACGTAACAGGAGTGTATCTGACTGAGATTCTATCAATAGTTATATTAGTTGGTAATTCTCGTATGTAAATCTTTTCTATGCACGTTAATCTAAGTGCTTACGAAAAATCCGCTAACGCACAAAACAATCCTCAAAATGGTGGTGCTCCTGATGTATAAAATGTGCGTAAGTAGCCTTATGTGTATCTTGATTTGAGCGTTATAAATAAAAAAAACCCAATCCCCACTTGTGCCTTCGGTAACTCACTTGACGAAACACGACGCAAGTGTTATTCCACGCCGGTTTTCTGTGGGGCCGTGGTATTTATTCAGTCGAGCCAGCCCATACTCTTCCACGTTTAAATGTGCGTAAGGAGCTTTATGTGTGTTGCGATTTGAGCGCCACAATGGTCGTCAATAAATAAGCGGCTGGAAGGTCGCATATAAATTATATATTGATTTCTTATTTATCGCCCCATTATATATTTACATTCCATTCTATGTTTTTGCTATCACTTTGTAGTTTTATGTTATTAATTTAATTATTAATTTTGCCTTGACGGTGTAATTATGTTAAACGTTTGACTAACGGAATATCTTGTTCGATTTAGCATAATTATAATATTGTTTAATTTGTCTACACAGACACACCTGGTTTTTCAATTATTAGTTTGTCTTATTATGTAAAATATGGACATGAATGATGAATGAAATATTGCTTTTGTAGACGTGTAACGGACTCGTTAAAATCACGCTCCGACAATGGGTTAGCCAATGGCAATCTCGAAAATTAGGTTCGTGGTCTAAGATCTTCCCATAATAATAGAGACATTGGGATAAAAAGACCAATCGCAAGTCCACAAACACGGTGGAAAATATCGTCACAAAAATCACGGGCATCAATTTTCCTGGTAAATTTTCATAAATACTATTTGCTACGACTGCGACACGTGTGTGGCAAGACTATATAAATAACCTAGCCGAGATCTTGTCAGGACATTTCTAAGGAGGGTTCCGTAACTATCAACACGCAATAGGTTCTCTTTGAATTACTACAAATGCTATTGTCCGATTACACTCCAAATATTTTTTCTATAGAGTTTTAAGCATGATCTATCAGCATGGAACTTACAAGTTTTGTTAAAGACGAGAGAGGGAAACTTATAAACAATTTTGGAGGCTGATTACTCGAAAATGGTTAACTTTAAAAAAAATATTTATTTAAAAAGATTTATTCGAAGATACCCCACACGATGGGTTAGAATGGAAAAATATTTTTCATCCACACTTTACATGTATGGAGAGCCACCACTAAAATAGAAAATAATAATTATTTGATGATACGAAAACTATATCTATACACAGTATATAACTATACCAAATTTCATCCATTTAGATTGATAATTACAGAAGTTAGAAGGGCGGACAGTCAGACAGACAGAAAGACAGAAGGACAAACGGACAGAGCGAAACTATAACAGTTCCTTGAGTATTACAGACCCCCAGAAAGGGGGGTTCAACTGGTTGTCGCTAACCACCGGTCGCGGTCGCGTGTGGCACGTTTGTGCCGCAACTAAATTAGAATTAACAAGTGCGAGACTTTGTCAAGACTTTCTGAGTTCATCGCCGCTTATAAATCTGATTGTGTTTAACACGCATTTTAATTATGCTTATTAACAATTAAAGGCAATACGCGAATTTAGGTCAAGTCGGTTAAAACGTATAAATCAGCAACCATGATCTCATGTGGCTATGACTGATCTAACGTGACACCATAGTGACTCTTATTACAAGGAGCTAAGGTCGAGATTAGAACGCCCCGGGGCCAGGTTACAGTGGTCATTAAAGGCCAACTCCGTCATTACAATATTTTAAGATCATTATAATGCCAGTATGTAATTCATGATTGATAATAAGTTGGCGGTAAATAGAGTAACGCTTTGTTTAGACTATGGATTATGGAACCTAGTGGGTATTACTTTTATGGTAGGTGTAGGATACAAAGGACAGATCGCCTGATGGTATGTAATTACCGCTACTTATCAATATCGTGAACCAGCCTATTAAACATTAAAAAATCACAAAACCTGGCAACAAAATTATATTGGAATAAACATTAAACAACTTATGATACAAAATTATAATTAATATACAAAAAATTAAATAACATTTTATGTTATAGTAAAAACGTAATAAAGTACACTTTTTTGTTTCATTTAGTTATTATATTTTTAGCCTGACAGTTACGTGATGCAAGAAATGTTGCTTATTTCTGTTGCCGAGCATGTTCGCTAGTGTGAACCTGACTTAAGTATAGGAACGATATAGTCTTGTAATAAATACCATATTAACTGTAATGTATTTGTAACCTCATACGTAATAACTAGGTGTGGCTAGGTTCATATTAATGGCTAATAATGTTAACTAAGTTGAGTTTCTTTTGAGTTTAGACTGCAAAAATGTAGCCCCACACACTCTACCGAGGAATACCGGATTTTAGAAGAAATAAGCGACAGCACAGCGGCGAAGATACTATAAAATTTAGTATCACCATCACATAGTACGTGAAACTACGGCCAAGAATATAATATTATATTTTCGGCCGTCATTCGATAGACTTACACGATTGACAGCTCGCAGCTGTCTCTGCATGTCTAGACGTATGCCGGGGGTGCGCGCGGCGAGCGGGGCGCGAGTTTTCTCCAGCCATAACTTTCGTTCACGGGGCTGGCCGCTGGTCGTTTCGTGCTTTGACATTATTGACAAAATGATTTAGTAATATTTATGATAGATTCGTCTGACGCGACGTTTAAATTTATCTCGGTACCAACCTTAGGCTTACGTCAACATGGCTGACATTCGCCGGTGCTCGAGCTGTCATTTTTAAGGCGTGTCGTCCCTGTGGCTGCGGTACGTCGAAAGTAAAGACTGCTCAATAGTTTCGTCGCTTTTTTAGTGTCGTCATAGATCTATATATTATAGACGAGGCATGTCGAGGCAAACAGTGCCACGTTTAAACTATACTATACTTTCGGCGTAGGTTGGTCAGTCGAGGTGCGACATTTGTCACCTTGAAAGTAGTTATTGCTTTCCGCAGTGCAATGAGTCCACGTTTATTTGACAAAATCTTCTGAAATCAAAATGGCGTAACTTTTTCTTATATGAAGATTTTTTCTACTAAGATGTAGGTACTTAATTCACACACCCCACCCGTAGATTTGAAATCGTTGATGTTTGTAGCAAGGTATAGCTTACAAAAAAAATCATGATGTTAAAAATACAATTAAGTTATTTTAGGTACATTCAAAGGATAAATAAGTGAGGTTTATTGAAGTCTTTGTTCATTAACCTTCAACTGACCTAAGGACAATCGCACCTTTATTTTTAGTACATGGTAATTATGTTAATATGGCTTTTTATTCCCTTGACGACTTTACCGATACATGTAATAAAGCAGTAATACAAGTAAATATTATTAATTTAGTAGATATTTACTATCGTAAGTAATGTAAACTATTAGGGTTAGTTCGTACAGAGTGATATGTGTTTTTTTTCACACTGAATGCGAGGATATCCAAAAAAATATATATTTTTGCAAATATGAGAAGAGGAGATAAGAAGAAGAAAAGAATAATATGCCTAAATTCGTTGCAATTTTTTTACCTGAATACTTCTATTATACGTCATACAATAATAATTTCGCGTTTAGCACGCCGAAACACGAAACGGGTGTAATTATTAGTAATTGATTATTTTAATAATCGATGAAATTCGTAATTGGTGAAATCATAGGACGGCCAATAAAATTTTATAGGAAACGCCATTACCGTCCCGATAAAATTACAAAAGAAATCTATAAAATGATTAAAATGTTCTAATCGGCCCAATTAGTGGGTGGATTTATGGTTTCGGTTAATAAACGCCTAACCGACTGGAAAACAATGGTCGGGCCTTTTAATACCCACGGGTAGTTCGACTGGCTAATGTTATCGATGACTGAAAAGTTACATAAAATGTTAGTAAGCTAGCAGCTTCTAACTAGTCTCCCTAGCATAAACGCGGTAAGAACACAGGCTAAAGAGAGACGAACAGATAAACAGCTACATATTTAGCTTTCGATTTAACTGCACTACCACAAGCATACGGAGACTTGAAAATTTTCAAAAGACATGCGCACGCACACACACACTTATACAAAAAGCATACGCCTCATGTGTTGTCTTAGTGTTTTTTTGCATTATTTAGGTAAGCTACGAATATGATCTAAGGAAAGTATATTTTTGTGCGTCCCATAAATGTACAAGATTTGTATAATGACTGTATGTGTTCTATAAGAGATAATTAAAAAATATATATTATAAAAAATATTAACAATTAAAACTGGTGCGCAAAATGATGACACATTTTAATCAAGAGAAGAAGGCGAACTACCTATATCACTCTTTTAATTCAGTAGTTCAGTAGTAACTAACTAGTGAATTAAAAGACTACTGACTGACTAGTAAATCGCTGGGCACTTTTTTCAGCGGGCAACAGCTTAAGTCATATCTCCATATTCCCTTCCTAAAATAGTTAGTGTTTTGTTGGTTTTTCCTGTTCATTTAACAAAATGTTTAATGTTACTTGCTGTGAATGAGTTTATGTAGTTTTGTGTATTGTCGAGAGTGCAGGGCCGGACGATGGTCGTGAACTAAAGATATTAAAACATTCTTCATCATCTACCGTCCTTATACCAGAAAATCTTACTAAGTGGTAAAATACAGTCCCGTCATGTAAGGACAAAAAATATTATATGAATATTATATTAAGGTAGACAGAGAATAGAAAGTTATTATTGTTTATGTATACATGGTCAACGTACCCTTAGGAGATGTGCGCATATTGTAAGAATCGTTTATTTTTTGAATCGGGCTCCAAGGAGAAATCGACCTCGGCGGCACCTGCGGCGTTTTTGACAAAACCGTTATGTATGGAGTAACATTTTGGATTCAGTGTATACCTTAACACAAACTCTTACTTTTTGGCATCTTTTTAGTAACATCTGCTTAAATTAGTTATGTACATACAAGTTAATAAATTACAGGTATCTGTATAAAATTCCCTCGATTTCTTACTGATCGCATCGTCAGATCCTGACGTCATTATCATGGGACTAACTTGGGAGTACACTCTTTCAAAGAAAAAAATATTTTTTCGAATCGGTCCAGGCGCTATTGACTAATGCAGTGAGTAATATTGCACGTAAATGTATGAAATCATTAATCTTTAATTATCATTTTCTTATAAACCCCACGTCCTACAGATATGCGACCTATCATTGTAATCCAGGTGTAATTATGCTTACATCTAAACTAATATTATCTTTGGTCGCAGTAGCAAATTGTTCCATAGAAAATTCCCAATGTCCTTTGGATCGATGTGGATCGTTCTATGAAAGCTATTTTTCTGTACGCAAGTACATATATTTTATACCTTTTGGTAAGAACACAGAGTAAATATTATTATACATATTGTACTAACGTACTAATAAACATCCTTCACAGGAGCACAGAGTAAAAATATATACTTAAGAAGCTTCAAAATCGATCCAAATTTTGTCGGGGTTGTCACAGAAAATGGGGGTAAATTAAACTAAATTTAGCGTCAGTATACGGTTATTGAGAAATTCTAAGTAGCACGCACCACGACCCAGTATCGAACCTGCACGTGTGTGATTCTAGGGTAGAGCTTGGACCAATCAGAACGCGTTTGTGGTTCATTTGACGTTAATGAGAATACCATTTACCATGCGGTTTTAACATGTACTGGATTGTTACTGTATTATTGCAAAATTTAATTAGCAGAATCGACCTGCAGGTGTCTATAACACGTTACCACACAAATTTTCGTATCACAAAATTTCAATATTCAACTGCTCACACGATTAGTTTTTATTATACCTACTTCATTTTAAGCAATCTAAATAAAATAAAAAAAAGCAAGCAAAGTAATTCTTTAAAACATCAACTTACAAAAAGCTTTAACGCCGCATCATCAAATTTCCAAATTTACAAAAATATAAAATTCTTTCCCACACTCACGGTAATTACTTTCTGTATTTGGTACTCCGGACTCCTTCACCATTTAATTTGACTATACCATATTTGATAATGCTTTAGCTATTACAAATCAAATGTTAAAAGTAGGCCACCTTATCGCTACTTTTAGTTGTTAATATGATAAACAACAGACAAACGAAGGAAATTATTATTGAGTATTTAAGATAGCTATTCAAATTGAACTTTTTTCATTACATAAAAATAATGCGAATGTCAATTTGCACCGCGCTACACAGCGCATATGCAGTGATGACTGATGTCATGTGAAACGTGTATCATTTGTGTAGCGAATAAAGTTCAATTTTGAACAGCTATATTAAAAATGCAACGCCGCATCGCGCGCTTTTCTTCGCGGTGTGAACTGACTGAGTATCTAGATCATAACGTTATCATTATTTAGGACGAAACTATCCGCTTATGCTGTGGAACATCGAATATTATGAACGGGTACAGTTTTCTGTAACGCCGTGGTGTTTATCCGGTCGAGCCGGCCCATTCGTGCCAAAGCATGGCTCTCACACAAAGAAAATAGCATATCGTAAAAGTATTACTGTCGGGTACGGAGTACTTCTCAAGCGAAGCAGGTACAATGCGAGGACATTGGGCAAACAGCGCGTAATAGCTATTGGGAATAGCTATTAGAAAAGGACGTTTATGCATAATGCGAATAAGTCGGTCTGTGAATTATGTATACCAACTGTAAAGGCATATAATTAACAATATAAACAATTATTTACCTGCCTTTCTGTCGCACACTTCTGTCCTATATCACAAAATCACAGATTCAAGAAAGCGAGAGTAAAGGTGTTAGGATTTTTTAGGGTTACGTAATACACAAGGAACCCATATAGTTTCGCTCTGTCCGTCCGTCTGTCTTTCTGTCCGCGGTTCTAGCCTCTGTAATTATCAATGTAAATGAATGAAATTTGGTACAAATATAGATTGTGTATAGATCTCGGTTTTGGCATCATAAAATAATAATAATTTTATATTTTAGGGGTGGCTCTCCGTACATGTGAAGTGGGGATTAAAAATATTTTTTCATTCTACTCCATCGTGTTGGGTATCGTTGAATAGATCTTATAAAATAAAGGCAAGGTTTCATACATGACTTTTCTACTGAGTCGACCATTTTCGAGTAATCGGCCTCTAAAGTGGTTTGTAAGTTGGTCCTGGCATTTCTAATCTATAGGAGATATAAAACTTGTAAGTTCCCAAGCTGATAGACCATGCTAAAAACTCTTTACAAAATTTGTTTTGAGCGAAATCTGACACTAATTTTAAAAGTAATTCAAAGAAAACCTATTGCTCGTTGATAGTTACGGAACCCTCCTTATACATGTCCTGGCATGCTCTTGGTAAGGTTATTTAAATGTTACTATTCGAATCATCAGTATCGATAGTAATCATCTTTGTGGGATACAACACTAGTACAACAATATTCGTAATTCAAACGTGCGATTTTTTTTTAAATCGCGTTCATAATTAAAAAGTCCTTAGCTCAATCAAAACGCGTTCTAATTAGGTACAAGTGTGAAGTCACAATAACACTGGCTGCTAATGAACCGTGCTGTAAAAACTAATTGGTAGTGGGGGGACTCCCCGCTTTCGATTGACTTTTGTTGTACCGAAAACTATTACTCATTAGGTGCTGCTTCGTACTCGGGAGGGCTTTTAAAGAGTATTATTAAAGACATTTTTTTTTAATTAGGGATTTATTTGTTTGCAATCTTAATGAAGATTGTACTCGATCTTTTCAAGACTCGGTTTTCAAAAGTCGATTATTACTGTTTTTTTTAATAATCATGTACATTTTGCGTTCACTCTGCATAAAATGATAACAAATTGGATCTAAAACAAAGAAGTGAAAATCGTATTTCGATAGTTTTGAACTAAAAGCAGTAGCAAACTATAAATGTAAACATTAGGTGAGTAATAAGTGATTGCATTAACTAAGTTGCAGTGTCGTAATAGTGTCTAGAGGGCCGGACTGAGCCATTAGGGAGGGGAAATTAGTGCATTATTGACTGATTTCCCTTTTCAACTAGCTGATAGACGGCACGCCGGCTTTTCGATTTAAAATACTGAGCGAGTGTTTACTGCATTAGCGTTTATCGATAACTCTAATTGCACACCACTAGTTCATGTTTAGTGCTGAATTATCGATGTTTTGATTTATAAAAATGTTTTTTTTTTTGTGTTCATATATTAATATTAGATTAATTTACTTGACGAATCTATTGAATTTGAATAAATAATAATATCCATACTTATCAATTATTGCTTTTTTCTTACCAAATTTTTTAATGTTTCTGCTACCACTATTTCTACTATATTCTTTACTAAACTGTTTGTTATAATATAAACAATGAAATTTCAATCACACCTTTGCAGTACTTTGTAAATTATTAATTTCCCTATGTAATTACACAATCTCCATTCGAAAAACCCATGAGTCAGGAAAGAAAGCAATTTTCATTAATATCTGAAAATGGCGTAATTATTACCTACTATTACGGTGCATTACCTTTTTTATGATTAGCCCTAATTAAGGAACGGCCAAAACAGAATTGTAATTGTCTATAGGTGTGACGGCTATTATTTTAATTGCGAACTATAGCTTTAATTGTACCTTACATTTCTTTGTATATGCTTTTAATGATACCCCTAAATATATTACGTTCATATTTGCTTAGCTAACGATATTACAAATGACTACTTTCCACGTTCGAACGAAATTGAAATGTAACAACATGGAATAAGGTGTCGTTTTCCTTCTTTGTGTATACTTATAAGTTTTAAAATGCCTTCCATAATGTTGTATCGGAAAGAATAGCACAAGTTCGTGCCGCCATACTTTAGCGTTCAGAAATTGAGTGTGTTTATGTCAGCGTAATGATACTGTCATTATGTATCGATAATTCGATATTTTTGTTTGTTTCCCATCACTAATTTGAATGAATATTCAATGTAGCAAAACAGAGTTATATTTGAAGTGGGAATTACACATTTTCTTTTTACCTGCCTACGGCGAAGGCAAAAGGAATGGTAATGATTTTATATGTATTATATATTTGTTCTATCGTTGCGCCTAAACTACTGATCCGATTTTAATGAATAAGGTGTCAGAAATTCGTAATAAATGGCCCGGGTAACATAGGCTATAATATAATGTGCGTAGTCGAGTTATAGTTTTCAACTTTAGATTTTTTGTATTAGAATTTATTTAAAATAAAAATGCACAAAAAAGTATGAAAAAAAAATTATTTTCTAAATAATTCCCGTTTTAAATTCGGCTAAAATTTGAACTATTTCTCTACTCAATCTTCCTAATTTTGAAGTCGGTACCAGCCCAAACAATATCCTATAATGTTTTATAGAACTCACGTTCAAATTTGCTGGTACCGACTTCAACATTGTTATGATACTACGAAGATTGAGTAGAGAAATGGTTATAACTTTAGCCGAATTGAAAAGGGGAATTATTTAGAAAATAAGTTTTATTTCATACTTTTTTGTGCATTATTACTTTGGTTTTAATTTTTTTACCAAAAAATAATATTTTTTCTCTTTTTAGTTAAATTTATTATCTGTATTATTATGAGCACATTGATATCGGTGCACAAAACTCCGATGAGTAGTGAGTACCTATGTCATCATAATAATATGTTAATGTTTCTTGTGAAGATGGTGGTGATGATGATGATGATGATTCCTGTAAGTGGTATGATGGCATATGCTTCCAGTTCTTTAAACAACGCTGGAATCCCCAAACATGTATCTATAAGGACTCATGAGTTATGGTCAGTACTTTTGGATCCAGGGTATACCTTAAAAGTAAGCTTTTGTACCAACAAAAGCTTACTTTTTGGTAGCATATGCTTGAAATACTTCATAAAAGTCGAAATCAGTATATGTGTCCATATAAATTTCGATGAGTTCCCTCGATTTATCATGGATCATTTTTTAAACTTTGGTGACTAAGGGATAAATTTCGAATACCTTTACAACAACAAAACAATTTTGCGAATATATTCACATATATATTCACACGTGTCGATGTAAAATACTATGAGAAGTACCTATTATATCATCATAATGTGATGATATATGATGTGACGATGGTGTTGATGATGATGATTACCGTAATTGACATAGTGGCATATGCTTGCAGTTCTTTAAACAACGCTGAAATCCCCAAACATGTATCTGTAAGGAGTCAGGAGTTCTGTTCAGTACTTTTGGATCTAGGGTATACCTTGGTGCAAAATCTTAGTTTTTATTATTAGTTAAAAAAGAATTTTGAAATCGGTCCACAGACGGCGGAATTATCGTAGAACATACAAAATAAATAAATATATATATACAATCGAATACATAACCGCCTCCTTTTATTGGAAGTCGGTTAAAAATAGTTCGAAGTGAAGTCCCGTCTTCCAGAGTTATTAATATAAGTATGTTCAGGTAAATGAAATTACAAATTACATTTTTCAATCAAAATATACTGTAGTCTTTCATAAAAGTTACACCGATTTTCCGCTCTACGTTTTCTCCACTCATAACCTCTTCTTCTGTCCCATTCAAACCTCACATACAAAACAGAAATGACATGTACAGAGTACGCGTAGCAGTAGTGAAACATCATTCATTATTTAAAATCCAAAAATACTCTCATCGTGCCTGAAGAACAATCATTAAAAAAAAATGTTTGACTTCAAAAAAAAAGAAATAAAAATATTACGTCTGACCGAGATTTGAACCCAAGACCAATTAGTCAAAAATCCAAGTGCCAGCGCAGTTAGCGCTATGCGTATCTGACAATAGAATTCTAAATTACTCATATCTTATTTGTATTACACGACGAAAGAAAAAACATGAATAAGTATGGCGCGTAACGGAAAAATGTGACTTTAGAAATAAAGATGGCACGTAACAGAAAAACGTTTCATTTTTTTTTCATTGCTATAAAATTTCTCCCATACGTCGATAAAGTAGTTTCACTTCAAAAATGTAATGAACTTGAATGTCAATAACCACAACAATCTAATTCCTAACCGTAAAATGCAAACGTCCGTAAGCCGACGAATTAGGGCGGCGCTCGCTACTTAACCTACCATAGTAGTTTTTCATTATTTCGCGTTTTCTTTTTTACGCCATCCGCCATGGTCCGAGCGACCCGGCGCGTTTTTCTCTTTTTTTAAATCAGTAAATTGCATATTTGAAAAACTACCGGCCTCCCTCGATTGGTACGGTAACGTACGAATTTATTTTTTAAGGAACACTTTTGTATAAATACGTTTTAAAAAATATTTGAAATATGCGAATTTCGTATCGGTTGTTTGAACAGTGCTGTTTGTATATATTACACAACCAATGTTCTAAATATATCAGAATAATTACTTGCCGAATGTTTAATACCTAAGCCCTGTTGGTTTTCTATGAAAAAAAGCACTTCAAACTAAAGTTTTAATATTCAGTTGAATTTTCTTTTAAAAATAAATACTTAATGTTAGTTGTTAAATCAATCATTTTATGTGCCAATATAGCGAACGAATTAACCTGGTATATCCATTATATTCATTAAGTAATATTATAACAATATTAACACGAATAAATAATTAGTACCTAAAATATTTAATAAATTAAGACACACAGAAAAATTGTCAACAGGAATAATAATTAATAAATTATAGTTAAAAAAAACTAAAAAAACACGCTTTTATACAATAATAAACATTTATTTTTCATTTAGACTATTCTTAATCCAAATTTATTAAATTTTATGTTATATTTTCTATAAAAGCGTGTTTTTTCAGTTTCTTTAAACTATAATTAATTTTTTGTTTTTTAATACGATTTACCAAAGAGTAAGCCTGGAACTGCACGCATGCGTAGTTCGCGCACTAGTTCTATCTCTCTTACTCTCATGCAAAGGATGCGGAAAGAAATTGATGAATCCTGACGAATTTCATCAGGATAATCGGATATTATAATCGAATCATTGCATTGTCATCGGTCTTTGACAGGTGTGTAAAGTTTGAAATAAATCTGATCGTTCAAAGTAGGACAAAATCGAGCCCAAAGGAGTCGGTTACCAACAAGCAAGCAAACATACAGGTGAAACTAATAAAAGCGTTATAAAAAGTAAAGGGCTGCATTGTGAAATTAAATTAATCTGTTTATTTTGTTTGTTAAATTGCTAATATATTTGAAGTTAATAATTTAGTTTTGTTTTTTTTACAATTTTTACTTTTGTTATGTTTGTGATGTTATATAAATACTTAACTACTCATAATATTATGTAACAAATATTATATTAGATGAGCGCATCTCGCCGTCAAACACTCGTTTGGCGAGATATGACTTGTAACTATATTTGTTTCTTTTGATGAAAAACAAATTAAAACAAAAAATGTCATTGGTCAGAAACTGAATAAATTTACTTAAATTTTAAACCAAATTACCGAATCATTAACATACTGTAGAACATAACTTTTCATCGATTTTTCTATATACTCTCTAATTACTGAACCCTATGCGAATTACGAAGTTTATTGTGAAAAAAATTATATTCACCACTTGAATATTAACACAATGGGTCTAAAGTACAGTAAAGCGCGGCGGCCGCCGGGTTATGACGTCACAAGCGCGCGCGCAAGTGGGCTCTATTATGTTCCCCTTGCACTTGATGATTTTAATTTTTCGCTTAAATAGGACCGAAATTGCAATTGATTTTTCTCAGAAGTGAACAACAGTAAGTGACCCAATAGTTTTATTCTAAAAATTTGCAGAATAGAATCAATTCTACTTCTAGGCCGATATCATTATTAATTATTTTGGTATTTATATTTAAAAACTAGCTGTCCCGACACACGTTGTTCTGTCTTACAGCCTACACCAACTTCTACACTTATAAGGCCGGATGAACTTTCTGAAGTAAACCAAACATATAAACTGACCTCAGCTACAAATATTTGACAAGTGTCATAGTAGACAGTAAGCAGTTCGTATGGCAAAATTCAATCGACGTTTTTAGTATTTTCCCCGCAATTTTTCTAACATTTCTCAACGTACAAACCTTCCCTGAACTTCCACGATTGTTTCTGGACCAAAATCAGCCGAATCGCTCCAGCCGTTGTCGAGTTATAGCGAGACATTCCAATTTTTTTATATTTTAAAGGAGAAAAATAGAAGAAGAAAGTAAGTTATAACTATTATGTTATACTCGCATAATATGTTGTAGTCATTGAACACCCAAAGCAGTTTAGATGTTCTTTTTTACGATGTAGCACAATTTTTTAACTTATCCGTTCCAATATGGGCCCTTAATTGTTAAATTGCCATTGATATAAAATCGCTCGAAACCTAGAATAGACAAAACCTCTCACGCTCCCGTCTAACCTCGTTACAGAGCGATAAATGAAATGTAATTGGTAGGAAATTACGCAATAAATGGATGGTTATTATTGAATTTAATGTTGAATTAGTGGGCCCCCTCGCCATCTGTCGGCACCCGAATGCCCCCGAAGGCCCCCGACCGAGAAACAATGAATTTTATTATGTTGTTTGAAGTGCTTCTAAATAATTACGTCTAAATTCTATAAACTTGTCTTGATCGGGGGTATAGACAAAAATGGAACGGTACACAAATAATGATTCGCTAGGTCACAGAAACGCATATAACACGACTAAACTGTCGTGTTTCTACACGAAGCAATCCTATAGAAAACATAGAAAATGTAATCCTTACTAATACTCGTATTATGAATGTGAAAGTGATTTTGTTTATTTGGTCGTTTCTCTTTCACATAAAAACTACTAAGCCGATCAACATGAAACTTCGCACAGATATAGAGTAGGCTACGGAGAAAGACGTCATTCACACTTAACTTTCGTACTTTAAAAGTTTCTCTTCGCGTATTAATATATATGATATGATGTTGATAAGAAATCGTTCGTTTCATTCACTCCTGCATTCATGGTTTCGCATTAGCTGATCGAACGTTTGACCTACGTCACCTAAATACCGCCGAAGAAAACCTAGGTCATTAAATATTACTATAGTTAGATTTAAAGGCATATTTAAGGTTTGTAATCCCGTTCCGTAAACTATAAAGATTTGAATGTAAGAAGCATTTTTGCTTCTTACATTCAAATCTTGATAGTATCTTAAGAAAACTGCCGCATTCGCAAAGTTTTGGATCATCTAAATAAAATTCTAATTAATAAATAATAATAAATATTATAATTATGAAATACTTATAGTTTAACTTATAATTAAATAGATTATACTGGAAGCTGCGACTTCGTACAAGCAAAAGAAATCCAGCGACAACCGTACATTTTGCCGCAAATAAAGTAGCCTCTCACGCGGCAAAGTCCACTATATCTGTGCCAAATTACATCAAATCGGTCCAGTAGTTTCGGAGCCTATTCAATGCAAACAAACATACAAACAATAAAATCTCTCCGCTTTGTAATTTAAGTATAGATAAATCTAATGATAACTCAACATATATTATTTAGTCTAAAGTCTAAACCCCAGTTAAGCCACAAACATTGTCCACATGCTTGTAAAGCGCGAACTTTCAAAGAATTTCCGGGTTAATCTACGGGAAAATCTAAAACAAAATTCAGTTATGTTGTAGCTAAAGCAAAGGCGAGTTCACACTTGTTTATTTAATAAAACTGTACGAACTTTATTTTTCTTTTTATTGTAATGAAACCTTTTCTAAAATCTTTGATACTAATATTATAAATATAAAAGTTTGTGATGATGTTTAGATATTGTGTGTTTGTTACATATAAGTAAACGCAATTACCTGGATTAATACCCCAGCTTACTTTTTATGCAGGGAAATTAATATAGTTAAGTAGGATAAAAAAATGTTAATAAAGTCCCAGTCCCTGACGATACATGTAATTTTATAATACAGACTACATATATATAGTAATATTATAAAGAGGAAAAGTTTATTTGTTTTTTTGTTTGCATTAAATAGGCTCCAAAACTATTTCATCGATTTTGATGAAAGGAAGGATATAGGCTCCTTTATAACACGGAAAAAGGTACGGTTTCCGCGAGATTAACTTTAGCACGTACGAAGTCGCTGGAAACATCTAGTAAAGAATAAAGATTAATTTGTTTGTTTGTTTGCTTGCATTGAATAGGCTGCGAAACTACTGGACCGATTTTATCGCACTTTTGCACAGATATAGAGTAGACTATAACAGGGATGGTTACATAGACTACTTTTTATCGGGAAAAATGTACGGTTCCCGCAGTAGGCGCAGAGGGCGTACAAAGTCATGGACAACATCTTTGATACTTTAATTATATTATTAAAAAAACGGTAGCCATATCAAACAAATAAAATAATAAAATCAAGAAAACTTCATTAAAACGATAACCAAATTATCCGTCTTATCAAATGCGCACGTATCTGTTCAATTAACTTTAGCGCGTACGTCATTCGGGCGGACCGGGCTACGGACGAACGCGTAGTGTGAAGTTGACTTTATTTTATAAAAAAATATATTTGTTTATTAAATAGAAATATCATATATGTCGGTTAGATAAATGTCTTTCTAATGTCTTCTAAATGTAAAATCTTTTGAATGGATTAAGCTATATGAGGCTCTATTATAGAGCCGAGCGGAGGTTACATGTAAAGTAGCGTAGTTAGCTTACGAAGAATTAAACTTTATTTGGGGCATTATAAATAAAAATAAAAGTAGATCAAATAAAGAGTAAGTGTTTAAATTTAGCATGAAAAATATTCGTGTAAACATAAGAAATCAATATAAGAATTGTAATTGCATTGGGACAATTTACGATGGCGCGGAGTGCTAACGTAAGTGTCAGGCGGACGAGCGAACAAGCGTGCGGGCCAGCTCGCAGTGCGGTCCGGCCGCGACACACGAGCGCGACACTGCATAATACATCTCTACGCTGTTACTGTACGTCGGACTTTAATTATATATCTGCTACAATTTCGCCTTTTTTTCGTGTATTTTTCACAATTCCTCTCCCCAACACCCCATTTCACCCCACCGGCCGCAGAAAAAAATTATACGTGCGTGTGTGCACGCGCGCACTCAGCGGCGCCCGTTACACGCGTCACACCTCGCCGTCTTGGGCCGACCGCACTCGGCCGACGTCCGACGCGACCGATCATCGTCCGGAACAACATTTAGACATTTAAATGCAATTAAACTCGTCCACGAGTGCAAGGGTCCGATGAGCCCCGCTCAACTTTTCCTGTAACAGGCTGTTATTTCACGATTTAAAATCGGTTCTCAACCCGTTAATGACGCGAGTACAAGTGCAGATCGGCGGCTCCGTTCGGCCGCGGACCAATCTATTTAATAACCCCCGCCGGTGACACCCCGCCCGGCGGCCATCGCCAATTTTAACCCCCCACGTACCCCCTAGCACCCGCCCTGAAAAAAATCCGGAGCGTTTTAAAATTAATGAGTAAAAATCTACACACACGCGCGCCGCGTGTGTGTGTGTGCTGATAATGCCCGCGGACCGTCCGGCGCTGACGGACCGATCGCCGGCCTTTCCATTAGGACCGACTATCCGAGAAAAAAATGGAGTACAAATTGAAAATTCGTCGGTCCGGGCGCGCTAATTCCGGCGAAACGACTCCGCGGCGCGAAGCGAAAGCAGTTAGATAACATTTGTAGAGGCGCGGGCGGCGGGCGGGGGGGTCGCCCCTACGCAACGGCGTTTTTATTTTGGCCGGCCTTTGCCCCCACGCCCCCCTTTCGACCAACTTCATCTGAATAATTACTGATTTTTTCGTGTACCGCTGATTATTTCGAATGTTATTTGCTGGTGATAATTTTTCCGCCGTTCCGTTTGTCCATTTTGGTTAGCTGCGTCTCGTTTTGCGAGCGAATTAAATTTTTAATATTTTTCGTAGCGGCTATCGTCAATGTCGAATATTCTTCACAAATTCGTAACGCGCACCAAACTTGGACGAAGGAATAATAGTCGTATACGGCATTGTTCGCTCTGACCTCAGACTAGGTATAATTGAATTACAATAAAATATGTTTTTGCAGAAATGTGAACGAAACTACGATTACGCAAGAATCCGTTACTCAACTAATAGCAGATTAAAATCGCAATTCCACATAATATAATAATACATCGAGGATTAAAAGTTTGGCCATTGCTGATGCCGTAATACCGGGAGTGGCAAATTTAATTCAAAATTTTAAACACTTTTGTCTTTTGTTATGTATGTAGTCTACTGATTAAGCTTACCAAGGTTATTTTAAAATAACAACATAGAAAAAAAAGAACTCAAGACAATTTTCTTGAACCACAAAACCACACTGGCAATTGCGAGCTTAGTAATGATAAATTAATATAGCGTTATTAAAATCGAAAGGACAAATCTTCGGGCTAAGAGTTCTAAGAAAGTAAAAATCATCACAATAGAAAACCGTGTTATCGAAAAACTTACGCCAAAACAAGCCAAAACACTCAAATTAAAATATCGCAAGGATCAAAAATTAATTAACTGATGTTTCTAAGATTCGCGATAAAGTATAAAAGTTTTAAAAAACTTCGCGCGAACTTCCCCCGGCTAACAATTAAACTCGATTAAAATACTAATCAAAAACTCTAATTATTATGCTTATTCGACAAGTGACAAGTAGAGCCCATGGCGATCGCTTTGGCAAGGATTTCGGAGGGACCACCCACCCCCCGGTGGGCGCATTTTTTTCCCGCCACCACCGAAGGGGTTGATTTTTTAAACTGATGACGCGCTTTCATTCTGCGCTGTGCAACTTGCCGCGCGGCTGTATGTGTAGCGATCGTTGATAAATAAATAAAAAAAAATGTGCCCGCTTTGTCGATACCAGTTTCCCCTGGCCGGTATCGCGTAGCGAAACTACGATCGAAAGAAACTTTTCAAACTTTTTCACGCGGGTAGTGTCGATAACGAATGCTTTTATACTATTTCTAATTAACCGGTGATACGCGGTGTCGGGTTCTATTAGTTGACGATTTGTCGAAAGTTTGTCGAAGTTGTGTGAAGTCGGGCGAAAGTTGTGTTCTCTTGCGAGATGCTCGGACGGACGGCGGGACAGTGAAACGGAATTTGAAACAAACTGAAGATTGAACGCGTGGAGAGAATGACATTGTCTTTTGTAAGTTTTTAAAATTGTAATAATTTAAAAATTTAATACGACTTGAAAATTTCAATTAACTTCAAATAAGTAGGTATAGAAAATAATTTTTCATATAAAGCCTGTAATATATTATAAGTTTTAAGAATACAATTTTACGGTAGGTACTTTCTTATGCATTTATTAAAATAAATATTATTTAATTAAAATTAATTTATTAAATAATTATTATAGTGCGATATAAACTTTTTATTTATTATTAACTTTTATTCAAAAAAATTATATAAACCGTACACGCAAATAAAATACGATAGAAAACTTAAATCTAAAAATTAAATCAAAAGTCAGTTACAAAATTTTTCTATTGATTGGTAGAAGTATAAATTAAGTAAATAAACAACAATTTACGTAAATAATCAATTTTTTATATTTTTACCGCCATTCGATAATAATATTAGTGTTTATTAGTGGTATTTAACAAGTCATAACTTTGAACAAGCTTACAGAGCACAAAATTACTCAACAAAAGACAAACGCCATAGAAACTTTTAAGTATCCACGCAAATTCAATGGTGAAAACAAAAATATCTACATTAATTATATGTAACTCCTACATGCCCCGAGTGGCCTATGTGCTGCAACTTTACTCAATGTAACACATATATGTAACACACATATGCAAAATAAATGAATTGAATTGAATGAATTGAGCATAAAATATATCCACACACAGTTCAATTAAGGTATACATTTATTATTTTCACAAATTGACAAAATGTGGGCACGGCCATTAGAGAACCGGCCCAAGATACTGTTAAGACAGATAAAGCTGCGTAATTACAAATACGGTAGTTATAATATATTAAAAGAAGTGAAATCATTTATTGGTAATAACATCAAAAGTTTACATTACAATATATAAAAGAATACTAACAAAAACATTTGTCAAACATTTTTCTTTGAACATATTTTGTTAAGGCTGATGATAAATTGTACCGATTATGACAGGACTTATGTTTCCAAATAGCTGATGTTCTAGGCATACTTTAGACTATTTTTATTTGCACAATAAAATAGTTTCGAGAATATTATTGTTACATTCCAAGCGGACAGTCGCGGGGTACAGCTGGTTTAAATAAAATATTAAACGGGTATTTTGTTAATACTTTTGCCAATTAAAGAGCTGATAATACTTATTCTAATTGCGTGGCTCATTTGTTATTGATTTTAAGAAATGCATTAATTACCACACGAAGAAAAAGTGTTTTATGTTTGTTTATTTCAATTTCTTTCCATTCAAAATTGGTCCGACCATTGACATAAATTACGTACCTACGCATTTGTTTCTTTTTTGATGGCAATATATTACAAACGGGTTGAAAATATAATTTACAATTAATCCATAAACAGGTACTTATTAAAACTGTTTTTAGAATCCAGCAAGATAATGGATGATAACAAGCGAAAACACATTTAACCGGCACCTATCCCTCCTTCGAGCCTTCCAGGTACTCCGCCTGGTAGGGACGACCCGGGAGATTTCTTGTTAATGTAGCTTATTAAGTTTTTCTAGTATTCATTTTCTTTTTAGTACTTTTATAGTTTGTAAATATTTTAAGTAGTTACTACTGTAGATATTAATATTACGTATTTCATGTAATTTTTAAATAATAATTATTATCTATTGTAATAGTCGACGGATTTTTTTAGCAGTAAGCATTAAATGAATATATTATAGTGATGATGTTAGAAAAAAAAGATACAACCGTGTACATTTTTAGGTAGGCCGTACCACATGGTTTAAAAACGCTATATCTGATAAACCGTGATCTTAGCGTGATCGGTAAGGCTAGAGAGTTGGAAATTCACAGAACATGTATTTCTGTTGCCGCTATAACATCAAATACTAAGAACAGAATAAAATAAATATTAAGTGGTAGCCATACAACAAACGTGATTTTTTGCCGTTTGGTTCGGGACCCTCCATGCGCGAGTCCGACTCGCACTTGGCCGGTTTGTGTTGTACCGGTAAAAAGTTAAACCAGACCACAACGTATAGGCATAATTTATAAATTTTATGAAATTGACCAGGAAACGAGCAGCTGGATCGCCTGATGGTAAGCAATTGCCACGAAACGCAACGCAAGCGTCATGTATCGTAATTATTTCACGCGGGTTTTCTGTGACCCCGTGATATGTATCCGGTCGAGCCGGCCCATTCGTGCCGAAGCATGGCTCTCCCACGTAAAAACCTATCCTTCGAGTTTATAATACAAGAAAGATACCATAAAGACCAGTAGATTTTCTAAATTAAACATATTAATATAATATAAATACTAATATAATAAAGAGGAAAGGTTTGTTTGTTTGTTTGCATCGAATGGGCTCCGAAACTACTGCACCTATTTTGATGAAATTTGGTACAGATATAAAGTAGAGCACGGGGAAGGACATAGGCTACTTTTTATCGCGGCAAAATGCACGGTCCCGTGAGATTTTCTTTTGCACGTACGAAGATCTGAAGTATTTGGTAACAGAAAATCTTCAGGACTTCACATATTAAGCTCTACATGCACATTGGACACTTTAGAAATAAAATCGACATGAGTCGCGTTTCCAAAAAAAATGTAGCTATGTTCTAAATATACTAGAAGCAAAAGAAGCATGGTCCCATTTATTTTAACATCGGCTTTATTTGAGATCTACGCCGTAGCGCGCCGTAGCGAGTTCTTTTTGCCGCAAGAATAGATAAAAATGATATATTTTTTTAATTTCATACATTCCAAAAACTTTAAGTTAACCCAACAAACCAAACGGCGATGTAGGTTATAAATATGAACAAAATGTCTATAGTCAGTTCAACAAATCTTACCCCTATGGGTCACTGGCGTGAGCCGATGTTCGTTCCGGTCGAATGCTCGAACAGCTCCGGTAACTTCAAAATGAAAGGGTTTTTATAAGTCTAGTTTTAACCATTTAGGCTCACTTGCGCAGATCTGGGATAAAGTTAACCCTGGGTTAAATGTCATGTTATCTCTCTAGTTCTTCGTATTTTTATGAAAGACAAGGCGTGATATTTTAACCCTGCGTTAACTTTAACCCAGATCTGCGCAAGTGGGCCTAAGTTGGCCTCATTTTCAGATCTTTAATTAAGAACCGTTAGATCTGCAAGTGCATATTACCAATATGTATACACGTAAGTGCAATTAGAGGGGCATATTATGTTTTTTTACTACACAGAAGTAAGTATGTCCGTTTGTCAGCAGGCGGAGTCGGACCGGAGCGGCGCCAGCTCGCCCGAGGGCGGCGGCCGGGAGCCCCGCACCCCGCGCACCCCGCGCTCGCCCTCGCCGCACAGGCAAATGAATGGCTCCAGTGAGTTCGTACAATACTTATATCTTATCTTTATCTAAATTTAGAGTAGCTAAGCCTTGGAGATCACATCCTAAATCTCCATTACCTGAAAAAGTTCCAACAGCATACCAATGCATAATGATAACCGTTGCGCCAAGACACCTTATCATTTCTAGACAAGTGCGTTATCCGCCTTTTTGCAGTTCAAATACCTGAGGATACCCTCGATTTTATACCAATAGGCCTGGCCATCCAAGCTACAAAAAAGTTGCAGTAATGGAAGTATCTTAATTCAAGTGGACCAATACCGTTAAAAAAAGGCGTTGGCCGGGAACATGTATAAAACCAAAATCGATCCATTACAAATCTACATTTGCAACACAAAATCTCAACTATCCCATCTATTCCAGTGGCGTCGATGTTCCAAAACCTGCAGAACCTGGCTAACATGCAGAACATGCCGATGTCCCAGCAACAAATGTCGCAGCAGATGTCGCAGCTGGCCGCCAACCTCCAGGGCCTGACGTCTATGCCAAACAACCCTGTCATCAACTCCCCGCTCAACCTAAGCGTGAGCGCGCCAGGTAAGAGATGTTCTGTAAGTCTTTATAAGGACATTTTGTAATTTTTAGGGCATCCGCGCCCAAAAACCACGCCCAAAACTCTCTTATCAACTTCTTGTTCAATGAGGGGTGGTAGTGCGTTAGGTATAGATCGTACTAGGTTGTTTTCAATTACGCAGAGTATGCTGATATATCAGCAGTAGATGTCAAAGCTGGCTGCCAACCTCCAGAGCTGCCAAATAATCCGGTCATCAACTCCCCGCTCAACCTGAGCGTGAGCACACCAGATAATAACTTTTTGCCAACGTTTAGGGCGTCTATGCTCAACACGCTTCGGCACGAATGAGTCGGCTCGACCGGATAAATACTACGACCTCACAGAAAACCAGCGTGAAATAACGTTTGCGTTGTGTTTCGCCGAGTGAGTGTGGTTACCAGAGGCCCAAGGGGGGATTGGGAATTTTATGGACCAGGAACGCAAATCGCAACACAACAAAATATAATTTACAAGTATAACTTATCTGGTGTTGCGAGTGTCCATGGGCAGCGGCAATAGCTTACCATCAGGCGATTCGTTGTGAAGCTTGTTTCCTGCTCCATTTCATAAACATAAAAAATATAAGAAAAAAAAACAACTCTGTTATCAACTTCTCGTTCAATAGGCCTGAATGAGCCTGAAAGAAGTGAACAAGAGCACAAAGAACTGTTCTAGATTGTTCTATTTTGGTAAAAACTATATATGCCAACAGCAGATTATACCACAGGTGGCCAACATCTATTTTTTTTATGAAAACAATGACTTAATATTATGGATCTGGATTCATGTATTTCATTATTCTATGGATCTGGATTCATTATAATATGTGTTTCTATTTTCTTCTATATTCTGTATATTGTATTTTAACTTATATTTTTTGTGATTTTCCACATAACCCACGTACCATTTGAATTCATGAAAATTATGCTCAAATCTTAGCTAAAATAATATACCAACATGCCACCTGATCAGCTATGAGGAAATTCCTGTGAAATGAGCTAACACCTGATTACTCGGAGTATATTAGCATGAAAGCCTGATAAGATGCTAAATTGATTATAATTTAATGATAGTTTACCTTATCACTTAATGAGCAAAATAGTTTACAATTTTGAGCGAAAGTGTCCTTATTTAGGTATGTAAGTTGGAGACAGAATGCCCCTCTTTTTTAACTGACTTCCAAAAAAGGATGCGGTTATTTCAAGTTAAGTAGTCATGAGGTACTATCGAATAAGTTGCCGCTCGGCTAGACGTAAGATGAAAATCGCTCAACAGCGCCGTTGAATCGTGCGCACGCACACATACGTGTAAATACGTTGTTCAACCACGTATGCATTCGTTGCGGTCACTTCCTTTGTGTTTAAACATTTTGAGGCGTCCTAGTGCAAAGGACAATGTTTAGAAACTGGTCGATATTGTACATATGATTATATTTATTATAACATTAAATTTTCGAGTAGCTTAAATCTATTTATATTTTAATTAAATCTTTCTAGATTTAAAAAGGATTGACTCTAGCATTCGTTAACCTAAAAAAAGTACATGAACTTTATCAGCGCGAGGGCTCAGGCATTTCGGATTCTGATTCTCACAACTTAATTTCTAAACATTAATCGTTTTGATCAAAACCTTTAACCGGCTAATTATCTAGGTTAACACGGTTCGTGCATTTAACCATGATTTAACCCAAACCATAATTAGGTGATTACCGAAACCAATCGATTAAAGAATCCAAGATTACACCCGCCCATTAAAAAAACCCTATTATGATAATAATTACACCACAAAAGTATAATTATACTTTTATTGTCTGGTCCTAATTATACATTTTTGTGGGGAATTAATGCAAGAACATTTGTTTTCAAATCTGAAATGTCATGGTATAAATGGATATGCTAATGCGGAGTATAATGGTGCTTGTATTTAATTTTTTTTCGTGGTGAATTAAGGACCGATTACACTCTTCTGCAGCTAAAATATCAAACAAAATTGAGTCATATTATCAAGAAATAAAGTTCATATTAGCGAGCACCCGCATAGCAAATATATCGATAGCGGTCGGAACGTTTGAAGTTTTGGCGTTTAACGGGAACTGCTTTTTTTTCTTTGTGAATTTGTCTTGGTCCGAGTGGAATTCTCGTTTAGATGTAATTTATAAATCTTATGATCATGAGAAGAAAGCTCAATTGTTTTAACGTCCATGTCTAATTCGAATATTTTTATCTTGGGAATATTTTAGTATTTATGAATAATCAATTTGCTATTAGTTTCTAGGTACTATAACTTCATATAAAATTATTTGTATAAGAATATGTGGGATATCTTAGAGACTGATAAAAAGACGTTGGGAGTTTTTGATCCGCTGTTTAGATTTTCATTCACATTTCATTTTGCGTAATTATTTTATTTCAGAAATATAAATTAATAAATTGTTAATCATATTTTTATGAATATTCGATATGAGACACGAGATAAAATAACACTTACCCAACACATCCTGCAGATATGCGACCTACGCCGTTGATCTATCCAGGTGTAATTACGCTTACATCTAACGGCTAACCTAATCTTCTATCTGTCTTTGGTCACCGTGAGCTAATTTGGTCCGTAGTAAAATAACCACAGACTCTACATTTACATTACAAAAAATCCAGGAAGAACCCATATTCACCACTACCCCTGTTCCAGGACTGGGCTCACCGAACCCAGTCAACAACAACATGCTGCCTCCGGCCATGCCATCACCCATGCCGCAGCTGATCCTGGCCTCCGGACAGCTGGTGCAGGGCATACAGGGCGCCCAGCTCCTCATACCAACGTCACAGGGTAAGCAGAACATCATGTAGGAGAAAGATAGACATGATAAGATGAGAGAGAGAGAGAATGACGAGATGAGACAACAATATGTTGATGCTTTCCGCATTCCGTCGCTCATTCCGGATTAGATTCTTACCTATGTATTTAAATAGTAAAAATTATAAACTCAGTGGCAGAAGGCATCAGAAGATTCTATAGAAGATCCTAGAAGCTACTGATCCTTATTATCTAATCAGAGATCGGCAGGATTAGCTATGATGCGCGCCCTAGAAACACCGAAGCATCGACAAAATTATAGATTGAAGAAACATTAATAGCATTCGGAGCAAAATAGTTCTTATTGTAAAGTAGCAAGGTCGATGCATCGTCGATATGAGAAACAACATTTATTTTCTTCCCGAGCATGAGCTCACAAAATGGCCTCTTTTGACAACTAAAGTAGAAAAGTTTTCTTATTTCAGTGTCAAATAGTCTTACAATAATGTCAACTACTCCCACATCATGGCGGTCCAAAACAAATAGTTTCTTTACGTTCAATAATTTACTTACAAATTTAATCATTTATGACAGAAGGTTTCCCGGCAGATTTTTTAAAAATATGACTATTTAGAAATGTTTACTTCTATTGACGACCTTGCTACCATGGATTTAGAACTATTTAGCAACGAACTGTTTTGGATAGAATATTTCTTCTTTAAAATTATTTCTTTCGATCGCCATGCTAAGCCCGCTAGAAAGATTACAAATTATTATTTCAGGATATCATTATTTTTAGCACCATTTCAAATGTCTACAAACTTAGAAAGCATTATCTCGTCACAACTCACATGCTAAGACACATTCTCGAAAAGGCTCAGTAAATCCGCAAAAGCAATGCTTGTATGTTGATACCATAGCACATTTTCCTTGTAATTAATACTCTAATCTACGTATAAGATATTTATGTAATAAACTGTTGTGGCCTTTCAGCGAGTTGCTTATGGGGCAGTAAAGAATTCCTTTCAGCCAATATTACAGGACAGTTTTAGGATGAATTTTACCAACAATATTATAGGCTTAATATTTTAATATAGAGTATTGAGAAGAGGTAAGATTATTATGACCGAGATGCCAAAGTGAATGTAATGTAATGTTCATGTAGAATTTGTAAGAAATTATGCCTATGTCTTAAAGAAATTTTGTCACAAAATATAGCTTGTCTAAGGGCCTGTTTTACAATCTTCTAATAAGCATCGGTTAGGTTATTCGGAAGTTTTGTCGCTGCGTACTTTATATCGAGTGACAGAGACAAAACACGCAAATAAGCTATCTGACACATAACAGTAGATTGTGAAACAGGCCCTCAATTTAATTGCAATAATAATAATATATCTCATGATTGGGTTAAAGCTTAAAATTATGGTTATGTTATAGATTTTTATTTTCATGAAAAAAAAATATCTCTTCAAAAAACTATTTCGTAAATATCACGTTTTGTCAACAGGAATAGCGACGCAAACGATTCTAACGATACCAGTAAACCACGTCAACTCCAACGATCAGATGGTCAACCTGGCGTTGAATAACGGCCAAGTGGTGTCCACCTCACTCGCCAACCTCCAGGCCATGGCCCAGCCGCACCAGCTCATCAACTCCAACCAGCAACAGCAGGCCAACATCAGGCCAAACATGCTGAATCCGACGCTCTCGAACGCGCTGTTGAACCCTGGCCTACCGAACTTCCTATCGAACGGCGCGGCGAACGCGCAAGAGTTATTGCAGGCCCTGCAACAACAGCAGCAACCGCAAGCCAACCACAACCTGCTGCAGACGGTGCAACAGAACAACATGCCGCAACAGATGCAGGGGAGACGGTCGTCGTCGCCCCGACCCGATAGACATTATAAGGAGAGAGAGAATTTCGAAAGATTTGTACAGGGCTCCCGGGAAAGGAACGAGAGAGAAAATGTGGGAGCGGCAGCCCTGAACAGCATCAACAGGTAGGTGCATTATATTGCTAAATAGATAGATATTTTATAGATTGTGGTTTACTAGTAGACAGTCGGCAAAAAGTCCTCCAGTTACATTGACGGCTTTTAAGTTCGTAACTATTTGACATGACATGCTTATATGATGCACCGCCTGGTGTCACAAAAAGAGCTCAAGCTTAATGTCAATTTTCGATATCACTTCAACCACAAGACGGCGCTTTGTGTGATTCGGCTCTACCTCTGTACGTAAGAGTTAAAACTCTCATTAACAAGCACAGCTTTTGACTCTTACTTCGAAAATTCTCTTCAGTAAATTTGTATTTTTTTACTAAATTGTATTCTGCTTATTTTGGTTAACGTTAATAGAAGTAAATATCCACTATAGTATAGATTCAAAAGAATATTAAAGTAATTTCATGTTGAGGTCCGCTGACGCGCTCCTGATTAGTGTGGTGCGGGATCTGCGCCAGCAATTACACTCATTGTCACATAATCACGTGCCATAGGGTAAAGAATATTAGATATGCCAAGAACTAGCTTCAAACTGAAGCTCCGTGGCCTAGTGGGTAGAACGTTTGATTCGCACTCGAGAGAGTGCAGGTTCGATTCCCAGGTTGTAGCGTGTACCAATGAGACTTTTTCAGATCTCAAGTGTCATACGGACGCTCCAACGGTGAAGGAAACATCGTGAGGAAACCTGCCCATGGTTGGCCCCAGACGTATTGACCAGTCATTCCTCTGGACTAGGCTGACTGTGTTGTGAGAATGCCGTATGTGCTTGGGCGACCATACGACATTTAAAAACCGACTGTCCCAGGCACTACAGTATTTCAAGAGTGGTTACTTCGCTCGGAGAATACTGTATAAATCATCCAATAACGGATGAAAAGGCCTAAGTTTTAGCTTTAAACTGAACAGACTAGCAGTAGGCCAACAATAATGAAGTTTGTCAAATGTATCTGTTCTCTAAATAACTTACTGAATCTTAAATTAGTATTCTATTATTTCTTAGTATCTAAATAACCACTACATTATATATTAAGTTAATTATATTCTTATACGTGTAACTATTGCTTGATAGTAAGCATTAGAGATAAAAATAACTTAGCAAAGTGTAAAAACTATAGTAGTCAACTTTGTCTGTATTGATCTTTCAACTTGCCAAATTTCGATTTTTGAACTGTTTGAAGAAGGCGCTACCTACCTACTATAAGTTGTCAAACATGAATGTGACTTCCAAAACCCTTTATACCAATTATTTTATATACAGAAGTTTTGAGGGCGTGGTTATTTTGACAAAGATTGGCTGCTTTTCGTTCGATTGGTCGCAAACCAAAAGCCACAAATTTTGTTTGTTTAAAAATATCAAAATATAGCGGATATAATAACCTTAAAATTAGACTAAAAATAATCGAAAAATATGAAAAATTGATTTGGAAAAAGCATAAAAAGTCTTAATACATCAAACAACTGTTCGTAATCGCGTCCTGAAGCTTTCAAAATTAAGTGCGATGCGAGTTGCGATCTCTGCGCGTTCTTAGCTCTACATCCACGCTGCCATATTTTGTCAGCACCCACGCTGGAAGCTGATATCTCAAGCAATAGAAAATCATCCGGTAGTCTCGATAACCATAATTATGACCACTTAAATACAATAATTGGTATATTATTCACGATCACGTTGTTTACTGATCGATTAAAGGTAACATTTAATCAAGGTGCTTAGTCACAAAAATGTTTCATGAATTATAGGGACTTAGATTTTTTGTATGTAGTGATATTTATGTTGAAAAGTGAACTGACGCGCCTTTACAAGAATATAATATGGAAACATACGGCGATACACAATATTTTGTTTTCTAGTATTTTGTATTTATTTTGTAGCTCCAAGTATTTCAGCCATAGAGCATTTACCCATTATCCGATCCGATGTTCGATATCGAACCGATAATGATAAAGACAGGTAATTAACATATACCTTATGTCTATGTCTTTCACATTATCGGTCCGATACCGGATATTGAATTGGTTAATGTGAAAACGATCTTATAATAAATGAAATTCTTCATGAGTATGTAGTTATAAACATAATAATTTTATTCAAAGAAAATAAATTTTGTATTACTCTGCAGCCGTAAAGTAAAGAGTAAAAATTACCTTCTTGTAAAATTCAATAGAAACAGATACTACGGTTGAAAGTTATCATTTCCCTGTTGCTTCAAAGAATAATTATTTTAGTACTTGTAACTTATTACAACGACTGAACCGTCTAGATTTAATTCTAATAAATAGTAATTACATCACAGTTTTCCTACAATTATCGCATATATAGCTTTTTAGAATAATTATGCCTTCTATAGAGTGTTGAGCTGTTGATGAGAGGCGCCATCTTTGATTTTTTGCTGCGCTTTCATATGGTGTGAGAATAATACCAAATGTTTTTCTTAACACCTTACATTAAACTTGTAAAGAAGAACAGTGAGGATTCCATTTGGTTTATTTCTATTTGTAAGTATAATTACATTTAGAAAAATCAAAATTTAGGAAAACTGTTTTATATAATTTTTTGCACAATATTATCGAAAAATAAAAACTTTAATTCATCGTATCAGTAAAAAATAAAGACCAAAAATATGAGTACCATCGATGTCATTTAGGATACAAAATTCCGGGACACTTTGTCCGTACCTACTCTATTGTATTTTTTTTGATTAGTGAAAAAAAAACCACTTTACACAACCACTAACTAGTTTTTTCATAAATCAAACTTCATTAATCATATTTTGCAACTTGAGTATCCAATAAACAAAACACGATTTTTTTTGCCAACAACTGGCAGCTAATTTAGAATTAAGTTGTAATTGTATGATGGCGCATTAGCATATTAATTTGCTATGGCACCACTAGATCCTATCAGCGTCCCTTGATTATAACACGTCATTATTTACTTTGTTCATTAAAAAAGTAATTAGTGTTGCTACAAACAAATACAACAAACGATTTAAAATATACCAGACATACCAGAAAATAGACGTGCAAACAATTTAAAAACTTAAGAACGAAACGCAAAAAAAAGCTAGAAAATAGTAAAGCCTGCTTTATGGAAGGAATATAAAAACTTCTTAGAATTCCTTAAACAACAAAAAATGATTTCCTTTTATTTTTACAACCTATTTCACGTCTAAAAATCTTTTATCTCATGAATTCATAAATAAATACATATATAATAAACGTTTTTTGTAACAAAATAATTTGCAATTTGTTGTAAAACATTCTTAAAATACAAAAGAATGACATAAAGGTAATTTTGAAACAAGCATTAGGCAAAAACTAATTAGTAATTCAAAAGGGAGCCACAGACATTATCACACCTCATTAAGCGTTTATTACAGTTTGTTTGATGGGTTTTTTTTTCTTTACACGGCTCTAAACATTGGTTTAACAATACATAAAAATAAAAGGGAATTGTATGCCTGCTTAAATGTGTTTATAAAACAGATTAGTATTAAAATTGGAAGACTAGTATTTAAAAGGATTGTTCTCTTATTTTTCTTCTATCAGATTTTTTTCAATTAAAGTGGCAAATCCTTTTTAAATCAAATTAAAGTTTTTTTTTTTATTATCACCTGCATTTAATATTATCTGATTAATGTTATGTTAGCCCTTGCTAACAGACACGGGGCGCTGGTCCCTTCAAAGGGGTAAGCACGAAATATTTAAAACTACGTATTCGTAACGTTATCGAATGTCAATTGCATAGGCGCTAATACGTGCCTGTCATTTGTTTGTGCTAGCCCCACGGACTATCCAAACATGACTAGTGCTTTCCAGGACATTGGCCCTGAGGCTCACCAACAGCAAGTCCAATGAAACATTGCTATCAAACAATATTATACCAGGCGTAAGATTAAAATCGCTCAACAATGCCATTGAATCGTGCGCACGCACATCTACTCACGTGTAAATACGTGGCTCAACCAAGTCTGTAGTCGATGCGGTCACTTAGTTTGTGTTTAAATATTTTGAGGCGTCTTAGTGTAAAGGAAAATATTTAGAAACACCAGAGCAGGAGCTTTGTCGAAATTGTATTCAATATAAAAACTATAACCTGACTATGTAAAAAAGGGGTCTAAAAAGGACGAAACAAGAAAATAATTCAGCTAGAAATCCAGAAATGCTAGAGCCGTGGCCACTAATAGCATCTGAGCGTCTGTTCACACTGAGATGCGTCGCATCTAGGTGTGAGCAGGCCCTAAGGCCTAGAAAGGTTTCTAAAAAATGCGTATATTCATCATACACCTGCATATCCCGATGTAAACGGCTGCGATTTGACATCGACTGTTCCGAACCATATAAAGTAGGTGGTATAGGATTATCTCGGTTTAATTTTTTTAGAAGTTAGAATCTGAAGTCTCATTTTCGAAATACAAAATTTTGAAAAAAATTATATAGCCTATGTTACCCGCGGCATCATTACGAATCTATTGATACCTCATTTATTAACATGGGACTAGTAGATTAGACGCTACGATGGAAGAAACATACATACATATATACATAGACTGCCAAAATCATAAAATCATTACCCTTCCTTTTGGCTTCGCCGTAGTCGGGTAAAGTTAGTACGATACCAAGGTATTATTAGATCTTAGATTCTAAGTTCTTAAACAAATATTAAATCATTATAAGCAATTGTATACAAGTAAATATTTCCATAACAATAGCGATTTCGATCAAAGGGCTCTACATAAATCGTTCGCGATAAAATCGTCAGCAGACACACATACAATGAGGAAAACGCCGCCATTATGTCTTAATGAGCTATTTAATGCTAATTATAGACAGGATGTTAAGTAACGCCGTTGATACAATTATGTTAGGACGCTTGTACACTAGAGGTTTTATCACCAATATTGACTAATAATAATAGTCGAGTTCATTAGAATAAATACAAAATGTAAGTAAATAAACATTTACGGATCCGTAACCCTTGGATCAAATTAAAAAAAAAACAACAGATTCGTAATTTCGTCATTAACTTGAATAGCAAATCTGTCAAATTTACTTAAAATTGCCGGTGCGCCCAATGTTGTCGATTTAAGAATCACATAATCCGACCAGGTAAAGTTGGTACTTATTTTTAAATGACACGTATGTTACTATGAGGTTGACTTTAGAAATCATTCTCCATTGTCTGCAACAAATATATTGTTCTCTTGGCTTTTTGTATAGACCTCGGTAAAGATCGTACCACCTGCATAAAGTAGAGTATTTTGAATTAAAAGGAATGGAGTATTTAACAAAAAATGCGCGTTGAAAATATTTTGCTAACGGATACCTAAATCAATAAATCGTCGTAGCAAACTCTCAATATTTGTAAAAGACTTGTCTAATGATATACCCCATACTATGAGGTAGAGGAAAGAAAATATTTTTCGTGATTTTATTTTAGCGATCTATCGGTTTTCTTTCTTTCTCTTTGTAGTAAATAAATCTTACTATCACTAAATGGTTGGGAGGTAAACTGAGGACGGACGGACACAACGAAACTATAAGGGCTATATACGAAACTCTTAAAACTACCAGTGTACAGGGTATCTAATGTTGATATAATTACGAATATAATCTAAGCACCTCACAATTTTCTGGTGATGGCCGCGCGTGACATCTGCACAATGTTGTCATATAAGATATTAATGATTTCACTAAATACAAAGGAAGATATGGTCAACAAGCAATAAGGGTCAGTTCACACCGAAACGAAACAATACGCGAGATGGAGCTGCATTTTTTAAGATAGCTATTCAAAGTTGAGCTTTATTCATTGCACAGGAAGATACACGTTTCATTGTAAGAGTTCGAGTGTCAAGTTGCACCGCGCTGCACAGCGCCTGTGCAGTGTACGACTGATGTCATATGAAACGTGTATCTTTTTGTGTAGTGAATAAAGTTCAATTTTGTATAGCTATCTTAAAAATGCAGTAGTCACGTATCGTCGCGGTGTGAACTGATCCTAAGTCGTTTCTAATAGTTTCTAATAGTCGACTGGACACTACATAAAGATGTAGCATCGCTCTGCATCTTCTATCGGATAACCCACGGGGAGTGCTCCAAAGAATTGTTCGGACTTATACCTGCTGCATCTTTTCGCCACCGTTCTACGCGACAGAACTTCCATCTTCACCTTGATAAGTGACGGTCCTCCACTGTGCGCTTTACCCGAAATTTTCTGCCGCGCACAGTTAATAAACTTTTCAATAAACTGTCGCCAGCGGCATTTCTGGACCACTACGACCTGCAAACCTTCAAGAAGGGAGCGTATTCCCTCCTAAAAGGCGGGCAACACACTTGCAACTCCTCCGGTGTTGCGAGTGTTCATGGGCGACGGTAATTAAAAAAAACTCGAAAATACCTTGAGGGAAATCACATTAATACTTTGAGTAAACGTAGAACGTTCGCTTAGACACGATTTATTGTATTTTTTTAAGTATAGCCCAAGTAGCTCGATATCATTTTTCCGATAAAGTTACAATATAATAATATGATAAGTTCACCAGCATTTAACAGCCTCCGTGGTCTAGTGGTTAGAGCTTGGCTCTCGATTCAGAGGTCGTGGGTTCGATACCCGCATTGGAACAACAAAAAATGTTGTTTCCAAGTTTAGTTAGGATAATGCAGGCTGATCTCACCTGATTGTCTGACAAGAAAGATGATCCATGCGTCGGATGGACATGTAAAAAGTCGGACCTGCGCCTGATCTCTCGCCAGTCGTGTCGGTTATCCGTCCCATTGGGTTACAAGAGTAAAGGAAGAAAGAGTGCTCTTGTGTACTGCGCACACACTTGGGCACTATAAAATAACTCCTGCGTAACTGGCCTGGTTTCATTGAAACCGGCCATCGTCACCGAAATCGGCGTGGGGAGTTTATAGAATTTTATGATAAAATATTTCTAATACTATGATAACTAAAGCATCCAGCTTAGGACCTTATGCTATCCAAAACTAGAACTTTGGACCTTCAGTAAGCCTTAGCGAATAATATACGCAAAGACATTACCATAAAATCAGGTAGGTAAAGTTGTTACTCAAGTCCACAAATCTTGTACGATTCAATTATTAAAAACATATAAGAAATTATACGTATGTACTTGTGTGCGTCCTATATAACCGCCTGCTCACGGAGTTTTACGTCAGACGTACAGTCAGACACGAAAATACGAAAAGTTGATAACTTTATTCAGTTATTATGCGCGCTTTCAGTTTATGTAGGAATGATGAAAGCACTAAGTATAATGTGCGTACAGACGGATGATATTGTTCATACGTACATAATATTATAGGGACAAAGTAAAAAATTATAAAGTGGATAATTAAAAAAAATCGAATACATAATCCCAAAAGGAATATAAGATTTCAAAAAATTTGACATGATCGAATGTTACAGACAAGATTTAAATATTTACAAAAAGTTTGTTTTTAAAAATCCAGCAAAGGAAGTTTTGACAATATAATATAATATTTTCAACTCCACATAATTATCGATCGGATAAGAAATAATTAATTTTTTGTTGTGAACAAATCTTGATGAGGATAACCTTGTGGTGTTAATTTCGACAAATTAACACATAAACTATATAATTTACCGCCGTAACCTTGGCAACAACAATGGCGAATAACTCAGAGATTTCCGCTGCCGACTGTACCGTTCTTCCATTACGGCGAGTGTGTGCGTACTTGAAAGACATTAAGTTAATGCGGCCTCATAATTACTGACTGAAGGCATTAATTCTCGAATCCATAATTAAGTTTAATACCTCATTTCTGTGGCCTCCAATCTAGATAAATATTGTATGTCATTTGACGTCTATTAAAGTTACATTTACGTTGAATCATGGCGCGGCGAAACAAAAAACTTTTTTAGGAATATAATTATTTTACAACGTGCCTACAAGGCTGAATTTGAATAAATTTATGGTGTGATTTAAGTTTGGAAATACACGGGTGGGTATTTGGTGGCGTTTCTCGCGCGATTTTTGATGAAGAGCGGCTAACGAGTAAATAGAATGGCATACCTACTTGCTTAGATCAGGATTTGAAGTAATTAATAAAAATCATTGTTCAATTTTAACATTTCAACTGATGACTCACTGCAAGCATAACGCGAATATACAAATACAAATTACAAAGTAGCTTAACAAAACTTAATAAAACTATCCACATCTTACGAGTCTAGCTGTTTGTATATCTATTTTGTATTCGCGTAATCCACTTAGGTTGTAAATAATCGTATCATTATTGTCTTATAAATCACCATTAGCGGGAAATCTCGAGCTCTATAAATCTGAGTGATTACTGCACGTTTGGGTTAGTGCTAAGTGCTTAGATGTAAATAATATAGTAAAAGTTATAATATGAAAAAAAGCTGAACCCCCCAAGGAAATACAATCAATCATCTATAAAATTAAATAGTGAATGCGGGAAATTTTATTATCTACAGTATTTTAAATACCTAATATTTTTAAGTACCTAATAGTTTTTTCGCAATACTCAGACGCGGCGTTTTACCGCGAGTATGAGTCCGTGTGTTTCCAATCTTTTTATTCAAATTACAACCGCCGTACGTTACGTGTGAAACACTCGACGGACCACGCTAATTACAATAAAGTTAAACATTACCCAAAAACAACATTATCATGTCATGTTCGTGCTATGTGTTTACTTTATCGCGCTAGCTTTTCTACCCCCAAGCTTTGGTGTAATATCAAAAAATATCCAAAGAAATAACTTATGTGTAGATAACAAAAATAATCATGAAAAAGGTTTTTCTCCAAGTATTAAAAATGTAAAAGAAATAGGTTTGAGACAATTTTCTTATGAATTGATGCCAAATCGAAATACATTTCTTTAACACAAGTGATTCTATCATTCAACTAGAAATCTAGACGAGAAAAAATAATTAAATAATTCGCCAGATAGAGTGTAGGTAATTAAATTAATGCTTATTTCAGAATACTTTTTTCAGCTGCCTTTGATATTTGCCTTGATTAAGGTACGTTCATTTTGTTCACAGCTAGACGATTTTTTAAAAACAAAAAGTCCTCATTTAATATTATGATAAGTATGAAATGAATTTCTAATATACCACGTTTTTCATTTATCAAAAGGCAGATCAGCAGCAATGCTAGTGGAGAGAATTTTTTCGTCTCTCCAAATACAAAATTATGAATTTAATATTTAGTGATGCTTTTTTTAAAATTCGATATAGTGTTTATCGATAGTTTTGTATATTACTTAATAGTTTTATGATTTGTTTTTTTAATCATTTAGTTATTTAGAAATTTATTATTTATAAACTGTAACAAATCACTGATTTCCAAAAATGTTGAAATACATAATAATATGAGGTTATATAAAAAATAACACCAATTAAAAATATATTTAAAAAATGTAGATGTAGACACTCAAAAAGCTCAGGTGTAAAATGAAAAAAATTCATCCACGAATAAAGTTTTTTAAATAATTATCTTGAAAAGGCGTAGTTTTGACGTCAAGTGTTCTACGTGTTGATGAATTGAAGGAACAATTAATGCGGAATGCAAGTGTATGTGTGTTTGTAAGTGTATGAATGTATGTAAATGTATGAACACTTGTTTATGTTTGTGTGAATATTATATTCGTAAAGAGTGCGTTCGCGGCAAATTGGTGCGCGTTAAAGCTTTTTAAGTTTCGAAACTTAGCACAAGTTAAGCGCGACTTTGCCGATATTGCTTTTTATAAAATTGCTACGAATGGTTTTTACAGATATTGTAAAAATTATCTGTTATTAATGCTTTTCGAATTTAAGAAAACTAAAAAATTGCAAAACATGAAACATGAAAACACCACAACAACAACGACAATATACTTAGTATGTAATACGATGAATTATTATTTCGTTCCGTTATACTTACCTATGTTCTAAAAGAAATCTTTTATAACATAGGTAACAATAGAAATGATACTTTCTGAACAGGAATTTGTTAAATTTATTTAATAGTTGAATGAATAGTAATGAAATACTATTACAATCATGATAATACATACACCATAAACCATAGTAAATTTTTAATTTGACATTCTAATTATCTCTCTAATATATGCAAAAATTAACTTGTAATTGTGTTTAATTTATTCATAGAAATTATTGATTTCAACTTTAATTTTAAAAGTAGGTTCTTGTATATATATTTATTATAATTTGAAGCTGGTTACAGAACAATTAAAATAGTATTGTGTGTGAAAAATGCATTGTGTAAGATTAATTAAATTTCTTTTGACATTAATAAGATAACGGTTTTATGATTTGGGTTCTATTCTAGACAATTATATTCTTTTTATTTATTTGACCCGAAAAAGACAATTTAACAAACGTGTCGTAAGTCATATTATATAAATAAATGTAAATGAAAAAGTTAAACTCGAAAAAATGAATGTTACTTTGTATTTCTTTACTGCGCGGTAAGAAGTGACATTTAAATTGGAAGCATTATAGCCATATTGAGATTTGTTTACATACAGAAGACGGAAAGGATGATAGATGTCTAATCGATTTGATTGTCTGACAAGAACGATGATCCATGCGTCGGATGGGCATTTAAAAGGTCGGCCTGTTTGTTTATTTTATGTTATATGTATTATATGTATTGTTTATTTTTATTTTGTATTATTGTGTGTGTATGTTTCGAGAGTAAATAAATAGAGAATGCTCTTGTGCACAACGCACACATTTGGGCACTATAAAATAACTCCTGCGCTGGCCTGGTTTCAATGAAACCGGCTTTGGGGAGCTATTAAACTGTAACGCAGCCTATGTTAGCGAATAGCCTATAGCGTGTAAGTGAGGATCGTATAAGTGTGCGCATATGGCGGCGGATGGGGCCTAATTAGCCCGCAATTACGGCTAATGCGACACACTTAATGAGCTCCTCGTCCTCATCCTCGACGGTCGACCGTTACAACACTATTGTTCGGGCTAGGGATGTGCTGCTAGACAATTGTGGGATGAAGCTAGGGCTGTGAAGCTACGGATGCGCTGCTAAGCGTCAGTTCACACCGAGACGAAAGGAGTAGGGAAGAATACATTTTTAAAAGAGGGTTCGGTTGGACATTGAACTACCCTATTTTTAAGATAGTGATTAAAAATTAAACTTCATACACTACACAAGGAGATACATGTTTCATTGCAAGAGTTCGATTTTCGAGCTGCACCGCGCTTCGTAGCGCGGCGCCTCTCTTGCAATAATACGTGTAACTTCTTGCGTAGTGAATAAAGTTTAATTTTGAATCGCTATCCTAAATGAAGAGCCGCGTCGCGTCGCGTTTCGGTGTGAACTGACCCTAAAGAACTGTAAAATAGGATTGTCCAACCGAACCCCATTTTTAAAATGCATACTTCCCTATTCCCTACTTAACTTTTAATATAATGGAAAAGTATAAAATCACCAGCTAGAGGAAAACTTTTCTAGTGCCACTAAAATATGTGATTTTAGTTGTGACCAAAAGACGTAAAGATGGTTCTAGAAACTATAAAGACTTTAAGACAACTTTTGAGTATAAAGCTAAACGCTTTTCCTGTAGTATTGATCTCATAGAATCATCTGAAAAAGCCGGGAAAAGCTATCTAACTCATAAACACAATACTTTAGACATTTACCGTGCTGACTGTATAGTGTCCGCCAACCTTTCACCCCGACACGCGAGCAAGGACATTTGAGGGCATACCAACTTGTATTGTCATAACTTTCAAACATAAAAAAACATGTCGAGTGCTGATATAAAATCCAAAGTACTCTCATCGTGCCTTTTAACATCACTTTAAAATAGAATTAAAATTTGTACACCTAGCGCCATCTGTGTTTGGTGCCGTACTTTATAAAGTTAAGTTGTTATGTAAGAAGTATATAATATGTAGATTCCGACATTCTTCTATTCATATTCTTATACGAAAATGATTTTAAATACTTACCCCTTTACTAATAAAAATATTTACACAGTGGATAAGCTGTACAATGCTTTGTCTTATACGCTTGACAGACAAGAACAAAGCATTGTACAGCTTATCCATTGTGTAAATATTATTATTAGTAAGGGGCTTAGTAAAAATCAAATATTAATTTACAAGGTAGATGGAACAAAAAAGTTAGCATAATTTGAAAGTTACCTTTTTTATTAGGCCTATATGGTTCCACTGCTGGTTAAAGTTTGAATTGATTGTTGAATCCATGTTAAGGTTGAAGATATGCCTAATTTTAACATTAGGGATTCAACAATAACATTGAAAACTTTAAAAAATATATGTTTATTCCATTTTATAATGTGTACATAACATTATTATCACTTTTTATTTCATTGTCACATATTGCGAATTATTCACAAATTTTACCTTTGAAAAAAAAACTTACCAACATATGCTTTAGTAAAAATAAAGAAATGACAAATCTGTCCGTATCTAAGCTCTATAGTTGTACCAGTAGCTTGTGATTATTTATCTAGTCTAGTTTCAAGTAATTACTACTAAATAGAACTAACCGATCTAGAATTCACGAATCGTACTATCTCGTTTAGGTAATAAAGCAGACAAATACAAGTGTGTTTAAAGTAGTAACATTTGACTTTGATAAAGTTTGTAAATCAAAGATTTCAAAACTAAGGATGGGCTATGACTTCGTACAAAACGCCATCTTGACCATCAATTCACACACATCTTAAATGTAGTTTCTAAATAACGGTTAAATCAGAATAAAAATTTGATTGCAACAAAAGACACTTCTCGTCCACCATTAAAAAAAGTGTCATATCTGACGATTCTACTTTTTATTTTATTTTATTGACTCACCAACAAAACAGCATTTGATACATTGTTGAAAATCAAATCAAGTTCTAATGATAGGTGAAGTACAACTTGCGTTGGCGACAGTGAATATGAATTATGTGATGAAATTAATGGTTATATTTAATTTAATTGAATTATTATATATAATGTGATGGTGACAAAATTAATTAAAAACAAAAATAAGCAATTTTCTTCTTACAAACCAAACAAAAACAACAAAGCACACAGTGCTTAACAGATATAATAATACACTAAGTAGTATTATAAAATCAGTAATAGAAATTTACAATTATATTATAGTCATATGTTCATGATATTATTACTTTCTTGGAAAAGTTTGCTGGTATCGTATGCTACTCTTTAAAAGTAGGTATTGTCCATACAAGCTCTGTAAATTGAGTGTACCTAGTCTTCCTTAGTCAAGGGTCCCTCTACTTTGGCACTTACATATCTCCCAGTTACCACTTACCAGGCTCTTAACCATCAAGGTTAATAGGGGAAAAATGAATAACTACAGTTTAAATAAAATAAAAAAACTATAACCCGACCACGTAATACATATAGCTTGTGTTTCACGTCTATTTTCACTTTGAATTCTATTGACACCACATTTATTAAAATCGGCCCAGTAGTTTAGGCGCTACGGCGGAACAAACAAACATGCATAGACTGCCAAAATAAAATCATTACCCTTCCTTTTGGCTTCGTCGTAGTCGAATCAAAACTGAATATCTCTTTTTGCCACCAGGCTCGCAGCATCGAACGGGGAGATCACGATCACGACATCCCACAGCACCGCGGGCACCACCAGCAGCGCCGGCAGCGTGGCGTCAGGGCCCACCGCCTCCCCGCACGCGGTGAAACTGTCGCCCAATTCCGTCAAGTCCGCACAGGATGAGGACTTGCTCGCTGATTCACCAAGTAAGTTATGTACCTAGCCTATGTATCAGCATCAGAGCCCAGCGCATCAACCCACATCGTCAAACCCTCGCCCAACTCCGTCAAATCCACGCAGGCTTACTCGCTGATTCACAAATAGTTTGCATGCGTGGTATATCAAACCCTATTCGAAGTACATTTCGTGCACTAGTTAAAAGGTGAGCTTAAAATAATTTAGTAGTTACAGAAGCAACTTTAAAATCTTGTCCACGAAAAGTTTTTAAGTAATGCATTGAAATTGAAGTCAGAATATTTTCACGCAGAAAATTTTAGACAAGGTCTAAAAATGCTTGGTCTAGCAGCCGCGTGATCAACACCAGACATGTAATCCATTGTCTGCGTTTTACCAGCGAATAGCTTTGGCTAATACAAAAGACAAATACCTCTGTGGCTTTTGACAACCTCTGTGGCTGAGTGGTTGAGCGCGTCGGTGCTTAAGCTGGAGGTCGCAGGATCGAATCCCGCCGAAGGAACAGGAAAATAGTGATAATTAATTGTAGACAAATCTTCTGCTTTGAACGAGCAATTCTTGTATATGTATATCTAATCAGAATCTCGAAAACGGCTTCAATCATTTGGGGGAGAAAAGTCGATCTATCTAGGTCGTATCCGGAATAATATAATTTCGACTCTAATATTGTCAGATCGAAATTCGAATGGCAGTTTGGTACACGTATGTATGATTTTTTAAGTTATTGGCAAATTGGTGTTTAGGGTTCGAATCCTGGTCAGATGAATAGTTTTGTGTTTTTTTTATATTATTTTTAAATATCATAATAAGAAGACTTACAAGGTCAGTTATATCTTTAACAACTTAATCAGAAATAAGTTGTGCAATATTGATAAATTTGCCCAGAAGATCAATTCTGCTAAATAAAACCTGCAATAATACAATTACAATCAAGTCCCGATACGCTAAAACTGCCAAACCGGTGATCTTGTGCACGTAAAACCAACGTTAAACGCGTTCTGATTGGTCCAAACTTCACAAAATTTGTTTATGATAACAAGTCGCTTCACTTAGAATACTATCGAAGTAAAATGAAAGTCTACTTTAAATACGAGAATTGGTTAGTTTCATCAAAACCAAATGATATAAATTGGTTATTTATATAGTTTCTATCATAAGAAATACGAATACAACACTATTTTGTTATGCGATATATTTATAATTTTGAAAACTGTAGTTTTATTACCTGTATGTCACGTGACCGAAAACGCCAGCCGCCATATTTTTCTTGTAAGTGACGTCATAAGAACATAATCAAATCGAATAAACAACAGCGAAAGTGAAATCTAAAGTTGATGCACTACACACGCACATTTGACATTTGTTTGTTTCTGTTCTTATGACGTCACGATAATGGTGGCTGTCGTTTTGGCGCAAACATTCGTCGTTTAAATATTAATCATTTTTTATTTGCATAAAGCGATATTATTTCCAAGAAATAAAAATACTAGGTGACTATCGAATCGATACGAACATTTCAAAATATATTTGAAAAAAATGTATAATAGCCTATTGAGCTTCAGTTACAATAATAGGCACCTATTGCAATCCGATTTCTTCTGTACTATTACCAGGTAGTGGTACTAGAACCACAGAATATAAAATATATTATTTACTTACGTACAGAGAAACAGCATTCATAGAACGATCCAATTCGATCCAAATTTGAAAACTTTGACGTCCCCTTCAACGGCCCCCATTTTTTCACACCGATTGCTTGTAGTAGTGCAATCAAATCGAAAGCTAACTACGTAGCTGTGTATCTGTTCGTCTTTCTTTAATCTGTGCTAGAACTGTGAGCAAAGCTTAGTCTCCCATACTACAGATAACTGAGAAACTTTCAAATACAACATTATCAAAGTCCATCCGAAACCACAAAAAAACCAACCAGAGTTTGAACCACAACAGTAGACTAATTTAAAATCAACTTAGCAAGTTCCGTTCAAATGAGTTAAAGCTATTTCAGCACTGATCCACAGTTTGTCGAGCATAGGCGATCCATTAGTTGTGGACAAAGTCTAGTAGGTACAGTTATTTCACCTAATACCGTAAAGAGTTCGCGCAAGTCGGACGTTGTTCCGAACTTACTATTGTCCCCAACTGTCTGCAAAGTTGATTAGCCAACTTGTACGTAATGAATATTTAGATATATTCGTACTCTGCGTTTATTAATGCAATTGTGTGATGTGTGTTTAGATGTTGGATTTTATTACGTGTGGTCGCTTCGGGTTTTAAGTGTTTACCCGTTTTGTACTGTTGTCTGCTATATGTTTCGCATAGAAAGACCTACTGGGATTCACGACTGTCTATTAAATGCATATTGTCTCGTAATTAACTTACTCTTTCATTTTACTTTTATTGAATTATAAATGAATCGCCTTGATATCATAAACTGAGTATTGGAGTTTGGACCAATCTAAACGGGTTTAACGTTGGTTTGACGTTTATGAGAATACCATTTTGCGGTTTAAACATATTGGGACTGATTCGTAACTGTAGTATTGCAGGATTTAATTAGCAGAATCGACCTTCTGATGTCGCAGGGACCTTTCAATTTTTCGGGGTACAAACGAAGCCTGACGAGTCCAGGCTATCTTGGTATCAAATTTTATTCTACTCCGTCTAGATCCTCACCCTCGCTTCCTTACCACATATTATAATAAGTAAAATATTAGGTCCTTACATATGAAATTGTCGTTTTGTCGTACTGGCCACTTTGATCTCAAATATAACTTTTTTGGTTAGGAATTCCAATTTCAAATTATACCGCTATTTATTCATGCATTTGCGTTTCGAAAACGGTAATTCGTTTGTTTTTTCCACTTTTGGTATTTTTCTTTGCGTTACTCTGTTTACAAAATGGAAAACTTGAAATATCGTATTATTTTCGAGTACGAGTTCCACCGTGGCACCAGTGCTGCAGAAACGGCTCGAAGAATTAATTATGTGCATGGCGGCGGTGTCGCAAAAGAAAACACAGTGCGTTTTCGTTCTGGAAATTTCGTCCTGCAGAACAAGCCCCGTGGACGGCCGGAGACCAAAGTTGATAATGAAGAATTTAAGGCTATTGTGGAAGCGGATTCATCGCAAACCACGTCCGAGTTAGCTGCAAGCTGCGGTGTTAGTGATAAAACTGTTTTAATCCACTTGAAGCAAATTGGGAAGGTGAAAAATCTTGAAAGGTGGGTACCTCATGAATTGAGTACATCATACCGACAAACGCGCGTCTACTGCTGCGTTACATTACTCAACCGGCACAATAATTAAGGGATTTTAAATCGAATCATTACCTGTGATGAAAAGTGGATCCTGTACGATAATCGGAAATGCTCATCGCAATGGCTGTACCCTGGCGAACCCGCCAAAGCCTGCCCCAAGCGAAAATTGGCTCGAAAAATGTTACTTGTGAGCGTTTAGTGGACTAGTGCCGGTGTCGTTCACAACAGCTTTCTTAAATCTGGCCAGACGATTACGGCAGATGTCTATTGCCAGCAACTGCAAATCATGATGAAAAAGCTAGCTGCTAAACAACCGAGGTTGGTCATTCGCTCTAGGCCACTCCTGCTTCAGGACAACGCTAGACCACACACTGCACAACAGACGGCTACCAAATTAGAATGTCTAAGATATCCACCGTATTTCCCGGACCTTGCTCCAACAGATTACCATTTTTTCTAAATTTGGATAACTTCTTGCACGGGAAAAAATTCAACTCCGATGGGACAGTCCAAAGCGCCTTCAAGTATTTTATTGATTCCTGTCCGAATAGTTTTGTTTATTAAGCAATCAATGAACTACCTATGAGATGGCAAAAGTGCATAGATAGCAATGATAATTTTAACACTTTGATTAAATAAATATATTATGTTTAAAAAAATCGACTGTATGTTCCTCCTTTACAAAACGCCAATTTCATATGTAATGACCTAATAATCCACAGAAAATAGATGCGTAATAAAATTATTCCAAAAATTACTTTCGAATCATTCCCCAAAACAAGACACGAGCTAGACTTTTTAGGCGCGGGAAAGCTTCGGCATGAATGGGGCCGGCTTTGCCCGGATAAAATATACGGCCTCAGAGAAAACTGGCGTGAAATAACGTTTGTCTTGTGTTCGCCACTTCGCCGAATGTTACCGGAGGCCTAAGGGAGGTTGGGAATTTTAAGGAGCACGAACGCAAACGCATTACGCGATCCGTCTGCTCGTTTCCTGGTCCATTTCATTTAAAAAAAGACTAAGTAAATCAATGTATTTTTATATTAACCTGTTTCCTTATTGACCCAGACTCCCGACCTTATAAGTTCCAGGCCTCATTTGCTATTCTAGAACTTTCCCAGACATGTGATTTATATTTTAAATAAAATGCTGGCTCCATTTTAGCTCCAGACTCGGTGTCATAAGTAGCTAACGTTTATTTTTGTGAAGTAGAGCTGGGCCTTTAGTCAAGATACATTCGATAATTTCATAGCTAAGTGACATGTCCCTTGCGATGCCTTATGTCAATTCCCACATTTTGTTTTCGAACTTTGTATAATCTGTAAAGTTGTAGAATATCATTTTTTTTAATTAATTATTAAAGTGAGCTATAAAAGATTGAAGGGTATTTTCAAATTTTAAATCATATTTATCCACATTAAATTATTCATTGGTGATTTTTTTAAATTCAAAACAACTCGTTTAAATATTACATCGCTACATTATTAAAACAAACTTTCTTTTCTAAACGAGGAATAGCGTTAAGCCTTCGGAAGGTATAAAACTTTGTGTTTAAAGGAAATAAAAAATTAAACTGTGTCTCTCGCACAACGCCATCTACTAGCAAAAAGATGAAACATAACTTACTTTTAAGGTTTAATAATTAAACTTAATGCAAATTACTTTGCATTTTTTTTTTGCTTACTGCTTTTACATTAAAAATACAGAATAAAATATTATCCTAAGCTTGAAGATTTTCTTAATTTTGTCTGCGTAGTACATACAAAAGATGTTGTCAGGATCGTTAAAATTTAAATCTTATACTTTAAACGAGGCGATCTTGTATATATATAGTCGGTATCTCGATAAGGCTACAAGCATTAACATGAAATTTAGTATGCAGGGAGTTTTGGGGAAAAAAAATCGATCTAGCTAGGTCTAACCCTTAGAAACTGCGAATTTTTAAGCAATATATTTGTTTTTTTTTATTTCGTCGTGCAACTATATATCAATAATTTCTACTCTTTTGCATCAGTCTGATTGGCATCTTGGTATCCGTAGGTACCTACGTATAATTTTTCAATTTTTTGATAGGTAATTCGGAATGTGGTGGGTTCGAATCCCGGTAAGATAAATATTTTTGTGATTCTTATTCTTTCTGTTTTTTTTTATATAATATATTTTAGCGTTCTACTAAAACACCAAGCTAATCTCGATGACTCCCAGGTAATATTTAATAATACGTGAAGCAAGGTGGAGAAAGGTGCGCAGAAATATAATAGGTATTTTTTTTAATGATACTTAGAAATATATAAAATTAAAAAAACAACACACTACTTCAGAAGCTCAATTCTCGTATTTAATCTAGAATTTCATTTTACTTTGATTGTATTATAACATTAATAAGTGAAGCGACTTGTTATCATAATTTGATTTTGTGAAGTTTGGACCAATCAAAACGCGTTTGACGCTAGTTTGACGTTTACGAGAATACCGGTTTGGGAGTTTAAGCGTATCGGGACTTGATTGTAATTGTATTATTGCAGGTTTTATTTAGCAGAATTGACCCTCGGATTAACTTCCATGCGTTTGATGGATACAATTTTTAATTATCTGTCATAACGTTTACATTTTTATTATTTTTAGGGTTCCGTCTCCAAGGGGTAAACGGGACCCTATTTTCACAGGTGATTTATTTCTGTTCGGCTATAACAACAAATACTAAAAAACAGACTAAAATAAATATTTAAGGGGGCTCCCACACAATAAACGTTTTCAGACTTTTTGTGCGGAATTCTTCGTGCGTGAGTCCGACTCGCACTTGGTCGGATTTTCTAATCAAGAGGCAAAAGAACTTATAATTTTCATACTTTTAAAATTATTAATAACTAGCTTTTGCCCGCGGCTCCGCTCGCGTAAATAAAGTATCCCACGGAAACACTGTACTTCTTCCGCGATAAAAAGTAGCCTATATTTTAATCCAGAGCCTCAACTACTACCATACCCAATTTCATGAAAATCTGTTCGGTAGTTTTTGCGTGAAAGAGTAACAAACATCCATCCATCCATCCTCACAAACTTTCACATTTATAGTAGTAGGATTATGGGCGAATTTCGACTACATAGCGACCTCCATTTATTATTGTTATATTATGAGAATATCAGTCACACTCTCGGAGAGTGACTGTCAAGTCTACTGAGTAAGTCTACTTATCTGGGCGAGTTGTTGAAAAAATTGGGCGGATATTTAACAAAGTGGCAATTAAAATTGTAAGTTGTGGCGGCTTATGAGATTAAACCATCAGCCGACCCTTTTATCTCGGGAGGTTTTACAACCGCAAGACACACGACACCCTCACCATGAGAGTGTCGTGTCATATGGGCGTGGTAGGCGACATCCGAAACTAAAGGGATAGCGAAAAATGCTGAAAAGAGTTGCGAGCCCGATATTGATAAAAACTATAACTGCATCATTGTATTTTCGATAAAATCAATTTCCCAGGAGTGCCTTTTTGATGAAAATTTCCCAGCCAGGAATCGCGCCGACTGATTTGGACAAAAATACACACCTGTACGCCGTTTTGTAAGGAACCCGCGTGCATGCGTGAGTCCGACTCGCTCTTGGTCGGTTGTTAAAATACATAGTATAGATATTAGATAGTAGAGATTTTAGGTGTATTTGTGTAGCTCTGTGACTTTCAGTGATCGCCTTCTTGAAGACGACGCGACGTGGGGTGTCCAGTTGTCCCCTTTTTTTTCCATAATATTGTTTAAAGGCCGGCCAAGTACGAGTCGGGCTCGCGCACGAACGGTTCCGTAGAAAACGGCAAACAATCACGTATATTCTATGAGATTCCCACTCAAATATTTATTTTAATATATTTTTAGTATTTATTACTATAGCGACAACAGAAATACATAATCTGTGAAAATTTTAACTGTCTGTCATAGTTCATGAGATACAGCCTGGTGACAGTCAGGCGAAGAGACGAACAGTGGAATCGTGGTTGTACCCTTTGAGAACGGAAACCTTAAAAATTAATGAAGCCAATTTCCGTGTCAGCATTTTAAAAGCCTAATTTAAACTCACTTCGGCGCAGCCGTATTATATTTAGATAATTTGACCGATTTAAATATTTGCTTATAATTCTCAATTGTGGTTTAATTCTGAGTGAATGAATTCATTTTAAATGCTCCCGCTTCACCCGGCACGTCAATCTTCATTGCGACCGGCCACTGCCATCCACCTAAATAGCAAACTCATTAAACAATAATTGCGTGTAATCAATAGCACCTACTGGTAAGCCCTTTCGACGCGAACCCGTTACGAACACGCTATTTCGAAATCGTTGGGACGTCAATTGGAATTGTATTTTTAATTCTTATGGGCAATTCAAACAGCGACGCTACGCGGCGCTGCATTTTTGAGATAGCTATTCAAAATTGAACTTTATTCATTACACAAGAAGACAGACGTTTCATATGACAGCTTTGCAGCGCGGTGCAACCTGACATTAGAACTCTCAGAATGAAACGTGATACACTCTCATTATTTTTATTATTTTATTCATTATTCTGCTGTAATTAATGAAGATCAATTTTGAATAGCTATCTTAAATATGCAGCGCCAAATCGCGAATCGTTTCGTTTCGGTGTGTATTGACCCTTAATCGAGTTCGCCTACGTTTGTACGACGTATTTATTAACGACGTATTATCCTTTAGCACAAATTATAGAGATAAACTCAAGAGGGACGAGAAGGTGACAAAAAGAGTGTCGAGAAAGTGACTAACCCACTCGACTCCACCTCATTTATCTCATGGATTTTGTCGCGCTTTTACAACATCTCGTCTCATCGCAAAAAAAATGTTCTGAGAAGTTTGGGCACAGTACTTCAGTAAGTCTAAGGCTGGGACCATATGATCCGGAATCCGTATGGTCGGGGAAAATTCAGAGCACCGAAAATAGAACGTTGCGGTAATATAATAGAGTTGAAAATCGAAGTGTCGAGGAAGCTGTCATATACGACATTGACATTTGACTCGTCACTTGCGTGTTCGATTTTCAGCTCTTATGTATTAGCGCAGAGTTCTATTTTCAATGCTCGGAATTTTCCCCAACCTACCGGATTCCGGATAGCCCTGCTTAAATGAATTGGAAATGCAAGCACTACCATGCTATATTTTCCTCGTCTACGCGACATAAAATCGTATCGTGTCGTGCAAATGAAAGCCGTACGGTATAAACGTCGAGCTTCTATTGATCACCGTTTAATTTGTTGTTGGAAACAATTACTTAGTTACCGACACAGGGTCTCGAGAAAAGATCAATTTAATTCGCCTGAATTAAATTGATCTTTTCTCATGATACTAAACTGAAGTAACTCGTTTATATATGTATATATATACGGCGTCGGCTTATCTTAAACCATTTGCCAGTGTCAAGTAAAAAAGGCGGGAAATAGAACTTTCGTTTCAATTTTCAACACTGTATTCCTTTAACGTCAAGTCTAAAGTCTAGTCAAAGTCCAAATAAATAGTCAGTACAGTCAATGAGTCATGTCAGTTGATTCAGTAAAGTGGTAGACGCTTTACTGAAAGTTCCTAGGGAGTTTTGGCGGGAAACACAAAATAGCACGTTTTTAGAAGTTGTACCACTCGCCCACACTTGTGCACGTTAACGAATATTTAATGGTTAATATTCTACCAATATTACACATTAAGAACCGAAATAACACAAATTTATGAAGAAATACAAAATCTCACAACGTCACCCATTGAACTCCCCGGCAAAACTCCAAAGTAACTCGTTAAGTGGCAAGACATGCATAGTTTTTTTTATTAGCTTTTCGAAAAGTACATAATAAGCCAGGAAATATTGTCCTTGCAATGGCATATCTACGATCAACCGTTGACGAAATACAGTCATCACACGCTCTAAACAAAAAAAATGCACGAGTGACGTCACAGCAGTTGAAAATGTAATAAGATGTAAATACAAAATTGATCTTATTAACGTGAATACTGCGTTAACGTATATCATTGTTGTGACATAAAATGTCGTGGATTTGCAAACAGTAATTTTCGTTTTTCAATCAAAGCAAAAAAAAACGTTTCGTGAAGTCCTTTTCTGTCCTGTAACTTTTTAATTTAGCAACTGATTATGCACTTTTTGCATTTTTCGGATCCTGTTTATGTTGTCTTTCGAAAAATTTAAGAATTTTGCCGATTTAAAACAAATACATGTTCCCTATCATACGGCATTCAGACAAACGGCGAGAAGTCCCGCGAAAAGAAGTTCTTCTCACAAGAAACTTTACGTTTCTGGGCATTTACAGTTGTTTTTTCTACAAAACCAAAAAATATTTTTTATAAATTGCCTACAATAGATAACTAATACCGACAAAACGAGTTTCATTTAAGAAACTAAACGATAAAATCAATTTTAATATTCCTCACAAACAAACAAAGTTTTGTACTTGAATACATTAAGAATTATCTGAACTTTACCACTCGAACTTCGAAGACGCCGCCGTAGCCAACGAAATAAATTAATTAACTAATTAACGACCATTACTAATAAGGACGATCAATTGGAAAACAAAGAGTGTTATGAGACAGACGCGACAAACGGTACAATCATATATATTAACACGTGATATTAACACGTGAAGCAAAAACTTTGAGTACAGTGTGCGAACAGAGGAGTATAAAATTTGGCACAGTCAATGTTTATGTGGAGGAAGGTGTGCAGAAAGCTAATGTTTTCTTAAAAGATTGCTTACAAATACGTAAAATTAATAAAAATAAACTTACACAACTACCTCGCTCAGAGGTATTACACATACTACCTCCGAACGAGGTAGTGTGTGTGGTATTACACACACGTGCACTTCCAATGGGTTCGGTATCACAGTAGGTTTGACGCAAAAGAACCCTAATAAAGTTGAAACAAAAAGTATAAAATATGAATAACCAATAGCCGTTTCACGCAATTTTCGTGCATAGTGACAAACATTAATGTAACTAGAAATAAATCTTAAGGGCCTTGAAATATAATACGAAGTAGCAAGAGAGCTATAGAATTTCGTCGCAGAGCTTTTTAGCAAAACAAATAATATTTTTTGTTTTATTTTTCAATCACTCCTTTATTTACTTACATAGGTAAATAGATAACTAACCACTTATGCTCTAATTAATAACTCACAAACGGGGAAATGCGCTGCAATTTGCCCTATTTTTGGGGTTGCCATAAAGAAAATAGGTTAGCCGATAACAAAATTGATTTTACATTTCATAGACAATTTCCTATTCGAAATGATCAGCTAATGCCGAAATTGCATTCGGCAATAATTTTATGTATAAGTAACATGCGAATATGTATTTAAAATTAATCATCATCAGGTCTCAGCGAACATTGGCTTTTAGTACTTAACTAAACTACTTCTCGTAAAAATCGTTCACGCAATAACTACAGAACGGATTTTGATGAAATTTGGTATGGTAGTAGTTTAGGCTCTGGATTAACACATGGGCATATCGCAGCACAATTTACAGTTCCTTGGGATTTCTGTTTGTGCGTACGTAGTCGCGGGCCACATTTAGTTTTTAACAAACATTGAAAAAACGTTAGTAGACACAGTAAGACATAGACACGTATCTACACACTACTTCGTCTTTGTCACGTTTCCAACAAGAACTTGTATCACAAAAGGTGGAACAAATAATAGGAATTAATATAATTGTTAACAATGTAATGGATCCAGATATAATGAACTACATTTCTTACAACTCCTGACAATGTTCACCTCGATGTACACACCCCTTCTCCCCATACAAGGCTCGGTACCCCCATAAAACTCCCATAATCGATTTTACACCATAAAGAGTATACTGGGCAACTTGTATCATCTAACACAATTCCGAAGAAAGCCGAAAATAATTGGCTTTAATTGAAATTGTTGTTACACACGTGAGCCGGGTCAATACACGGACGGACACGCGAACTGTAATAGTATATAATTAATTTATTACATGTATTAAACAATTAAGTGTACGGTATCTTCATTGGGCGCGCCTAAACTCTTATCGATGATCCATTTAGTAGTTAGATAACAATTCACTAAAACGGTAGAATACAAGACAATTGCTGATGTCACTTTGCGTATTTTAAAGGAAAAGTGTTTTGTGCTTATTTCTAATTTTCCGGGAAAAAATTATGGATTAAGTATTTTAGGTTAAGATACAAAATTATATTTCGTCTATGTTTGTACAAACCTACTCGTACATAGTTCTATAAGCTGTGCTTTTGAACAAACGAAAATTTTGCTACGAAAAGTTTTATATCAACTTCAAAAATTTTATATAAAAGTTAAAACGTCTCCTTTACTTAACATTTAATGGTTATATAAAACGTATAGTAAAATCGTAACTGATCGCTGTATGTACATGGTAGATAATATATTTTAAAAAACTATCATACTTTATGCACGAAATAGAATCCAAAACAATGATTTTTAGATTTTTTTCTTTTTGTCTGCTGCACTTAAAATTTGCCTTTGTTTTTTTTTAATCGCTTCATACAAAATATGTTTATATCACTATAAAAATAAACACATAAAATACTATAGAATAAAGGTTCTGATCTATTGAATTGGTTGAAACTTACGTGGTGGAATCATTATGATGGGTGACCACAATCCCTAATATTTTTAAGATACGTAAGTCCACACGCCTAATGCCTATTAAAACATTTATAATCGACGACGAAGAAATCCTTACCTAATATTAGAAACGCGAAAGTTTGTATGTAAGGATGTATGGATTTTGATGGAATGACGAAGAGACCAATTTTGGTGAAATTTCGCACAGATATAGAGTAGACCACGGGAATGGACATTGGTTACTTTTCATCCCAGCAAAATGTACGGTTCCCGCGAGATTTCTTTTTGCGCGTACGAAGTTGCGGGAAACATTTAGTAGATACCCGCTGACTGACGTACAGACGCTCGCACAGCTGTATCCGCTAATAATAGAAACGTGAAATTTGGAAAGCAGTTTTAATTTACAATGTAGACACGCTCTTAAAAGGGATGTTGAAAAATTACACCCTTGAAGGGATGAAATAGAGGTTGAAAGTATGTATAAAAAATCGTTAAATCTGCACCGATTTCGATGATAATTGAGATTCGTGCTCTTCAATACATTTAATTAAATACGTCTTCAGGGTTTATTAGAATTCACCCTCTGATTGTGTTAAATAAGGGTTGAAATTTTGTATGAAAAATATTCAAAATCTGCTGCGATTTCCATGTACCTAATTTAATATCCGAGCTAATAAATAAAAATTATTAAGTACGTATTTTAAAGATTTTAGAAATTCGTCCCCGAAAGGGGTGAAATGGGGTCCAAAGTTTGTATAGTTAAATAATAATAATATCTATGGACGATTTACACCATGTCAATCTAGTCCCGTGGTTAGTTCTCGTAGAACTTGTGTTACGGGTACCAGACAACGGAAATATATTTAATACTTTTATACTATACACATATTTAAGATTTTTATTATATTATACACATATTTAATACACATCCATGACTCAGGAACACAGAAAAAAATATTGTTCCTTTGGCGGGATTCGAACCCTTGACCCCCCGGCTTGAGCACCAACACGCTCTGCCTCTGAGCCACAAGGGTCGTCGAATATCAACAACTGGTCGGATCGCGTTGAATTTTGGCACTCAGATAGTTATTGTGACGTAGAAATTCGTTAAAAAAGATTTTCAGAAATACATACCCCACGGGGGTGCAATGGGGATCCACGCGGATATAGTCGTGTGCTAAAGCTAGTAATATTATATATCAAACGCGATTATTGATTAAAAACGAAAAGTGAAAGCTCATCAGGCTTAAACAGCTCGATGTGTCTTATCTCTGCGATAAGGCCGCCCGCCGCCCGTGAAACATTAACGCAAAATATATTTATTTATTTGTATATTTGCTTTTAAATTATGTCATATCAATACGATTGCCTTAAGCTGTAAAAAAAGTGTTGAAATACTTAATTATATTTCAATTTCAAAACTACAAAATTATATTTTGTCTATATTTTTACAGACCTAAATAATTATTTACGCTGTGCTTTTGACTAAACTTTCTAAAAGCTTTACAATGTATTTTATGTTAGTCAACTTCTAATAAACTTTTATAAACAAAATAGAACTTTACTTACTTTGATGATAAATTTAGTAAACAGTTTTCTTCATGATTACACATGAGGTGGTCGGGTGTGATTGTATCAGTCATGGAACACCTATATATTACAGACGAGGCATGCCGCGGTAAAAAGTGTCCACTCTAATCGAATCTAGTGAAAAATGCTATTAAAAATTTTGAAAATCTGTCTGTGTGTGTGTTTTTTGGCGTTAATTAACGCCGTATAAGGGAAACTGCAGAGCGCATCTATAATTACGTAACACGATTCACTATTCGCAACCAAACATTAAGGGGCCTTAACACAATAAGCATTTGGCGAACGCGAGTTATAATATGTTTGGCAAATCGAGGAACGATTGCCAATTTGCCAACCCTACCCGTCTTAATTGACGACTACTGCTACGCCCGAGGGGAGAATGGGGGGGCTAGTAATTTGTCATCGGTTAGCTAAGCAGAGGGAGAGCATCTACCGGGACATTTCTAATTTCACATAATTACAAACGCCACTCATTACGCGGTGATAATTCTGTGGTGATTTTGCAGGGTACGTCTTAGCACTTCTCAAGTAAAAATTTCTAATAATTACAATAATAATTATTAGATATCGTGAGTTTCCTTTACGAAGTGTTTTTTTTTTGTTCCCATATTTATAACTAGCTTTTGCCCGTGGCTTCGCCCGTGTAAATAAAGTGTTCCACGGGATTACTGTACCTTTTTGCGATAAAAAGCCTATGTTTTAATCCAGAGCCAAAACTACTACCATTTCATCAAAACCTGTTCAGTAGTTTTTGTGTGAAAGAGTAACAAACATCCATCCATCCACCCATTCCATCCATCCTCACAAACTTTCGCATTTATAATAGTAGTAGGATTATATAGCGCATCTTTAGCTGTATTTATAAATGTTTTTCCTTTGACAGATCAACCCATGATCAGTCAATCATCCGGTAATGTGGTGGACGGCATCAACTTAGAAGACATCAAGGAGTTCGCCAAGGCCTTCAAACTGCGGCGGCTGGGTCTGGGCCTAACCCAGACACAGGTCGGCCAGGCCCTGTCCGTTACAGAAGGCCCGGCGTACAGTCAAAGCGCGATTTGCAGGTAAGATGTAGATTTTTTATTTAAGAGAACATGCAACTTTTAGCAACGATATTAAGGACGGTTCGTCTTAATATATTTTTCTTGTCGTTACTAAAAATCGTTTGTTGTAAAAATATGTAGTATATTCTCATAAACGTTCAAAATGTGTGCTAGGTCATACTTATTATTAAACGGTGATGTCGAGATTTCCTTCCTTTACCTACATCATGATAACTTAGATCTTTCTCTGAAAACTATTAGGTTGTTCAAAATTAACTAAGGATATTTTGGCCATTTAATCTAAGTGGTTATGTGAAAACGTTTAGGCCGAATAATAATTAAAAAATTGAAAACAAAGTTAAATTATACTAAATAAAATACAATGCGCTTCATTCGTCATTAACTTTACAGAAACAGCTGATTTTAAGGGGAAGCAAAGACTGCCAAAATATCATCTATACAATCACATCTGTGAGATCAATGACCTCAACAGCGCCGTAAAGAGCCTACTGTGATTTTATTCAATATATTTTTTTCGCAAATTTTTTAATGATTTTCTGTCTAAACGTCTTGAATAAATAGTAGATCGTACGCCCAAAATACATGTAAAATGGATTTTGAACAACCTTGTGTTATATTGGCAGAAGACTTGGGAAATCGAAAATTTTCCATGTTACATTTTCTCAATTCTCTTCTATGAGACACGCTCATAAATTACAATAAATTTAGTAATTAAAATGATTCATCAAAAAATTAATTAAAGTAAATGAAAACGCATATTTTACACTTCATTATAAAGTTATAAATTATTCAAGCACTTAAATAGTTTTATGAGATTACTTAAGATAATTTAATTGATGTAAAAAGTTATTTCCTTAGAGTGAGTATCATTTAGCAATCATCATGATTAATAATTTTATTTTTCTTTATTTCACACTAAGAACGTTTATGAACTTCACATACTATTGTTTCTATGTAAATTAATTATTGTAATATAAAAAAAACATAATTCATAATATTATAAAATCGCACGCTTGTTTTTGTTGTCACGCGGATGTTAAACACTAAACGGTCAAGATCGGTTTTGACTGCATAATAAAGTACCGTCTATTCGCTTTAAGTTTGAAGTGAGCCTTAAGTGTAAATGTCAAAATGGCTTACTTTATTTGGTTATCGTGAACACGACTTAAGCGCCATTTGTAAATTTCGCCATTTACACTGATGACTCGCTGCCAAGTAAAACGCGTAAATAAAAATATATAAGCATATTAAAACCTGACGCCAAAACCTACACGTATGCAGAAATCACAGTGTAAAAAACGTCTAACTACTTGGATTAAACAATTTTCTAAATACAATAAACGTTTAGTGTTAACTGGTAAGAATCCCACAAAAAAATACGCCATAAAAGTTACGCGATGACAGGCTAAATCGTTTATATCCGTCCCTGTGGGCTCGCTGGAATATTTTTTTAAGTCGTCACGCAGCGCGCCTCCGAATATAACGTCAACTTTTAATTTCATTAATTGAAGTGATTTGTAAAACAGCAGGACTCCTTTCATTACAACTCGGCTAATTAGTAATCGCTTCCGTTTTTGTGGCTGTTACTTTTATGCCAAGACCGTGGTTAAATGTTTGGTTTCATTCGCTGTTTTTTTCTTGTCATTTTAGGTTTTGATTGTATTAATTAATGCCATCTAAAGACTGGTGAAACTGATATTATATTGTATCCAATTGAGTTGAAAGTATACTGTAAAACATTTTGAAACATTGTAGGAGAATATTCTTTTCGGTTAGGTTATTTTCTTAATGATTCGTATTGAATACGAGTATTAAGTTGAAATAACAGTAGTATTTTAATGATAATTAATGCCTCCAGTGATTAAACAAACGAAACTTTTTTTTCTTACTAAAACATTCAGTGCCACCTGATTTAACATCTAAATGCCAAGTAACAAAAATAATTTAATTTAATCAAGAAACCTTTTAACGATAATTCGACAAGAAAATTTCAATCTATCGACCTCTTTCGTATAATAAAATCATTAATCGTTCCTTCTGTTCGAGTTAATTAATTATCTTGGTGTAATTACTTTTTTCGTGTAATTAAAAGAGTCGAATTCCCTTGTCTTTGTGCTGTCGTGATTTCTTTTCCCATTAATATTTCTTTCGCCCCCAATTTGCTATTGAAGAGGTACCGTTTTTACCCCTTTGACTATACTGGACAATTAATTTGCATTATAATTAAAATTTATTATACACAGTTCACATTCATTTGGATTCGTTTTGTTTATCTACATATTTTGTAATTTACATAAGTGCTTACTTTGAACTTTAATGACTAGCGTTATGATTCGAATACTCTGAAGTTAATGATTCTTGAAAAAGTAAATACTTAAGTCAGGGATGTTTAAGAGTTCCGTAACCGAAACTGTCGGATATCCGAAATAAAATACTATCCGCAACCGAAACTGAATCCGATATAAAAGCTTAGGATAATTTCGGGCACAGACGGAGTATAACATAAATTTATCGACTTGTAAAATGCAAATAATTATGTATTTGCATTATTATTTAAATTCGTCGAAAACCTAATATCCGTAATATCCGTAACCGAAATTATCCGACACTAACGGAAAATCTGAAACAATTTGATATCCGTAACCGTAACTGATATAATTTTATTTCTATAACAGTATCCATATCCAGATCCGAAATGTCATATCCTTAATATCTCTGACTTAAATAGTGTATTGGTGTATTCGATAAAACGGAGATATGGTAGGACGTAGGTACTAAATAGACCAATGTACTCAGGTTTTTTGTATGATAAGATGGAAAGAAAAAAATGTTTCATCTCCCCTTCACATGGATGGACCCCTAAAATATAAAATTATTCTTATTTTATGATGCCAAAACCGAGATCTACACACAACCTACAGCTATACCAAATTTCATACATTTATATGCATAGTTACAGAAGTTATAAGAGCGGACATACAGACATACAGACAGACGGAGAGAGAGAAACTATAAGGTAGGCATCGCCAACCTGTGACCCGGGAGCCGCATGCGGTTACTGAACTAATTATAATCCTCGAATCATCTGATCGGAATTGTTTACAAACACGATCTATCGAAAAAACCCGATATTGCCGGACAAACGGCAACTAACCCTGTTGTCTATAACGTTACGCACGATATTCGCCTGGCGGCCGAGAGTTTATGACAATATTTGGTAATGTTTGTAAAACATTGGTTTTTGGGATTTTGTGGATTTCTATAGATATGCGGCCCGCTAGAGTTTTGATAAAATAAAAAATGGCACGCAATCTTAAAAAGGTTGATCATGCCTGCTATAAGGGTTGCTTGAGTACTACGGAAGCCTAAAACCCACAATACATATATTATTAGTATACAACAGAAAGATCTACAAATATAACAATATAATATCTACGGACGGTTCACACCATGTCAATCTGACCCCGTGCTAAGTATCCGAAGAACTTGTCTCTTGTGTTACGGGGACCAGAAAACGGGAAGTATATTTAATCCTGTATACTATAAAAATATATAAGATTTTGTTATATTATACACATACACATATTTAATATACATCCTTGACCCAGGAACAAAGAAAAACTTTTTGCTCCTTCGGCGGGATTCAAACCCCCGGCCTCCGGCTTGATTCGAACCCGCGGCCTCCGGCTTGAGCCCGCGAAAGCCTTTTGAACACGTCCAACAACTGAGCTACAGAGTTTGTCAAATACCTCAGTTATTAAAATTAAAGTCACTTCAACCTCCGTTACCCAGACGCCAAATAATTTAATATTTTGTCTCATAATCATTGTCAAGAGCTGATATAAGAAACAGTTGGATTATAATTTTATATGAGACCAAGTGGTTCTGACGTCCCGTTTGCGTAATTCATATCGGTTATTGTTGTCCATCAGAATTATGGAAAGACCTTTTTGAAAATCACATTTGATTTTAAATCACCGATTGCTAGATGTTTCTTATTACGAGTATGTATCTTGCATTTCATACGAATGTTATGGCATGCTAGGTGATATTTGCAAGAATTTTAGCATAATCTAATCTTCGTTCTTTTTAGTGGCTGTTACGTTATACCTACATCTTCTGGTGGTTCCTTGGTATGCTTCTCTTATGGAGTTTACAACTGCTGTTGTATTTTAAATGAAAGATTAGCTTTTTAGGACTCTAACCGGAATTCAAGATTAACCTAATACACCTAACGTATGTCAAGTTTTTGTTAAATTATATGATTTTTTATTTTATTGTCGACAAGCGTGCGGTTTTATAACTTTGTACATCAGATTTTACAACTGAAACTCTAATTGTTTATTTGTCCCCCCAGTGCCCTGGCTTCGCAGATGCTAGCAGCTCAGCTGTCTTCACAGCAACAAAACATGTACGTGTTTTGTTTATTACAAAAATAATCTCAGTGTCCTCGAAGTTAGAATTTCGATTAACAACACTGAAAAAATTGTAATCAATCGAAATGTTAACTCCGAAGACACCGCATGCAAACGCATTACGCATTAGAACACGCTTCGTTTGAAGGCCCATGTAGATCCTTAAATCATAATGTTTCAAAGCTATTTAATATTATCTAATCTCCATCGGCGATCTTACACCCCGTGAATGTGCATACATTTATTTCTAATGACCGGTTTTGGAGCTATTTTTTTCCTTTTCACACGTACGCGTAATTACGGGCGTCATGAGCGTCATGCATTAAACTAATTTGAATAAGACAAAAGATACGAGAATCAAATTTATAAGCGTACCAAACTTTCCATTTTCTAGCATGATGTATATTTTTTTCCGTTTGCGCAATCAAAGCCAGGGCATTGGCATCTCTTCTCAAATCGTTACTTGTTATGCAATCGGCCATTGTGACCGCGATGTCAATGTCCTGCTTTCGGTCCGGGATAGTCCTTGCCTACTTGCCTCGGTCTAGCTTCGGGATACCAAGTAGCTTCGGGTTAGTTTTTTGTTCGGAACGTTATCTAACATTGCAATTTATGTTCGATACAGATTTGAGAAATTGGATATAACACCAAAAAGTGCGCAGAAAATCAAACCGGTGCTCGAACGTTGGATGAAGGAAGCGGAAGAGAGGTAACTATATGAGTGAATATACGTTTGTACCGTGTCGTGATCACATTTGGCCATAACGCTTAGCGACCAATTATATTTCTCAAATCTGGACTAACTATGCTATAATATTAGGCTGGGTTTGCACTTAGGGTCAGGTAACACTGCGACGATAACAGACGCTACATAAGCTATTAAAAATTGAACTATATTAATTACATAAGCATTCAAACTTTTACAATGAAACGATAGAAGATAACTTCTTGTGTAATGAATAAAGTTAAATTTTGAATCTTTAATACGTAGCACTATTTCCCATATCGTTTCGTTACGGTGTGAATTGACCCTTACGCTTTATATTTTGCTTTTATGTGTATTCTACTTATTATGTTTTGGTGTTGTAAGTTGGTTTATATTTAATGAGTGGTGTGTTAGAAATTGTATAATATTTATGTTATTGTGCTTGGTAAGAATGTAGTGTTTCTTCTCGAACTTTTAACTCTAAGTTCACGACTACAGGGTAACAAATAAAGTCCTATATTCAACCCTTCTACGTTCTAAAAGCATGAAATAAAATGAAAAATACGTATTACGAATACATTATTTGATGTATTTCTCATTACTCTGTATTTATCATTACTCATTAGTACGCTATCGAAACTATGAAATCAACATTTCATTACGATAACAAAATATTTAAGCACTAAGTTACATATTTATATGGTTTGGTAAAATCAATTACGGATATTTTGGGCATTTGATCTACCTACTGCTTATTTTGGACTTTTAGGCAGATATATAGTTTAAAGTTTCGAAAAAAAAAAAAAAATTATATTACGTTCTTTACGGCCCTACGGAGGTTATAGAACTCACACAGCTGATGGAATTGATATTAGACAAATTAACTTTGTTTTCGCTTTAAAGTCAGCTGTTTCTGTGAGGTTAATGACCTCATCGTCTTAGAGAGAGCTATGTAATTTTATTTAGTATAATTTTTTGTTTCGAAATTTTTAATTATTTTTCTGCTCAAATGTTATTATTTAAGCAGTAGATCATATGTCCAAAATATCCGTAATTGATTTTACTGAACCTTATATAAAACATAGTCTTGGCACCCACTATCTACACTAGCTTACACTAGTTTAATAAAGAGGAAGGATTTTTTTATGTTTATTTGTTAACATTGAATTGGCTCCAAAACTAATGGACCGATTTTAATGAAATTTGGCACACATACAGAATAGACCACGGGCTACTTTCTATAGCGGAAAATGTGCGATTTCCGCGGGATATTCTTTTGCACATGTCGTCGCGAAAAACAATTGTATGAAATAACACGGAATAAGCTAGTCAAGATTATTTTTCTAATCCAGCATTAATTACCTACATAATATTTTGATTGTGAACAATACAATCGCAGAGTACTAAGTAACATCTATAAAACACAATCTTGGCACCCACCATGAAATAATACGGAATAAACTGCCCAAGACTATCTTGTAAGGAACGGTGGCGATCGATCCAGCATTCTGGATCATTAAAATGCATTATCTGCAACGGGACTGGTTTAACATTGCAAATGGCTGAATATGCAATCGGGGCTCTTGGTGGTAATTTTAAACGAGCTCTCAGTTAACGACTGTCGTTGAATTAATAAATTTTAGGTAAACAATTTCTTGCCAATCCAATAATAGTCGATTGGCGAGATGATGATCCTTAGTAGGATCAATTTAAAACGATTTTGATGACGTCATAGAGTGTCTTTAGTTTCGATTGGATTTGGGTTTGATCAAACAGAAAAGCCACAGTTTTCAGTAGGTATCTAATATTAATAATTATGGACGCGTGACTCCACGTCAATCCAGACAGCGGGAAGTATATTTAATACTTTTATACTATACATATATTTAATTTTTTTATTATATTATACACAAATTTAAGATAGATCCATGACCCAGCACAGAACTTTTTGTTCCCTCAGCGGGATTCAATCCCGCGGCCTCCGGCTTGAACGCCAACGCGCTAACCACTGAGCCACAGAGGTCGTCTACTAAGGTAGTAACTACATCATGATGTTATAAAGTTTTTCACGTATATTTGTGGCAGTGAAATAGAATCGCGATAGTGTTGGTAGGAGAGCGACATCTTTATTATTTTACTATCACTAGTAGGAATTAGTAATATTGTGTTACAAAATCGAGTTCATATAATACAAGATTTTGCCTGCAACTTAGGCAAAAATGAAATCAAACGGAAGCCGTACATTTCGCCACGATAAAAAGTAGGATATATCCTTCCCCGTGGTCTAATCTATAATATATATTATATATAATTTCATCAAAATCGGTCCAGTGGTTTCGGAGCATATTCAGTGCAAACAAAAAAACTAATCTTTCCACTTTTATAGAAGTATAGTAAAGTAATTATAGAAGAGAAAGTGTAAAAAGAAAGAAAAGAAAGAAAATATCCTACTACTATAAGAAATGTGAAAGTTTGTGAGGATGTATGAATGGTTGGATGGATGGACGTTTGTTACGCTTACTCGTTAACGCAAAAACTGTTGATGTGATTTCGTATGCTAGTAGTTTATGCTCGGGATTAACACATAGGCTACTTTTTATCCCGAAAAAGTAAAGTATCCCCGTGGTATATTGTATGTACGCAGGCGGAGGCGCGGGCGAAAGCTAGTAGAAAATAAAGTATAGATTAAAAAAACTTGAAACTTGATTAAAAATGAAATGTTGATTCATGCCACGTGTAAACCGCATACCGCATACACCGTACGAGCTTTAAGTGCGTGTATTTCAAAACAGATAATGCCTGAAAAGGTCATCAACGCACTATACGCACACCGTAATAACAAAATCAATAGCTAAGTATATTTTTTTATAAAAAAACTTGAGAGGTGTCAAGGGACACCCGGATAAAACGAAGTTCCTTTCGATTAATTAGTGAAGGAATTGTAATATTTTTTTTTAAGTTATAATAATATTTTCTTTTTTATTACTAACAAATATAATGTAATATAAACTTAATCAGTAGGCTCAATTTTAGTAATAATTGAGAGAGAGAGAGAGAGAGACAGACAGAGAAACACGCGCACGCCGCACGGCTTACAACTATGGCAAAAAGTGTCGTTACAGTCATGGAGAATAGAAGTAAGGAGTACCATCTCCATACATGAAAAGTGTCCGTAAAATAGCGTTAAATAGGGGGCGCTACAGACGCAGACGGGAGTAAAGCGGCAAAATTTTAACGGATAATTAAATCTTAGCATCTTCTTCGGTTTTATATATAAAAATATTTTCGACTATACGAGTAATTACAATTTTCATGATTTACTGAATTAGTTAACTACTTTTAATCTACTAAAGTCGTCAAAAATTTTAAGTAACTAAACTCAACTCACTTTACTTCATACGAGTATCTTATTGCTAACTTCATATCACACACCCTTGCCACTCTAGCGCCATTATGGCCAGTTTTGGAACTATTATTTAATTACTTTTCTCGGACACTTTTTAGCTTTTCTGCCTTACGAGAGATTGTCCTCCATACCTCTATTCTCCATGGTTACAGTCTTAAATTTTTTCCGTCTAGCCCCCTTTCGCAACGCGCGATAAGGAACTTCGCTCCAAAACTGTAATCCGGCTACGTAAATTATAATATAGCTTTTGTCACCCGGGCTATTATAACCAATCTATTGACACCTTAATTATTAAAACCAGACCAGTAATGTAGGCGCCACCTTGGAACAAACATACAAACATACATAGTCGGGTAAAAATTTATGTTTTTTGAAGCGAAGCTTCTAAACGGACGTTCGGACTATCGCTGCGTGACCACCTTATCCGTACCAAGCGTCAGATTTTACCGTTACCTAGAGCGTTACACGACAGGTACCTAACACCTATATACTAGCTCAATATATCTAAGAACTATATACCTTTAATCAATATAGGTACATAGGCTTTACAGTATAAAGCTTCGATACTTACGGGCGTCCCTAGACGAAAATTCTGTTTTCAGAGTTAAGTACCCAAAGGCTAAAAACGGGTCCCTATTACTGAGATTTCGCTGTTCGTTTACTGTCCGTATGTCTGTCTGATGATGTATTTCTGTTGCAATTACATACAACAAACGTGATTTTTTTTTCCTTTTTCTACTCGTTAACTAGCTTTCACGGTTTATGAGATACGGATTGCAGTTCCTATGCCTCGCTAAAACTTAAGAACGAAGAATTTACGTCTGTCGTGAAAAAAAACTGAACTACATCATATGCCGCGTATAACTACAAAACAGATGTATATTGGCTGTGTTTGGCGGAAAAAAGATCTCGGATGCGCTCGTAAGCAAAATAGCGATCGCTAATCGGTAAGCGCTGTCAAATGCTAAATGCTATTTTCCTCTATGACGCTAAGTTAGTATTAACCGGGGAACTTAACCTAACCTTTATAAAGTATTAAAATCAATTTATATTATGTTTATTATATTAAAAATATATTTCACTATTTTTGTGCTGTCATTAATGTTAATTTTAATAATACTTTAATTAACTTAATTGCACAAAACACTTTTAACTGATTTCAAAACAAACAAAATAAATAATCAAAATGGTGGATTGCGTCAGCGCAATTAAAGTTAGTAAACGTGTCCTTGCCGACAACTGTAAAAAAAAATTCAGTGCTAGTAAGCGTTGTTAGTCGCTTTTTTTCGCCAAACACAGCCATTATGTATACATGTATGTATTCAAATAACATCGGCATTATGAAACCAGAACAAGGTTCGCTATTTACATTTGACGTTCATGAGCTTATTTTGGTTTTCAATGTGAACTTGAAACAACGAAGGGTGTCACTTCGGCTGCATCCTGTTAAATATGGAACACTATAAACTATCTGTATTATTTAACACTGAGCGGACGAGTCTACTTTTACATTAATAGCTGCCTACCAGTGGAGCGGGGTTCCTATAACTCCATTCCTATCGGCTTCACTTACCACTTACCTTTTGAAGATCCTCATCTAAATCCCTACATATTATACAGGCTAGGGCATCCCTATGAAGGAGAACCAGCCCTCGCCACTGCTACCTACCAATGGCGTGGGGTTTCTGTAACTCCATTCCTATCGGCTTCACTTACCACTTACCTTTTGAAGATCTTCATCTAAATATCTACATATTATACAGACTAGGGCATCCCTATAAAGGAGAACCAGCCCTCGCCACTGCTACCTACCAATGGCGTGGGGTTTCTGTAACTCTATTCCTATCGGCTTCACTTACCACTTACCTTTTGAAGATCTTCATCTAAATATCTACATATTATACAGACTAGGGCATCCCTATAAAGGAGAACCAGCCCTCGCCACTGCTACCTACCAATGGCGTGGGGTTTCTGTAACTCCATTCCTATCGGCTTCACTTACCACTTACCTTTTGAAGATCCTCATCTAAATCCCTACATATTATACAGGCTAGGGCATCCCTATGAAGGAGAACCAGCCTTCGCCACTGCTACCTACCAATGGCGTGGGGTTTCTGTAACTCCATTCCTATCGGCTTTACTTACCACTTACCTTTTGAAGATCCTCATCTAAATCCCTACATATTATACAGGCTAGGGCATCCCTATGAAGGAGAACCAGCCTTCGCCACTGCTACCTACCAATGGCGTGGGGTTTCTGTAACTCCATTCATATCGTCTTCACTTACCACTTACCTTTTGAAGATCTTCATCTAAATATCTACATATTATACAGACTAGGGCATCCCTATAAAGGAGAACCAGCCCTCGCCACTGCTACCTACCAATGGCGTGGGGTTTCTGTAACTCCATTCCTATCGGCTTCACTTATCACTTACCTTTTGAAGATCTTCATCTAAATATCTACATATTATACAGACTAGGGCATCCCTATAAAGGAGAACCAGCCCTCGCCACTGCTACCTACCAATGGCGTGGGGTTTCTGTAACTCCATTCCTATCGGCTTCACTTACCACTTGAAGATCCTCATCTAAATCCCTACGTATTATACAGGCTAGGGCTTCCCTATGAAGGAGAACCAGCCTTTGCTACTGCTCCTTATACGGTGGTGGTGGTTCAGTGGCGGTGGCCGGTTTTATTGATACGCAGAAGTTATTGTATAGTACCTAAGTGTGTGCGCAATACACAAGAACACTCTCCCTTCCTTTCCTCTCGTTACCCAGTGGGACAGATGACCGACACGATTTTTACATGTCCATCAGCCTGCATTGTCCTAACGAAACTTCGAAACAAAATTTTTACGTTGTTACAACACGGGAATCGAACCAAGTTCTAAACCACTGGAGTAGTAAGCAGCGTAAGCAAATATCTATTACTAGCTGTTGCCCGCGGCTCCGCCCGTGTAAATACAGTATCCCACGGGATCACTGTACTTTTTCTGGATAAAAGGTTTCATATGTTTTTAACCCAGAGCTTAATCTACTACCATACCAAATTTTATCGAAATCCGTTCAGTAGTTTTTCATGAAAGAGTAACAAACTTCCATCCATCCATCCATACATCCATTATTCCTCACAAAATTTCACATTTCTAATAGTAGTAGGATAATAGAGAACAACAATACATTGTTATTATTGCGCTAAGTGCCAAATGAATCTGGGTAAGGTTATCCTTGAAATAATGCAAATTTAATATTTATCTACTTAATTTTTCATTAATTTTTATTTCTATTAATATAAGGTTTATTTATATCCATACAAGCCGGCAAATACAATATAGTGACTTTTTGTTTATTAATCTCGGCGCGTCTCGTGCGTCGAACGGGATTGTTTCGTCACAAGGTGTAAGCGCAAGTTTTTGGATGCTTCGGGCGCAAATTATTGTTTTGGTTAAATACCGTATTTTGCCGTTATACATGCAAGCCGATTATAAGGGAAGCCGGCTTGCATGCACGCCTCGCCTCTGGTACGAAGGTACATAAGTATGTATATAAAGTTGATAGAATACTGGGAATGTCTTTTAATACCTTAGCAGATACGCTTTTTTACGATTATATTTCATACGCATGGATGTTATTGCTTTTGTTAGTTATAAATTACTAGTGACCCGCCCCAGTTTCGCACAGGTGCAATGTATTGTACACAACTAGATTTATCCCGCGGCTCCGCCCGCGTAATTATAGTATCGGGTATCACACGGGAATACTTTTTCGAGATAAAAAATAGCCTATGTTTAATCCAGATCCTTAACTACCGCCTTACCAAATTTCATTGAAATCTGTTCAGTAGCTTTTGCGTGAAAGAGTAACAAACATCCTTCCATGCATCCTCACAAACTTTTACATTTATAATAGTAGAAGGATATACATATTATGTGCTGGGTGATTCTTATTCCGTTTCAGGAGAAACACGGCATGCTTTGTATCAGAAATGGAATCTTATTACAAAAGCATAATATGTATCAAAGCTGAAGAACATATTTGAGAGTCGCAAAACCTGTAATAAATCATGAAATAAAAAAAATTAAAAAAAGTGTAAAAGAAGAATAAAGTAAACTATGTACCTTCGTAATAGTATTAGAAAAAATAACGGTTGCAAAATCGTCGCTAAATGCCCAGAAAAAAATTTCACTGTCCTATCTCTCCTGCCAAGTCCGGTATTCAGTATTCACGTCACATTTTCTGACAGTACTGCCTGTTCATTCCAGGTACGCGTCAGGTCAGAACCACCTGACCGACTTCATCGGCATGGAGCCGAGCAAGAAGAGGAAGAGACGGACCTCCTTCACGCCCCAGGCTTTGGAACTACTGAACGCGCACTTTGAGAGGAACACGCATCCTTCTGGTAAGAGATAGTTTTTAACCCTTCAGTTGGTAGCCTTCCTATCTATACGACCGCCGCGACCCGCGACAGCGACCAGCAAACCAGCTAATCAGGTTCTCTGGCCACGCTTATGGTCGCGCGACGCGGGTCGCGGGGATTGCTTAGTGCTCCATACAAATTCATACTAAGCAGTGGCTCCGCGACCCTATTTCGGTCTCGTGTCGCGGTCTCGCGTCCCGTGTATCGGAATGCTACCTTTAGGCTGGGACTATATAATCCGGAATCCGGCTGGCCCGGAAAAATTCAGAGCACTGAAAATAGAACTCTGCGCTAAGACATTAAGGTACTTTTTTTGCAGAAGAATGATGAATTACGATAAAAACCTTAAACGCAAAATGATATTATACTCGTAACACACTAAATGTAAGTGCTCTAATAAGTAAACAGCTACCTTCTCTAATGCCTTTTTGATTTTTAAATCCGCTTTTTCTTTATTCCAGGCACTGAAATCACCGGTCTCGCGCACCAGTTAGGCTACGAACGCGAAGTCATCAGAATATGGTTCTGCAACAAGCGACAAGCCCTCAAGAACACAGTGCGAATGATGTCCAAGGGAATGGTCTAAAAGTCTAACTAAGTCTTTAGTACCAAAACCTAAGACGTGTACCACGCTAGCGCGGGTAGCGATAGGTGTTACTTGTGTATACTTTTATCACAAATTCAAAATGAGGCTTGCCATTTGGACTATTGTTCATGTTTTTGTTTTGTATACACAAGCATAGCCTAAATACTGCTGTGAAAATCATTATCGTCATATTCAGACAAAATTTCCAATCGCTATATAAATGAAGAATATTGGTATGCGAAATGCGTATTGATATGCGAAAGGATTTTTGTATTAAGTGCTATGCTGAACGGGTATAGTAGCAGTTGTCTTTTTATGCGGCACATTACCACAGACCTGACAATTACTGAAAGGCCTTTTTCAGGCCTAATTGTTGGTCTCTGATGATGACGATAATGGTTCTAAATTAGAAACGTACCTATAAAAAATGACAAAAATATGAAACCCGTGTTAACGACAAAACTAAAATATTAAATAAGATGATACGAAGAATATCACCGGTCGCCTATGCAGAAAAAATAAGCAAATATCCGATTTTACTTCCGATGGAGGAAATAGTTAAAAGTTGCTCACGAAATCGCCGCCGCGTTCGCTCCCGCGTACGCCTTACAATATGTGTAATGGCCTTATGTCGAGAATTTCATAACGCTCTTAAAAAATGTTTTCCTTTGAATTTTTTAACTGGCCTCACTTGAATCATAACTCGATTCCAGCCAACTTTAGTAACGTAATACGATTTTTTATTAAAAAATAAAATGTATATTAAAACATTTTGACTGATATATTCGTCTCAAAGTAGATACTTTTACAATGTAAACGGTAGCGTAAATAGGTGTTTAGTACAAAAATACGAGTGATTTTCACGTAATACTCTTTTTTAATCGACGTTAGTGATGTGAAACATTTGTCGATCGTGTTGATTTATCGATAGTTTAGACGCGACAGTATCGATACTGTACCTGGACGTTCGAGTCGGCAGAATTTAATTTGTAAGTCAATTTAATTATTTGTAAAATGCATTTTGTAAATAAGTACAATATTCAAGCGCTCGTCGGTGAAGTCAAGTGCATTCATTATTAATTTATTAATATACTCCTGAGTTGTTTCGTTCTATTAGCGAATGTTGCACTTTATAGTTTTAGGTGAAGTATCAGTAATATGGGAGTAGTTAATGTCGTCAATAGCTGTGGCCTGCGTTCTCGTGACAGTTTCCGTTGTTAGATAGGTTTAAAAGATATGTATAGAATATTAAACGCATTGCAACTACATTGTAAATATTGTTCTCATAAATTAAGTTTATTAAATGTATTATTAGTTTTATGTACCAATATAATGTGAACTATAAGTTTAGCTTCGTAAGATTTAAGTAGGTAAACGAGTTGGATATTTGTTGCGAGATATTAATGATTTTCAAAATTATAATGCCTTGGTTTTGTAAGCGAGTTTGTTTGAAATGCGTTTTTCTAGAACAGCATAGGTGGAACAGTAGGTCTCTTTTCGCCGATGTATGCATATTATTTGGGCGGATATTAATTAAAAAAACTAATAAATTGCCTCGCATTTGGAAAGTAGATTTTGAAATATTATTCTTTATATATTTTCTAAAGAAAAAGAATCATTATTGTGTATTTTTTAAGTACTCAGCCCAAGGAATATGCATATTATCTGACTCAAATTCTTGCTATAATTTTAATAAAAAAAGAAATTTTGACAATATAGAATCAATTAAGTTGCTTAAATATTTAATTAAAGTATAAATATTTTTTTGAACAACAGCAGAATTTTTTTTTTTGGTTATTTCTTTCATAATTGTTAAGACCTACTGTTAACTGTAAAACTAATAGTAATAAGACTGTAATTTAAAGTATGTTAATGACCAATGAAAACCAACTTGTGATCATTAATATTTGTACTGTTACCTACTACTTAACAAGAGTCGTTAAAAAATAATATTATAAAAATTAAACATATTTTTCGGCTGTTGAAAAAATTGTAAATACAATATTAAGGATAATAAAACTATTTGGATTTAATATTTAGGAAACAAAGTGAAAAAAAAATATTATCAAAATTTATATTTTCAAAAATTATTACAAGTGCAAAAAAAGTGTATTTAAAAAAAAGAAGGAATGTTTGGCCATAATCGAAATTTATCGAGTAGGGATTTTTTATCGACTATGCAGTACGCACACAACTACACCCACACCAACAGTACGGTAAACAGTGAAAAATCGTGCGACGCGATGTTGCCAGTAATCTGTACTTATAAGGAATCAGGTCGTTCGTGAAACTTTTATGCAATATTAAATCTAATCGAATACTGTAGGATATATTTATGTGTACGTATAATAGTTGATAATATTGACGATTCTATTCCGTGAGCATCAATAGTAACCGTGCTTGTCGTCGAGCGAAGGACCTGAGTCCCAGCAAACACTAGTGTAATAAAACCCAGGCGTAATGCTAAGTACAAATATAATTATTTAACTATAAACTGCTAGTCCCGTTGTTGATAACGATTATTGATAATTATTATAATTATTACGCGGCAACACCGCATCGCACCCTGGTTTTCATCATGTATTTATAATAATAATAGTTTAATACGATTATTAAAAGTCTACTACACATAACTTCAACTGTAACACGTATTCAAACCAAACAGTATAGCATCTAATAGTGTATTAATTTTTCTTCCTGTAATGGTACCGAATGAATGAATATGGCTGCTGGTTTATGATGAGGAGCAGATTAAAGGCAGATAACTGTTCAACACTTGTTTTATTATGTTACAATACCCTTTGGCACTACGACAAAATATTGAATGATAATCATTCTTTTGTGAGTTGAGACCCGTGACCAAGTTGGGGCAGGGCAACCGAATAGCTACTGAAATAGTCGAACGAAACCGATGATTCACGAAGCATTACATTTCCATCTTCTTATCTAATACAAATGCTGCCCGATACTTCGCGCGCGCCATAGGTAATCTTGCGGAACCCATACTGTGATAAAAGGTAGCCTATGTTCTTCCCCGTGGTCTACTCTATATCTCTGGCGAACATCATCAAAATCGGTCCAGTAGTTTCGGAGCCAATTCAATGTAAACCAACATAATTTCCTGTTTATAATATTATAGTATAGATAACATACTCGTAATATTTTAGGTCATTACTCATTACATATGAAATTGGCGGAAATACTCAAAAACCATTCGGACAGGAATCAATAAAATATTTGAAGGCGCTTTGGACTGCCCCAATAATATGGAATTCCAATTTGGAATGCCAATAATAACCTACATAAAGTTTTTTTTTTTAATTAGGCTTGAATCTTTTGCACTTTAAGATGATATTACGTAAAAAAGGTAAGGTAAAACTTTAAATTTCGAACACAATTTTTTTTTTTCATTCAAAGTGCCACCTCTTATTACGTGGTCGGTATAGTTACATTCTCTTTGTTTATAGAATAGTATTTCGTAGTTTAAAAAAAAAGTTTTGGGGGTCGCTGAATCGATCCCTGTGGTCCGTTTCTATGTATCTCTTGCGGTTCCAAAGTTAGGTTTTGGATTTACCCCTCATTATCTACTATCTCCAGGCTATATTGTCCGCAATCTAATGCTCGCCTCGGCGTCCTTTTGTTCCTAATGAGGGTCCCATAATCACTACCTGCATAACACTTACGTCACCTCACTTTCTTACGACATGAGTAAAACTAAACAATGTTTCATTACATTTCTTTTATTTCATTCATTTAAACATGTATTGAACATACTGTATAATATTATATCATTACATAAAGTGTTGCTACTAAATAACTTATGATACTCTAATAGACTTTTCCCATTGAACTTATAATACAAATACATTAAACTATACTCTCCACAAACTGATGTGAAATCATTTTGTAATCTACACGTGTTAAAATCCCATCTCCTGCAGTTTCGCCCCATAAAAGCCTTGTTATATCGCATAGGGGCACGTCCGAAGAAATCAAAGTATTGTCCGAAGCCATTTTCATTGATGTGTATGGCTATCCAGTGGGATCCAGGTTTACTATCAGGGTCTAAGTTACTAATAATTGGGTATGTAAGGTTAGCGACAAAAAAGACACGCAATTTTGAATCGCTCTGATATTTATTTTGGATATTTACAATTTTCAGTTATTATTTTTAATGTGTTACTAAATAAAAAGTTACCTTTGCTCCCCCTAAATGTTCTCACAATAAATTTTTGCATTAATTTCATCACTATCACATCTTTCACTAGCTATCTTCAAGAACTTTTGAACACTTTAAACCTTTAATACAAGATGGAGTCAATTAAACAGACAATTGCGGATATGACAGTAATGTTTAATTCAAGAATGGCTGACTTCCAGAGGGACCTTGAAAATTCTTCTCCAAACTCAGTAAGCCCTACAAATAAGTTAGCATCTGACTTCAATATGTTCAAGGAATTTGTACTTCAGGCGCTTAAAAGCTTAAAATCCCAGCTCGAGTTGTTGACAGATTCACTGGATCAAATGGAGACAATGCGCAGAATGAAGATGCTGCTCATCCATGGTATTCCAGAAGACAAGGAGAATCCGAAGCAAAAAAATTTAAATCTGTTTGTCAATCAACTTGAAGTCCCAAGTATAGACGTCTCTTCAATTAGCTTCTGTTACAGGCTGGGTCATCCCAAGGAGGCTAAGAGTAGACCCATATTGGTAAAATTCAAAGAATTGAGCCATCGTAGTAAAATATGGGAGTCAAAAACCAAACTTAAGCAGACTGGTATTACGCTGACAGAATATCTTACAAAGAAAAGGCACAACTTGTTCATGGCAGCTAGGCAACATTGTGGTTTGACCAAGTCATGGACACGGGATGGCAACATTTTTGTAATAGGTCCTGACGGCTCACGGCACTGTATTCATAACAAAGCTGAGCTTAATAAAATTCCAGGTATGATCACTAATACAGCAGTGGTATCTAGTCAAGTTATCCCATCTGGATCCATGCCGAAGATTAAAAGTCCACCACAACAAGGACAAGGAAAAATGTTAAAGGAAAATAAGTTAGTACCTTAATACATTACCTACTTCTTTTCTTATTCTCTGCTTATTTGTCATTAATTATTTTCTGTATATCTTCTAATCTATTATATCAAAATTTCTAACTATAATTTTTTCTGCAAGTACACTTCTCTGATAACCGCTGGGGAGTAAAGGTTCTAGAGTGGAGACCACGAACTGGAAAGCGCAGCATTGGACGGCCTCCCTCTAGGTGGACCGATGACCTTATGAAGGTCACGGACCGCCGTTGGTTGCGGGTGGCCCAGGACCGTTCGTTGTGGGAATCTTTGGGGGAGGCCTATGTCCAGCAGTGGACGTCCTATGGTTGTTAATGAATGAATACTTCATATAAATAACTGTCAATTTCAACAAACTATAACTTGTAATAATTTTAAGTGTGCCATAACTTATAAGAATAGATTTAAAAAATGTTATTTCCTTCAGTAATGAAATACATTTGCTACCTTTCTAATTATTATTATGGAGTGTAGTTGATCTGTATCTACTAACTTTGTAAAAACATTGCTTCACTTTATGCTGTATACTTTCTTCTTCAATTTTGTATTCCAACTATGTATTTCAGGTGGAAGAAATTCTCTATTTTGACTCTGTGATTTTTATGATTTCCTTGTGAATTTAAGGTACATTATTAAAATGGGCTAGTTATCACTTAGTGGAATGGATGCAAAATTTATTGTTGATTTTGCATGGAGGAATAAAAAGTTGATTTTGACACTTGACAGTAGTGAGTTGACAGATAATTTTTTAAATTTAAATTGACAAGACTTGCTGCTGACAAGTACTGTCATCGCCTGATAAGACGTTTTAATGACGTACCTTTGGATGCTTCTTGTTCGATGTGGGTTAAACTGTTATTTAGACTTTTATTTGTAATTGTTATACTGTCTCTTTTCTTGAAAAGATTAAATTATTGTAGTTTAATCATCATTAAAGCAATGTTTTGTATTGTGGTATTTAATGTAAACAGCTTCATTATGTGCCTTATTATTCGGGTGGGCTCTGGTAGCAACTTTACCGCTTTTTTTAATCTTTTATTTGTTATTATTACAATATATTTTATTATTGTTAATATAGTAACTATATATTATTTTTATTATTGATAATATTATGGAGTTAAATTAGAGTATGGAAAGTATTGATTTTAAATCATGTTCCTCATCGAACTGTTCCTTTCACAGTACAGAATATTTAGTACCCCTTAATGAATCTTTGGCTATAGAGTTTCAAGATATGTCCAAAAATTTTAATGTGGCCCATATTAATGCACAGAGCATTCCAGCCCATTTCTCCGATATGTTGGCGCTATTCGAGCCGAAACTAAATATCTATGCTATACTCATATCCGAGTCATGGCTTAAACCGTGTCTCCTTTCCCAATGTTATGCACTGCCCGGTTACCAGCTGATCCGTAATGACAGAACTGGTCGAACTGGTGGTGGTGTCGCAATTTAGCTACGCTCGAATATTCCCTTCTTTCACATTAGCTCATCCACTCAGCCTCCTCCAGTAAATGCTCCAGAACATCTATTTATTGATATTACACTGTTTCACACAAAAGTTTTGGTAGGTGTGCTGTACTGTCCTTCTTCTCATATAAATTATTTTACAGCCTTTGAAAGTTTGTTGGAAGAACTCTCGCCCGCATATAAACATATGATTATTATGGGAGATTTAAACACGTGCCTACTTAAAAAGGATTACAGGTCAAATAAATTAGTATCTATTGTCAATTCGTGTAACATGCAATTATTGCCTCTAAATGCAACTCATTGTGCTCCCAACTGTACACCTTCTCTTTTAGATGTTATGATTGTCGCATCCTCTACATCTATTGCAAAACATGGGCAATACAATGCTGACATGATCTCGTACCATGACCTAATTTTTGCATCATGTAATATTAAAACGCCTAAACCGAAGCATAAGACGCGTATGGTTCGTAGCTTTGTCGGAATCGAGTTGGAAAAGTTGTGCGCTGATGCACGCATTTGGATTGATCTCCGGTAACAGATGCTAATAAAATTGATGCTAAAATTGAAACTTTCACATCTATCATTACCAAACTATATGACGACCATGCACCTCTCAAGCCAGTCAGAATAAAACATTTACCTGCACCATGGTTGACAGATGAAATTAAAGCTCTTATAATTAAGAAACATCGTGCTAAGGCTACTTACAGACGATAAAAAACTAACGAGTACATAAAAATTTGTAACGCTGAAACACTATGTGCAGAGATGCACAGAGGCGTTACATTTATTCGTCTATAGAAAGCGGTGGGACAGCTAAAACATAGAAATTTTTAAGGTCTCTGGGTATAGGTAATCGTGGTGGGCAGGTCCCAACCAATAATATTAAGCTTGATGATCTTAATAAATTTTTCTCATCGCCATCAACGTCATTGAGTACGACCGACAAAACTAATACGCTACAACATCTCTCTTTTCATCCTCCTGAAAGACACTCTCCTTTTTGTTTTTGTCCAGTCAGTATCAGTGAGGTTAAGAAAAGTATAATGTCAATTTCATCTAATATGGTTGGTAGTGATGAACTTAGTCGTAACATGATTGTTCCAATAATTGATATTATATGTCCCGTCTTAACAGATATCCTTAATTTTACTTTGTCCACAGGTACTTTTCCAGAATCCTGGAAAAGAGCTAAAATTATCCCTTTACCCAAAAAGCCTAAACCACAATTTTGTAAGGACTATCGACCAATTTCTATCCTACCATTTTTATCTAAGGTATTAGAGCGCCTCATCCATCAGCAGACTGTTAACTTTTTAAATAGGTTAAATTACTTCAACCCCTTTCAGTCTGGTTTCCGTCCCGGCCACAGTACAACTACTGCATTAATAAAGGTGACTGACGATATACGCTGTGCCATGGACAATGGGGAATTAACGATTTTAACACTTTTGGACTTTACAAATGCTTTTAACACCGTTGACCACGATATTCTCTTGCAACTCATGATCTCTCTAAATTTTTCACCTACCGTGATTGCATGGTTCGGTGGTTATTTATGTAATCGTCTTCAACGTGTTGCGGTGGAAGAAGTCGTATCTGAGTGATCAACAGTCACGGCTAATATCCCTCAAGGCGGCGTCCTATCGCCTTTACTGTTTAGCATTTTCATTAATACCATCGCCAAAAACATCTTCTCCTGCTCTCACATGTATGCTGATGACTTGCAGATTTATCTCCACGCATCACTTAATGACTTACCGTCGGCTATTGCACGAACTAATGAAGATCTAAAAAGTATATGTGCTTGGAGTAAATCTCATGGATTAGTCATTAATCCTACGAAAACCCAAGCGATTATCATCGGCAGTCCAAGGTTGTTGACAAGGGTTCGATTGCAGGATCTTTGCCCAGTAATGGTTGAAGGAAACATTATCCCATTCTCACAATCCGTTAAAAATCTTGGAATTCATCACTCAACACTGTCTTGGTCTAAGCACATTGGTGAGATCGGTAGGAGAGTTTTTGGTGCGTGGAGTACTCTGAGGCGCTTGCAGCATTTTCTGCCGATTCCGACCAAAATTCTGCTTGCTGAATCACTTATCCTTCCTATATTAGATTACGCTGACACATGTTTCACAAATATTTCAGAAGAGCAGCTTAATAAACTTGAGCGTCTCCAAAACCTTTGTATTAGATTTATTTTCGGTTTACGAAAATATGATCACATATCCGAATTTCGTACCAAACTCAAGTGGCTGCCAATCCGACTTCGACGGAATGCTCATATACTATCCCACCTGTATGGTATACTGTATGACCCCAAGTAGCCACCTTACTTAAAAGAAAGTTTTAAATTTTTGGACGATAGTGTAAAATCTTTTCGAAATTCTAATATATCATTAAAACCCTCTACGAGAAATACAAAATTTTTTGACTCTTTATTCACAGCTCGTGCTGTCAGTCTGTGGAACAGATTACCAATTTCATTAAGAGGCGCTCAATCTTTGCACGTTTTTAAAAATGGAGTTAAGGAACATTTTTTGTCACAATCAACTTGGCGATCTTTACTATAAGTCCATAATTTGTATGCATTATTTCTACTTTTAATAATAGTATTTATTTATTTATTCTATAGTACGATATGTAAGTATTTGTGTATGTATTAACAAATATTATAAAGTAGTGTACCTAAATAGTATATATATTATAAAAAGTATTATGAAATCTTAAATTACAATATGTATTAAAATAATTTTCTCTTTACCTATCTATAAAGCCACCTACCAGTATATTTTTATTTACAAAGGTTGTCTGGCAGAAATCGCTTGTAGCGATAAGACCGCCTTATGTGCTTTTATATGTTTAGTTTTTCTATGTTCTGTATGTCCTATTTGTTTTTGGTGCAATAAAGAGTTTTTCATTCATTTCATTCAATAATGTATGTAGGGGTTTGAACATATATAGGTAGACGAATCGCGGCGTATACATTATCCTCTAAACCTTCACAAATTCTTCTCAAATAATTACGGATCTCTATTGTGTTCATACTGTATTATCACCGAACCGATCTGGTTTATAGATCTTGTATTTATGTCACATGTCCGTATTATACATGGTTTATGTATTTACTAAGAGGGTATTACATATGAAAATAATGAATGAATAAATAAAAGAAACAAATTTGGTACAATAATTTTATTTCATAATACACACATAGACACACACACACACGAATTAGTACACACACGTTACACATTATATAACTTAAATAGATCATACATGTGACTTTTCTTAGCTACTATAGTCTACAATTACATTACGGTTTTTATCTATTTCTATAACATTATCAAACTCTGCATATACAATACAGTTAATCGCTTGAGAGAGACTATAATCAAATTGAACCTCTAACCTTACACTACCATGTCTTAGCAGATTCCAATGACTGTTCATGTTTGATGATAAATCAGGGGTTAAATCAAATGCTAATAGACAATAACCATTTGCATATTTTTCTCTTGATGTCCAATTTCCTTCATTAAGGAAATGTATACCAGTGCCGGAAAATAATGTATGATAGGCTGAAGTGAACATATTACCATTGAAGGATGCCGGATGGTTGTAATAATAATAAGTTCTAATGTTACCATTAGATATTCGTTAACGTGCACAAGTGTGGGCAAGGGGCAAAACTTCAAAAAGCGTGCATTTTGTGTTCCCGTCAAAACTCCTTATGAACATTCAGTAAAGATTTTACCACTTTACTAAATCGACTGACTTGACATCATTGACTGCACTGACTATTTATTTGGACTTTGACTAGACTTAGGACTTGACGATAGGCATGCTACCTAAACAAACTTTTTTCGTCTATTCGATGTTAGACAACATGTAAATAAACCATCTAGAATCCATTTTCGTATATCTTAAAAAATAACGAAGATACAAACAATTTAAATTCACAATATGAAAGAGAGCGATATATCGGCCTGTGACGTCAGGAGTAGCACCCGCCATACATTTGTCATTACAAATCGTTTTGCGAGAAAGAGATGGGCAATATTTAATCGCGTAAACCTAAATACCTATTTCATATTTTAGATTAATGGATCTTCAACAATATTAAAATAATTTATAAGAATGTGATATTCCACGCTAGGCAACATCCCTATTTAGAAATACGATGTTGAAAACTTTAACAAAAATTCTATTTTCCGCCTTTTTAACTTGACACTGGCAAATGATTTTAAGCTGAACGCCATTTATATTGAAAAAAAAAACAGAAAAAGGTCTTCGTGACAAGCTGTGCTATGGGACACGGTATCGAATAGAAAGTATCGATTCTGTACTCATGAGTAGTATCGATAAAAAACGTGTCAACATAAATGTATCGATACCTACTTCAAAGGTACTCATGAGTAGCATCAATAAAAAAGTATCGATATAAATGTATCGATACATCAAAGTATCGAGTACTTTTCTCAGGGCCTAATGCGTATACCTACGTCAGCTCGTCAATGTTAGTCAGTAAGTATCGTATGTACCTTCAGTAGAAGAGAAAATAAAATAAATGGTACATATATAGAAGATTAATTAAGAATAATCAACCTTTTTTTAATTACAAATTTTCAAATTTTATAAATTCAATTTCTGCTACGTACAATCGTCCAAAAAAAAAGTTTGTCGAGCCGTTTTAGCGATGGGCGGTTTAATAATAGTGAATGGTGACTACTTGTAGATTTCAATAAATCAAATAACAGTAAAGAAAGCATAAACATCTAATGGCCCGTTTCATTAACCTATCTAGGTACCAATAATTATTTGTTAGGAACGTCAAACTTGTATCGCAAAAAAACAGTCAAATTATTGACTGGTGTCGTTTTTAACAAATAGTTATAGAGAGATAGGTTATTGAAACGGGCGGTTAATGTTCTTCACAATAACCAACAAGTCCAAATCCACATCCACATCATACATACACTTACTAATTCGTTCGTTGTGACGAACGAATTAGTAAGTATATGTATGATTAGATTGAACAAGTGAACCGTGAGTTCGTGAACGGAACTAACAATTTCGAACTCTATGAATACTAGGAGGTACTAGCTTTAGCCCGCAGCTTCGCCCGCGTGGGAGAGTGTTCGTGGCAAAAAAACGTAAAAGAGAAACAATCCTACCATACCTACATTGTTTTGTTATTTATATCCAACGGGTTATGTTAGGCAGCGATTTCGATAAAAGCTCCTAGAGGGCTTAATTTTTTCCGACACCTTCAACAATTATCGTCATAAATTAGTCAATTTCCACAAAACCTTAACAAAATATCGACCTAAACCTTCCTGAGGAACCACTGTCGGTAAATGTAAACGGCATGAAAATCCTTTCAGTAGTTTTTGAGATTATCGCGAACAAACAGACAGACTCGGCGGGGCACTTAAGTATCCTATGTCTGTCTTCTGGTTCTAAGCTACCTCCCCACCAATTTTCAGCCAAATCGGTTCAGCCGTTCTTGAGTTATAAATAGTGTAACTAACACTACTTTCTTTTATATAAATACTAGCTGTCCCGACACACGTTGTTCTGTCTCAACTATGAACTGGAATAAATAAATAACTACACCTGCACCTGCAACCTACTCCAACATCTAAACCTAAATCTACAGTAACTTTTCCAATATTTCTCACCGTTTAAACCTTCCCTGTACTTCCACAATTATTTCAAGAGCAAAATTAGCCAAATCGGTTCAGCCGTTCTCGAGTTGTAGCGAGACATTGAAATTGCAATCCATTTTTAGGGTTCCGTAATATTTAAGGAACCCTTATAGTTACGCTCTGCCCGTCCGTCTGTATGTATGTCTCTCTGTCTACTCGATCATCTTGGTCGCGGCATTATTAATGATAATATCGGAACAATAAGTTAATAGAAACTCAAAACAAAAAACACATACACCGGTCAACTTCAAAATTTCTCATTGTCAAATTTTCCACCATACTTATCCATAGACAACATTACGTTTAGCTGTCAGTTGCGTTTTGTTACACCACGTCATATGTCACGTGACACGTCCCACGGAAACGGGATAAGAAGTACCTTATGTCTATCTCCTGGTTCTAAGCCATCTCTCCACCATTTTTCATCCAAATCGGTTCTGCCGTTCTCGAGTTATAAATAGTGTAACTAACACAACTTTCTTTTATATATATAGATATAGATATATCTGTATAATTCTATGCTATGACTGTGTAATGTTTTAGAAGCTTCAGCACGATTGAACTTTATGGGCTTAATTTAAAATGTGACTTATAAGTACGTTTAAATTAAAAAGGGTGCTTATACTCGTATGTTAATCGTTTAAACGCCCACCTAGCCATCATAAGCATGAGCCGAAAGGCCAATTTATCTGGGTAATTTATTCGACACGATACCTGTCAAAATTTAATTGTTAAGTACAAGTATCCAATACAAAGTATCGAGTACAAAAGTATCGGTATCGAAAGGAAATGTATTCGATACCATAAAGTATCGATACTTTTTTCATACAGCTAAAGTAAGGCCAACGAGACGAGATAAAGAATGTAAACAAATTTTCAGGGGTTCAAAACATTTTTATTTGAATAAATTATTATAAAGTTCGAATTTTAATCGCTGTCGTCTGTACTAGACAAAGATGATTCGTCGGAAGAGTCCGAGTCAGCTGTGTTTATGATAAAACTATCTATTGTATTATCAATCATGTTGTCAATGTTGCTATAAAAATTGTCCTCGACTTTTATTACCGCCAGGCTGTGATTCCATAATTAAAATCAACAACTCAGCACTCACAATAACAGCAAAAATCAAAAATAAAACTAACCGAAACGGAATAATAACAACAAAAAACCAAGTAAATACGGAGACGAAAAAATATGTATCACTTCGAACGCAATCCAAACAGGAATGAACTTGTTCACAATTGTTTGACGGACCAAATGTTGACAACAGCGGCACTGGCCGCTTTCCTGTACCACGAAACACGCTACGACAGCTGTCGTCGACCAACTGACGTCATTATTCCATACGAGTGATAAGGACAGATATAATATTAACTCACTTTCATAATGCAACTTAGTAGCGGTCCGTTTATTTACGTTTTTTATCTCGTCTCGTTGGCCTTACTTTAGCTGTGATGAGTTTTGCCGGGGAATTCAATGGGTGAAGTTGTGGTTTTTGTATTTCCTCCAAAAATTTGTGTTATTTCGGTTTTAATGGGTACTATTGGTAGAATATTAACCATTAAATATTCGTTAACGTGCATAAGTGTGGGCAAGTGGTAGAACTTCAAAAAACGTTATATTTTGTGTTCTCTCCAATACTCCCTAGGAAATTATAGTAAAGCTTCTACCACTGAATGGACTGACTTGACTCATTGACTGCACTTATTTTTTTGGACACTATTTATTTGGATTTTGACTAGACTTTAGACTTGATGATTTAGGAATACGATACGGTGTTGAAAATTGAAACGAAAATTCTATTGCCGGCCTTTTTAACTTGACACTGGCAAATAGTTTTAAGCCAACGCCATATATTTATATATATAAAAACCAAGCTGTGATAACAACTGTCAAATGTCAATTGTCATATTGGAGTTCAATATGGCGATCCTCTTGAAAATAATAGATGCTGTTTAATGCTGTTTTCTACGAAATTTATTACAAGTTATCAATGAAAGTAATATCAAAGTGTAATAATACGTGCTTACGGTAGTAAACAGTGTATTAGGCTGTTCTTATATACATTAATATATTCAGAAAAAGAAAAGGAACCAACAATAACATCCAATGATTTAACTACACAAGTACATTGTTTTATGTTTTAGACGTAATATTTTACGTGCTCATAATCGTTACGTCAGTTTGTTGAGAATACCTACTTGATATGCACACATTAGCAGGGGAATGATTCATAATGTTAAACGGACTGAGTCGTGTTTTGTTCGATAACAAAACTCGTTTTTGAGTTATCGGATAGGAATCCTGGAGTGACTAATCATCAAAATGATTGAGAGTGTTTCGCGGCGAGCATTCAGTAGTTGTAGTGGTACTTACAACGTTCGCGCCTCAGAACTAGCTCGAGAAAGAAAACTGAATATTTTTAATGTCATTGTAGTGTTTTTGGACGATACTCATCACTGTTTTCAAGTTGAGGTAATAGTTTCTGTATTTCCAAATCCGTATCCTTTATATTTTTTCTGTTTTAATGATATAATTAAATAATAATTTATTTTTCACTTCCCTACATGTATCCCAAATGTCCTGGCTTTCTGAAAGTCTGTTGACTACAAACCTTTTTTTCTATAATTAATATATTATTATGAATCAATTTCTTATTTATTCATACAAGACATGCTATCTATCACATTGCTAATTGGATTAATATTGAAACTATTCTTAGATTTTTATGTAAACTTGAATGAAAATTAAATTAGATGTTTTGTAAAAGAATAGAATCATATCTTTGAAATTAACACTAATAGATTTTTCTATAAAAATGACAAAATGTATATTTTTATTTTCTTTTCATATGCTTGTTTTATAATTTCAGAAAAAAGCAAAAGGCTCAGTACTTTTTGAACATGTGTTCCAGCATTTAGAATTGGTTGAAAAGGATTACTTTGGATTACAATTCACAGAAAATGGCTCAATACCCAGTGCAACAAATACGGAAATCACGGTAAAGTTAACTAATATTCCTTAATATTATCCTTAACACTTTAACCTCATTTAAATATCCGCTACATAATGTACCAATTTTGTAAATGCCTATTATGGAAAAGGTGACTACTAAGGTGAAATAATATAAACCAAAATTGACAATATTGATGATCAAAATTGTATAAACATTAATATGGTAATTGGACCAAGTACTGTAATGATAATATACTGCAAACATTAATATGTAAGAAAATAGAATATTTCCAAGAAAAAAACAAAATATAATGTTATTTAGTAGATTTTGTATGATGTCACAGTAAAAAAATTATTCACAAGAATGAAAATAATTTGTAAACTGTTTGATTGTCATTAAATTTAACTACTGAAGAGTTAGCGGCTTTCAGATTACGCATAATATAATAGTAGTGCTCATAGCACAACAATATCGTGCACCATACATTGTTATTGACACGGTCACACTACTGTACTATATATTATTGGCTTACTATACGCTATATAATAGTGTGATACACTGAGTTCATGCCATTGGTCAACCGTCCTTGCTATAAATGCTTAATATTACAAACAAAATTGTGTGAACGCTATGCTATATAGTATAGCATTAGGACCTTCTTTGCTATACTATATAGCACAATAGTATAACATAGTCTGAAATTAGCTTTACTTTATTTTTAAAAATATTTTTATAAATTACTTGCTTTTGCCCGCGGCTTCGCCCACGTAGTATAGTGTTCTTGGAGAAAAAACTACTTCGGCGAATAACTCTCTATTTACAGCAATATACCTACTTCTGATACAATATTGAAAATGTTTATAGGTTTACCCAATGCAAATGGTTAAAAATGGGACCCTATCACCTCGACGCGACATGCGCGACCGCTTGATATACATTATATTATTATATCTATCGCGCTCGAGTATAAAAAGAGTATTTAAAAAAACCGCATCAAAATCCGTTGCGTAGATTTAAAGATCTAAGCATACAATATAGGTACATAGGGACAGACAGATAAAGCGAATTGTTTTATACTACGTAGTGAATAATTATTTAATTTGCCATTCAAATATAATTTGACATTCCAACAAAACTGGCCAACTACCTCTATGGATATTCCATAAGAACTGCAGTACAGAATATTCGTTGAGCGAGCACCGAGTCGCGACTCGCGAGTGCCGCCGAGACATGTCCCTGCATTTTAAATCTGTAATATCTTCGAAAATATTCATTTAAATTACATGCTATAAAGGGCCATATTGATCTATATTAAATGCACAATGTATTTAAGGTACTAAATTGGATAAGGATTAATGCTGTATTGCTTAAAATCGCTTCGTAAATAAGCTATTAAATTAAAATCAAAGTAAAGGATAAAAAAATGGTTATTGTGGGTTATCCCGTAAGAGATAGATATATGCTATCGCGGACTTTTTTGTAGGATTTTTTATGATGAACAAAACTGTAGTACATTATTTTGATCTATCTCATAGGGTTCAGCCACCGTTTGCAATGTAAGCGGAAAAAATGTAATTATTTACGACATCACATTAGAAACCTCAAAAATAACAATATTTCTCCACTATTTAATGAATATTATTATACATATAAACCTTCCTCTTCAATCACTCTATCTATTAAAAAAAACCGCATCAAAATCCGTTGCGTAGTTTTAAAGATTAAAGCATACATAGGGATATAGGGACAGAGAAAGCGACTTTGTTTTATACTATGTAGTGATTATAAGAAGGTTAAATTTTCTCAATAAATTTTCTATTCAAAATCCTATTAGGTAGTATAGGCTAGTGTCTAGACACCATATGAGTAACATAAGAAACGGTATATTAATTATCAATTCATATTTAGAAAGATACATCGATTTGTTTACAAAATTTTGCATGCCTCGCATGAAAATACTCCATGCAAAAGTCACACACACATTTTGTGTAGACAAGATCACGAGTTCTGATGAGGAAGGCTTAAGCACTCCCAGTTTTAGCGATTGCAGATGCAGAATCTAGGAGAAAACACAGGGGGTCTAAAAAGGCCACTTTAGGTGTTTCATAATTTCATTTCATTTTTTTCAACTCATATTACGTGCGCCATTTTACGCATTTCTATTGAAAACTGACAAAATTAATGTTTTCTATACAGTGAAATCAGATTAATCAATAGCCATTTTACCATTTCACGATTCTTGTATGGAAAAAATATATGAAACATCTAAAGTGGCCTTTTAGACCCCCAGATTTCGAGTTAGGCCATTTTTACTGATCCGTAATTTTAGTATTTATCAGGAGGTACGAATAGAAGACCGATTTGGGATTGATAAATAATTTCTTCCGTATTTCTATGTTTAATGGTCATGTTCATAAGAAATGAAACATTCCTTCCCCTCTCTACCCGCGCAGGGAATGTTTTCCGTCCGTCTCGGAAGACAAAAACATTGTATATTCGTACGCAATATTTTACATGTAGAGCCATTTCCCTTGTTCCTAGGAATAGAAATATAGCATGACAAGTTTTTATTTTTTGGTACAATTTGAATATGTTATGTAAGGGTAAACATTTAATAAGCTGAGTAAGTGCAGTGACTAAAATTTAAAAAAAAAAATGTTGCTTAAATATGATGACTCAACTGGAACAAAATGATAATGAGATGTTAGAGGTCAACACTCTTAATTATATATATCAACGAATTATGCCAATTATCCATGACTCATTGATGCCATGAGACCTTACATAATTGGACATGATATGGGCATCATCACAAATGCTTTGTTACACTCTTTAGGGTTCCCTAATAACTGTCTGTCTGTCCATCCGTCCTCTGAAGTTATAGACTTTATTTTTGTATTTTAGGGGTGGTTCCTCATATATGGTTTTTTGTTTCATTCTACCTCGTGTGGGCTACCGTCGAATAGGCCTTTTTAAATAAAGGTGAGGTTTCATTTTTGAGTAATTGACCTCCAAAGTGGCTTACAAGTTATATTTTATCTGTAACGCTGTAAGTGTAGGCAGGCGGGCCTGGGATCTAATCCATAAGTTGACAACAGCTGCTTCTCATCCTACTTAATCATTAAGTAATACATAAAATTGGTTCAAATTTCAGCGCTGGCTGGATAGCGGTAAGTCGGTGAAGAAGCAGATTGGTGCTAATGCACATCTGTGGTTAGCTGTACGGTTCTATCCACCAGAGCCGAGTCGGTTAAACGAGGAGTTCACAAGATACCTCCTGTGTCTACAACTAAGAAAGTTACTGCTTGATGGTAGAATGTCAGCACCGAAGAACACAGTTTTGTTGCTAGCGTCATTCACTGTACAAGGTATAAATAATATTTAATAAAATTAAACTATACTCTGATTTTTAATCTTAGTAAAACGACAACCAGAATATAATTTTTCTCTATATAGCACTGTATAAAAAAAAGATGAGGTGAAAGAGTGTAATTTTAAAGACGGATTAAAGTAAAGTACAGATATGGATACCTATTAGATACAATAATTAGTTATTTAGTTCTTATATTAATTTAATATACATATTGTACAACTAGCATTTGCCCGCGGCTTCTCCCGCGTGAAATTGATTTAAATTTTAACATATCGTTGTTTATAATAATTTAAAACTTTCATCCCCTATTTTACCCCCTTAGGGGATGATGGAATGAGTTATGTTTCATTAGAAAACACTGAAATATGTAACTCATTATTTTTGCAATTAATTTAATTCTTTAAATATAAAGGGAATGAATCAAGGGTATTTGAGAAATGATTAGTTTCATTTACAAATATTATGAATCATAACAAGATACAATTACTTAACGAATTTTATGTATAATATAAATATCTGAATCAGCGGGCATTCAACTATTGCACAAAGGTGTTAAAATTCTCACAGCAAGGATTTAGAGTAAATATTTGACTCCAGTAAATATGTTAAACTAACGACATACATTCTGCCTTAACTTTGAACTGCAATAATTAAATAACACATTTTATTAATCAACACATCTACACCTCGGTCAAATTTTCAATTCCTTTCAAATCGGTGCAGGCGTTCTCGAGTTTGAGCGAGACATTGGAATAGCAATCCATTTTTATATAAAATATAAGAGAAGAACATAAGCAATTTCCATATTATATCAGTTCCAAAATAAGTCAAAATAATATTTCCATATATTCTTTTGACTTATTTTTGACACTACGAGTACTACGACCGAATGAAAATACGAATTAAAATTACATATTTCAACATTACTGCATGTGCCCATTAGGATCCTACTGTCATCTATACATCTATATATATATATATATATATATATAAAAGAATATGGAAATATTCTTTTGACTTATATATATAAGGCAAAACTGATGACCAACAAAATTTCTAGCCAACCCAGGCTAGAAATTTGTAATTTTACACACATATTTCTTATATGACTTAGGCGTCCACTAAGGAAGGATTTTTCAAAATTCTACTCCCAAGGGGGTAAAATAGGGGATAAAAGTTTGTATGAAACTTTTTATTCCTTGGACATATTTGCATGATATTTTGTATGAATTGAGTACTGAAAAAATAATGAGATTTATTTCAGCGTTTCCTAAAATTCAACCCCTAAGAGATTAAAATAGATTTTGTAGTTCTATTACACGTAAATTAAAAGTCCGACGTGAGTATGTAACACTTTATTGTTATTTAGCAAAACATAACACACATAACAGTGTTCACAATACAAAAAAAACTACACATAAAAACTAAAATACAAGAGTCCCGGTTAAAACTTCTTATCCCATTTAAAAATGTCTACCTTTTTTACAATTTTCGTTTTTCCTAGCAATCGCGCCCTAGCAACCGCGCTCTCATTGGTTGAGCGCGGACCACACACTTACGGTCGCATTCACTTTACTAAAATCTACCGTCGCGAAACGTTCAGATGCGTTCTGTTACAGTTTTAAATTATTACATATAAAGATATCGTGTAATACCCAATTTCACGCGGGCGAAGCCACAGCCAATCTAATAGTATTTTGATTTGTGGTCGTCACTTTTTAAACTGCGGGTCATAAACATCCAACATCTCTTTAACTATTTATATCATCATTATTAAGATTCACAAAAATGGGTTTTAGATTGTTTATTATATCTTGTCTAACAATGAATAGACAAACATTTTAAGGCAATATGCCTAATTAATTGATTTATTTACGTTTTCAGCCGAACTAGGAGACTACAACTCTCTCGAACACCGACCAGAGTACCTGTCCGAGCTGTGTCTCCTGCCTAAACAGAGCGCTGAAGACGAGAGGAGGATCAAAGAACTACACAAGCTGCACAAAGGCCAGTCTCCCGCTGATGCTGATGCTAACTTTCTAGAACATGCTAAGCGATTGGATCTGTATGGCGTTGAATCGCACCCTGCTAAGGTAGGCAATGATTGATAGCTTTCACTTAGGGGCCTGGTGCCTATAAGCCCTTGTTGCCACGGGAGATTTTAGTGTTAGCTAGTGGCGACATAAAAACAGCACTGTAAATAGAATTCTGCGCTTTAATACAACACAGCTGACAATTGCAAGTTGACACTTGTCACTTCGATTTTCAGCTCTATTGTCTAAGCGCAGAATTCTATTTACAGTGCGGTTTATCCTATCGCGACCACTACAAAACTCTCGTGGGAACGTAGGCTTAAGAATAAAATGTATGAGAGTAACCACGTGATTTACCGACGCTATGCGAATCTAGATTTACAAAGTAGGTTGTTTAGCATTGCAGTTATTTCATCTTGCCAGAGATCACACTCCCATAGAATGTTATGAGCAGTTTGTTCGAATATGTTGCCTTCAGTCGAGCACTCACACAGCGGTGATGCTACTAATTTAAATTCGAATAGTTTAACTTTAAAATTACCATGGCCGGTCAGGAATTTTGCAACACGGTGATGAATTGTTAAGGTATGGTGGAGTCCCTATGGTGGAGTTCTCCCATCGCGCCTGACACTCCGAAATTAGATTTCGTATTGATTTATTATTATTACTATTGGTTCGAATAATCTTGCTATTTTAATTCGATCACGAGTGCTTAATAAATGCGCGGTACTTACGTTTTCATTATGATAGTATATAGCGGCCCGGCGCTGTATCTCAAGGTCAAAAGGTAAAACCCCAGATAGTACTGGCAAAGATTCCGTGCTAACGGTTCGGTAGGCTTTGCATAAGAAAATTAACGCGAGACGTCGGCTTTGTAATAGCTTACGACGAGCCGGACCGACAATCGCCCTGTAGGCCCACACGGGGCCTCGTAGCTACGAGTATACTACCTTGGTATGTTGCCGAGTAAATCAGTTTTAAGATTTTATATGAAAGACCCTATGTCGACGTTGATATTCTTGTGAAGGCATAGAAATTTCGCTTTGCTTTATCACCTGGATGAATGTGTTCTAAAAACGTAATTTTTAATATAAATCAATATTTTCAGGACTACAACGACAAAGACATACTGATTGGAGTCACTTCCATCGGTATCGTGGTCTTCCAGAAAGATATTCGAGTGAACACGTTCTCTTGGAGCAAGATCATCAAAATCTCATTCAAGAAGAAACAGTTCTTCATACAACTTAAACGGGAAGCGGTAAGACTTTAAATGTGTTCAGATCCCATTTAATCCAAACGTAAACAAAAAGAATTTCACCAACGCGGTAAACCGACGTTCAGGGCTGAGCTACTGGTTAAGAGACGTTCAGGGCTGAGCTGAGCATGGGTTAAGGCGTGTCCCGTTCTAACATTGAATGAGAAGGAGAAAGAATCCGGGTTTAGCCGTAAGCGCTATAAGAAGTTCGGTGAAATCGAGGCTTAATTCGATACAATGTAATGTGTATTGTATTTCTTAAATGCACGGTAAATAAGTGACATTCCAATTGGTTGCATTATGATGTGTTATATTGTTCTGTGTTTACGTTTAGATTAAGTTACATACAAACAGGGTAAAGTTTATAGCGCTGTCTTTGTCTGATACGTTGGAAAAGTTACTTGACAGACAAATACAGCATCATGTGCTGTGCATGGGAGATAGTGATTTAAGAGGAAGGTATGTTACATTGCGGCCGTGCGAAGTGCGGGGCGGGTCACTAGTTTGAAATTAAAAAAAGGATTGACTTATCTTATCCACATAGCTGTATAAGCACGGTTGCCGACAGATTCGGTGTACCACATTCTGATCTTATAACTATGGCATTAAGGTCCAAAGGTGGCTCACCGCGAGTGTCTGCAACCGTATGGGGTACATATACTTAATACAGGTCTTAAAACAAAAATATTAAATTCTATTCATGACGCACGGCCGATACAGCGCGCCGGGTGCACGACATTCAAAGCCGGCGCTTTGTACGGCAGTGTGAGAGTGTCCATTAGAGCTGTCAGGAAATGCTAATCATGTTAAGACAGACAGACAGAACAGACGGACAGAGAAAAACTATGAAACCACTCAAGGAACCCTTCCTTGAGTACGACCGATCCTTAAAAATCCATTTTTTTTGGTTATTTCAGTCTGAATCATACGACACGGTGCTAGGGTTTAATATGCGTTCCGCGCGCGCTGCCAAAGCCCTCTGGCGGTGCAGTGTGGAGCGGCACGGGTTCTTCCGCCTCCGGGCCCCCCGGCGACGCCCGCTGCTGGGGGTGTTCGGGGCCCCCGCGCCGACTGTCCCCCGCACCGAGACGCAGGCGCTGGAGGACGCGAAGCGGTGCCGCGCGAGCAATACTAGCTTTGTCAGGTAATACTATAGATATTAATAAAAACCAGCCAAGTGCGAGTCGAACTCGCACGCGAAGAGTTCCGTACAAAATGGCAAACAAAAAAAAACGTTTGGTATATGGGGTAATATATATATATAATATAAAAATATATAAAACAAAAATAAATATTATAAAATAAAAAATAAAATGGAAATAAAAAAGAATGAAAATTAATTATTAATTATTTAATAAATAAATAAATTATTATTGTTATTATATTATTATTATTATTTTTATATTATTATTTATTATTTTTATTAATTAATTATTTTTTAATTCCATCTCTTTCTATTTATAAATAAAAAATTAAATAATCTTTATCCTTAATAAAATAATAAATTATTTATATAATTAAATATAATAAATTATAATAATTATATTTTTAATAAATAAATTAAATAAATAATTTAATTAATAAATAATAATAATCTATATTTATAAAACACTTAAATATTTATTTTATTATGTTTTTAGTATTTATTGTTATAGCGGGAACATACTTAGTCTGGCCATAAATACTGTTGCAATTAAAAATAAACAAAATATTACATTTGAATTTGGAATCTTTCATTTTTATATGATTGTTCATTGTGTCTTTTTATCATTTTGGCGCCAATACATTGTACAATATTTTGCGATATTAAAATGGAGTGGGGTGATAAAGAGAACCGAATCGCTGTGATTGCATTACGCAAAGTCGGTATGGAGCCAAATGCAGTTTTTAAAACTCTCCATACGCTTGGTATTAGTAAAATGTTTGTGTACCGGGCTATTAATAGGTACAATAAGACCTCTGTTTGTGACAGAAAAAGATCTGGCCGTCCACGAAGTGTTCGTACGAAAAAGGTGGTCAAGCAGTAAGGGAAAGAATTCGAAGAAATCCTGTCCGAAAGCAAAAGATTTTATCTCGGGCCGATGAAGCACCTAGAACCATGTCGCGTATTTTAAAAGATGACTTAGGACTTGCAGCCTATAAGAGACGTACTGGTCATTTCTTAACAGATAATTTAAAAAAGAATAGGGTGGTAAAATCGAAACAACTACTGAAGCGGTACGCAAAGGGAGGTCATTGAAAAATTTTGTTTACGGATGAGATTTTTTTTACAATTGAGCAACATTTTAACAAACAAAATGACCGTATTTACGCTCGAAGCTCTAAGGATGCTTCCCAATTAGTCGACAGAGTGCAACGTGGGCACTATCCGACTTCAGTGATGGTTTGGTGGGGTATAAGCTATGAAGGAGTGACTGAGACATACTTCGTGAAAAATTTATCAAAACATCGGCACAAGTGTATCAAGATACCATTCTTGAGAAGGTAGTGAAGCCCCTTAACAGCACCATGTTCAATAACCAAGAATGGTCCTTCCAGCAAGACTTGGCGCCGGGTCATAAAGCTCGGTCTACGCAGTCTTGGTTGGAAACAAATGTTTCGGACTTCATCAGAGCTGAAGACTGGCCGTCGTCTAGTCCCGATATTAATCCCCTGGATTATGATTTATGGTCAGTTTTAGAGAGCTTGCTCTAAACGCCATGATAATTTGGAGTCCCTAAAACAATCCGTACGATTGGCAGTGAAGAATTTTCCCATGGAAAGAGTGCGTGCTTCTATTGATAACTGGCCTCAACGTTTAAAGGACTTTATTGCAGCCGATGGAGACCACTTCGAATAAGCTTTTTATATTTTAAATTGTTTTATATTTATGTATTAAACTAACACACTGTAAAAGTAATAAATGTTATTTGTAATAAATTTTTTTTTTTCTTTGTTTCAGTATTTATGGCAAGACTAGGTATATACAATATCAACTGTGAAAATTTCAACTGTCTAGCTATCACAGTTCATGAGATAAAGTGACTGATACAGCCGCAACACCAAGGACACGCTCGTGCTGATGATCAAACCCAAAGGCTAGCAGATGTGTAACACTTAATATTTAGCGCACACACAAAGGAGTCGAGAAAATAGGCGTCATGACATTCAAATTGATTTAACAGTATAATTTTAATAAGTAAAAAATTCATCTCATATTTGATTAGAACAGAAATACAATATCATCTGTGAAAATTTCAACTGTCTAGCTATCACGGTTCATGAGATAAAGTGAGATACAGCCTGGTGACTGATACAGCCGGGTGTCAAGGCTTTTATTTCTACACACAAGCACAACACTATCAAAAAGCGTTTTGCATAAAACTTTTCATAATTACATAAGGCGCGTAATTCGTGTAAACATTAGAAATCAGTGTGGCTATTATTTTAGCTTCTATTAAAATCGGGGTATGTTTTGAACTTTTTAAGATTTTCCAATATCCCTGGAAAATCTAACCATTACACCCATTTAGGATACGTGGTTTGCCGACAGTAAAAAAAAGTGTGGTTACTATGTTACGGCCGAAAAAATGCATATTATCATGACATGATGACGTCACTTTTACAGACGCAACAGCAGCCGCACGCGCGACAAGTCGGCGACCGCGTCGCCGGGTGTCGGCGGCGGCGCGCGGCACCGCGTCACCGGCCACGAGGAGCCCCCGCCCCGCGCCGCCTGGGGGGACTCACCCACGGGCTGGGAGGACCCGCCTGCGTGGGGGGACAGCCCCGAGCCGGCGTCGCCCGTACCCCTAGCTGATACCGTCGAGTGAGTACCGCATGTTGGACAAGTGGTGTCTACATACATCATTTGTCAAATGCGTTGTCTTATGGCTTACAGCCTTGTAGATGCGGCAACAGCAATATAAACTCATATGCGTGCCGATAACGTGTACGTGGATATAAATCGGAAGACGAAGTAATAGCGGATTTTTAACTTCGTAATTTATTTGTTTCTGTATACGTTATATATAATGCAATACGTCTGCATTTAGTCTCTAGGGCGTGCCACATACAGTATACACTCTAAAAATATAACCCACCTTCTGGCACAGTCGGGTAATAAGAAGTGTAGTTATTATATATCGTATTTACTCCCGCAGGGAAACCAACAGTCTGGAGCGTGTACTGGCGTGTCGCGTGCCGCTCACGTATGTCGACGAGTCGGAATCAGAGGCGGAAACGGAGGCGACGTGCGTGCGGCTGTCCGCGGGTCCGGACGGCCGGTTCGGGTTCAACGTGCGCGGCGCGGGCGGCGCGGTGATAGTGTCGCTCGTCGCTCCCCGCACGCGCCCTCACCTGCAGGAGGGAGACCAGGTATATAGCCGTCTCTTTCTATTTAAATAGTACGTGTCGCGCAGGAGGAAGATTAGCCGTCTTTTTGTTTAAAACACAAACCTCGTATATATCCGTAATAAATAGTACTCGTGGCATACGAAATTTTACTAGAAAAAAGGCTAAAGTTTAGTCAGATGATTACATAATTTCATGAACACAATACGTAGATTTGAAAAGGATATCCTTATTATTTTCCAGGTGCTGTCAATAAATGGTCTGGGCGTGTCGGACATGAGTCACGAGCAGGTGGTGCAGCTGATCCGCAACACCAAGGACACGCTCGTGCTGATGATCAAACCCAAAGGTAGGAGCTATCAGATGTGTAACACTTAAGATTCAGCACACACACAACGGAGTCGAGAAAATAGGCGTCATGGTATTCAAATTGATTTAACAATAGAATTTTAATAGTACAAAATTCATCTCATTTTTGATTAGATTTCAACCCGCGACAACTCGAGATACACATTATTTATAATCTATCACTATGTCCATAGGACCAGAGAGATGTATTATTTATCTTATAAATATTATCCTTACTCATGTTACGCAACACATTTTTTGTTTGGTTTAAAATAATATATAACTTTTTCACTTACAGCTGTCTTCGAAGCCGACGAATCAGGGCCTGAGGAGCCGGCAGTGTGCTTCGTGCCGCTCACCAGTACGGACACCGCAGTGGGCATGGGTAGTAACCCGCTCCACCAGTCCATGCTGCTACTCGGTGACGGGCTCGCGAGCGGCGCGGCGCTGCGGCAGTACGACGCGCTGCCGCGCCGCACGGACGTGCCCGCCACCGCCGCGAAGTTGCCGCAGAACGTCAACAAGAACAGATACAGGGATATTGCGCCGTGTGAGTATATAACGTTCTGCAAATCAATTACAGAAATTTCGGGCACATGATTTTCTGCTCTTAGGACGTTTAAAAAATACAAACTAAAATTACATTGCACTCTTCTTGACAGCTGTGTAAAGTCAATGGATCTTACACAGCTTCAATTGTTTGAAATATCATCTGTCTTGGCGAAAACTTTTATATGCATAGTATGGATAAACCTAATTTATCGCGGGTATATTTAATGTGCACTTGGTTTATGTGTTCTACTCTTATTACAGACGACTCGACTCGCGTGCTACTGAAGAACGGACCTAACGGGGACTATATTAACGCTTCCTACATCAACATGGAGATACCTAACTCCGATCTAGTGCTTACGTATATCGCGACACAAGGTAACTGTTATTATAATCTGCGTCATCTTCTGTAGTTACTACCATAATACTAAACGACTGATTGTTTATAATTCGACGAAACTTAACCAGCCATTGGCATGGGATCATTCGAGAAATACAAAATCTATGTATATAAAATTTTAAGGTGGTTATATATATCAACGATATTTAAAATTAGGGACGCAGCACGGTGATGGCGCGGGCACCGCAGACCCGTTCTCGAAACCAGCGGCGAGGTCGTGCGGCACTATAGCCGCGAAGTATTGTGTTGGCTAGAATATTTTTTTTCACGAATGAAATGTTTGGCATGGCAATTATTTTACAATAAATACTTAATTGTATAAATTATACGATCAAATAAATTGAATAAAACTATCTACGCTCGTCGCCCGCCGCCGCGCTGCTGTTTTCGAGTACACGTCCATTTGATTGTACGCAATGAAACTCACCGCCGCCGCGAATTTCGAGGCAGTGGCGTTATAATTCTAATTATCATTTAAAGAATATTTGTAGATATAAATTATTTTGCTAAATAATTCGTGTCACGTTATTCTTCAATAAACAGATGGGAAAGTACCTAATCATATTTTGTTATTGTCATTTCAGGCCCACTCGCGTCAACAGTCGGTGACTTCTGGCAAATGGTTTGGGAAAGCGAGAGCAGTCTGATAGTGATGCTGACGGTCCTAGCGGAGCGATGTAGGACCAAATGCCACCAGTACTGGCCAAAAGTAGGGACCACTCCGCTAAAGGCCACCAACGACTTAACTGTTCTTACCAACAGCGAGCAGAACTTTGGTCATTATGTGCGAAGAGAAATGGTGTTGAAGGTAATGTGCCGTATGCCAGGGAAATGTACGGTTTTTGTAACATTAGCGATGTATAACTAGTATTGTCTAATGTTTGTTCGATAAGTTATAACAAACAAACATTTATCTAGGCGAACCCCGTAGGGTCTGTAATATCACACACAATATAGTTTTTTTTTTGTATTTTTGCTAGAAACTTAAGTAATTTTTCTAAAAGCTAACAAGACTATAATTTATGTGAATGATACGTACGTCAATTGGATTGTCACAAAACGTAAAAATTGCTGGCACGTCCCGAACGCACTGCGTGGACGATCAAGCCATGCCCATTTACTTTGCAATCAAAATATGTGTGTAATTATTGAACTCAGATAAAGGGCAACTATATAATATTATGTTGTAAGAGGTTGTAACTTATACACGGCCGTCAATGTCCTGTCTTTTGATTTTACCATATTATTTTGCAGGAGAGTGGCGGCGGCAGTCGCAGCGTGACGCAGCTGCAGTACACCGCGTGGCCGGACCACGGCGTGCCGGAGGACACGCGCGACTTCATACAATTCACACGCGAGTGCGCCGAGCTGCGGAACAGAGCTGCAGCAGGTATATACAGGATATTTGGTAGAATGTAGTCAATCCTTTAACGGTTAAAAGGATATCCGAGTGATGAACACAAATCATGTTTATGAGATATTCGCATATTTGCATTTTTTATAACTGTGTGACCCGATATGTTTGAGTCATAACAAAGTTGAGATTTATTTCTTTCGAAAGATATTCCAATCAGGTTTGTTCACAGCAGTACCAACAGTAGTTGAGGAGCTGGACGGCGAGGAGTCCCACACATTAGACCCGCCCATGATAGTGCACTGCTCGGCCGGCGTGGGCCGCACGGGGGCGCTCGTGCTGGCGGAGGTCGCGCTGCAGCTGCTGGCCAGGCGGCAGCCGCTGTACCCGCTGGACCTGGTGCGCGCTATGCGGGCACAGCGGCCCATGTGTGTGCAGACACAGGTGGGTACATAGAACATACATTACATGCAACACGTAATGACACTACTGTATAACTAAAAAACGGCGTAAAAACTGATAAAATGACAAAAAATCAAAGACAGGCGTCAACATAAACGTGTGCATGAACCCGTGAATTATACCACTGCACTGTCTGCCTATCTACACTCACTTTACGCAGAAGGAGAAATATGCACGCACGCAGATACACAAGTCACGCCCATTTGTACGCACATTCCACGCCCACTTGAACGTCAATGTAAAACTAGCTTACTTTTTACCTCTTCTGGCGTGTATTCACAAGAGTTGGTGTAACTCTTTAGATTTTTTGTTTACTGAATAAGCCAAAAAAAGTCACTTATAACACTATGATTACTTGAATATGGTATTTTTTACTTTAAAAGTAATTGTAATACAAATTCTGAACATTTTATTTAATGAAATTGTTTTGTTCACAGAACCAATACAGGTTTGTGTGTGAGAGCATCCAATCCGCCTACTCCCAGATGACGTCACCGGAAAATGGCGCCAACTGATGACGACTAGCCTCGGACGAGGAACCGAACAACGTCTGTACGAAGCTGTACCATATCAGTATCAAAATAAGGTGCTATTTGCAGTGTTGACTCGTCTCGTAATGCCTTATGCGGCCGAAAGACACTCCTTAGAATTAGAGCCCCCTAAGTCGCAGTCACTGCTCAGCCGAATGTCAAGGACAGCATGTGAGTGCCACTTAATTTAAGAAGCGTTTCAGTTTTCGGCCAATGGAGACTTAGAACAATAAGCGTGTGATCTATGTATATACGCGTCCCTTTCTTTACACGTACGTAAGGGGGAATAGAGTAAGTATTATGTACCAAAAAGTAGACTGACTTTTTACTAAAACGTAATTTCGTGTCATATTCGTCCCTTTCACATCACTTAAATGAGAGAAGGATAGAGGTTTTTGAAGTGTTCTTACGTTTTACTTACAATCATTTACTCGTTAGATGAAAAGTAGAGTTTTTAAATTTTCACTTGCGTATAAATGAACAAAAGTTCTGCCTACTACATATCTTGCCTTATTACTTACTATTACTACAATAATTGTACTACATAGTTACACAATATTATACGATAATTATTATACTGCACATTTATTTATAATATATATTATTTCTAGTCAAAAAATCACTCCAGCATTTTGGATACAGTATAATATGAACAAAAACTTTAAATTATACTTTCTTTGTAAATACAATATACTTTCTTCCTTCCTCATCATTATAAGATTATATCAAAACAATAGCGTAAACAGTTAAAGTACACTAGAAAAAAATTAAATCAAGTTTTCTTTTAACTTTATTGGACTAAATCCAGTCAAAAGTTAGCTAATGTTTTTTCTTTCATAAACTAAAATATTAGAAGTTAAGACTATTAAGTTACTGTATTTATTTTTGCTCGTTTCGTATTCGCACTCGAATATTGTAACGAAAGTCAACATATCAGGTTAGTAGGATAAGGTTATTAAAATGACATATTATTTCTTTACGGATGTCATACATTTGCTTTCTGTGATTAACGTCATTAGATTTAAGCGTCGATAACATTTAACTAATCTGCAGAAAGTTTTAAAAAAATTCACAATAGGCTAGTTGACTGATTTTTTTATTGTATAAATGAATATTACTCATAAATATAAGTAACTTCTCAGAAGAAACAGTATATTAAAAATCAATATTTTTAATAGTACAGCGATTTGTATTAAATAATTTCGCAAGTATCTTGAAAACGCTCAAGAATACAAAAGTCTGACGTCACGCGTTCCTGCAGTTCTATGAAAGATATAGGTCGAAACAAAATATTTGCTAATATTTCCGAAATTATTGCTTTTGTATTGAGGATCAGTCATGTTTTTGGTTGGGTATGCAGACTTATGGCGACAAATAACCAGTAAATACTCTAAATAAATTATTTAAATATATTAATTATTTTAATATATACAGCAATTTTAGTGCATTAGTTCCAAAAACGTGCCTGAGAATGAAGCTAGTCGCTGTGACGTCATCTGTCGTCGTCACCTCCCCTCTCCTCTAAACACAACTAAAATATTTAACGTAAACAAAAACAATACACGCGAGGTACAAGCGTCAAGAATCGGAGAATTAATACTTAAGGGTGCGTTCTACTAAGCGTTCACAACGATCACGCTCACGACCGGTTTTTCCCGTTCCACTTGCTTGTGAGCGTTACTGTCGTAAACTCAAGTGGATTATAGAGCGTTTTGAGCGTGGAGGTAAATAATACAAGCGGCGAGTAATAAAAAGAATGCAAAAGATTTAAGAGGTTAGGTTCTAATCTGTAAGCCTTGAAAATAAACTTAATTAATTATTGTTTAAATCGATTTATATTGAAAAAATATATAATTTAATTTTTTATATTTAATATAAGTGGTGTATTTAGTTAATTTACGTTCAAATGTAATTAAAATGTCTTTTGCGGCGGCACTTGGATATTTGGTAAGAGGTCGCAATATAGCTCCAGAAAGTACTAGTTCATCCAGTTCAGATGAAGAATGAGTACAATCAAGCCGTTGTCGTACGGATCCCGACAGATGACGTCATCGTAACCGATACAGCGGAAGCGCGCGTTTCAAACTAGCCGTTCAGAAAAAAATTATAAATCCACGATTTCTTGACGGATTTTAATAATTTAAAAATAAATTGCTCAGTACGTTAATACACATACGATGTACTTAGTAAAAATCGTATTTGCTACTAAGTGATTGATCCTCTTTACCACAATGAATGTTTTTGTGTCTCATTTAAGTAAACTTTATTATTTTAGTTTTTTGCACTATTTATGTAAAAAAAAACATATTTTTTGTAAATTTGAAATGCACCAAATTACAAAAGTACACATACAATTCTTTTACATTTATTGAGTATAATTACCACCTTAATATTTCAGAATATATAAATTAAACTAAATATTTTACATATAGTCAACTACCCTATCGTAATAAAAAGTTTTTTTATAACTTTCCCTAAAAGAATTATGCTTTTAGTTTTCTTGCCGTTTGTAAATTTTATTTTTGTATGGATGTATAGTGTATGAGCTAGCGTCGATTATTCTAAAGATCTCACTGGTGTAGGCTATTCGACTATATTGTATGTATGATTCTACATTACCTAATGCGGGTATTCCACGTCACTAAATTCAGACGTCCCAATTAGGATCCTAAATAGAGGGCTAATTAGAATTTAGTCTGTCAGAAGCCGCACTTCTTCCGATTTAGGATGCTAATTAGGATCCTAACTTCCTAAATAATATTTCACTTGGCTAAATTTAGTAACCGAATCATTTGGGACGTCTGAATTTAGTGAGGTGGAATACGCGCTTCACAATGAACATAGTGAAATACGTAATATATCTTAGTAATAAGTATATTATTTTGACATAGACATAGAATATTATTTTGTTTATTTATTGTATTTAAATACGTACATACACAAAAAGTACGTTTGCTAAATAAGTATATATATATTGTATTATTTAATTACAAATGTTTTTTTTTCTTTATTGAAACGAAAAAGGTGTAGATCCAAATTATTTAATCCTTAACAGAAGCTTTTGAAAAACCTTCGCGTGAAATTGTATGCTAGTTCCAATTTATATTGTATCAAGTGTTAAACCAAAGTGTTCAAAATTGTTGATTGGGACCTCGAATTGTTTTCGGGTGAATCAAGATGGTATCAAATTTTTTTTTCCTATATTCTTGCAACAAACAGTCTTATACATAAATATCAATACCAACAAAATAAAGTTGCAATATTATACAATGAAGAACCAAGACGACACGTTAAGATTTTTAAAGAAATCAAAAAAATGTGTAAGCAAAACCACGTTTTTTATTTAAAAACGCATTTTATATCACCAAAAAAATTATGTGTAACTATTTTATTTTTCCCAAACTTCAGATACACGATGACGTAGAAGTTAATAATTGAAATCCTAGTAGATATGTATGAAATTACACACTCGCCTGTTCTTGTAAGAATAAATTGATTAAAAATTTTAAACTTCGCCATAATAACCAGCCAAGAATGGTGGCTAACAAGAACTTTTTACTACACTGAAACATACCGAAGAGAAAGTGCCTTTAGATATATGCAGCAACTAAACATTTAACATTTTAAGTAAATAATTTGCAAACCAGGTATTTCTTACAGGAAGAGGCCGAAATGTAAAACTTCTAAAACCATTGGAATTAACGTGTCCCGTGTAAACAGATGAATTTTATACATTGTAATGTGAAATGTCTGATGTGCAGTGCATGTTTTTTCTGTAAAAAAAAAAAGTAAAGAAATAAAATAATTTGTCTTTCCTTTCGGTCCTAATACTTCCTACTAGTGAAACGATGCAATAAAATCGCGAACACTAACGCTAAAGGTGTAAATAATAATTGACGTCAGCAGTTAAACTTGAAACTGGGCCTTTAGTCAAGATGCATTCGATAATTTCGACGGCGAAGTTCGAGAACAAAATGTATGGGGGTTTGACATAAGGCATTGCAAGCGACATGTCACTTGGCGATGACTTATGTCGAAACCCATACATTTTAGATTTCGAAGTTCGCCGTCGAAATTATCGAATGCATCTTGACTAAAGGCCCTGCTTTCCTGAACAATTCGGTTTTTATACTACATTTTAACCGTCGATATTGTACAGTGTACGTATAATATACTGTTAAAGTCCCTTTTAAACCTCCGATGCCAAAAAGGGGTGTTATAAGTTTGACATGTCTGTCTGTCTGTGAGTCTGTCCGTGACATCGTAGCCCCCAAACGGGTGAACCGATTTTGATCTAGATTTTTTGTTTGAAAGCTGACATGATCGAGAGTGTTCTTAGCTGTAATTGATCATCATCAGCTAGCTCGCTGCTTGAAAATTCGGGGGCTACTTAAAAAAAATGCTTATTTCAATTTACAATGTAGTATTTCTCGTTATATATTTGTATCTACAATCCTTTTGTTGTAGGTAGTTGTAAATAAATGTGTCAGCTATTATAACGGTTAATTATTCCAATTGCATATCGGTTGAATAAATTCCTTATAAATGAATAACTTTTAAACGTGATCTTAGTTACCTATTGCGAACACAAAACGATGTGTGTAGACCCAGTTGTTGTGAAAAGGTTGCGGCCCGCGAGCCGCTGTTAAATATATGTATATTTTTGTATGTTCCACGATAACTCCGCCGTCTGTTGACCGAATTTCAAAATCCTTTTATTGATGTAAAGGGTATAATTGGCGACCTGATGATGGGATATGGGATGGGAACAACTGTTGATACTGATCAACAGTTGTTTTTTGACATTGCAGACAGACGTGTGATGTGTATAACTACAAATCTGTAGGCTGTGCAAACGATGTAAACAATTCGGTACCGTGCGTGTGCTATAGGTACTCGTACATAGCAAATTAACTATTATCGCTTCCTCTATTACTCTCAAGTGCTGTTTAGATGCAGATCACATGATTGTAGGCAATTTGTGTAGGTAAAGACTTCATCCGCTACCGATAAAATGAATTTAAACACTTTAAAGTCGTCTAAACTCTCGGCGTGAAGTCTCTTAAGAAATCGGGTCTCTCGCGAGAAGATCCTTCGCGAAATCTGCTCTAATGAGAGGAAAACCATAATCGGAGACGCTCGATTCTCTCTCGATCTCGTTTCTCGAGGCTTTCGGCGAGTCTATTATCTATATACCATTTCATATATTCTTTAGAGATGTGCCGATTAGGAATTTGGCTGACTAGAATGAAACTGTAAAGAGGCCGACAGCTAGTCGACTAATGCCCACTACAGACCACAACGATATAACTGCACAGTTCACAACTTCTCACACTTCTTCACACAGGTCACAACTCACAGTAGACATATTTAGTATGTGTGCGTGCCCAGTTCGGGTAGTCTAGTATGAAGATGTAGTACCTAACTACCTACTTACTGTATACATCAACTGTGACCGAATCGGCTACGACATAATTATACAAAATAACTACCGCCTTGTGACCGACCAGACCGACTATGAAAGTGGCCGGATAGTCGGGGCGACTAGTCGGTAAATAGGCCTACATCCTAATATTCATTTTTTATTTGTTTAAGTGACTGGCGATTTTCGTAATTGGTTTTTTACGATATCATAATATTATAGTCACGGTCCACGGGTATCGTAAATATAGCGTATTCTTTTTCCAGCTTAATAATGTTTTATGTACACCTTTTTATTTACAAGAATTTTTTCTTTCTTTTATTCTAGTTCCAAACAATGGATGATTGAGTTTCAGAGAATAATATTTTTAATGACATTTAGGTATAAAAAGTTACCTAAAGGAATTAAAATCGAAACAGTCCAAATATAGCTCCGACTACGAAATCAAAACGAACTCTGAAGTCATTCGCGTAGTTTACTAAAAAGCAATTAAACAAAAATAGTACTCAATCGCAAGACCTAAATATAGGTATAGGTTTTGCTAAACGCTGATTAGGTACATGTTTATAAAAACTTATTTTGCGTTGAACTCATAAGGTTTGGGCTTACATGGGCAACATAAATTAATCAATTGTGAGCAATTATGGTCGATTGTTTGATGTGATCTAGTGATAAAATATCAAGCAATTTACGGCAACGGCAACAAGCATCAATTTGGGAAAATGTTTCGCAACTACCCCGACACTATATTTACGCGGGCGGAGCCGCAGGAAAAAACTAGTATGGAATATGCCGAAAGAATTGACGATTTTTTTTCAAAATGCTCCACATCGCTCCACTAATTACTCCAGATTGATGCATCCGTATTGCCGAGCAATTATTTCTCAATAATTAATTGCCCGTATACACGCACCTTTGTAGCTAACATTTTTATCTTTTTACAATAGCTACGGAGCCCGTAATGCTAATGTGTAGTACTCGAGGTACGTGGAGACAGTCTTATTAAATATAAGAAAAAGGAAATATCATAAAAGGTGAATTTTATAGGTTTTATCATGAAATTTTAGATAAGCTGGAACAAGAGGACTAAGCGAGTCCAATATTATCTGAGAAGTTCAACTATTTCAATAAAGTGATTTATTTTTAAAATTTGAAACCCCTAACTGCTAAAAAGGAAGGATAATGATTTTGGTAGTCTGTGTGTATGGTTGTTTGTTATATCGTAGCGCCTAAACTACTCGTCCGATTTTTATGAACGAGGTGTCAATAGATTAGTAACAATTGCCAGAGTTAACATAGGCTAAGTATATGATTTACGTAGTCGGGTTATGGTTTTTAATAAAAAATATAGTTATTTAAATTAACTAAATACATTTAGATTTATTTAGTAGACATTTTAAAAAAACTATATTATTAGAAAGACTAGAAGTTAACTTCGAAAAAATACAATAAAATCAACAGATTAAAACGGAACATCGGTACTAAATAATATAATAATAATATACTTAATAATTAATAAATTTTTTCTTGGACTGCGAGCTGTAGAAGCGTCAAATTTTTTAATTGCTGTCGTGTGTTCGATTTTCAGAATTATTGTATTTGTCACTAGCGCAGAGTTCTGTTTCAGCGCTGTTATTACCTTGGCCTATATGGCTAATCCGGTACTAGCCGTAGTTAGTGAATCAGTATTCGGGACTGGGCAAAAGAAATCCTAGAATAAAAATAAAAATAATAATTTAACTTCAAAATAATCAATGGAAACTAAATCGATAGGCATGTAACACCACTTATAATGGGAAGTCAAACTCGTATAATCTTATACTTTATAGGAGACAATCTTGTATATTATGTCACCATAAAATTGTAAATAACGTTGAATTGTAATATAACGAGATTTATAGCGAGATTATAAAATGTCGACAGATTGTCAAATAAACATGTTATATTATAAGTAATTTATCGAACTGAAACTCGCCAAATTGTAAAACGGAACGCAACCGGCATAAGCCCCGCGCCACCATATTTGTTTGTTTAATAATCTGTAAACAGTGTGTTCGTGATTTTAAATTGATTTCGTGTTTAAAATAACTTAACATACCTATATAATATATAGTCGTGAACTCGGCAACGGCTGCAAGTATTTACATGAAATTAGTATTAGTATGCTGGGAGTGTTGGGGGAGAAAAATCGTTCTAGCTAGGTTTTATCCCTTGAAACTGCGCATTTTTAAGTTATATGTGTTTTCTTTCTTCGTACAACAATATATCAATAATTCAGACTCTTTATGTAATGTCAGTCCGATTGGCACTTTGGTTAATGTTTGCGTTGTTTGGAAGTTCCGAGTGTGGTGGGTTCAAAGTTCGAACCCCGGTAAAATTATTTTGATTCTCTTTTTTTGTTATCTACGAGGGCTGCACTAAAAGTATCGGGAATGGAATATTTCCACTGTTCCTGTCATATTCAAATCTTTTTAATTTAAAACTCCTTGGTTTTAAAAATCGAATACCGTTTATTAATTTAAAAAATGATTCTCGGTCTTGTCACAAGGTCTTGTCAAACTTGTTTAGTCGTTGAGAAAATGGAATTGACTCGAGAAAATTCTAGAGCGATGATTTATTATGACTTTCGAAGTGGTTTAACACAAAAACAGTGTGTTGACCGGATGATTTCTGCATTTGGTGATGAAGCCCCATCCAAAACCACAATTTATCGCTGGTTTGCTGAATTTCAACGTGGACGTGTCAAGCTCAGTGATGATCCCCGTCAAGGTCGTCCAAAAACTGCAGTCACCCAAGAAAACGTTGATGCTGTGCGTAAGCTGATTGAGGAAGATCGACATGTGACATATCGCGAAATTCAGGCAACTTTAGACATTGGCATGAGTCAAATACAAATAATATTGCATGAACAATTAGGTGTAAAAAAGTTGTTTTCCCGATGGATACCGCATTTGCTCTGTGAAGAGCAAAAAGCGGCTCGCGTTACTTGGTGCGTCAGAACTCTCGAAAGATTCCACGCAGGATCCTCAAATGCTGTATACGATATCGTATCAGGTGACGAATCCTGGATATACGTGTACGAACCCGAAACAAAAAACCAATCACGAGTTTGGGTGTTCGAAAATGAGTTAAAGCCAACGAAAATTGTTCATTCACGGAGTGTTGCAAAAAAAAATGGTGGCCACGTTTGTCTCCAAAACCGGCCATGTTGCGACTATTCCTCTTGAGGGACGAAGAACGGTTAATGCAGAATGGTATGCTAACATTTGTTTGCCACAGGTCGTTTCTGAACTCCGTAAAGAGAACTGCAACCGCCGCATCATCCTCCATCACGAGAATGCGAGTTCTCACACCGCGCACGGAACAAAAGAGTTTTTAGAGCAAGAAATCATAGAATTATTAGACCATCCGCCGTACAGCCCCGACCTAAGCCCTAATGATTTCTATACTTTCCCTAAAATAAAGAATAAATTGCGTGGTCAGAGATTTTCATCACCTGAAGAAACTGTGGACGCCTACAAAACGGCTATTTTGTAGACCCCAACTTCCGAATGGAATGGTTGCTTCAATGATTGGTTCCATCGTATGGAAAAATGTGTCAAATTTCGCGGAGAATACTTCGAAAAGCAATAAATACATTTTTAAATAGTAATGTTGTGTCACTTCCTTGATTCCCGAAATTTTCAGTGCCGCCCTCTTACTAGAGCTCCGAGCATAGCTCGGTTACCCAGGTACTGAATATCTAGGCAATTTGCTTGTTCATGATAACTTATGATGTACCTATGACATTTTTATTTGGGTAGTAATTTTTCAACGGATAGTGACGATGAGATTATGTTCCATTTAATACGTAAGCTGGTCATTTAAATGTTTTCATAAAATATCTTCAATTATATTAAAAAAAACTAGAAGCCTGTGATCCCAACTCACAATCATGGAAACCATTTTTTATGACTTAATTAATAAAATATAAGGAAAAAGATGTTACAGACAAATATGATCGATATAAGTAAGGTAGCTCAGGCGTCAGTATTGGCTCAGATACCGGCGCCGCTGCCCGCCGCCCGCCCGCCCAGAAACTGTATGTGTGAACTTAGTGTGGGAGTCAGTTTGTGTGACAAAGTGGAGTAAATTGGGAAAGAGGAAAAAACAGTGGAAAAGTTAATACGATATTCAGCCGGTATAATTTAACGGAAAATGATTTTACGTAACATAAATAAAATATTAAATAAGTTAAATGTGATTCCTCAAAAATTTAAGTTCTGTAAAAAAGTAAATAAAGTTAATTCGCTTACTTTAAAAATCTACATCCAAAGTACAAACATATAACTGCCTCTTTTTGGAAATCGTTTAAAAGTACATACCTATTATAATTTATAAGCAAGGGTTAAAAAAACAATATTCTAGTTCTATTAATAAATAAATATCAAAAGAAGTTTATCAGATAGAATTTTATAAAATAACAGATCTATATATATATATATATATATATATATATATATATATATATATATATATATATCTATAACATAAGTATTTGAAACATAAATTAGTAATGTAAATAACTTCTGTGTTCGTATAACCCTACAAACATTTTCTAAGAGCTGCGAGCACCTGATTGGAGCAACAGTCCCTACAGTTTTTGTTACCTTAACAGTACCTTTTTGTTGCTTAGAGAGGGGTAAGCACGAACAATTGACAGCAACGTATTCGTAACGTTATCGAAAGGGAATTGTATGAAAATTATGACAGCGCTGATACAATTGACATTCGTACACTTTTCGTCAAAATTGTTTGTGCTTTCCCCTCTGGGTCCTAGCAGAAAAAGATGACAGCAACATTAAGGGTAATTTGTATAGGTGCTGTCATGTTTTTCATACAATTGACAATTATCCTGTGATGAAAATATACATCAAACTTTTGATATTTTATAACTAATCATTATTTAAAAATAATTTAACCAACACTACTATAAAATATGTATGATTTTTATAAAATATCAAAAATAAAATAACAAAATTATCACGTTTGTCCACGTGACTAAAAACGCACAGTCGTCAAACGTAACGTCAGATTTTTGTACTTCTTCTTTTTTTAAAATAACCTCCCTAATCCCATCACTACCGTCAGTAAACGTCATTTAAAAAACCTAACCATGTCTCGACATGTCTAACTAACTATATGTTCCGTAGCTATCAACGCGCAAGAGGCTTTCTTTGAATTACTTCAAAAGTTATTGTCCGATTTCGCTGAAAATAATTTTCCTAAAGAGTATTAACATGATTTATCAGCATGGAAACACACAAGTTTCTATCTCCTATAGTTTAGAAATGCCAACTTATAAACCACTTTGGAGGCCGATCACTCGAAAATGGTTGACTTTGTAAAAAAGTAATGTATCAAACCTTACCTTTATTTTAAAAGACCTATTCAACTATACCCCACACGATGGGTTAGAAAGAAAAAAAAAATTCATCCCCACTTCACATGTATGGAGAGCCAGAGCGAGAAGAGATATTCTTTAGACACAGTCTTTACTTGACAAAATTTCATCAATTTTCATACATAATTACAGAAGCTAGAGTTGCCGACAGACGGATAGACAGACAGACAGACGGACGGACGGACAGAGCGAAACCATAAGGGTTCCTTGAGTATTACGGAACCCTTAAAATGTATGTCAGTTGTCAGTCGAAGTTTAGTGCAAGGTTTGTGCAGAATATCAGCGTTTCTCTTCTATACTACTATAATAATAGTATAAGCACCATTTAAAAGGCATTTTAAAATAGTAAAATTACCAAAGTTAACAAAAACATTCTAGGATTTGACATGCTGATGACAAGTGTGATTTGATAGTTGACAGGTGGTTACAAGAATGTGACGTCATGATAACACAATGTAGCGATATGGCGGCTTTATTAATTATTATTTAAACTCTTATGCTGATTTGCAAGAAAAGGAAATAAATTCACAAAGAATGGTTCAGATTTCAAATGTTAATGTTAATGTTAATGTTACTATGAACAATTTGACATATTTTTCAAAAACTTGGAAAATAACCCATTCTCATTAGATAACGTTTCGATTAGGTTGCTGTCAAATGTTCATGCTAGGCCCCCTGAATCCTAATTCAAAACACATTTAACGACATGATATTTGCAAAGTACAGTAAGATCCAGAACTTTTTGCCTATAAACACCAAAATCTTCCTTGTCCAGACACTCATCTTCCCTATCCTTGACTATGCCGATTCCTGCTACTTAGACGCTACCAAGGCGCTGTTAACTAAACTGGAACGTTTACAGAATATCTGTATTCGTTTTGTGTTTGGTCTAAGAAAGTTCGACCATGTTTCAGCCTTTTGATCGAAACTCCTAAATCGAAAGTGGCTCCCTATCCGCATTCGGCGCAACTCCCATATCCTCTGTTTACTCTACAACATTTTGCATAATCCTCGCTCTCCTCGTTATCTTCTTGATCGATTCAATTTTTCTCGACCCCTCGATATTTCTTGCAGGTTTACTGTCAGGACAAATCTTTATCTCCCCTCCGATCGCTCCAACTTCTACTCCTACTCATTCACTGTTCATGCATTTAGATTGTGGAACTCTCTTCCTCACACCATTCACGACAGTCCCAACATCGATGTATTTAAAAGACGCTTGAAAGAGCTTTACCTCAAATCTGAATCCATATAGATACCGTTATTATGTATACATATAGTATTTATATATTATAGTTATAATAATATTTGTATTTATATATATTAACTAGCTATAATTTTTAATTTGTTTATTTAGCTTATATACTATATTTTATTTTATTATAGATATTAATATTTGAATTATTATTTCTACAATAATTGTAGAAATAATATTGTGCACGTCCTCACAGCTATATTTCATCCCATTTCTCTCCGTAGGGCTGCTGGAAGAAATTTCTAATTAGAAATAAGCAGTCCTTTGTGTCATCTTTCTTTGTTAATTGTATTGTCATAATTTTCTGTGTGTACAATAAATTGTTAAATATAAAAAAAATCCAAATATCAAAATTTTGTATACGATACAGAAAATTCTGTAAGGAAAACTGTGTTTACATTAAGTTTATTAAGATTGTATTCATAATAATTCAACTTCTTTTTAAAATGTAAGTTCTAGCTTGTCCGGAAAAATACGATATTAGGCTAGGGCAATTTCTGGAAAAAAATATCCGGAATCCGGAAGGCCGAAGAAAATTCAGAGCGCTGAAAATTAAATTTTGTGCTAATACAATAGAGTTGAAAATCGAAGTGTCGAGTGTCGAGCTGTCATAATTGAGATTGACATTTGACTCGACACTTGTGTGTTCGATTTTCAGATCTATTGTATACGCGGAGAATTCTATTTTCAATGCTCTGAATTTTCCCCGGCCCGCCGGATTCCGGTTCAATGTTCATAATCATAATCCCAGCCTGAACTCGCAGAAAACCGGCATAAAATGATGAGCGATATGTTTCAATGAGTGAGTGAAAGCACTGGGGGCCCAGGGGGTGTGGTGTTAATCCCATGTGATAATACAGAGCTTAAGCTACAACAGTACCAAATTTTATCAAATCCGTTCAGAAGATTTTGCATGAAAGAGTAACAAACATCCATCCATCCATCGAACCATCCTCACAAACTTACACATTTATATAATAGCACATAGCTATTTTTAACCGACTTCCAAAAAAAGGAGGCGGTTATACGTCCGGCTGTATAATTTTTTTTGTATGTTCAACGATAACTCCGCCGTCTGTTGACCGATTTTCAAAACTATTTTTTTGATGTACCTAAAGGGTATAATCCGAAGTTGGTCCCGTTGTCACCAAAGTGGTGACCTGATGATGGGATCCATGAGGAATCTAGGGAAATCCTCGAAATTTATAGGGACACATATTATATCTAATGATTTTTACTTTTTTGACATTGTTTAAAGAACTGCAAGCATATACCGTTATGGAGCTTACAGTAATCATCATCATCATATTATATACAATACCTAATGGAATCTTGGCGCGTATTCAATTATACATTCGATCGTTTATTTTAAACGTTTTTAAAATATGACTATTAGGAGAAAATTTATTATTTTTACCAGCCAACTTAAACGTGAGCTCTTGAAAATAATGATTTATCAAGATATTGTTTGGGCTGGTACAGACTTCAAAATAATGAAGAATGTGTTGATAAGGGGAATTATTTAGGAAATAATATTTACTTCATACTTTTTTGTGTATTTTAACTTGTTTGACTTGAAAGTCGGTTTAATTTTTTTTAAATAATAATAAAAGCTAAAAAGCTAACATTTTCTATTCCAAAAAGTCTGATGTAATGTAGAGTACCTACCCTTAAAATAAAATAAAAACGAAAAGTGTAACATTACAAAAATGTGAAGACTGGAGTTTATTGAATTCATATTTTGTATAGTGGATAATTTATTCTTTTGTGCTTTTGCTTCTTTGGAGTCGGATCCTCGCAAATGTCATGATGTAGGTAACTCATATTAGCTTTTACTTTTAGCTTTTTACATACGTTTATTTTTTACTTGATTCAAAGGCAAATTCTCAATTTATTCTTTACAGACATTCGACCTTTACAGTTTTATTATATGTACAGATAGACATTCTGAAAATGTATTCTTATTAGAATTGAATTCAAACAAATTACAGCTGTCCCCCATCTGAAATTTGTTTGAAGTCAATTCTAATAAGAATACATTTTCAGAATGTATTTGAATTGGTCATTATTATTTTTCACCTCTATCTAGATTTCAGAAGCACAATTCTCATAACTAAGTATTTTCGATATAATCTCGGTCCGGTTAACGCGCTGACTCATTCGCATACGAGCGCGCGCGAGCGAGACAGCCTGAAAATCGAAACTAGTTTTAACCGATAAAAGTTACAAGAATTGCCCTTCAGAGTAAAAGTAATTGTCTTTTCAAATATTTCAAATAATAATAATTAGGGTAAAAACTTATCTGTATGTTTGCGATCTCGAAAACTGTTGGGGATTAGCGGCCATTTTCAATTTGTGTAAGCCCACAGCGGGGCCAACCCGGGGCATTGTTTATTGAATATTTCTTAACATAATCCCCGATAAGTCGTCTGAAGTCAAAGGGCTTTTATAAGAAACAGAACCCCAATTATTATTATCGTATTTAACTTAGACTTTCAATTTACTTTTAAAAAATATACAGGTATATGAATGGAGTTTGGACCGATCAAAACGCGTTTCACGTTGGTTTGGTGTTTATGAGAACTCGGGGACTAGAGTAGACTAGTAGACTACTCGGCTTTCGTCTTGGACTTTAGAGCTTTTTTAGAGTTATTAGTTTAAATAAAGCCTATTAGCGGATACTGGAGAGCCGTTATCGAAATCCGTTCAGTACATTTATACCTCAGAATCCATGGCCAATCAATGACTGAATGTATTCATAAAAACTGTTGTACTGCATTATTAAAAGCTGAAAACAAAATTATAAGACACTTTTTTATTATTAACGGTCTAACAGACTTTAATTTTCCATGATATACCTAGTGTATAATGTTATAATGTTCCGAGATTTTATAGCGATGTTATGGAGCTCCGGGACCATTACTGAAACAATCGCATATCTGAAATAAAAAAAACTGTAACTGCAACTGTAACAAAATCCGAAATAATATTTTCAGATAATTTCGAAAAAACATGGAGTCTAGGCTCGTATTAATAAAGCGTTCTTATCTCTAAGACAATTCTCATGAAAGTACTTAAGATGTTGTTTTAATTAATAGACCGTACTTAAGTACAGCTGTAGGCAGGGGCGTGCGCTCCTTGTAGGCAGAAATGCAGTGTTTTACTTGTCATTCACAGATATTTTAATAAAACGTTCGTACGTTTTAGATGACTTTAATTAATAGTAAATAAATTAATTAAAAAAATTAAATAACTAAAAACGCCTAATATTTTAGAAATAGCAACTCATCTCATGCCGGTGCGTGCTGTAGGACAAATCATCGCATGTATGTGTAATTTTCATGCTTCGCAAACGCACACACCCATGAATATGGACATGCGATATTCATGGGTGTGTCCCGCGGCAGGCGATCGCTCTCGGGCCACGGCTATACGATCGCTTCCGAAAACCGCCGAACTGGCTTGTCGGAAATTCTTCGTCGCCTATAATCCGAGTAAAAATAATAGACGAAAATCTAATAAATCGCGTATGCACATTATGCATTTTTGTTTAGTAAGGTTTTATTTGTTTAAATAGAAGAAACGTTTTGTGTTTCGCGGGGGCCATATTGCATATTTCATGTGATAAGCATTGCTTACAATTTAATCGCTCCAGTTTATTTATAGTTTTCTTAAAAGATTTTTTATTTTAACATTTGAAAGTGTGTACATTTAACAGTTTATTACTGAGTTTCTATAATAATTGTAGTGATTTGCTTTTACTAGTGCGTTTGTTGTTTTTTTTTTAAATGTTATTTGATTGTGAGGCTTGTGTTGAAAATGTGTGTTTATTAAAAATTAAAAATAACAAGTTCTCACAATTATTGTCATTCAGTGAAAAGATTCAAATTCTGTCTAAAGATAGGTGTGTACCCGAGTTACAACAATTTAACCAGCAAAAAAATAATGTAACTTGAAAATTTCATGTTAAAAGCTATGAAACGTATATCTGGTTGTGTGGTTGTGTACACACGATTAAATTATATTGTTTTCCATGCATATTATTTAGTAATTTACATCGGGATATAGTAATCTCAAGTAACCGGAACCTTGAATAAGTGAAAATTGAAGCTGACTGACTGGTGAGTAGTTATAATATTTTAAAATATGCTTATTATTTTACTTATTAGAATTTCTTCCGCCGCGACGATCGATCGCTGTTTTGTCTGCGTTGCCGTAGAAGATGTACATGAATAGTAGTACATCTAAGACTTGCTCTGTTGGCATGGTTTCGACTTAGAGATCCGTCGCTTGGCTGTAGCTATGCTAAAAATCTATAAACGAAAAAGTTTTTGTGACCGAGTACTTCGCCGCATACCCAGTGTCATAATCCTGTGCACGCCACTGGCTGTAGGTACGGCGTATCAAGTGAGTGCGAACGTATTAATAAACGAGACTCGTTACTCAAGTACGCTGTCATTGCTGTCAAACTGTTACTTGAGACGCGGTTTCGTGGGTTCAGTCAAACGGCTTGCTTGGGATTTGGGATACAATACATTATTATTTGTGGTGTTTTGGTGTGTTACAATTGTGTAAATTAAAATCTAAATACTTATGATTAAACAAACTCAGAATTTACACTACATACTCAACACAAAATAAAGTTATAAAAAAAGACGCTTATTGATACTTTTTTTTTTTTGGTAATCGCGGTTGCAAAGGTTTTGCACCTTCTGCCAATGTCGAGTATTTGTAGAAATATTTTCGATTTTATTTATATATTTACATTAAACGAATTACCTATTTCATTTATATTAATTGACTCAATTTGACACTTGACAGCAGAACTTTTTTTCGCTGCCCAAAAAACAATCCTCATTATATGATCCCTCCCTCCTACAATTCCTCACCCTATCAACCTTAAATCTGTTCTGTGTTTTGTAAATACTCCATTTACTGAAACTTTATGTACATACATACAAGAAAGGTCTTGAGAACGAGTTTGAGAACGGTTTATTAATACGGACCTAAGTTTTGCATTTTGCATTTAAAAAATCGTTTCTTATCCTTATCTGAAATTAGCGTATTATCCGAAATAATTACATAGGTATTAACTGCAATCGGTATTCTCATATTCGTATCCGAATCCAGTTTACAGATCCGAAACTTCATATCCCTACTTTAAACCTCATTATGTGATTCGAACCTCTATCTCCAAGTTGAATGGTTTTATTTCCGAACCATGAAGGTTCCAAACGAAATAAAAATATACACCTGAAAAAACTTTGGAGCACCTTGTTTAGGGTTTCGTACTCAAAGGATAAAACGGGACCCTATTACTGGGACTTCGCTGTCAGTCCCTCTGCCAGTCTGGCTGTCTGTCACGTTGTATCCTATCTCGTGGACCGTGATAGCTACTAGCTAGACAGTTGCTTTATGTTGCAAATACATACAATAGAATACTCTATATTTGCACAAAAAAACACACACACACACATAACAATAATTAAATAAAGGAACTGTACAAAAAGGTCTTAATGCTTCTAGCATTTTCTTCCATAGTACATAACCATAGATGTGTTATATAAAAAGAGGGTACAGTAGATACAATCACAAATACTAAAAACAATAAAATAATTAGTCAGGGGAGCCCCTGATACATAAAAAAAAACGTGACTTTTTGCCGTTTTTATTAAAACGTGCCGTATGCCGTTTTTAGTTGATATTTATAACGGCAATAGTACGTGAACGGTAAACGCTTGAAATGTTCACAGAATATTTAGTTGTATATTCTCTTTAAAAATAAAATAAATATTTAAGGGAGGCTTCCGTATGTTCGCTCGATATTAATAGTAATAGTGCAGAAAAATGGTGCAGATCATTAAGTGCATGAGTCCGGCCCGCACTTTTTTCCTTTTATTCGTGTTTGTTACACGTGAAAAATTATATTACTTAAGTCTCGTCTCGAGGACTTGAGACAAAATCGATAAATTCGTTGCTAGCCAACAAATTTGAGACGTAGAGCGTAGAAATAGAATAGATATGGCATGTTGTTTTATTTTCAATTTTTTTTCTTAAGTTTATTATTTCTTCATTTCTATGAAATTTTTGCTCATATTAATGCTTGGTTATCGAATCACTATACCTACAACATTACTTAATATCCATCATCAGCGCGTTTGCGGCGCGAACGTAGACAGCCACGGTCACCACGGGCTGTGCTGCTCACGAAGCGCTGGAGGCATTTCCCGGCCTCACAGCCCGATGACCTCATTCGTCGAGCTCTTGTCACCGCTGTTGTGCCAGCTATACTGGAGCCCTCCGGTCTGGCACGCGACGATGACAAGAGACCTGACGGAATGACCCTGGTTCCTTGGAGTGTGGGATGGGCTCTTGTTTGGGACGCTACTTGTGTCGATCCCACCGTCCACCGACGGCCTTGCTCCGTCCCATGTCCAAGGCACCTCGAACTGCGCGGGCGCGGCTGCAAACCAAGCAGAAAACCTCAAACGGTGCAAGTATGAGAACCTTAGCGGAGACCTCATATTTGAACCGTTTGGGGTGGAAACCCTAGGCGCATGAGGTCCGGGCGCACATAAGCTTTTTAAAGAAATATCAATAAAGCTTACTGAAGCCACCCGAGACCCCAGAGCCGGGAACTACCTGGCACAACGGATAGCCAATGGCTGGCCATCCAACAAGGCAATGCTATCAGTTTGCTAGGTACTCTGCCAGATGGGGACGACCTGGGGAAGTTTTTCTATTTATAGATATTTTTAGAGATAGTCATATTTGTAGATGTCTTCATTTTTTTAGTATTTCTTTTACTTCATTTTTACGCGAATATTGTTCTTTGTTTTAAACACTTACGGATTGTGTCGCGGTGCACTTTTCTTTTTCCCGACGTTTCGGCTACTTTCCAGCAGCCGTGGTCACGGGAGGACTCCCGTCCTTAAAAATAAATTGTTTTAAACACGTCCCGTCGTGTTTAAAACAATAAATTTTTAATTTTATTTTAATTTTTTATTTGGCTCTATATTGTATTTTAATGATTAAAATAAATAATATTCTAAATCCATTCTTAAACTATTAAAAACTTATAGCTGTATCTTCCTCATAAGCCCCAGTAATATCTAATAATCGATCCGTATATTTTTTTCATAAATTCGTAGCAAACTTAGCATATGTTACGTTAGCATATAACGTTAGCATATAATATAGTCAAAATTCAAAATACATTCATCCTAAGACTGAAATACATAGTCTGCCAAAATCATTTCCCTTCCATAAAAATAAAGCTTACCACAAGAATGTGATCACAATGCTATGGCACACAACTGTATGTTGTGTGATGATGATGATGACTGTGCGGGCGCAATACCCTTTCACTGGCCTCAACAATCTCATCAAGTACTTCGGGAAACGGCAGGATGGGACCAGCATGAATGACAATACGACGTCGCCGCTGCCGATGGAAGATACTTCGGAGCAGCTGACAAGTGAAGAAATACGGCATTTGACGGTGAGTTTTGCTGTTGAGATCTGGGACTGAGGCAAACCATATGGTTCCAGATCCCAGGCACAATATAAATAATGTAACGGAGCTCAGCCGTGTCCTTGAGATTTTTACCTACGATTGAGCGTGGCCGAGCGGAGCGCTAGGGCTGGTACGTCTACAAAGAAGGCGTCGACAGTGCGCAAGCGTCGCGTCGTGGCAACGCGCGGTGCGCGGCGTGACAATACATAATTCTATTTGAAGTTTCGTTAGCGGCCGTATAAAGACGCGTATGTGGTCGTGCGCCGATTCGGGCAGGCTAGTATGAAGATGGTCTATTGTACATTATTTAATTCGTGCCCCGGTACTCGTTGTTTATTAAGTACATTAATAGAACTACTATACTTTATTATACTATCACCACAAATTGTGCTCACTTATTTATGCATATTTTAAACGTCATTTATGTAAAGTATGCCCAAAATTATTCTATCTGTGGATTTACATGGGTCGATTTTAGAGGCGCGATGAGTCGCCTCACCATTTTTGTTTGTAAAATTGCCTAGCAAGCTATCCGAATTGTGATTTACACGGTCCGGTTTTGTGCGGCGAAAATTGACGGGATTTACATACAGAGGTATGTAAGTTTCGCCTAACCGTTCTAACGTCTACACGCGTAGAATAACCACCGTAGAATGGTTTCTTTTTAACGGAAGAATAGACAAAATGTCGGCTTGACAAAGGAAAGCTGTTATTTTGTCCACATTATTTGTCAGTATGTCTTTTCTTGTGTAGACAAAACGCACTTCTGTGGTGATCATGCTAAGCTAGAATAAATGTTTCCGTGAAGTCTTGCCAACCCGGAAATACCATTTTCCGCTGCAAATTATATAAAATTCAATAACAATGTTTGGAATCTGGAAATTACTAACGATTTCTTATCCCCTGTAACAATTTTGTGATCGCAAAATTTAATTTAATTAATTTACATTGTAAAATTAAATTATTAAGCCCAGTGTTGAACCCTTGCCCTTAGTAGAGTTGTGAGATTTTTTGAAATTGATGACTTAAAAAGGGTTTTATTTATTAGATTGGGTTATAAGTATATTAGTTATCCTGGTCAGGATAAGGATTCAGCTCACGGGACTTACGTCCTTACCACAATACTACTACTATTATAAATGTGAAAGTTTGTGAGGACTAATGGACAGATATTTGTTACTCTTACACGCAAGAAAAAAAAGAAAGGATTTTGATTGTATTTGGTATGGTAGTACTTAGTAGCTCTGGATTAATACATAGGCGGAGCCGCGAAAAAGCTAGTGTTTAATATGACTTACGTTGTATTTTATGTAGGTTTCAAAGATTTTCATATTTTTCTGAATTTCTTGTTTCTATAAAACTAACTAACTACTCGTTCCTATAAAGTTATGTTACGTTTCTTATTAATGATAATATTATTATTATCATAAAGAATTATTGTTTTTAAACTCGCAATTTTAGTGACTACGGCTTATATTCACTCAGGAATGTTTGGGTTAAGAATAATAATATTCAATATTGTATATTCTGTGCTGCTATCCGATAATGTGTTATAATATTATGTAGGTATGATGTTTTGACGCCTTCATATTATTAACATTTTCGGCGGTTAGGAGAATATTCGGAATTAAAATGAGATTACATAGAACGTTATGTCGATATTTTCTTTATTGGTTACATAAGGCTGGGAGTTGGAACTATATGCTCCGGAATCCGGAACGCCGGTAAAATTTCAGAGCACTGAAAATAGATCTCTACTCTAATATAATGTAAAGTAAGGCCAACGAGACGAGATAAAAAACGTAAATAAACGGACCGCTACTGAGTTGCATTATGAAAGTTAGTTAATATTATATCTGTCCTTATCACTCGTATGCAATAATGACGTCAATTGGTCGACGACAGCTGTCGTAGCGTGTTTCGTGGTACAGGAAAGCGGCCAGTGCCGCAGTTGTCAACATTTGGTCCGCCAAACAATTGTGAACAATTTCATTCCTGTTTGGATTGCGTTCGAAGTGATATATATTTTTTCTTCTCCGTATTTACTTGGTTTTTTGTTGTTATTCTCAGTTATAGCTCAATCCCATTGAACTCGTATGGGCTGACATAAAGGGACACGTAGCTCGCAATAATACTACATTTAAATTTGAAGATGTGAAAAAACTGCTACAAGAGGGGATCCAACGTGTATCTGCTGATAAATGGCGAAATTGTGTGGATATGTGGATGTGGATGTGATCATGTAATAAAAGTCGAGGACAATTTTTATAGCAATATTGACAACATGATTGATAATACAATAGATAGTTTTATCATAAACACAGCTGACTCGGACTCTTCCGACGAATCATCTTTGTCTAGTACAGACGACAGCGATTAAAATTCGAACTTTATAATAATTTATTCAAATAAAAAATGTTTTGAACCCCTGAAAATTTGTTTACATTCTTTATCTCGTCTGGTTGGCCTTACTTTAGATGAAAATGGAATTATGAGTGACGAGCTGTCATATATGATGATATGTCATATTGACATTTTACTTGACACTGTTCGATTTTCAACTCTATTATATTAGCGCACAGTTCTTTTTTCAATGCTCAGAATTTTCTACGGCCTTCCGGATTCCGGATCATATATTCCCAGCCGTTATGGATATTGGTACATGTAAAATATTAAGGACCTGTAACCTGTTTCACGATCTACTGATAAGTGTCCGATAGCATACTTACATGTTTTGTCTCTGTCTGTAAGCTACTCGGCACTTAACTGAATATTGTGAATTAGTTTATTTTATATATTCAGAAATATTGATGTACTAGGTACTACTTGATAAATGTAAAAATATTTAAAAAAGTGCGCAGTCTCGATTTGTTCGGAAAAAAAGGACGACATAAGTTTCCGATTGATAAAGACTGTGTCTATTTCTCAGGTCCGCTATTAAAGCGCATACGTTTAGCCGCAACTCGTATTTTTCTTTAATGTTTAATGTTTCATTTTATGAATATTGCAAAATATTCATTCGGAATCAAACTCCCGTCCACAAAACCAATGCAATTTGATATTTTGGGGACGTCACCACAGGGGTCGCCTCTGTGGTGACGTCCTCTCTACAAAATATGACAGCTCCAGCACCGGCGAATGTCAGCTATGTTGATGTAAGCCTAAGGTTGACACCAAAACAATTTTAAACGTCGCGTCAGACAAATCTATCATAAATATTATGAAATTATACTGTCAATTATGTCGAAGCACGAAACGACTAGCGACCAGCCCCGTGAACGAACGTCCTGGCTGAAAAAAACTCACGTCCCGCCCGCCTCGCATTCGCCCAGCCACGCACACACAGCCGCGAGCTGTCATTCGTGTAACTCGGTGGAATGACGATTCTTTACGTTACTAATATAATATATTCTTCACGAGACGTCACAGTACACCAGCGCCTCTGGCAGCGACTTCACACGCAGAAGCTCTCATTGTGTTTCATACATTGTTTTATGAATTTTGTCTGTACGAAGTAATGATGTACCGGATATCCGTATCCATATTCATATCCGCGGATATCCGAGGGAGAAGAAAGATCCATATCCGTTCGTTTTTGGTAGATCTTTTACCTCATTAATTTTCAATTCATTGATTAAATTTTATGTATAACATGATTGAGTAACAATGAAAAACTGTTAAATTTCATTTAGATTATTTTTCATTTCTTATCTAATCGTATTTGGCACTTTTATATTGCAAACATTTATCGTAGTGAGTACCATACCAATAGAACTCAACTCAAAGGTAATAAATCAAATATCTTTATAATGAGATCAATCACAATCTTCGTAGTAAACTTATTAAAATGATGATATTATATATAAACATTTATTATAGAAAGTTTTTATAAAATATTAATTAAAATATATTTATAATGAGATAATATGAGTAACTCTTTAAAAGAGGTCAATAACTTTTGTCTATAACAGATTGTCTCTTTCCAAAGGTCGATGTACAATATTTACCGTCGCGTACCTACTCTAAGAAAGATAAGATCCATATGCGTATCCGCGGATATACCTTTTTAACGATCCGGTACATCACTAGTACGAAGCCATCACGTATCCCGTAAACCGCCCGTATCATAAGTACTCAAAGGTTTGCGGTAACCTTTCTGCAACACATTTACATACATTTGTTACCTTGTTGCTACCGTAGAAACTGTTTTTATATAACGAGCAGACGGATTATCTGATAGCAACCAATAGGGATGTTGCATAGTGTCGAATATCACTTTTTTACGAAATAATTTTTAAAATTATTAAATAGAAACTAGAGAGATCTTGTATCCACTATAATCTATATTATGCTGAGCCTTAATTGATGAGGATCGATCACTAGACCTTTTCATGAGTCACAGAGAACGACTCTTAATTCCTTTCAATGTTACCGTACCGCATTGAGAGTGTATGTAGTATTGTATATTGAGAGTATTGTTCATCCCCTACTCATTCCCATTCGTCCCCTTTTGCGTTTCATACCATTATAGGGACTCGATCTTTGGGTATTTTATTTGCTAATTTAACAAATTCATATTCTATGGTATATATGGTATCTATATCTTTTTAATGCTTTTATATCGCGAAATCAATGTTTCAGGAAAGGATAATCCCGAAATTACTTTTCTAGACGATTCTCCTTTATTTATTAATGGCACGCAATTTTTGTCTCTTAATCAGACAGTCCCTAAAAATTCCGTCCCAATGTTCACCGTTTCAGGGTTCTGTACAGAATAGACTTGACACAACACATAATACGCTACAACACATAATACACAACACATAATAGACACAACCATAATACGCTTGGTGAGCAGTCACCAAGCGTATTATGGTTGTGGGCATGCCCACAACCATAATACGCTTGGTGACTGCTCACTTTCACAAAATCGGTTTATTATCTAGTTGTATCCTATTGTCAGCCTCCGTGGTCCAGTAGTTTAGAGCTTGTATCGACTCGGAGGTCGTGGGTTCGATTCCCGCGTTGGAACAACATAAAATGTTGTTTCCATATTTGGTTAGGACAATGCAGGCTGATCACCTGATTGTCTGACAAGAAAGGTGATCCATGCGTCGGATGGGCATGTATAAAGTCGGTCCTGCACCTGATCTATCGCCAGACGTGTCGGTCATCCGTCCCACTGGGTTTCGAGAGTAAAGGAAGAGATTCTGCTCTTGTGTACTGCGCACACATTTGGGCACTATACGATAACTTCTACGTAGCTGGCCTGGTTTCAATGAAACCGGCCACCGTCACCGAAATCGGTGTGGGGGAGCTATTATTGTATATACATTGATTGAGGGGAGCGCTAAATTTGCCGTCCATCCATTTATTTGCAGCCCCTCAATTATTATTTTTTTTCACCTACATAATTAAGTACTCCTTTAAATGTATTTTTCTTGCTGTTTTTGTATTTATATTTTTTATTTTATTGTACATATTATGTTAGTAAATGATAATTAGGTATTTTGAAAGCCTGTAGTTTTTCACCTAGTGTTTAAACAATAAATAATCGAAAAACTTTCTCGCTCGCTCGCTTAAAACTAACATAAAATATGAAGGAAATAAATATTCAAAAGCCGTTCATAAATTCATACTCCAACTCGCATTTAGCCAATTATCGGGTACAGCCATGAGAGCTGGACCCGCGCCTGTGATAATGGACTAAAAAAAGGAAATAGTGTATTATTCATTAATAGTTCCGCTATTGTAAGATCGTTTCGTTGTCATACTGTGTATTTTCGATTTAATCAATATGTGTAATTGTCAATTATGTATAAAGTTCGGTATTACCTATCTTATCAACTATCAAATACGTCAGCCGCTCAAGTGTAAGCGGTGCCCAATTGATATCGAATACTAGGCTTAGGGCTGGGACACACCTGGCTAAACTCCTACTTTTAACTTTTCTACATTTAAAATGAATCAATTTATTTATTTGATGTTAATCAGGATGTAAAATACATTTCAGCTATTTTTACACTTTTCTCGCGCCTCTCGTTCAAAAATGAAATATTTTTTTTTGTTTAGCTTCTAAGTTTTGTTTTAATTAACATTATTAGGCTGGGACTATATTGTCCGGAATATTGACTATATAGACCGGAGAAAATTTAGATTCAGATTAAAAAATTGAATATGAGTGTCGAGTTGTCAGATTTGAAATTGACATTTGCCTTGGCACTCGTGTATTCGATTTTCGGCTCTATTACATTCGTGCAGAGTTCTAATTTTACTGTTCAGAATTTTCTTTACATATTTTTTATGCTTGTTTTTAACATAATAAATAAACAAAAGATACAAAGCAATATCTGGGGTAGCAACTCACAAATCATTTATATACTATTTTGAGACAATAGGTAAAATAATCTTTATAAATCTTAATTGAATACCGTCCAACCAACGGTTTTAATTAAAATTAATTCATTAAATTATTCAAGTTAATAAATCAGTCATTGTTTCTAGGGCATTCACTTTGCGGAGATTTCTCTCGGGAAATGTAGGTACCTACTTACTTATTCCTGACATACATAATACATTTAACTTCGAATACAAATATTTTCAATTTAATCGTCACAATAGTCTTACTACCATATTATAAATGTGAAAGTTTGTATGTATGAATCCATTGAAGTTTGTTACTATTTCACGCAAAAACTACTGAAAGGATTTTGATGAAATTTGGTATGGTAGTAGTTAGATCTCTGACTTAACACATATTATGCTTGCGCGGCGAAACGTCGGTTTCCGCGGGTATTCTTGTTACTCGTAAGATTAAGACTGTACTTTTTCAGTATAAAAAGTAGCCTATGTTTTAATCAAGAGTCTAAACTATTACCATCCAAATTTCATTAAAATCGATTCAGTAGTTTTGCGTGAAAGAGTAACAAAATTCAATGGCTTCATAAATACAGACAAACTTTCGCGTTTATAATATTACTAAGATTATAATAGACTTCCAAAAAGTGAAAGTCTCGATTAGATTTTATTTGATTTTTCAAAATCGGTCCAGTAGTTTCGGAGCCTATTCAATGCAAACAAACGAATCTTTCCTCTTTATAATATAAGTATAGATATCGTGTCCTCGCATTGACTTCATTGTGCCACAAACCTAACTCGACAAATCAAAAATTTCAGTTTTTTTATTTGCAATCGGGCATTTGTATTTTGTAGTCACTCACTCTGATTCATACAGACTGTCGAAGGACAGTCATATTCTTGGACAATGGTGACAGGGGAAGTCAGTTATGTGCTGTTTTGTTGTTTTATTGTTGTGTGTTTGTATAAACAATGGGATTTGTCAGGGGATTCCTAATGATGTAAGTTTGTTTAAAAATTTGTTTTAATTATGCTTCCGCGTGGATTAAGGATGTAAATATTTGCATTCTTTAAGCGCTACTATCACGCTTTGACGGCCTCTGTGGCTCAGTGGTTAGCGCGTTGGTGCTAAAGCCGGAGGTCGCGGGTTCTAATCCCGTCAGTGAACAATTAAAAGTTTTCCGTGTTCCTGGGTCATGGATGTGTATTATATAATAAAAATCTTAAATATATTTCCGTTTCTGGTACCCGTAACACAAGTTCTTCGAGAAGTTACCACGGGACCAGATTGACGTGGTGTGAAAGCGTCCATAGATATTATTATATTATTACCAGTTAGGTACAGTCGCACCTGTAGTAATTCACTGAACCTTATGACAACAGCAATAAGGTTGAAAGGTACACGGTGTTTTTCGGTGACTGTACATAATTCGTAGACGTATATATTATAGATGAGGCATGTTGAGGTAAAAAGTTTCTCCAGTAAAATGGCCCCACTTTTGAAAATTTTGGGGCCATTTTGACATTTGAAGTATGGTGAAAACCAATATGGCGTCTATATATACGTTTATGACATTTCTGTCGTAGGTTCGCAACATTGGTGTAGCAACTACGACTAAACCGGCTTAAATCTTAGGTGCTTTTGTCATCAAAAATCAAAATATTGGTATCGAAAAGCGACTCACGTCATACAAATAATATTTTCTAATTGAAATAGTTAAAATTCTACATTTGATTTTGGATGTTATAAGATGTTTAGGTCAATGTTTAAAAGGTAACACACATAGATAAATGATTAGTCTCGGCGCTCGACTAGATACCGCGCTATCTAACAACAGCTCTGTGAATAGGGCAACTTATTATTGTAGTGTGGGTAAAAAATATCATTGTGTGTAATGAGCTCCGTGGCCTAGTGGGTAGACCGTTAGATTCGCAATCAAAAGAGTGCAGGTTCAAATCCCAGGTTGTGGCGTGTACCAATGAGACTTTCAGATCTGAAGTACATTATACGTACGCTCGAACTGTGAAGGAAAACATCGTGAGGAAATCCGCACATGGTTGGCCCCAGACGTATTGACGAGTCATTCCTCTGGACTAGGCTGACTGTGTTGTGAGAATGCCGTATGTGCTTGGGCAACCATACGTCCCAGGCACAACAGTATTTCAAGAGTGATTACTTCTCTCGGAGAATACTGTATAAATCATCCAATAACGGATGAAAAAAACCTAAGTTTGTGTATTTATGACAATTTGTAGTGTGCATGAATTCGGTACGTACATCTGACACGAAGATTTCAATGTGACGGGCTCGGGCATGCCGACTTCGGCGTACTATTTGTTGCCGCATAATTATGATTTAGATTTAGATTTTACAAGTATGCCAGCGGTATCTAGTCTAAAGCCGAGACCAATCTTTTATCTATGGTAACACACGAAAAATATATGGTCCACGATGTTGTGAGAATTCTATCGACATTTAATTAATCTTCTTCTTCTTATTTTCAAAGTCAAATTTGTTCATAGTTAAGACAGAACAACGTGTGTCGGGACAGCTAGTATTGAAATATTTAACATGAAAATGATTAAATTTTTAAAGGCCTCCACAGACGAGAGGCCGATCGTTTCAGTTAGAACTGACGTCAGTTCGGCCTGAACGGATTCGAGCACATACACGGAGAAAATCGAATGATGTAGGTATTTCTATTGCCGTTATAACAACAAATACTAAAAACAGGATAAAATAAAAATTTGAGGCTCACATGCAACAAACGTGATTTTTTCCGTTTTGTACGGAACTCATCATGCCAACTCGCACTTGACCGGTTTTATTTTACACTCGAATTTTATTACCGTTCAGTCCAATTTTATTGCCGTTCAGTCCATCCGTACAGGTCAGAATTAATGTTGCCAACTTAGTTGTTTTACAAAGTTTTACTACTAAATTTTGTATTTTATTCCCTCTTTAGTAGCAATTTAGTTGTTAGTAGTGGGTTTGTAGAAAATAGCTAGGCAGTAATCATAATATGCAAAATGGCCTGCTTCTATGTGCTATTATGACACCTTATCATAATAGCACATAGTAATTCGCTTAAAACTACCGATTTAATTTCTATATACGTAAATATTAAAACTGAAAATGTATGTATGTTTGTAAACACAAAATCCCTAAAAAAAACTTTTAGGGATTCCTAAGTTTAGTAACTTTTTTATAGTTATCGGTTTTAGTAGTTTTTAGTAGAAAACGCCGCGAGTTTAGTAGTTTCGCAAAAACAGAGTTGGCAACACTGGAACGAATCGCTTCAGTCCATACGGCCGACTGATGCGATCTCGAAATTGCACACAGACGATACGATTTTGCATCCGTTCAGGCCGAACTGAGGGAAAACCGGACCGTGTATGGGACCCCTTATATTATAAGTGTTTATCGTCCCGCCACGTACCTTCAAAGGGGCTTCTGATATAGGTACAACATGATGATATACTTAGGTAATAATCGAGTTACTTATATTATCATAATTTTGTCATCATCCTCAAAATAACAAACTATCGGAATGCTAATTTTAATTAGACTTTATGCTATTGTTGGTTATTTGGTTATTTATTTGGTTTTATTGCCACTAAAATGTGGTATATATTCATTATGATTTTGAATTCAAAATGGCCGCCGTCATAAATTGTCGGACTTTGTGTTTATTTATAAGCTTCTCGATGTGGGTATTAACTGAAAGGGCATAAAAAATTCTCTCTTAAGACTTTGAATCTATCAATTTGACATAAAAATGCTCATAGCATACATTAAGGAAAATTGTATATCCAGTTCAATTTTGTAAAACATACCTTTATCGTAAAATGTGTCTGTAAAGAGATATTGCCCAAATATTTAAAGATATCGCCATTTTTTCATGACGGCGGATCGAGTGGTAGCTATATGAAATGGCAAATTTTAAATTCAGAAACGCTTGTTCGCGATGAAATCATTTTTCGACGCCAAGCTCCAAGCTTTAAAAATGTAATATTGACTAGCTATAAAAATTTACTGAAAGTTCTACCTAATTTTTCTCTTGAGATTGATTTTCAAAACACATATTCCTTCACTAATTTTCAATTTAATTGCGCACTATTATCAAGCGCACTATAATTAATAACTATAGTGCGCTTGCTAGAAACGAATGAAAATGAAGTGTTTATGTTGCGTAGATTACGAGAAAATTTTGCGAGCTCTTTCAATGTCCGAATACATAAAAAAATCTATATTATAAATTGTAGACATGTTTGTTTAGTCTAATATGTAATGTACACTCTTATTTATAAACTCGTTAGTCATTAACAACATCAATAGGTAACTAGGTACAAATCTCTACGAACGGAATCTAATCTACGAACTAGCTATTTCCCGCAGCTCCGCCCGCGTAAATATACTATCGAGTATCCCGCGGGAATACTGTATACTGTTCCGGAATAAAAATTAGCCTATGTTTTAATTCAGAGCCTGAACTACTACTATACCAAATTTCATTAAAATCCGCTCAGTAGTTTTTGAGTTAAAGAGTAACAAACATCCATCCATCCATCCTCACAAACTTTCACATTTATAATATTAGTAGGACAATTTTTTTCTTATAAATTTTGATAGCCTGTAGGTTTTAGTTGTAGGTGTAGACAAAACAACGTGTGTCGGGACCATCAGCTAGTCAAATTATAAATATCAAAAATATTGTTATCGTCACATTAATTTTAAAAGTATGTCCTGATTACTACATACCTATTTATTACAATAACCCTATTTGACCGTAGTTATAATTCCTTCTTCTGCATCAGCACCCGGACGACCCCCCCTCGGAGTACCCAGTGCTGCACGCGGCTCTGCCCCGGGGGGTCGCCGTGTACCCCCTGCCGCTGGGCGCCGACCACGAGCTCACCTTCAACGTCACTTGGGACCCCCCTGTTGGTAAGGCCTTGCGGTTTCAAAATACTCGATAAATGCCAGTGCCAAAATATTTGCAGCTATATATGTCTAATATTTGCAGCTATATATGTCTAATATTTGCAGCTATATATGTCTAATATTTGCAGCTTGATGTCAGCATACCTATCATACCCTGACATCAAGTGTGGTATATCTAAGATAAGGGGTCAATGTAAGCCACCATGATATATACCGATACCCGACGCGGCTTTTTCTCGCGGAGCTTCCCTTTTTAATTCTGACTTATTCATTAATATTTTGCTGTCTTCCGCTTTGCTTGGGGAGAGAAACTGGAATACTTCCTACTCCTTCTACATCTCTGCTGTGTGCTGTGTGCGAGTTTTCGTCACTAATCGCCGTGAAGAAGTCAACTACAATTTGTATGACATCGAAACAACGCTCCCAGTGGCAAACAATATTAACTAATTAGATAGCATACAAATTATACATAACTTCTTCACGGCGAATACAGTGACGAAAACTCGTACTCAGCACACTGATTAATTTCTTTCTCAAAACATATTTAGCATATCTTTCGTGTACCCCGAGATTACGAGACCACTGTCTATCCTGGCTATACAGGAGTTGCTGTGGTGGGTATGTGTGGTACTGGTGGGCCATTTGCCCGTATAAAAAAACCTTATTTAGTATTTAGTAATTTCTACAGTCTCTTATCTTTTTTCCGACTACGGCGAAGCCAAAAGGAAGGGTAATGATTTTGGCAGTCTATGTATGTATGTATGTATGTATGTATGTATGTATGTATGTATGTATATATCACAGTAATAACACACAGGACTTCTTACACTATTTCCACTTTAATGTGTAAATTAAAGTGGAAATAGCACAAGAAGTCCTGTGTGTTATTACTGTAAAACATGAATTTGTACCAAGAACCTACAGTACAATCAATAACGTATGTATATATGTTTGTTCCACTCTAGCGCCTAAGCTACTGTGTCAAAAGATTAGCAATAGGCTATATAATTTACGTAGTCGGATTATAGTTTAAAAAAATTTAGTTATTATTCAATTCAAAGCTCAACGTTCCAAAGACCCGTATAATACTCTGGTTCTTCCCACAGGTCCCCCAGTGCGCGGGTACTCCATCGAGGTGCACAGCGTGACCGACACCACGGACTGCCACTCCAACCTGTGCTACGAGTACAACCTGCCCGGGGTGAGCATTATCTGCCCAGATGCTGGTGCCAAATCCCCACAATTGCCACAGGTTCCCCAGTGCGCGGGTACGGGTATTAAGAGGAACAGATAAACAGATACATATGTATCGATAGCTAACTTATATAAGTTAGCTATCGATTTGATTGCACTGCTACACGCATACGGCATGTCCGCGATTGTGTGGAAAATTCATGGGCCGTTGAAGGGGACGTTAACATTTTCAAATTTGGATCGATTTGGATTATTCTATGAAAGCCGTTTCTCTGTACGGACCGTGGCTAAGATTACCGACGTAGAAGCGGAAATGCATAATAAAAATATGGAGATCTATTTATTGAAAGATAGAACAAGAAGATTTAGCAATAATTAATTATTAGCAATGAATTAGCTAGGTAAGCTTTCTGCAGCTGTCTGATTTTTTAACATGTAGGCTCTTTTAATTAGTGAAAAATATTACTTTTTCTTGTTTTATAACGTAACTGTAAAGGGAAAACAAGCATCAGTGGTAAGCGATTACCGACGCCTATTAATGGAAATTAAATAACAACTGTTCTAATAACATGAGGCTTCGGATTATGACTTTAAGATTATTGGAAAGTTCCACAGCGATAAAGTCAGTTAACTAATTCCAACAAAATATTTTGGTATTGAATAATATTTTATCAGAGAGCGATTGTTTGCGATAAGATAGTCACGGAATTATGACTCTTATCTGTTTCATAAATCTTAATTTTATTAGTTTTCATCATCATCAGTACTAGTGCGATCCTAGGTGCATTTTCTGGCATCGATTAACGCAGATGTTCCAAGCGTTTTTGTTTCCACAGCAGCTGTACTTCTTTCAGAAGTAACTATTTCTCTCTATTATTTTCATAAAGGCGCATCTCCTGCTCATGTTTTTTTTAAACAATACACAGAAAACATGCAACAAAAACATTTGTTTTCATACACAAGCTGTCTCCAGCTATAGAAAATGTTTTTGATTGAAACAAAACTTTTTGTGTAGACAAGATCATGAGTCCCGATGAGGAAGAAGTAAGCACTCGCAGTTTTAGCGATTGCAGATGCAGAATCTAGGAGAAAACACAGGGGCCTAAAAAGGCCACTTTAGATGTTTCACATATTTTTTCCAACTCATATTATGTGAACCATTTTACACATTTCTATTGAAAACTGTCAAAATTGATGTTTTCTAATATGAAGAAATCAGATGAATCATGTAGTCATTTTACAATTTCACGATTTTTGTATGGAAAAAAATATATGAAACATAATATGAAACATCTAAAGTGGCCTTTTTAGACCCCAGATATCGAGTTAGGCCATATTTACTGACCCATAATTTTATTATTTATCAGGAGTTACGAATAGACCGATTTGGGATTGATAAATAATTTATTCCGTATTTCTATATTTAATGATCATGTGAGTGGTGTAACAGTTGATAAGAAACGAAACATTCCTTCCCCTCTCTACCCGCGCAGGAAATGTTTTCCGTCCGTCTCGGAAGACAAAAACATTGTATATGGGGCGTGGCTATACAAATGTGTATAGCCACGCCCCAATGTTTCGATGTTTTGTGTAATGTTTCGAAAAAAACACGCGCAGGGGACGCGCCTTAAGAACAACATTACCATACTTAGGGCTTATTTGACTATCGCCTAATAAGTGAAAAATAGCTTATCCGGAAGTTTTGTCTCTGTCGATCAGTATAAAGTAAGGGTGGTGCTATATTATCCGGAATCCGGCTAGCCAGGAAAAATTAAGTGCACTGAAAATAGAACTCTGCGCTAATACAATAGAGTTGAAAATCGAAGTGTTATCATCAAGTCACATATGACATAGTCTTTTGACTAGACACTTGTATGTTCGATATTCAGCTCTATTGTATTAGCGCAGAGTTCTATTTTCAGTGCTTTGAATTTTACCCGGCCTTATGGATTTTGGACAATATAGTCCCGGCCTAAGCAGCGAAGAAGCTATTCGTCACTTACTAGCCGACTATGAAACCAGGCCCTTATTATACATACTATTATGGTGTCTCTACATCTGCTTCCATTACCGAGTGTATTTCCAGGACACCGTGTGGAGTCTGATCCCGACCTCCGTGAGTCCAGTACCCGACGGGTGTGCTGTGAGACCGGGGTGCGCGTATCAGGTGCGCGTCATCGCACACCCGTGGGACGGTCACACCGTGGCGAACCTCAATGTGGAGCTGGATGGTGAGTAGAAGTGCGTTTTATCTACACAAGACTGACGGAGTGTATAGACAAAATGACAGATTTCCTTTATCAATCTGTCTTTTATTCGTCATCATTCATCGTGACAATTTGAATGATGATGAATAAAAGACAGAATGAAATTTAATAATTAGATACAATATTATGTCATAATGACTTTTGTAATTATAACACATTTTGTTATGTCCTAACAATGAAGTGAAATAAATAAATAACTATAACTACACCTACAGCCTACATCTACATTTTCCTCCATTATTGGATGATTTACACAGTATTCTCCGAGCGAAGTAACCACTCCTGAAATACTGTAGTGCCTGGGACAGTTGGTTTTTAATCTCTACATCTATACTTACAACTACACCTACGACTATACCTACATCTACACCTACATCTGAACCTACATCTATACCTACATCTACACCTACTACTACAAGTTACAACTACACCTACATCTGAACCTACATCTATACCTACATCTACACCTACGACTACAAGTTACAACTACACCTACATCTGAACCTACATCTATACCTACATCTACACCTACGACTACAAGTTACAACTACACCTACATCTGAACCTACATCTATACCTACATCTACACCTACGACTACAAGTTACAACTACACCTACATCTGAACCTACATCTATACCTACATCTACACCTACGACTACAAGTTACAACTACACCTACATCTGAACCTACATCTATACCTACATCTACACCTACGACTACAAGTTACAACTACACTAACCAACCTTCTGTCGATCCATCGAGCGGGTAAACTGAACCTATAAATATTTGACAGTCAAGTGACAAATTAAACACTGTGAATAGTTAAGGTGAGACCACACTAAGCGGCAGCGGAGCGACGCGACGCGACACTTCCCTACTAATAATACTGCAATGGAGTGCCGCGACGCGTAGTTCCGCTGCCGCGTAGTGCGTTATATCTCATACAATTTCAAACAAACAATATTTGGCCTTGTCGTGTCGCGTAGTTACGCTGCCGTGTAGTTACGCCTAGTGCGGTCCTACCTATAGTTGGTATGGGAATATTTAACGAGAAAATTTTTAATATTTAACTTCCTGAACTTCCACAATTATTTCAAGACCAAAAATAGCCAAATCGTCCGGCCGTTCGAGAGTCTTTGCGAGTATATAATACATAGGAATCGTAATCCATTTTTATGTATCGTAAAATGAGTCGGAAAAAATATAGCATCAAATATATAATAATATTTAATATATATGGACGCTTTTACTGATTCAAGATGCATTTTTTCAAGATGGCGGCGATGGCGGCCAAATTACGTGGTAGCAAAGTTGAAAATAAGTAATCCCCTTTTTCTCGATCAAACGACTGACAACTAACACACAAATAATAATACACATACACGTAGTCTAAAAATAACAAGCTCGAAACCATGTAAAATAGCTCACAAAGTAAGATGAAAGAGGAGCAAACGCTTAGCTTGAAATAACAAGTTACAGTGTGCCCATGTTTCTAATGGGTTGCGACATATGGTCATTCAATAAATTTAATTTTTATTATTTTAATTTCTTGCCATGACATTTTCTCCAATTTATTTATTGATTTATTTTTATTCTTATTTTATTACTACGCATGATTAAATTGTCTCGGAATATTTATTGTGATGTGATCAATGTTTCAGAAACGGATGATCCCGAAATTGCTTTTCTAGACGATTTTCCTTTATTTATTAAAATTCCGTTTTTCCGATCCTTAAAATATTTGACACAAAAATATTTATCTGACCGGTATGCGAACCCACCACATTTGGAATTTCCGAACAAAGCAAAATTTTTATTGTATACTGATACCAAACTGTGATGTATTAAAGTCTAAATTATTGACATATTGTTGCATATATACGACGAAAAATGCGCAGTTTCCAGTAATAAGACCTAGCTAGATCGATTTATTGAACAATAGTTTAGTTTATATTTTATTAATTATATTTTATCCCCCGAGTTTGATGTTATTGCTTTTTTTAAAGAACAACTTACAACAAATACTTTTTGTAGTCACGTATTTTAATTACCAGGCAGTATATTTATGGCGACTTGCCGGACTTCTTTGAAAATTTTGACGTCCCCTTCAACGGCTCACAATTTTTCCACCCAATCGTGGATACACCCAATGCTTGTAGTTGTGCAATCACATCGAAAGCTAACTACGTGGCTGTTTATCTGTTCCTCTTTCTTTAATCTGTGATAAGACTGGCCAGCTATAAAACATATCGTCCCCGTAGTCCGCCGCCCATAGACACTCGTAGCAATAGAGAAATTACAAGTGCGTTTGCCTGTGTAATAAGATTTCTTAATAACTCAGTACCATAAAATAGAAAATGAAAGTAAATAAGTTTGAAAATTGAAAATGATTTCCGCTAAAATTGATTTCACGCGAGGAAACGGCCTTTGACTTTGAATTCAAAGACATTAGAGTTTATTAAAATTATTAATAAGCTCTAATGTCTTTGAATTAGTTTTTAACTAAGCGAGCTTAAATATTTTGTCGTAATTTAATTAAAAACAAGCAATTTTTAGAAGAATGTTCTTGAGAAATTAATTATTTGTAGTAAGTGCGGTCGCGGAATACGTAGACTTTCGTACATTGATTTATCGCTACCTACTTGTCTGTTTCACTCGCGCACGGATATATTATTATCGCGTTTACACAAGTACGCGATAGAAGTCCTATAGCAATATATACCCCTCGGACCTATATTTCACGGCATTGCTACCTTCTACCAAACATTCTGTATATTACTAATGTAAAGAATTGTCATTCAATAGACTTACGCGAATGACAGCTCGCGGCTATGTGTGCGCGGCTAGATGTGTGTGGGGACCGCGCGGCGCGTTTGGGACGCCTGGTCCACATGGTCGTCGACTTAGATTCACGGGGCTAATCGTTTCGTGCTTTGACATAATTGGCAATATAATTTCATATCAACGAAAGATTTGTCTGACGCGTAATCGTTTTCTCGAAAACGGCTGCAATTTGGAATTATTTCGGTGGCAGCCTTAAGCTTACGTCAACTTGGCTGACATTCGCCGGCGCTCGACCTGTCATTTGTAGAGTGTCGCCCCCCTTGTCGCCCCTGTGCTATTATGGTATTGATCTGTCAAGTTTGTCCACCGCTTCGCAACTTGACATTACTTGAGAACTTCTGTCCCTAGTCCCTACTCTCTAGCGATGAATATTTGATATCGTGGTCAACTCTGTCACATTATAAATGTAAGGTGACAATTTTGACGTTTTTCCCCTGTTTTTCGTACGCTCAGCGTCAAAATTCAATTTGTAGATTGACAGAACGTGTATTATGAATCAACATTGTACAGTAGCTGCCTAGTAGTAGTACTACTAGTAAGTAGGCTACTACTAGTAGTAGTAGCCTGCAGTGTAATTTGTAACTCTTTTGAATCTTACTGTCGAGAAAATATGGTCCCCTCCAACGGCTTACGGCCTACAATTTTTCCACACAATCGTGGACACACCGTATGCTTGTAGTAGTGCAATCAAATCAATAGCTAACTATGTAGTTGTTTATCTGTTCCTCTATCTGAAATCTGTGTTAGTGTTATCTATTGTTATCTATTAGTGTTAACATAACCGTCTTCCTAAATACAGTTTGTTTTATATTCATTATTCGGTTGTGGTTATTTTTTAAATCTTTATTTTTACACTAGCTTTTGCCCGCGGCTTTATAAATTTTTAATAGTATAATATTTAATAGTAGAATAGTTTTCTTGGAGCAAAAACTTCTTCAGCAAATAACTTCACTCACTGCAATATACTGTATACAATATTAAAAATGTTTTTAGGGTTTCGTACCCAATGGGTAAAAACGGGACCCTATCACCTAGACACGACGTGCGAGACCGCTTGATATATAATATATTTTTCATTTCTCATACTAGTGTTGATTTGATCTGATTATTGGGTGGAAGATGCTGCTTTCCTTTCATAGGGAGGGAAAAACTCATACAAATTCATAGGCCCGAGGGCCGGAAAAACTTCAAAACTTCGAAAATAGAACTGCTGTCAGCTGTGAAGAGTTTTATGTAAAAAAAAACGATTAAAAATGACATGACTTTCTAAACAGCCAGTGTGAATTTAGCGCAAACTTCTTAAACTAGCGGAATAAGCCGCGAGTGCCGCGACAAGCGGCAAGTTCCATATTTTTAATATGTATCCCGCCAATTTGTGTTGACTTTTTTAAAAAGTCAACACAAATTGGCGGGATACTAAAATCTGTTATGTATGTATCTGTGACGGACTTTTGTGCTAAGATTTGAATTGAATATGAAAAATGAGTTCAAGCGAAATATTGACACCAGATTCAATTCAGACGAGGCAAATTGTGTCATAGAAAATCTTTTGCCAAAAATATCAAAAGAAAGATATATAAACACATACAATGATTTTATGAAGTAGCGAGAAGAAAAGAATATAAAATCGTTTTCCGAAAGTGTATTTCTTACATATTTTAATGGACAAATTACAGCCTTCAACGGTATGGAGCCAATATTCAATGCTCAAGAGTACACTTAATGTAAAACACAATGTAGATTTGAAAAAAAAATTATAATTTAACAGCATTTTTGAAAAGACAGTCGCAGGGGTTCAAGAGTAAGAAATCTAAAGTTTTCACATCTCATAAGGTGGATTTTTTTTTAAATGATGCTCCTGACGAGATATATTTGGCAGTGAAGGTAAGTTTACCTGAGTATTTATGGATTTATTCTAAATATGAACGTATTTATTACACAAATACTAAAATAATTACATGTTTTTCACAGGTCGTTTCGATGAACTCACAAATTTTACAATTAACGACATTGAAAGTCAAGGCGATTTATTATTAGTAAAACTGACTAAAACAAAGACACATATTGAGCGCTCGTTTATAGTAAAAGAAGAGTTTACACAAATAGTAAAGAAATATAAAAAATGAGACCTTAGTGATGTAAAAACGGACCGCTTTTATGCCGGAAATGCTATAAACAAGTGATTGGTAAAAATAAAATCTCAGGTATGCCGAAGCAGAGCGCAACATATTTGAATTTACCAAACTGTGAGCAGTATACCGGACACTGTTTTAGACGAACTTCAGCGACACTTTTAGCCGATTCTGGGGCAAACATGACTACGTTAAAAAGACATGGAGGCTGGAAATCCAGTACAGTCGCCGATGGCTCTTAGAGGATTCAGTCCAAAATAAAACTAAAATTTCAACCAAATTAACCGAAACTATAAAAATACGCCCCAATTCGCCTCTGCCGACAACTTCCAGGGAGTGTCCGCGATGGAATCCATCGCCTGATAAAATACCAGAGTCTCCTACTTTTACAGAGATCCAGAACAGCCAAATTTCTCAAAATATATCAAACAACATAAATATTCCAAACAAAAATGTAACTTTTAATTTCACGAATTGTCCTAATTTGACTATTAATTTTAAATAGGCACTACTAATATATTATTATCAATAAATAGTTTAGATAAACTATTTAGTAAGTAGTTTAGATAAACTAGTTTTATTTTCCTCATATTCTAAATGAAAAGTAGAGTGTTTGCCACGGGTAAAAGAATCAATTCCTAATCGGACTATTATAGCCGTCTACCTCGGGAATTGATTCTTTTCAACCCTAGGCTAACAATCTACTATTTCGCGTTTGAATATAAATTTTACGATATCTTTAAATATAAGATATTAATTTAAGCTGTATGGTTTAAAGGGCTACTATAATGTATATAAAATGCTTAAAGTGAGTAACGTATTTAATTTGATAAGGATCATACTGTGTCCGTCTAAGGAGTTTTCTGAAAATACTATACATAATAATAAGTATGAACTGGGCACGGTCAGCTTTTATTGAGTAAACCGCTATGTCCCTGCATTTTAAATTTGTAATATCTTCAAAAATACTCATTTAAATTACATGCTGTAAAGGGCCATATTGATCTATATTAAATTTATTATTGCTTAAAATCGCTTCGTAAATAAACCATTATTTCTCGTAAAAAGTAAAGAATAAAAAATGGTTATTGTGGGTTATCCCTAAGAGATAGACATATACCATCACGGACTTTTTGTAGACCTTTTTAAGGTGTACAATACTGCAGTACATTATTGTGACCTATCTCGTAGGGTTCAGCCAGCGTTTGTAATGTAAGCCCAAAAAAATGTGTTTATTTACGACATTAGAAACCTCTAAAATTATCAGTGTTTTTCTACTAAATTATGCATGTTATATACATATAGACCTTCCTCTTGAATCACTCTATCTATTAAAAAATAGCATCATAATACGTTGTGTAGTTTTAAAAATCTAAGCTTACATAGGGACAGACAGACAAAGCGACTCATTTTTATACTATCTAGGGATAGTCTAAAATGTAGTCGTTTTCTTAAATCTCAAGCGGTGTGTCCACGATTGTGTGGAAAAATTGTAGGCCGTTCATGGGGACGTCAAAATTTACAAATTTGGATCGATTTGGCTCGTTCTATGAAAGCTGTTTCTCTGTACGTAATTATATATATTTTCTACTCTGTCTCTGCGTTGCGACTTTTAACTTAGTAAGTCGTAGTAAATGCCTGATTCTTAGATTAAATAATTATAGAATAACATACTTTTTCACTATCACTAGCGCGGAACTACCTATATAGCATTGTGGGCATGCCCACAACCCATTCGATTTGTGACGTCATTATAAATTATATATATATATATATATATATATATATATATATATCGGTTATGAAACCGAACCGTCTGACGCTTAAAGAAGATAAAAAATACTAATAAATACAAATTTTATCAAAGCGCGTAGTCTTTCTGTCCGTCCAGCCTGCAAATCCGGCATCGGTACTAATGCCCGTCATTACTCATCAGAGTCAATCGGTCCTGGATTTTTCCAGGCTGGACGGTCGTATGGCCCTTTAAACTGATAGATATGGAAACGCTTTTTTTGCGCTGCTGGTTTTAAGATCAGAAACAAAATATGCCAAAAAAATTCGGCTCGCTCGCTATTCATTATATTAACTATATAATATTCTTTATTGTTTCTTATATCTTTATTATCTTTATTTATTTCATAATATTACAATATTTTATGGGGGGGGGGCTAAAAAACACGTAAAAATAGCTTCAGTTCGCTCTGGTTTGATGCGAGTGACGGCAACAGGACGACGACACCTTCCTAGGTGTTGGTGATGGTCGTGTCTATTGATGCCAGATCGCAGCAAGCTGCCGATCCGGTAAGCACGTGGCCGATTTTTGGTTGACTGTGACCACAATCTTTTTTGGAGGCTAGATCCGCCCTTGCTATCACTATAGTTATTTACTAGATATAATAACGTAACCCAATCTTCAAAATGCATAGTCGGCCGTCTCAATTCCTTGATAAACAACACATCTCATACCTCTTATTCCTTGATATAAAATAATCATAAAATACCATAAGCATAGTTTTCTTATTGACTTTTTGAATAGCACCTACATAATAAGCTGGTAAAATATTTACAATTTACAATTGCATATAATGTCCTTGCAATGGCATATCTACGATCAACCGTTGATGAAATACAGGATCTTTAGTCAAGACGCATTGGATAATTTCGACGGCGAACTTCGAAATCAAAAATGGGACTTGAGATAAGTCATCGTTAAATGACGTGTCCCTTGCGATGTCTTATGTCAAATCCCATCTTGACTAAAGGCCCAGTTATCACAAAAGTGAGATCGTAGGAGAACATTAAAAACGGCCTATACAAAAAATGCATGACAAAATATGACTCTCACTGGCACTGGTCGCGACCGCAGCTGCGCGCAGTTAGAAATGTATGGAGATTAATACAAAATTCATTTTACTAACTGAACTAAACTGGGTTTATGTATCATATGATAGTTGTAAGAAAAAATATCACGTCATACAAAATAGCTAGCTGTGTCCCGCGGCTCCGCCCGCGTAAATATCCCATCGAGTATCCCGCAGTAATATTCTACTTTTCCGGGATAAAAGTAGCCTTTGTTTTAATCCAGAGCCTAAGCTACTACCATACCAAATTTCGTCAAAATCCGTTCAGTAGTTTTTGCGTGAAAGAGTAACAAATATCCATCAATCCATCCATCCTAACAAACTTTCACATTTATGATGAGTAGGATGATTTTATCGGTCATTTTAATTTTTCAATTGTAACAAAAAAATAGTATTACTCCTTTTTAATGACGTAACAACTGATTCCTGTACTTACTTTTTGCACTTTTCGTTGCATAATATTTATATTTCCTTTCGGAAAATATACGACTTTTGGCGATTTAAAAGAAGTTCATATTCCCTATTCACAGAGTGCGTAGTCGGAGTCTGTTCCTGCGCCCACGCGCCGCGTTTGCCAAGGCCCAGAGTATCAGCCGAGCCTGTGTCCATCCGGGGGGAACTGCTGGTGAACGTCAGCTGGTCACTCCCCCCGCCGTCGGAACCTCTCCGTCTGCCGCCGAGACTGAAGAAGCAAAATTATTACGTCAGGTGAGGATATTAACAGAAGGACAAGCTAATACGGTGACAGGTTAGAAAATAGCTTTCTTTAAAAGCCTTATATGTATAAAAGGTTTGGGCTAATCGTATATTTAATTATTACTAAATCGTCGACCTGTGGTCGAAATTCGCACATATTTATTCATATAATTTTTAAATTTGAATTTTTTAAGGGTTCTTTTCCTGAAAAAAAAATGACAATGTTGTGACAGATTAACAAACACCGACGCGCCAACTTGTTACAAACTTGTATCTATCAATCGCACGGTAGTGTGTGTTAATAAATGGTCAATAATCTGCGGTAGTGTGTGTTGTTGTTATTTATTATGTATTTCTAAGGATTATTTAAACCTTTTTCCAAAAAACTTTAATTTACCTGCCAAGTTTCACACGCCTCCACTTGCACAATTCTCGTAAAACTGTACTGAAAGTTTTTGCTTCACGTGTAATAATTAATTTTAACAATACCTAAACACAAGTATACATGTAACGGCACCTAGACAGTTAGGTTCTTTTTTTTGTGTCAAAATGTTTTGGTAACGTAATATTTTTTTTATTATTATAAGCAATGCAGAATTTTTTATAAAAGCTTTAATCTACATTAGTATAATTATTCACTAATATACAATTTGATATCAATTTTATTCATAACACACGAAAGGCAAAATAAACACGTTCGGCAGAATACTTATTAACTATGATGATTTTTGCTAGAATTTTTCACCTCTAACTTTTCTCGCCGTTTTTTGTCGGTTTATTAGATCAGGCGACGCGGAAATGATGAATAAAGAGAGACGTTTTTAGACAAGGAAGTCACTTGACGAGTCTTTATAAACTCGACAGTATGTATTTTGTTTCATTCTGTAGATTTTTTTTATGATGGGAGCAAAATATCAAATTCATTGATGAAAAAAGCTACAGCTTTATCGGCATTCTCATTTCTCATGTTCTTTTTTCCTTAAACCTACAATAAGGAATACGTCTCATCGTAAAATGAAGTCGAACTTCGAAGCCAATTTACATACGACAGATAATAATTTGTCTATACTAATAATATAAAGAGGAAAAGTTTGTTTGCAATAGGCTCCAATTTGTTTTCAGCAGGCTCCGAAACTAATGGGCCGATTTTGATGAAATTTGGCACATATATTGATTAGACCACGGGGAAGGATATAGGCTACTTTTTATCGCGTGAAAATGTACGGTTCCCGCGAGATTTCCTTCGTCGCGGCCAACATCTACTATAAAATATTTCCGACGTTTCACGACTGCCGGTCATTCAACGACATCTTATTGGCTTTTCTTTCACAGTATCGGCAAACAGATGGTGTCAGATGCGCACCCAGCGCCGTGGTACGCCCATACTGTATCCAGAAGAGTCGACACCTTCGGCTTCGTATCCGTACCCGAAGACGTGCGGTGGTTGCTGCTTCCTATAAGCGAGCGAAGCACAGAGAGGGAGCGAAGCGCCGAGAGGGAGCGAAGCGGCGAGAATAATATCGAGCGAAGCGGGGAAGCGCGAAGCGGGAAAAAAAGTGATAAACAGTCGATTGTTTTAGACGTTAAGTTACTAGCTAGAGTTAATTTAATCGATGAAAGGGGCTGCGTAGGTCCGTCTGGGAATGCTACGGCTTACGGTGAGTTATTTCCATTCTGAAAATATAAGGTTTGGTTAAATCAATTACGGATATTTTGGGCATATCACTGCTTATGTAAAAAGTTTTTTAAATAGAAAATTATTTTAAATATTTAAATTTGAAAATTTTGACGTTACGTTCTTTACGGTTGTGTTTAGGTCATTGACCTCACACAGCCGATTGAATTGATATTATTTAGATAAAGTCTTTGCTGTCGCTTTAAATCCGCATGTGGCCCGACCTTTGTTATTGGCCCATCTGAAACCCATCGTGGTTTTTTAAATCTTGATAAAGTTTTATAAAAGTGTTCACAATTAAAAAAAAAAGCATTTAAACATATATTTTAAACTTCTTTGAAAAAAACTTTTCATTTATAAAGCAAATTCATCGTTTACCGTTTACTTGGAATTACGTTTCAATCAAAACCTAAATAGTTTTTTGCTTGCCACCCTCGACACCATGACTGAATCATGTTTGTGGTCCCAAATAAAAAAGGTTGAGTATCGCTGGTCTAGAAGCTAGCTGATGTAATACGCTATTAGATTTTTATTTACTTTTGTGAATAAAGTTATAAATATTTTTTTTTATTTAACTAAATATGAATGTAAAGCACATTCATATTTAGTTAAATTATATTAAGTATTTTATTTTATATTTAAGTATTTTATTTTTATTTGTAGATCCAACGAGGACTGCTTCAACTCCGTTCAAAATTTTTGTAAGTATTACGTTTTCGTCATATTGAAAGCAGAAATTGTAAGTTATAGCTGTGTGCAAGTTTTTGTTATTATTCGCCTCGAACAAGTTAAGTACAGTGTGTATGGCATAGAATTACTACATGCAAATTGTAGATATCTTCTTCACGGCGACTAGTGACAAAAACTCGCAATCAGCTCTCTAGACTTGAATTACATTTTGCTAGATGTAGCGAATGCTAGATAGGTTTAGGCGTGAGACATACAGGATGCCCCAAAATTAGCACGTCACAGTGACACCGGAGGTAGATGAACCCAAGACGCATTGAACAAGCCTAACATGCCCATAGAAAAGTTTCGTGGGTTTTGAGTTATGACCAGTTTTAGTCATTTTTTTAAAATCACCTTTTTTTTTTGTAATGTTCGTATCAGAGACTTTTTTTAAAATGCACTTTATTTTACTTTTTTTATGTGTACTCCCTCAAGACTAGTTACTTATTATGAAACAAACAATACTTAGTCGATAATAATGTGAAATAACGACAGTTGATAGTCAATCTCAATTTTATTCTCACATAAAAATAATAGTTTCGACTTTGAGCAGCCACCGTGAAAAAAAATTACTTCAAACATAATGAACAAATACCTTTAAATACTTCCCTATGCCATGTCAATTCCAAAATGGTGTAACACTTGTATTGTATATTATTGACAAATTATCAAATTTTAGTTGTTTCCCATCAATGCCCTACGTAAGTGGAATTAATAAAAATAAACCAGTAAGTCCTGCAGTTGCCACGATCAAGTAGGTAAGTCAAGTAGAGAATTGGTCTAGTAGGGTGTCTTTTTTTACCTGGCTTAGTAAATGGGACTGAAAGAGATAAAAAATAATACGCCGTTAACACCGAAATTCTATCTGTTGTGGACGTGGACAGTATTTGAATAGTGCCAGAGCAGACAACAGTTTAGTGTGAATAACACAATATCTCTGGACCTCGCTCGCTGGAATGAAGTTTTTAATCTCACTTCTTCTTTCATCTCCCCACGTTCTCCCTGACGCTAGAGCGCCAAATGACGTCATCGAGCCAGATGCAGAGATTTGTGGGCGGGGGGTGTAGGTGTTGAAAGAAAATAAAAAAAGTTTCGTATGAATTTTGCATTTATTTTGTTTACAACAAGTGTTCAAATTGTCTTCCTCCCATTCTTATGCACAAGTGACACCTTCGTATAAAATTCCGGTTGAGTCTTCTTATTAAGCTTATGGTCGATATTTCACGGGCTGCTTCAAATACCCTTTGCCTTAATTCAGCCTCAGATGTAATCAGTTTTGCGTAGACTTTATCTTTTAAACATCCCCAGTAGAAAAACTCCAAAGGATTTAAATCCGGGGAACGTGGCAGCCACAAGATCGGTCCCAGTCGCCCTATCCACCGGTTAGGGAAGGCAATATCGAGGTGCTCTCGTACGGTGCGGGCGTAGTGTGCTGGGCAGCCATCGTTTTGGAGCCACATCCTTTCCCTCAATTCCGCAGGGAAGCCCTCTAGACTGGAAAATCATTCTCCAAAAAATTTAAGTAATTTTCTCCATTCAGGACAGCTGGTAACTCGAATGGTCATACTATCTGGCCATTTAATATTCCTGTCCACAAGTTAATTTTAAATTAACTAAAATGTTAACTTAATTAAAATATTAGGCTTGTTCAATGCGTCTTGGGTTCATGTACCTCCGGTGTCAATGTGACATGGTAATTTTGGGACACCCTGAATAATGACTTAGTAAAGATTTGGAACGTGTATTCCTTAATGCCGAGGAATTTCTAAAAGTATTTGTCAAGGAAAATTTTATTTCGCCGTCATTGTAATGTGTAGATGTCTGGGTGTGTATAGGCTGGGCTATAATATTGTCCAGAATCTATGGGACCGGAATAACCACCACCTTGCTACCAGCGTGGAACAAACATACATACATTACCCTTCCTTTAAGTTTAGCTTCGCCGTAGTCGGGTAAAAACAGCGAAAGCTTTTTTTCATACCAAAATCGAAATTACACGCCTGTTTGCTGTGACAGTTATGTCACTCTGGTATTTTCTGAGATAGCAATCCTGATGACGTCACTTTGTTCCAGGTGATATGGACTGTTGTGTGTAGTGCGTGTGTGATGACGGTGCTGGTGCTAGTGATATTCAGTGCGCGCGCGGTGAAGCGGGTGCTGCGCGCGCTGCGCCCATCCGCGGACCCGCTCCAGCCGCTGTGCGTGAGGCCCGCGTGGTTCCAGTTAGCTGGGTGAGTCAACTTGTTTTTTTTTTAAATTGAAACCTCTTTAGCGGCGTTGAGACTTGAGAGTGAAATTTCAAGGTTGCGTCACATCACTTTTTGGATATAACGGCATCTGTCGGAAGCTACTTATCATTTAGTTTTTTGAAGTGAAACTTCTCGAGCGGCATTGAGAGTAAAATTTCAAGGTTTTGGATATAACGTCATCTATAAAAAGTCATACTTACTAAAAGTACGACTCAATACTCAGAATATATATATTCAGATGGCGCTAGGTGTACAAATTTTAATTGTTCTATTCTTCTTTGAAGTCATGTGCTTTACGCACGGTGAGAGTATTTTTGGATTTTAAATTTCAATTCACTTCTGCCACTTGTACTCTGTACAGTGTACACGTCATGTTATTTTTTTTTATTAATCGAAGGCAGGTCGTAATATAGTTAAGCTTACGAAGTAACTAGTACCTACCTAACTATTAAGTAATCTGTGGTCCTTAAACCTGACGTCACTGCGACCCGAGTGGATCTATTGTGTCGTGACACTCGTGAGTGATATGAGTATATTTGTAGTGGATCCTTTGATTTTATCAAGATTGAAATGTGAATGTGATCAGTGTCGCATTCGTCTCGCTCTCGCGCAATGAGTTCTCGCGATACTTCTCGCCGTGATACTGCATGTCATATGAGACTAATTTGACTTTATACAGATTGTCTTCAAAACAAAAATATAAAGATATTCAAGTAGCGTGATCAGTGTTCGTACCTCGTTGAAAAAATATATATCATGTGACCTTTTTTGACCTGATTAAATGGATCGCGCGACCTTTAAATCCGGTGCGATATACGGCATTGCTAATATTTGCGGTTGTTTTTCTGTGAATTACGAAAATATTTAGTTGTTTAGTTACGTATATTGTTATTACTTACGTAATTGTATCCTAGTGTTGGAAAAAATACACCATTCCGATAAAAATACACCATTCCGATAAAAATACACCCTATATTATGTTTATATTTGAAAACCTAATCTGTTTTATAATCTTAGCGCCTTTACACACGCGCCGAAGCTCCGGCGCGGCGGCGCCGCCGGGTTTTGTATGAATTTCACCGCGGCCGCACGAACTGCGGCCTCATCGTTTTACCGCCGGCGCTGCGGCAAAAACTTACATTACATACAAATTACTATTGCAGCGGCGTGGCGCGCCGCTGTGTAAGCGTAACTACAGCCGATAACCAAACGGCTACTTAAAATTAATTACTAACGGCCGAATACTGTATATTGTGTGTATCACCTCCCTATATTATATTGTAATGTAAGTTCATTAAATGAAAAGTTAATAAACGTTCGCGAGCATAACACCTTTCACTGGACTCCCCAAGCTTGCACATTGCATCACACGGAATCAAATCACAGGTTATCAGTATTCGGCAGTTAGTAAATTGGCGACATTGCTTAAATTTTTTTCTTGTTCGACAATAATATGATAGTACATAATCTACAAGCCTTTTTATAAGTTTATGAAATCTTAAAAATAACGAAGATACAAACAATTTCATATTGCAATAAGAAAGAGAGCGACATATCGGATTTTTCATTATTAAATTAAATAAAATTCCGTTTATTTCAGGTTGCAAAGGCCCATATTATAAATACCTTATAGACTAACATCATCATCATTAACAGCCATAGGACGTCCACTGCTGGACATAGGCCTCCCCCAAAGATTTCCACAACGAACGGTCCTGGGCCACCCGCAACCAACGGCGGCCCGCGACCTTCATAAGGTCATCGGTCCACCTAGAAGGAGGCCGTCCAACGCTGCGCTTTCCAGTTCGTGGTCTCCACGAAAGACTAACATACAGATGACTATATTTGATGGGAGTCGTATACAGAAGATTTAGTGGTCCTCTAAATCTTATGTATACGACGCAAATCGGCCAGAACTCCTTCTTCTCAAAGGTCGGTAAATGATGGGGTTGGAACTCTTACCACAAAGGAACTAAAATTCACATTATGACGAGATTCCAAACGCTCGACCCTCAAAGCGAAGTTGGTTCTGACCTGCTCGACCGTCTTAGACCAATGCAGCCTGGACATGTACAGCGGTGCCGCGGGAGTCTCACACCGCAACAGTTGCTCGGGTCCTCCGGGTGCGGTGCCGTGATGGCGGACGGACGCGGACGACGGGTTTCTTCTTCTTTCTCTCCACTTTGATGAACCCGTCATCATCGCACGTTCGGTCCATTTTAGAAAAATAATGCTCTTTAGTAGGGGCCTCCTTCTTTCCTTATTATTATTATTTTCATTTTCATTTTATACCCTAAACTTGAGAACCGAAAGCAAACCAGGGGGACCGAAGCCCGCAGCAGACTTGGTACGGGCCTCGCGCTGGCTTAATCCGGCACTGCAACCATGGTATCCTGTGTAAATCTTAACACCCAATATATCCTGTGTAAAACGCCCTAACGAAACTTTCAGACAACGATACTAATTATCCTAATAAAACATTAAAATTAACGACGCCTATAGTGAATGGGCAAACACTCTAGCTGTCAAATTGCTATGATTAATTACTAGGCGCTTACGTCAATGTACAGTCGCCGACATCTGCACTACACATTTTAGTATCTTATTGCCAAAGTAATAAGGTCGAAATTGTCACACGGTAGGTGGCTATACTTTGTACAGTCTAGTCGTAAAGCGTTTATTACTTGAGTGTTTACGTCAGATCACGCCAATTTGAAATAACGGGGTTTTTAGCACTTTCTGATGGTAAATAGCCAATTATTTTAGTATAGATATTTAATAGTAATAATAAATATTATGAGCATCGCAATTAAGTGTCTATTATTATTAGCTATGATTTACGAACTAAGAAGAATTCAATTTCCTTACGTTTTTATGGTCATAGGTCATAACAATATACCTAATAATCTTATCCCTTTCACAATGTTTTAGTATCTACCACATGTCTAGATTAAATCTATGAATAGGAATCCTACAACATTATGTCACTTAGGGCCATGGCCTGTTTCGCAATCTTCAAATAAGTAAGTGTCGAATAGCTTGTTCGGTAGTTCTGTCGCTGCTTACTTTATATCGAGCGACAGAGACAAAACATACAAATAAGATACTAGACACTTATCAGTAAATTGTGAAACAGACCCTTAGAATATTCATATTAAAGGTGGGGTCGCACTAGGCGTATCTACGCGGTAGCGGAAGTACGCGACGCGGCACTCCATTGCGGTATTACTAGGGACATGTGGCGTCGCGACGCGTCGCTCCGCTGCCGCCTAGTGCGGTTATTTAACATATCGGGACTGAATCGTACCTGTATTATAGCAGGATTTAATTAGCTGAATCGACCTTCAGTTTCGATTCAGTCTCAGACATTTGGCTTCACCGTAGTCGGGTGAAAAGGAGTACTTACTTTTCTTGAAGGAAGACCGTAGTGGTCCAGAAATACCGCTGGCGACAGTTTATCCCAGAGTTTTATTATGCGCAGCAGAAAACCTCGGCAAAGCGCACAGTGGGGGACTGTCGTCTGCCAGTCATGAAGATGATGAGGATGGAAAAACAGTGGCGAAAAGTTGTAGCGGGTATAAGTCCTCCATACTTTTATTTATACTAAGTACTAGATTTTGCCTGCGGCTCGGTCCGCACAAATACAGTATCCCAGCGTGAAAGAGTAACAAACATCCGTCCATTCATCGACCCATTCATCCATCCATCCTCACAAACTTTCAAATTTATAAGTAGTAGGATGTAACGGTTCGATCAAATTGTGGAAACTCCTTAGGTCTTATTAGGTACTAGATGTTAGTCGCGACTTCGTGCGTAAAAGTTAATCTTGCGGAAACCGTACATTTTCCCGTGATAAAAATTAGCCTATTTCCTTCGTCGTGGTCTAATCTATATCTGTGCTAGATGTTATTAAAATCGGTCAAGTAGTTTTGTAGCCTATTCAATGCAAACAAACAAACTTTTCCTCCTTATAATATTAGTATAGAAGTATACTTTATAATATAATATAAAAGATTTTCGCTGTAGAAATTATCTACCAAACTTCGCATACGAAGTCTTACCAATGTGGGATGATGGATTCATCCCGGTGGGATAATGTATCACGGTAATTTGTTGCTTCTGTGGGACGGTGGGATAGTAGTAAGACATTACTGAAGGAATCTTACGTGAATATATGAATGGGGGTGTTTGATATTTTGTATGCCGTTAGGGGGCAGACCCAACGCACACAAAGCGTCATCTGGTGGCGTAAGTGATATTAAAAACGGTCAATAAGAATTTTCGATACTTTTTCTGTCACCAGGCGGCGCTTGGTAGCCCAACTGTCCTTGTCGTGTCAAAAAGCTTTCAGATGTCACGAATTTAAAAACCCTCATTGAAAGTAAGTAATTTTATTTGTAGACAAGATGTATATGATACTACAAATAAAATTTACAACTTCGTTTGCGTGGAACTAATAGAAACTGAAACCTATTTGCTTAGCGGAACCCTAAGATAAAAGTAGCCTAAGTTACTTCTTATAACTTCATCTATCTACGTGTAAAAGTCCGGTCAAATTCGGCCCAGCCGTTTCAGAGACACTTCGGAGACAGACAAACAAATAGACGGATAGACAAAACTTCAAAATTTGATTTGTTTTCGTTTGAAATACTATCATAATAATATGCATTTAGTGCAAGGCTGTTAACTTGAAATTACAAACAGACACTTCGGTTTTATTTATTTGTATAGATAGAGAGAATTGATCTTTACGAATTCTCTCTTCGATTTAGGCGATTCACACTAACAAAGTGTGAATCGCCTAAATCGTTTGTTGTCTATATATATACTAATATTATAAATAGGAAAAGTTTGTTTGTTTGCCAAATTGAATAGGCTCCGAAACTACTGGACCGATTTTGATTAAATTTGGTACAGATATAGAGTAAACTACGGGGAAGGCCATAGGCTACATTTTACTGGGACAAAATGTATGGTTCCCGCGGCATTGCCTTTTGAGCGCACGAAGTCGCGGGCAATATCTAGTAAATAATAATATAATTTAAACGCCCCTCAATTCTATAACCGTATACTTAGGCTCAACTCACACTGGCGCAGAGTCGAAGCGACGCGACGTGTCATGTTTTGCACGGCGACGCGCGTCTTCGCGCGGCGACGCGCATCTGTGCGCGACGGCGCGTCAGTGCCGTAACCAATTCAGAGACTTTCGAACATTCGTGAATGGTGCTCGCTCGACAGTATATGATGGTTGATATCGATCTTATCATGATTGCGCTAATATCAGAAGCTGAAGAGGAAGAAAGCGAATTTATATCGGAAGCTGAGAATAGAAAAATAAAACGAAAGTTTCGGGTTCACGAGTTATGTAAGAAAAGACATATACTTTGACGAATTCAAAACACTTTGTAGTAACGATTTAAGTCTGGACCCAAGATATTTTTATGATTATTATAAAATAGGCTTAGATAAGTTTGAAAATTTGGTAAATACTTTGAGGCCTCACATCCAAAAGCAAGAAACAAATTTAAGAATACCTATTTCCGTTGAGGAGCGGATATCAATATGCTTGAGGTAAGTCAATTTTTAAGCTAGCTCAGAAACATTAGGTACATTTAAAAAAATATATATATATAGATTGGGAGGCTTGGAAGAATTAAAAGCATTTGTTTTTATTTAAATAGATTTATTTATCTTTAATCATAATTTTTACGCATTATTATACAAGGTGTAAGGGACAGTTCTCCGAAAACTGATACCATGCATATTTTAATGCATATATAACGTCACTCACTGTAGTCATTATCGCCTTCCCTCCGTTGCCGCGTCGTCGTCCCAATCGGCAATGGTATGTACGGTGAAGGTGGCAGGTAGGTGGAAGAAGTGCCAACAATGTTCGACAACATCGAACTGATTAGAGGTTATTCTGTTGCTACTGGTTGACGTATTTGGCCGCATTGAGTATGTGTTAGAAGGAGTATAAGGGGTTGGTAGCTGTGTTGTATAATACCCGGTATTTGGCTGCATTGTATATGTGTTAGAATTAGAATTACAGTTAGTGGAATTAGATTGTAGCTGAAGACTTTCTGATTCGGTTCGTAGTTCTGTTGTATAGCCGATAGATGAAGAAGTATTTGCTTGCCTTGAGTTGATATTAGTTGTTTCAGTTTGAAAGGTGCACAATTCATTGGAAGCAACTTTTATTTCCGCGTCAGTAACTAAAAGTAATATCTGTCGTTTTAGTAGCGCTTGCATTTGTATAGGCATCCGTTTAACAGTTTTAGACATTGAAAGAAAAAAAGTGTCTGTTGGACCTTTTTCTTTTTTCTTATTTTCCAGATATGCGCGAATAGCATTTGTGACAGTGGTTGTGACTTTTTTCGAGTAGTATCGGAATGTTTGGATAATTGTGATTCGGGTCGAGATGGCGACGCAACGGACAAGTTGGTGTCGGTATCAGTGTTTAAGTCAGTTTCTTCGGAACGATCTAAGTTACAAGTCTGTGGTTTGTTCAGCAAGTACGGTTTTAAAAACTCCAATTCTTTTTCAAATCTTATTGGCTTATCATTTGATCTAGCAGAACCACTCTTGAACTGTCTTAATCTAATTGCTTTCTTGTAACAATCTCGAATTCTTTTCCACCGGGCTTTTGACACTTCGCCTCTGAAAAAGGAACACAAAATTGTAACTCTTATTTCAATCCAATAAAACGTATTATTTATGTGTATTTTTTTAATTGTTACAGATTTATGACTACAGCAATTAGCCTTCAAGCCTTAGCTCAAAGTTATCGAGTAGGATACAGCACTGTTTTAACAATTGTACATGAAGTTTGCGCAACAATATGGAAACATTTACAGCTACTTGTTATGCCGAAGCCAACAAAAGAATTATGGACTAAAATAGAGGAGGAATTCAGAACCATATGGAATTTCCCTAATTGTATAGGGGCAATTGACGGTAAACACGTCAATATAAGAGCTCCCTGAAATAGCGGCAGTTTGTACTTTAATTACAAAAAAAAATTCATTACTGTCTTGTTAGCCGTTGTTAACGCAAAGTACAAATTCATTATTGTTGACATCGGAGCATATGGGCGTAACAGCGATAGCAGCATATTAAACAGTTCTAAATTTGGACAATGGTTACAAAATAATACGATTGGTATACCGCCTAATAAAAGGTTGCCAGGTATGATAGAGGAAATGCCACAAGTTTTTGTGGGAGACGAAGCATTTCCCTTGTCCGAACACATTACGAGACCATATCCTGGAAATCAGGTGTCCGACATTCATGAAAATAAAATTTTTAATTATCGCTTAAGCCGAGCAAGGCGCCTAGTAGAAAGTGCTTTCGGAATCCTATTACAAAAATTTGCGAGTTTTCAAAAAAAATAAAATGCAACCGATGTATCTTGATTCTATGGTTCTTGCATGCATATGTTTACATAATTACATAAGACAAAATGACGAACTCGAAAATTTGGAATTGCCAAGTAATAGTATATTACAAGATATACGGTCAGTCGATTATCAAACTACGACAAATGCCATAGTGATCAGAGAGAAATTCAAATTTTATTTTATATCCGAGAATGGGGCAGTACCATGGCAAAACAAAATGATCAGACGATGTTAAAGAAGTGGTCACATAATCTTACGTAAATGTTACTGTGTATGTTATTTAAATGTAATAATAAATATTTAGTACTTACCAGAAATTTGCATTTCACCGCTTACTTTTTGCCAGGCATTTTTCCTACAATTTTATCACTGTAGGTTTTCGCCTTGACGTTAAACAGACATTCATATTTCTGTACTAAATAAAAGAATCATTTTCGTCCATTGTCGTCGTAGTTCAGCACTGCCGTCCGTCCGTTGTGGTCCGCGTCTGACGCGTCACTGCGCCCGGGTACGCACGGCGACTCGCGGACTCGCCCGACTCCAGCCGAGCGCCGTAGCGCGAATGCGCGCGTCAACAAATTTGTACTTAAATAATAGAAAAATAGAGATGAATATGCTTTAGGCGGAAAAATATGACGCGTCGCGTCGCTTCGACTCTGCGCCAGTGTGAGTTGAGCCTTACTCTTATTAAAAATATTTTTTCATTATCTAAGGGAAAGAAATAGAAAACCAAACTCCGATGATGACTCTCGAAGTAAAAACAACAAAACAATATTTTATTCATTCAAATAAGTCTTGGTAATTTAATGTCGTCATCATCATCAGTTATGCGCTCACTATTTTTTTTTTAATGTTACAAAATATAAGATGCTGTTTTTAACTTTCGTCTTTCAGAGGTTTTTTAGAGCTTTCTTCATCTGACCCGCCCACCACACACTGACACCTTTATGGTCAAATGAATTAGGTTACGTAAATAATTCTCAATAAACTGCGCAATTTTTGACACTTACAATGAACTAAAAGTATATACCTACCAATTGCCAGTTTCTAGACAAAAATTGTATGGTGTTTTTCCTCACATTGTTCAGGTGTTTTGCCAGTTTCTAGAGGAAATTATATGGTGTTTTTCCTCACATTGGTTAGGTGTTTTGCCAGTTTCTAGAGGATATTGTATGGTGTCTTTCCTCACATTGGTCAGGTGTTTTGCCACTTTCTAGAGGAAATTGTATGGTGTTTTTCCTCACGTTGTTGACAATATTAATCAAAAACACATCAAGAAAATTAAAACGTAATGATGACGTCATCGTTTCGGCCCTAATTAAGAAATTGAAGTTCGTCGAGTTGTTTATTTCGTGTTTATTAAGTCGTAATTAATAAGTTAATTGATATAGAACAAGCACTCTTTAGAGGTAAGAACCCTTCCTAACGTAGCTACTTTTACCTTCTTATGTAATGGGGATTTGATCAGGATCGGAATCTTTGAGTGTCTATTTGCAATGAAATAAAATAAAAGGAAAGGTGTTTCATATTAAAGTCGGCACAAGCTCGCGACAGCCACTGCTACAAGATGTTCACGCAATTTGAGTCGCCGCGACCGGCTACATGACTCAACGCACTGTGTATTATGTGTCCCAAAAATTTGGTACTGCTGGTTGCACTCGTTGGTAGCCCGTTTGCCGTAGGGTCAGCTCACACCAAGACGACGCGGCGCGGATTTTTTAAGATTGCGATTCTAAATTGAACTCTAGCCACTACACAAGAAGATACATGTTTTATTGCAAGAGTTCGAATATCGAAATCCACCGCATTGCTAAGCGCGGCGCTTTTCTTGCAATTTTTTGTGCTTATTTGTAAATTGCTTCTTGTGTAGTGAATAAAGTTCAATTTTGAATCGCTATCTCAAAAATGCCGCATCACATCTCACTGTGAATCGACGCTTAGTGATGTCAATTTTTTATCACGGAACCCACATACAGAACCGCATGACGGACGATTCCTATCGAAATTGATTTACGTCTACATAAAATAATAATAATAATATTATCTATGGACGCTTCACACCACGTCAGTCTGGTCCCGTGGTAAGTTTTTGAATAACTTGTGTTACTTATAACATTATAACAGACATTGGAAACATATATTTAATACTATACACATCAATGACCCAGGAACACATAAAAACTTTTTGTTCCTTTGGCGGGATTCGAACCCACCTCGAACCGACCTGCGGCTTGAGCACCAAGTTGCTCAACTACTGAGCCACAGAGGTCGTCAAGTCCTGAGACATCATCAGTCCCAACTCCCTCTGACTATGGAAAATAAATCACTATCAAACAGGCAGAGCTGGTAATGTTGTCTAGGCTCCTTTGCAAACACAACTTGTTCTGTGGGCCTAGCAGGAACATTTGACAGCGGCGTAAACGTAACGTAATCACGTTTATCGTAAAATCATGACAGCGCGAGCGCCCAGCGACATGAATTTAAATCGATAACGTTACGTTTACGCCGCTGTTAAATGTTACTGCTATGCCCCCAGGTCGACCAGGCCATATTTCAATTTGGACATCTCTACTCAGTTTCTTACATCTATGGCCATCTATTGTCTACCTGTGATCGTGTCTTCATTTAAATATACTTTCTCAGTATATCTTCCCAGAGCATTGCCAGAGTTACGTCACTTTGAATCAAATTATAGGCTTCTAATTCACTTCTTTTTTTTAAACTTTAACACAGGCTTTATCTTAAAATAAATAATATAGTATCTCCGTCATAGTTGTGATGCCCTTAAAGGTCTGCAGAGGCGCCCGTGCCCTAAAACAATTTTATGAGCTTAGCACCGCCACTGATACCGAAAAATTAGTCTACCATTGAATTTTTAACCAATTTTCAAAAGCAGGTTATCGATTCGTCGGAATGTTTATTTAGTTTAAACTTTAACCTCCTTCCCAATACTTACAATCGATCATTCAATGGACTGACAAGAAGGTTAAAAGATTTTTAATTTAATTAAATGTATACGAGAATCTATTGCAAAAATATCTTGACAGTTGCACCACTTGCTACATATAGGTCAAGTTTATTTGAGCTTTGTAGACTGTAGCACTTATATGGTCAAAGGAGGTCATATTCTATAATTTGTTCCATACTTGATGACACTATTATGAAATTTAAAATGAAATTAACATTTAACACCTCTAGACTCCCTGAGAATGCAATAATAACACTCTATTAAAGAAAAATATTGTGAGACGACGAAACACGAGGCTATATGTAGAGGCAAAAACTTGCGGTGAACCGCCTAGGCGCTAGGGCGATTTTTGACGTATCGATTATAAGGGCCAGTTCACACCGCGACAAGAAGCGACGCGGCGCTGAATTTTTAAGATAGCTATTCAATCATAGCTGCAATGAGTAGTAAACTTTTATGATTTTCTTATCATTCGATGGTTTATGCAAAGGTTATGATTGTAATTTGTAATAATATTATTATGCCATTTAGAAGCCTATAAATTGTGATTTGCGCTAATAATTGCTGCCCAAAATGTCCCAAGTATAACGCTTAATAAAGGTAATAAGGGTCAATTAACACCGAACTGAAAAGATACTTGACGCGATGTTGAATTTTTAAGATAGCGATTCAAAATTAATCTTATTTCACTACACAAGAAGACACACGTTTCATTGCAAGAGTCCGAATGTCAAGTCAATCAAAGGCCATTTTCCGGAATCGAACCTCGTGCAATCCGACTTATCCATGTGATCTACCACCTGGCTATCGTCTTTTACTAAAATTTACTTTCCTTCAAGGCTGAAATAAAAAATGCAAGTTTATTCAAACAATCCTTATTCTAACATAGACGTATATATTATAGACAAGGCATGTTGAGGCAAAAACTGTCCCCACTTAAATGGCCCCACTTTTGGGGTTGTTTGGGGCCATTTTGACATTTGAGATATAGTTAAATCAAGATGGCCTACATTTGAGGTATGGTGAAATGAAGATGGCGTAACTTTTTCTTGTATGATGATTTGTTCTGTCAAATGTAGGTCATAGCCTATCTTTAGTTTTGAAATATTTGTACTCTAATACGTAATTGCCGATACGCTTGGAATGCGAAGTGAACTAGGTATTATCTAATTCTCGTATTTTTGCGTAAACCCGATGGAGGAAATGTCGTGAGCGGCCATCTTGTCATTATGCCGATGACAAAATGTGATGCGATGTGAATAGATAAATAACGGTTAAACGCTTACTTAAAGTAAAGGTGGCCCCATGAAATTTAGGGGAAACCCTAACTTTAAGGAACCTTAACTTTTAGGATCCAAATGAGAGTCTCACTCAGGAACAGTTGACAGCGGCGTAATCGTAACGTTATCGAAAACTTGTATGGGCGCTGACATGATTATGTCAGATTTTCATACAATTCTCATTCTGTAACGTTACGTTTACGCCGCTGTCAAATGTTCCTGCTAGGCCCACTGATGATTCTTACAGTAGTTAGCACGCTTGAAGGCGAACGCAGAATGATCATTGTCCAATGCCTAATTATCTTAAGAGCAGTATTCGATTTCTTAAATTGCTCAAATAATTATTTTCAGATATTAAATAAAATACTTAAACCAGATAAGTACAACAAAGCTTTTATAAAAGGGCAAGGCAATTAACTCCCACGAAAATCTCTAAGCGCTCTTACCTTCTGACAAGTTACCGAACGTAATTATAGCTCCAAGTACACTTATGTAATAGGTCAAGGGGAATATTCTGACTAATAGTGAGACAGAGACTCGGGAGACCGAGCTTTGGTCGGAGTTCTGGTAGGCCGCTGGCAGCTGCGGCGGCTTAGGGCCATCATAGGACTTTCACACCCCTTCATACACAGGCCATGGGAAGGGGAGTAAAAGCTCATGCTTAATAGGCCATACAAAAGTCTCTGGTAGCGTCACCCTTACGCCATCATGCGTCCACGTGAGAAAAAGAATAACAATTTCTTGGTTTTCCGGTCTGTTATTATCCAAATGATTTAAAGTGTTCCTATGAATTAATAAATGTTTAGTGATAGCGTATGAACATTTTACATTAAACATACTCGGTGATTTTTTATTCCGTTTCAAGACTATCTTAGATAGATAGTCTACTAATATACATGTAATGTATATATTAGGTTAAGACCTATGAAATTGCCGTTTTGTATGAAAAAATTTAAACTAATTTTTTTTATGTATTTTTTATTTGAATTAATCGAAGTAATCACCCATGCAATCAATGCATCTTTGCCAACGCAGTGGCAGTTTATTGATGCCCTTCTTAAAGAAATCAGCTGGACGGGAGGCAACAAATTCTTCAAAGGCATTTTGTACTGCCTCTCGTGTATTGAATTTTTTTCCCGCCAAGAAGTTATCCAAATTCTGGAAAAAGTAGTAGTCTGTAGGCGCAAGGTCTGGTAAGTAGGGCGGATGACGGAGAGCTTCCAACCCCAGTTCTTGCAACTTGGAGACCGTCTGCTGTGCAGTATGAGGTCGCGCGTTGTCGTGCAGGAGCAGCGGAGACGAGCGATTGACCAATGCTGGTTGGAGATGTGCCAGCTTCTCTATCATTGTGTTCAGTTCTTCACAGTACACATCTGCAGTAATGCTCACCCCGTTTGGTAAGAAGCTGTGATGAATTACAGCGGCGCTAGACCACCAAACAGTGACCATCACTTTTCTAGGGGTAAGTTTTCGTTTAGGGCATTGTTTAGGTGCTGAACCAGGATCCAACCAACTTGCTGAGCGCTTACGGTTATCAAATAGAGTCCATTCTTCATCGCAGGTGCAACAACAAACAATGATAAATGAACAATAACAATGCGGTTCAAAATTCCTTCATTTGTGTGTCTGTTGAGCAGTGCAAGGCACGTCTCGACGCGTACTTCGCGCTGGCGATCATTGAGTTCGTGGGTGCCCACCCATTTGACAAGCTTTTTTACCTTGCCAATTTGACGCAAATGGACCAATATTATTTTGACGCTAACGTCGAAAGCTGCTGCTAAGTCAGCCGTAGATTGTGTATCATCAGCTTCCACAATCGCCTTTAATTTGTCATTGTCGACTAAAGTCTTCGGACGACGGCGAGGTTCATTTTTCAGGTCGAAATTTCCAGAACGGAAGCGAGCAAACCAATGCCGCTTGTGCCGCGTTGCTGCCACGACGGTAATCATATTCCATAATTACTCGAATTTTTAACGTATCCATGATGATGAAAAAGATTGAAATGCGATGAAAATGTAACACTAATCAATAAACAAACGACTACTTATGGAAAAAGAATTCCATGTTTTTTAAATAAAATTAATTTGATAGAATTCTTAGACAAACAAAAATTATTTTGATTTGAAATGGCCAGTACTGCAGAACGGCAATTTCATAGGTAAAGACCTATTATATATCTATCTATCTATTTATATATTTATCTATATATCCATAGTATTTAAGCTCAATAGTAATTGAAAGTTGATCTTAAAAAAATCATGAATTTAGGCCACCCTACTGCTCGGGTGACTCCAATCTCGCGCAACGTAATAAGGGTTGTCAAGGCTCAATATTCAATAGGGTGTCATTTTTTTTTATTTGAAATTTCATATTTTTTTAATACTGTTTCGAATGTATAAATTAGTAAATAATGATTTTATATTAGTAGTGCGATGTTGAAAAACAAATTTACACCAAATCAGAAAAAAGTAGAATTTAGAAGAATTGTTTCATGTATCTATTGTACCGTGTTTTTACTGAAACGGAATAGAAAATCACCGAGTATAAAATAAATATAAAAAATGTTAAACCCAAAGTATTTTTAATACAAAATATTATGTACTCAACGCTTCGAATAACAAGAAAGTGTGTATTTATACAATTATCAAACTGTATCTAATTTGATTAAACTTTATTACGACACATACTTTCGAATGTTTTGGACGACAAGGCCGTGTAGGTGTGTTACTGAAAATAATCACAAATGGAGGTGGGTTGAAAGAAAATTACTATTGTATGGCCTGTTTGGAGGTTATGATTGGTGCTTATCGTAAAAATGTATTATTGGCTATGATGATTATGATAATAGGTACGACTATACATAAGTTTAGTGGATGGATGTTTGTACACTTTCACGCAAAAACTACTGAACAGATTTTTATGAAATATGTTAAGGCGGTAGATAGATCTGATTTAAAATATAGCCTGCATTTGATCCCGAAAAAAAACGATATTTCTTAGGGATACTGCGCTATGTAGTTCGAGATTTTCGAATTCAGAACATAGAATTCGTGGACAAAATCTTGAGTGTGTATACAGATTCCGGGGTAGTTGTATAATCTAAAAATGTAAATATATCTTCTTATAAATAATCGGTAAAATCAACTACGGATATTTTGGGCATATTGTGATCTACTGCTTATGTAAATATACTGCTTATTTCCTAAACGTCTTTATATGTTCAGTAGATCATATACCTACCCAAAATATCCGTAGTTGATTTTATCAACCAACCTTATATTATAATATAAAATTTCAATTCCAATGTCTCGCTAAAACTCGCGAACGGCTGGACCTATTTGGCGAACTGTAGTTCAGGGAAGGTTTAAACGGCGAGAGATATTGGAACAATTGTAAAGAAAACCATTGACGTAGATATTGTAGTTTTGAAATCTTTGGGGAAAATACTAATACCGACGACTGAATTTTCCATTACTAACTTGTTCACTGTGTTCAATTTGTCACTTGACTGCCAAATATTTATAGCTGCAGTCAGTTTACCTGTTTTATTATGTATTTATTCCAGTTCGTAGTCCTATTGTGCTATATAGTATAGCAAAGAAGGACCTAATGCTATACTATATAGCATGGCGTTCACATTACGCGATATTATCGCAAGCATTTATAGTATATAGCAAGCTCAGTTGATCGCGATCTTTGAAGAGTGTGCAACGCACACATCACGATCAACACAATGGATTTAATACTGTATAGTCTTGAAAGCTCATCGAGCGATGATGGTAATGCGGAATTTGGGAGAACTATCTTGTCATAGCTACGAAAGAAGAAAAATGCCAGACCCTTGATCTACGATAGAGAAAAACTACGACAAAAACAATCATTTGGCGCCAGCGCAAATCCGTCTCAGGCACAGGATCGTATCCAGACGCGTCGTGTCGCTCGTTTCGCTTGCGGGACGGCCGGGGGTGAGGGAGGAGGAAGAGGGTGGCGCGCGATATAGCACAGCATGAACTCATATGCTTATCGCACTATTTTATAGCGTATATTACTACACGATATAAAATTAATATATAGTACAGTACAGTGTGAACGTGTCCATAACAACATGGTGCGCGATATTGATGTGCTATGAGCTATATACTATATGCTATTATATTATAGCGTAGTCTAAAAGCCGCTTTATACGGAACAACGTGTATCGATACAGCTAGTAGGTGATTTAATAAATGTTATTAGCTCTTGAAAGTTATTAGTTTTCTAGTCTATGCTCTAGTCTAAGATCTCCTTTAAAACATCTTAAAATAATGTTTAATGGAAAATATAAATTGAAATAAGCAATTATGTTTGTATAACAAACGACGAAAATGTTTCGACCTGAATTGAAATTTTCGACACAGACCGTTGGGACTTGGAAGTGAAACGGAATAAAATTTCGGCACTCGCTCAAAGAGTTCACAAATTAAAATATAACTCGGTTTTCATAAATATCTGTAACTCCTTATTGCCTATTTTAAGGGTAGGTTGTAATTTTTCTGATTTTTTAAGCTGAGTTGAGATGATATTGCGTTGCGTTTCAAAAAGTATATTATACTTTAAACGAGCTAATCTTGTATATATAATATAATCGGAACCTCGGCAATGAAATTTCCCATGAAATTTAGTATACAGGGAGGTTTGGGGAAAAATATCAATCTAGCTCGGTCTTATCCTTTGGAAATTGCGCATTTTTAAGCTATTTTTTTTTTCGTCGTGCAACAATAATTTCGACTTTTGAAATTCGAATGTGGTGAGTTCGAGCCCCGGTCAGATAAATATTTTTGTTCTTTTTTTTTTTTTACTAGAACAGCAAAGCTCGGTTACCCAGGTACCTACTAATGTTTAATATTATGTTTTAAACTGTTTGTATTCCTTTTTATACTTAATTAGCTGAGAATAACATTTGCGGTTTTGCCAATTAAACAGTTTTAATTGGCGATGTCAGATTGATGTTCAGATTTTAAGCAATCTATAATACTCGAAATCGTAGTTGCAATCAGTAGGAAAGTTTTATGTATTCCTTATCATTGATCATTATAATTTGGTAGTTTATGTAAATGATAAGAATGTAATTTGTGATAATATTACTAGCATTAATTGCCCGCGAATTGGCCCGCGTGAAATTAGGTTTTAAACTTTCATCCCTTATAAACCCACCTAGGCGCTGAATTTTAGAAAACCCTGAAATAACTAACTTATAATTTTTTCCTACTGAATTTATACGAAATATCCAAGGTATAAGAAGTTTCATACAAACTTTTATCACCTATTTTACCCCTCGGGGTATGAATTTTGAAAAAATATTCATTAGTGGATGCCTACGTCATATGAGAAATAGTACGTGTACAAAATTTCAAATTTCTAGCCTTAAGGGTTTGTCCTGTTCGTTGATACAGCACTTTATTAGCTTTGCCTTGTATATATAATATATAGATAGATTATGCTATTTAGAAGCCCATAAATTATGATTTGCGGGGATGTTTGTAGCCCAAAATCTCCCAATTATAACGCTTAATAAGTGTCAATTCATACTGAAACACAACGATACGTGACGCGGCGCTGTATTTTTAAGATAGCTATTCAAAATTTAAATTTATTCATAACACAAAAAGAAACCAGTTTCAAAGTTAGAGTTGGAATGTATGGTTGCATCGCGCTGCACAGCGCATGTGCAGAGTATGTGTGTAAGCTAGGACCTTACACATACGACTTTGAGCTGAGGGAAGTAGGTATATAGGTTAATGTGAGGGCTGGAGAAATCTGGGACTGACCTTATTGTTGAGCTGGTGGTTCTGTATCTGGGCGGAGGTTTCTTCTCACTACACTACACAGCTGTTGAGCGGATTATCGATAGATTTATCGCGGTTCGCCGGCGAATTTGGTATTATATTAACGAGCACAAATAAATATGCGCACACACGTTCGCGTTCACTAGGTTTCGGGATGAGCTGAAAATGCATCCGGCGCGGAAGGTGATCTAAATGCAAGTGTTCGTCACTCTCTGACAGCGCCCCTGAGTCGGCCATACATCACGTAGTGATATCCTTTGTGTTTATTCTAAACGTCGCGCTAGGGTTGGCGCGAACATCCTGGGGGGCCCGCACAGGCGGCGAGCTGAGCCCCATCCTGAGCAGAATCCAGTGGGAGCCGGGCAATCTTGCCGACAGGCCTCCGCAGCTGGCCTTGAGTCGTGTCCAAGTCCACAACTCTGATGACTCCATCCTTCCCAGGTAGCAGACGTGAGATTCTTCCCATCTTCCATTGTAGAGGAGGCAAATTGTCCTCCTTGAGCAGAACCAGTTCTCCAATTTTGGGTGGAGAGGAAGAGGAAAGCCATTTGGAGCGGATTTGAAGGGTATGGAGGTAGGACTTGGTCCAAAGGTTCCAAAAGCGCTGAGAGAGTGATTGAATGAGCTGAAAGCGTTTGAGCGGAGATATTACTCTTTCATCTAGAGTCAGCTCGGGGAGAGCTGTGAGCGGACGGCCAATGAGAAAGTGGCCAGCAGTAAGGGGCTGATAGTCCGTGGGATCGGAAGAAAGTGGACTGATGGGCCGAGAGTTTAACACAGCTTCGATTCTAGTGAGCAGAGTTAAGAATTCCTCAAAAGTGAGGTGTTGCTCACCGATAACACGGTATAGAAGTTGCTTTGTGGATTTAACATTAATCTCATGGATACCTCCCATCCATGGGGCTTTAGGCGGATTGAGTAACCAAGTTATATTTTGAGTTGAGAGTTTATGAGAAATGGCGTCGTTATTGTCATTGAGAAATTGTTGTACCTCTAGTAGATGATTCCTAGCTCCTACATAATTTGTGCCACAATCCTAACGTATCAATACCGGAAGTCCGCGACGTGAGCAGAACCTTTGTAATGTTGCAATAAACGCTTCGGCAGTGAGCGATGAGACTGGTTCTAAGTGAACCGCCTTTGTAGTGAGGCAAACAAATATGCAAAAATATCCCTTAATTAACTTAGCATTACGTAATTGACTTGATTTGAACAGAAACGGTCCGGCGAAATCTGTTGATACGTGACTAAATACGGGCTGAGGTATGACTCTATCAGCTGGCAGGTCAGCCATGATAGGTACTTCAGGCTGAGCGCGGCAACGGAAACATCTTATGCATTTAAACGTTCTGTGCCTTATAATGCGGCGGGCAGATAATATCCAAAATTGCTGACGTAAAATAGCATGTAGCGTGTCCGTGCCAGGGTGGCAGTGTATGCGATGATAGTGATCTATTATGAGGTCTACGAGCGGACTAGAACTAGGCAAAATGTATGGGTGTTGAGCATCGTATGTGAGTTCCGAACGAGTGAGTCTACCTCCTACTCTGAGGAGACCGTCCTGCGTAAAAGGCGACAGACGTTGTAGTCGTACTGTGCAGATTCTATCGGTTTGCAGGCGGTGAATATCTTCTGCGAATGCATTCTGCTGTACAGAGCGGATCCAGAAGAGTAATGCTTCTCTACGTTCACTTACAGTTAGAGGGCCTAGCTGTCGCGAGTTTGAATTTAGTTTACAGTTACGAATGAATCGCCTCATGTAGGCAGTGACACCAGTTAGATTATTTGGAGTGGGATCGTCCCAGTCCAATTTAGTTAACCATAACCTTTGAAGAAGTATTTTTGCGCGGAATATGACGGGTGTATCTGATAAGAAGGGAAGAGTCACCATGTAACGGCCTGAATCGTCACGAATGGTGGTTGAGCTGAATATGTGTTCACATTGCTCGTGTAGCGGGTTTGAATGAGCAGAACGAGGCTGGGGTTCTTCCGACTCCCAGAATCTTTCCAGGCTTTTGCAAATATCATGAGTAGAATGAGCAGAATGTGTAGAGTGAGCCGACTGAGTATAATGAGTATGAGTAACATGAGAGTGCAAAATCAAAAATCGTGCCGAAGGCTATGGGCTTCCCCGGGCCCAAAGCAATCTCCATAGGTCTTTAAAACGCGCATTTGTTACTCCGATTTATTAGATTTTGAGTCACCTTTGTGTAATGCCAATGCGATCTCTCTGAGCCGACTAATAGATTTTATAGTTTGCCTAAATATGGCCGCTTGCGATTTTGTAGGCATGTTTAAAAATATATGCGTGTAACTAAGTTAAATATTTAAAAGTAATGAGCGGAAAATACGCGCGCAATTAATTAAAACGCAGAAAATAGATTTTAATAATGTGCCGACAATGTATACAATTTTATCATAAAATGTGTACGAGTTAATTAACAAATGAGCTGACCGATCGCCTGATGCTAATATAGTATTAGTGTATGTTTGATGAGCGGAGATTAATGCGTTAGAAGTCATCTGTAATATTATATTAATGTCCTGAAGTTTGAATATAAACAAATCTTAGCGGGCGCGTTAGAAACAAAATAACGTAATGAAAACAATGCAAGTAGGTATGAGCAGTTTCAATCTAAACAGTGTGCCGACTTATTCAAAACAGCTGTAACGTAACACCTATAATATATTTGTATAAACACAGAACGTCGATAAGAATTCTTATTTAAAACAGCTGTAACGTAATACCTAATAATATTTTTGTATAGACACAGAACGTAGATAAGATATGAATTCAATGTGAAGGTCACTATTTATTCTATGAAGAATACCTAATTGAGAATGAATGTAACAGCTGTTGTTTACGCACGGGCGCCGTGTAGGTACCTATTACCTACAGAATGCACAAAAAATCAAGTACCGAAGCGAGCCGACGATGTTTGTATGGGCACTTGAGATGTTATGCGACTCATAACTATTAAAATAATGCTAAGTTAATTAATATTGTGTTTTAAAAATTGAGAATATGAAGATATAAACGTTATATATAGATAAAATACTTAGTAATGCAACGACTATTCACAATTCCGTTATGAGCCGAACGCAATTCACAATACGCACCAGTTATTACTTATTTTATATGCGAGTCAAACATTAAAATATTTTGTAAGTAATTAAGAGCTGAGAAAATTATATGAGATATTATTGGCACAAATTATGTATTAGGTACGTTAGGGAAGTTCTGGAATGTTCGAGTTCTTTGTTCGACAATAAGCCGACAACCTACCCACTATTTTTTTTTTTTTTTTTTTTTGGGTTTTTCCTATGAATTTATGGGCCGAAATATGCACAAAATAATTTAAATAATTAACATATAGGTTAATATCAAAGTACAGAATAGGGGTTTAATGTTAAATGTGCCGAATTGATAATGGGAGTGGACTGTAACTTGGTTTTAAAATGGCGGGGCGGCCTGGCCAGAATTAATTGGACAAAAAATAAATAATCGAGCTGATTTTATGTGCAGAATTGGGCGGAGTGGAACTGTAGGTGCTGGTTCTAATCAGGCCCAACGCCGGTAATAGGGAGAAGGGCTTCACGAAGGCTCGAAGGACCAAGAAATGTGTAAGCTAGGACCTTACACATACGACTTTGAGCTGAGGGAAGTAGGTATATAGGTTAATGTGAGGGCTGGAGAAATCTGGGACTGACCTTATTGTTGAGCTGGTGGTTCTGTATCTGGGCGGAGGTTTCTTCTCACTACACTACACAGCTGTTGAGCGGATTATCGATAGATTTATCGCGGTTCGCCGGCGAATTTGGTATTATATTAACGAGCACAAATAAATATGCGCACACGCGTTCGCGTTCACTAGGTTTCGGGATGAGCTGAAAATGCATCCGGCGCGGAAGGTGATCTAAATGCAAGTGTTCGTCACTCTCTGACAGCGCCCCTGAGTCGGCCATACATCACGTAGTGATGTCCTTTGTGTTTATTCTAAACGTCGCGCTAGGGTTGGCGCGAACAGTATGACTGATATCATATGAAACGTGAATATTTTCGTGCAGTGAATAAAGTTCAATTCTCTATCTGAGGCTACTACTGGCCTTAAGGCCTTTTTGTGGTCGCGACAGAAGCACTGTAAATGGAACTGCTGCGATGCGCAATACAATAGAGCTGAAAATCGAAGTGTCAAACTTCGTGTCAGTGTCAGATTTGACAACTCTACACGACTTTCAGCTCTTTTGTATTATCGCACAGTTATTATATTATTTACAGTGCTCTGTTTTTTCTGTCGCGACCACAAAACGCTCGTGGGAACGAAGCATTAGGCGGCAATAATCGGCGTCTCCTCTCAGTGTAGCCTCAGCATTAGGTCATATACTACTGATATGATGTAGGCCAGTTCCCGCAACAGCGGACGTTGCACACGCTCTCATTGTGCACCATCCAACATCCAACCGTACATCACAGCTAATGGCATTATTCATTACAACATTAAAAGCTTAGATGCTATCGATCAGACGCATTCGATTTGTATCTGAACAGGAAAATTTATTAAATAAAAAAATTGAATAGGTGTAGTTGCCGCTTAAGGTTCTCTGTTGCAAAAATATTTTAAACATTTCATAGTAAAAAGTCTAATCAAGAGCATGTCACGACATGTGTAAGGACGGTTCCGTAACTATCATCGCGTAATAGGTTTTATTTTAATTACTTTAAAGTGTATTGTCTGATTTCGCTCAAAATAATTTTCCTAAAGAGTTTTTAGCATGATCTATCAGCATGAAAAGTTAGAAGATTCCATCTCTTATAGGGGGAGGGGGGACTTATAAACCACTTTGGAGGCCGATTACTAGAAAATAGTTGACTTTGTAAAAAAGCCATGTACAAAACCTTGCCTTCATTTTAAAAGACCTATTCGGCGATACCCCACACAATGGCTTACAACGAAAAAATATTATTCTTCCCCACTTCACATGTGTAGGGGTCTCCAGAGCCACCCCTACACTATACAATTATTATTATTTTATGATTAGAAAACCGAGGTCCATACACAATCTATAAACATACCAAATTTCATTCATTTATTATTACAGAAGCTAGAAGCGCGGACAGACAGACGGACATACGGACGGACAGAGCGAAACTATAAGGGTCCCTTATGTATTATGGAACCCTAATAAACACTTGCAAAATATCAAAAAGATCAACCTTTTAGGAAAATGTCAGTATGATGAAGTAGACCTTCAAACGAAAGTTATCCTATGCTTTTGTTCAGCAACTTGCATAAAGATAATTAAAATCATAGGCCTATAATATATTATAGACGAGGCATGTCGAGGATAAAAGCGTCCACACTGAAACTGCCCTACTTTGGGTTTTATGTTTTGGGGCAGTCGAGGTTTAATATTTATCATCTTGACATTTTGACATTAATTGCTTTCCGCAGTATATTCAGTCCGCATATAATTGACAAAATCATCTGAAATCAAAATGGCGTAACTTTTTTTTGTATGAAGATTTTTTCTGTCAAATGTACGTCATAGACTCATATAGCCCATCCTTAGTATTGAAATAATTGGTTTAAATCTTCTTTAAATACACATAATTATCTCCCAATGATAATTAAGTCACTGCCACACGTGATAATGGCTCGTGCCTGTCGTAAAGCCCATTCTACACATGAGACAACGTTGTATAAGGTAATAAAGCCCTCGCTACACGCGCATTTAGAAAGTAAACGCGCGGACAGCATCGTAACGACAGAGGTGAGCGCCGGTCATGCTTCCTTGACTCATCGATATTAAGACCGGGATGTACACGCGAGCGACACTGGGACAGTTGCTTTTTAAATGTCGTATGGTTGCCCAAGCACATACGGCATTCTCACAACATTGTCAGCCTAGTTCAGAGGAATGACTGGTCAATACGTCTGGGGCCAACCATGTGCGAGTTTCCTCACGATGTTTTCCTTCACCGTTGGAGCTTCCGTATAATGTACTTGAGATCTGAAAAAGTCTCATAGGTACACGCCACAACCTAGGAATCGAACCTGCACTATCTCGAGTGCGAATCAAACGGTCTACCCACTAGGTCACGGAGCTCACTCATACTACATAATATTTTAATAATAAGCTACCTTGACTCATCCAATTCCTAGTCACAACCTATAAGACTAGGAATTGGAATACACAGGCGACTTTGATGTTTTCATGAAAACATGGTCCTGACCAAGTGAAATTTTATGATTGATTACTTAAACGTCATTAGTAACTACTTAAATCTAATCTATGGACGCTGCCACACCACGTCAATCTGGTCCTGTACTAAGTATCCGAAGAACTTGTATCACAGGTACCAGACAATGGAGATATATTTAATACTGTTATACAATACATATATTTAAGATTTTTATTATACTATGCATAGTATAATATGGCCTATGTTACCCGGGCCATTATTACGAATCTATTGACACCTCATTCGTTAAAACGGACCAGTAGTTTATGCGCTACGGTAGAACAAACATACATACATACATAGACTGCCAAAATCACAAGCAGGAAGGATTTTGGCATTCGGGTAAAATTTTTTATGTATCTACAATTATTTTAACGCTTGTAATTTAAAAGCGAGGGACTCGTTTAGTGAATCACTGGCTTAAAAGTCGAAGATCACTCTTCATTACAATGAAAGGTATTAATTAATGTTACTTAAAAACTCATCTTGAAATTAAATATATCTTGCTTTTGCCCGCCGCTCCGCCCGCGTAAATACAGTTCCCCGCGATAAAACTTTTCGGGATAAAGAGTAGCCTATTTGCTAATCCAGAGCTAATACTACTACCATAACAACATTAAAAAGAAAGTCAATGATACAAAAGTTTATGCAATTGTTTTAATTTTATTCAAATACACCTTATCTGGAGCGAACTTCGAGTATTTCTTCCTTCTGAGTTTGATTTAAAATTTCCTTGAAATACTGTTTTTGTTAGTTTTTTTTTAATCGCGTATCTTTTTGGAGTTGAGGACTGAATTATGCCTGACTTAGCCCCAACGGAGATTGCCAGGGCACTCGAAATGCGAAAAAATGGTCAAACCTACAGAGTGATATCCAGAGATCTTCGTCGACCAGTTTCATCGATCCATCGCAGTATCCAACGGTTCAGGGGGACCGGTACTTATGTGAGAAGAGCAGGACAAGGCAGAAAAAGACGCACTTCGAGTAGGGATGATCGTTTCATTCGGCTTCGTGTACGTAGGAACCCCCGTTTGACGGCCGTTCAAGCCCGACATGAGTTAGAAGCAGTGCGGGGTGTAACCGTAAGTAAGCGTACGGTACGAAGAAGGTTCGAAGAATCTGGTTTGGGTTCATTTGTCCCCGTCAAGGCTCCAAGGCTCGAGGTAAGTCATCGTAGAAACAGGTTAACTTTTGCTCAGGAACATCGACTTTGGAACGCGGACCAATGGAGTAAGGTATTGTTTAGTGATGAGAGCAGAATTCTCTTAAATCAAATTGACGACAGGCAAAGAATATACAGACGCAAAGGAGAACGATACATTCAGACAAATTTTGAAACTACAGTTGCATACGGTGGTGGATCAATAATGGTTTGAGCGGGCATTTGTTTGGGAGCTCGCACAGACTTGGTAGTGATTGACAGGGAGTCTGACTGCAGACCGCTATATCAGAGAGGTTTCAGAAGAAAATGTCGTACCGTTTGCCCCATATATCGGTGACGATTTTGTTTTTATGCAGGATAATGCTCGGCCGTATACCGCTCGGGTAACTCAAGCTTATCTTAATGATATGAATATCACTGTTATGGAGTGGCCGGCGAGATCACCGGATATGAACCCAATAGAGCACGTTTGGGACTTGCTGAAAAGAAAAGTTAAGTCCAGAATTCCAGCTCCTGCCAACATGGGTGAACTGCGAATCGCCGTAGTTGAGGAATGGCGGAGACTATCCCAGGAGACCATCGATAACATCATTCTCAGTATGCCTAGACGGGTAGAAACTTTAATAAGAGCACGTGGAGGAAATACGCGATATTAATCACCATTTTTCTAATTTAATTAATTGTTATTTTAATATTAATTTTCACTTTTCCCGGTTACATGAAAAGTTCAAAAATGTACAATTTTTCACAAATATCCTTTACTCGCAAAATCTGTTCTTAATGTTATCTCATTTTAAGTAAAACAAATGAAACTTTAAATAACAAAAGAAGTGTAGTAAGTAGATTTCAAAATAAAACCATATTTTTGTAATTACCTTTTTTTTGTGTTCCGCTAAATATGCCGGGTGTGTTTATATAAAAAGTTACGTTTGATTTTACTTTCATGTTTATAATAATAGTAGGATATTAAAGGACTATGGATATAAGAAAGAGCCCTATTACAAATCTGCACCCTGCGAGATTATGTATATGAAGCGTTCCCGACATTTCGCATTTTGTAGTAATTTCTCAGTTGTATTTATCGTTTTTATTAAAATAGGTTAATAAATTCATGCTTTAAAATTATAAAATATTTATTCCTCGTGAAGTAACAATTGTTCTGGTATAAATTTTGCTTAATAACTTAATATTATCGTAGTTAGGAGTAATTCGCAGTTAACTTAAAGCTATTTTAGAAGTTTTTTTGGCGTAGAATAATATTTTTTTCTGTATTAAATCAATGATATTTGACTATAGGAGATAACATTCTACTGTGCTCATTTCATTGCCTAAGGAAATGAAATAATAAAATGAGAACAGTAGTTCAATCCGGGAGCTCAAAAAAGTGTCTTCGCGCATTTTATGAAAATCTTTCTCTGCAATTTCGGGTTTAATTAAAAAGTTAAGCAAAATTTACAAAAAGCGAGGCCGCTACGTACTAGGCCAATAGCTATTCTGCACTATTCAATATGTCAAAATTGTTAATGTATCTTTGTTTCTGAGATCAAGAACGCCATATTATTACGCAAGAACGAAATGATTGGCCATTTCCGCAAAAATTACAGTCGAGATGTATTATGCCTCTTAATCATCAAATAAGCACGTGAAGCGAAAACTTCTTACCCATTTTTACGAAAATTGTTCAAACGGAGGAGGATGAAATTTGGCACATTTAAAGTTTATGCGGAGGAAAGTGGGCAGAAAGCATAGTATATGTTTAACCAATGCTTAGGAATACATAAAATTAATAAATAAAAATAACAATACGCGTTACTTCAGATTTTTAATTCACTCTACTATACCGTGCTTTTGGTTTTTGCGTTTGTCAATCTGTCACAACATTCGGGGCCATGGTATTTCCCCTTCGAGCTGGACCGTTCGTGGTGAAGCATGACTCTCCCATGATGATGATGCTGTACAAGTGAACCTGTGGTTATGTGTGTCTATCAGTTTGTGGTTTCGCCATTGTCAATATCACTCACTCCATTAGTTTTGATCAATAGAAAGTTATTAAATAAATAGACTGAGCTAGAAAGCTGATAATATGTGATTGCACATTCACTACAAATTATTATATTTTAGACGACCTCTGTGGCTCAGTGGATGAGCGCGTCGCGCGTCGGCGCTCAAGCTGAAGGTCGCGGGTTCGAATCCCGCCGAAGGAACAAAAAGTTTTCTATGTTCCTGGGTCATGGATGTGAAAATATGTGTATAATTTAATAAAACCCTGAAATATTATATGTATAGTATACAAGTATGAAATATACTTCCCGTTGTCTGGTCCCCGTAACACAAGACGTTCTTCGGACACTTAGCACGGGACCAGATGGACGTGGTGTGCAGCGTAGATAGATGTCGAGATATTATTATTATTGCCTCTTTATTATTATGCCAATTTAGTAATTAAAAATAATCAAGAAATCTATGAAAATGATTCAAAGACTTCTTTGTTATGGAATAGTGGGGAACTTAATGGTGCGAGATATACGCCATGGACATCTGCGATGCCAGAGTTACAAAGTGCGTGTCCTGTCATTAAAACCATTTTGAGTCTCCTCATTCCGCGAAACACAACAGAAGCGTTATTTCATTCTGGTTTTCTGTGAGGCCATGGTGTTCGGTCGACTCAGCTTATTCGTGCCAAAGCCGTGCCAGCTCTTCCACGATTTTTGTAGGCACACAAAAACCGTGGAATAGGGTCTAATATCTAATTATACTCTTCTCAGATACAATACACATAATCGAATCGTAAACAGAAAGTTTAAATACGACCAACTTAATGTGTCATCATATTTTCTATTGTAAGATAAATAATTTAAACCGGTATCATTATAGGATACTATAATTATTGATCTCTTTATTTACGTTTTAATGTGAATCTGGAGGCTGTTAACAGCCTCGGTGGTCCAGTGGTTTAGAACTTGGCTTTCGACTCGGAGGTCGTGGGTTTGATTCCCGCATTGGAACAACAAAAAATGTTGTTTCTAAGTTTGGTTAGCACAATGCAGGCTGATCACCTGATTGTCTTACAAGAAAGATGATCCATGCGTCGGATGGGCATGTAAAAAGTCGTACCTGCGCCTGATCTCTCGCCAGTCGTGTCGGTCTGTCCGTGCCACTGGGTTTCGAGAGTAAAGGAAGAGAGAGTGCTCTTGTGTACTGCGCACACACTTGGGCACTGACACCGAAATCGTTGTGGGGAGCTATTATTATTATTATTTTAATGTGAATCTGTACGTAGTGTCTATAGGCTGTAGCTAATTATACAAACAATAATGGATCCAAGCCAAAGCTTAGTTATCCAGGTTATTTTATTCAGTAAGCACTAACGAGGTAGTCACTAACAGTTTTACTTACAATAACCATAACTAAACTTTCCCTGTCTACGTAGAGACTATTATGCCGAAAACACGCTTCCTAGTTCCTAGATGTAGAACACTATGCGTGTGACTCACTGTTACCGAATAGAGGATAGTGTACAGTCAGCGAAAAATAATATTTAACAGTGCACAGTCGAGTAAATGCCATGTTAAGCAGGCCCAGCCTGCTGCTTAACCTGCTAAGCAGTCCATTTTCTCTACTGTAAATGTTACAATATTAGCTGAATAATCCCCAATTTCACTAACGCATTAAAACGGCGTTTAACGTGAGCTACGATTATGTTTCTGTGAGAATGAGAGAGAGAGAGAGAGATTGAATCCGGGTTTAGCGAAAAGCGTGTTTCAAGAAGTTTGGTGCAATCAGGGCTAAGAATCCTACTATGCTCGTCAATCGTTTTCAAGTAAACTTAAAATGGCGGTCGCCACTTAGCTCGCCTGTACTATGTACGGTCACCGACAGACCCGGTGTGACACATTTCTGTCTTATTGCATTGACAATAAGGTCCAAACATGGTACGCCAGGTTTGTCGCCAGGAGTGTAGGTAGGAAGAACTCGCCATTTTAGGTCAAGTGACATGCCAAAATCTGTAAAGATAAAAATGTAAGAAATTGTATCTATTAAATGCACGGTAGTGTGTGTCAATAATCTGAGCTAGTATGTGTTGTTGCTATTTTTATTAATTTTATGTATTTCTAAGCATTACATAAAATAATATTAGCTTCCTGAACACCTTACTCGATATAACCTTTAACTGTGCCAAATTTCATACTCCTCCATTCGCAAAATTCTCGTAAGACTTTACTAAAAGTGTTTGCTTCGCGTATTAATATAATATTTACATTTAGCAGATCAGATAAAGTATTATCTAGGATAGAATAATTTTCACAATATGTTTTTATCTATTAGCGAAATTAGACTACTATTAGCAATTTTTTAATATTCTAGTTTTAAAAGATCAGATTTCGGTTTCGGCAAAGTATATAATATATTATTAACCTAAAGAACCGTCATTCGATAGACTTACACAGTAGACAGCTCGCAGCTATGTGTGCGTGGCTAGACGTATGCCGGGGCTGCGCACGGCGAGCGGGACGTGAGTCATTTCCAGCCAGGACTTTCGTTCACGGGGCTGGTCGCTGGTCGTTTAGTGCTTTGACATAATTGACAATATAATTTCATAATATCTATGATACATTTGTCTGACGCGACGTTTAAAAATTATTCAGTGTCAACCTTAGACATGCGTCAACATGGCTGACATTTGCCGGTGCTCGAGCTGTCATCTGTAGAGAGTGTCGCCCCTGTGGTTTCGGTGAACACTGAACAAGTGAACATGCATTTAGGTGCGTCTTTCTGTCTATCGTCAATTTACTATGCAGTAGGTAGGTGGGTACTCTGTTCGGAATAATCAGATGCAATTTACATTTGAATTACTATTCGAAATTTTCGAGATTTTTTTAAATTTATCGTGGGTAATATATACCCTACCCTAGGGTATACCCTACGGGGTTGTAATGGGGGGCGTGCGGTCGCGCGCAAAAGCTAGTTTATTATAAAGATCAACCCATTAGCCAATTCTCTTTGGAGGTATCAATGAAATCATTGTAATTTGCGTTTGCTGTAGAGGTAGAAGTATTTTGTGTAGAAGTCGCTTTAGCTGGTCTATACCTTCTCTATGACCTCTAGACAATGTTATTAGAAAACCAAAATCTTGCCTACCAGAGGTAAGCAACCTTTTGGCAGACATGGAACATATAATTTTGTACTTAATATTATATACTGGCTGACCCGGCGCAATTCGTACCGTCATATTTTTTAATGAATATTTTTCTATACAAACCTTCTCCTGACAATAACGAACTCATAAAAGAAAGATTTATCCAATTTGGTGCAGTCGTTTAGAAGTTATGCGCGTACAAACAATTCGGATTTTTATTTATTTAGATTATCTAACTAGTTATCAATTCCAGATACGCATTACGTTCGCTCGCCGCTACTTTTGAAATACCTACTGCGTTTGCATAACGTAATTTTGTTGTATTTGCGTGTGTATGTAAATATGAGTAATTTGTGAAATTTTTGGAAATTCTTTTGTAGATGAAATAAATTGTATTTATATTTTTAATTATATTAGATATTCATTTAAAGACTTTCATTTACAAAACTGTCGCGGGCCGCAAGGAGATAGCTTGCTAGACCTTTAGGTTCAGATTGTTCGTGGGAAAAGCGTAGCGTAGCGTAGAGTTATCATAACAGAAACTATAGTTAATAGTTTTATACTGTAGGTACAAAAATTTAAGATTTTTATTTTTTTATACTAAATTATACACATATTTAATATACCCGTAACCTAGGAACACAGAAAACTTTATGTTCTCTCGGCGGGATTTGGACCCGCGACCTCTCGCTTGAGCCGCTGAGGTCCTTAATAATAAAGTACCAACTTCGTCCGTTTAGTTATTTTAGTTAAAACTAGAGGTCGTCCTGTGATCGACATTCGGCCATAAATAAATAAATAATCGTTTATTTATATTTTATAAAGTAATTAATATATTTTTTAAGTTTGAACTATAACGGTTATTTTGCCGATCTTCTGATCTTCAACTTGTATACGTTGTACAAGATTGGAAAAAAAATGAAGTTTTATACTCGCAAGCGAACTACTGACTGAGATGAGACACTGGGTATGAGAGAAAGAGAGAAAGAAAGTGTGCGCGCGCATTGCTATCTCTTGCTCCTTCAGTAATGTACGAAAAGTAACTCTCTCTCTTTTCATCTTCACTAACATACATCTCCCTCTCAACTTCCGTTCGCCTCGTCCGATCACACTTTTCGTAACGCAATTGCCTCGCATTTATCAGCTTAGTTCCCAAGACAAGCGTGCGTGAGAAGTATTCCTTTAAAAATAAATGTAAATGTTGTGACAGATTGACAAACGCCAACGTGTAACAAAATTGTATATTTCATACGCACGGTAGTGTGTGTTAATAATCTGAGGTAGTATGTGTTGTTAGTTTTATTAGTTTATGTATTTCTAAGCATTGTTTAAAAAAATATTAGCTTTCTGCACACCTTCCTTCTCATAAACTTTAATTTACAACCAAAATTTTATACTCCTCCGGTTGTATGTAATGATAATGATACCTTGTAACATAACAAAGTCTATTTAACTTAAAGCAACCTAATATGAAGGAAGAATTTTGACACAAACAAGTTCAAAAACAAATCATTAAGCATTCCTTATAATTAGCTAACATAAGCTCAAGTTACCAGACGTTCTACAAAAGGGTTTTGTTACGGAGAAATACCACAACATACACACATTAGTTCTATTGTGTTTGCGGTGTTAATACAGGATCATTGTGAAAACAAACCGGCCAAGGGTGAGCGGTGCTACTGTGTAGAGTTCCGTTGTGAGTGTGAAACTTGCGGAAAATAAGGCTGTCGAGGTGACGTGACGCTTTGCCACTCCAATATACAGAAAATGATTTGTAGAAAATAAATGTTTCGCAGTCTTAGGTCCTGAATCGCGCTATCGAAGTAGCTACTACGTAGCTGTGTAACAGCTACGTAGTAGCTATTCAATATGAAGTAATATGTGGTTCGCTATATTATATACAACATTATACAGCGTTTAACAAATCTGAGTGATAAAATTTTCATGGCGTAATTCTTGGTTTAAGTATTATCTGAAAAGCAGTATCAAACATTTGTAAACCATATGATTTTGGAGAAAACTCAATTTGAAATATTGCGATAAATATTCGAGAAACAACCCTATGGCTAGCCGCACACACAATATTATTGGCAATAATGCTCATATTGACAATAATATTCCGTGTGTGCGGGCGGCCATATTGCCGTATTGTACAATATTATTGAGAAATTTCCGGAAATTCTGAAATACGCCGACAATATAAGGAGGAGGCAGGGTTATTGCCAATACTGTTGTGTGTTTTTTTTTAATTTATTTATTCATAATACAAAATCCTTCAGTCGTATACATTTTGACATATAAAGACATTAAAGAATCGACAGAAACCGCTACCTTATGAAGTAAAAGAACGCTCTAAACATTAAATTACAAAATGACAATATACTAAATTACATACCTACACATAACCTGTAAATTACACATCTTTAACCATCGTTTTACTTTTGTTTGCTTTTTTATTTAATAAACTAATTTCCTCACACAATACAACTTTTTTCCTTTTGTCCATACTTCTTATCATTCTGAATTCTTATTTAAATTTCCGCGCAGTTAGAGGAAATATACTTGACTGAGCCTATAAAAAGAAAATTGGCAATAAAATTGTAGAGTATGCGGGGATCATTTATTGTTGAAGAAATTGACAAATCTATTATGGCAATATTATTGCATGTGTGCGCCTAGCCAATCAGAGGTCATTGCGTCAAGTTTGCGGTGAGGCGCGGCAGGGGGTGCGCTAGTGCGCTAGGTGTTACTAGGGTTGGCAACATCTAATAAAGAATAATTGCCTGAAATTTATTATCTACTCTTAAACGCCCTTAAAATTAAAAATATTTACACTACGGATAAGCAATGTTGCTGTCTTTGTCTGGTACGAAGGAAAAGTCACTTGACAGACAAAGGACAGCAACATTGAATAGCTTATCCGTTGTGTAAATATTTTACGATAACGAGTCACGACTCACGGCGTAATTAATTGTTTGCATGTATATTTGTTTGTTGGTTTGCATTGAATAAGCTCCGATACTACAGGAACGAGTTTGATGAAATTTGGCACTGATATGGATTAGACAACGGGGAAGGGCAAATGCTACTTTTTATCGCGTGAAAATGTACGGGACCTACGGGATTTTCTTGTGTGCGTACTATGTCGCGAGAAACATCCAGTAATCTATATACCTAAATAATACGCAGACAAGACCACGCTAAAAAGTAGCCCACGCCCATTTTGAATTACTCACCTTGGCGCGTCACTTATAATAACTTCATTTGGACTGCTAAAGCCCTCCTGACTTACGAAATTGAACAAACAAACAAACAATAACAATAATTCATCACTTCGCGTGTTGTTACTTATGGTACAAATTATTTTGTTAGTTTGCTTGCAGAGTTATTCATGTCAGAATTGCCCAAACAACTTTTGTAATTCGGATTAAAGAAAGAGAAACAGAAACAGCTAAATTGTTAGCCTTCGATTTGATTCCACAGCAGCACAGGGGCGACAGCTCTCTACAAATGACAGCACGATCACCGGCGAATGTCAGCCATGTTGACGTGAGCGAACAATTGTAAGCGTCGCGTCAGACAAGCCTATCATAAATATTATGAAATTATATTATCAATTACGTCTAAGCACGAAACGACCACCGGCCAGCCTCTTGAACGAAAGTTCTAGCTGGAAAAACTCACGCCTCGCTCGCCGCGCGCACCCCCAGCATACGGCTATCCACTGTCATATATGACAGATCAATACTAGACACTTCGTCAACTCTAATGTATTAGAGAGAGTTCTATTTTCAGTGCTCTGAATTTTCCCGGGCCCGCCTGATTCCGGATCATATAGTCCCAACCTAAGGTTAAGTGGATGGGGAAAATGTCCGCTTTAGTTGTGTATTTCGGAACAAAAGCTCTTATCAGGTTTGTTAGTAATTCCCAATGAAAGTTTCCTCAAATAATATAATAAATAATGGTTTCTTTGTAGAGTTTTCTGAGTTACTGATTACTAATCTATCAATATTTATATACCACTGATTGCGTTGAGCTTACTTTTGCACGCACATATGTTTCGGACTACATCATTTGGAATCCCTCCGACCGGAATAAAACACGGCAACACAAAGCCCGAAGTTAAAAACTCGACGCTCGTGTGTTCGATTTTCAGCTCTATTGTATGAGCTCTCGTTTCCACTCCACCAATTCTTAACTCTATTGTATTATGCAGAGTTCTATTTTCTGCGCTGTTTTTCCGGACGGAGAGATTCCGTATGATGTATTCCGAGACTAATAATTATTGAGACGTAGGCAATAGCCAGTTACAACTTACGGTATTTTGTGAAGTACGAAGCGAGCTGAAGATGATATAATCGGCACATTCGCTTAAAAGCTATCAGCAAGTCGATTCTACTATTAAATCATACAATAAATAATACAGTTTCGATGCAGTCGCGATATGTTAAAATAGCATAATGGTATTCTCATAAACGTCAAACCATCGTTTAACGCATTTTGATTAGTCCAAACTCCAAAAATCAGTTTATGATGTCAAGACACTTCATTTACAATTCATTGAAAGTCGCGAAATTCATCGCGCGTTGCGAAAGGGGGCTAGACGGAAAAAATTAAGACTGTAACGACACTTTTTGCTATGGTTGTAAGCCGTGCAGCGTGCGCGTGTTTCTCTGTCTCTCTTTCTCAATTATTTCTAAAATTGAGCCTACTGATTAAGTTTATATTACATTATATTTGTTAATAATAAAAAAATATTATTATAACTTTAAAAAAAAAATACCGGTTGTCTGCAAAGTCGGTTTACTGACGATAGTTGAACGTGACAACGTCAACAACAACAACAACAACAATAATAATAATAATGAGGTAAAGGCAATGCGAGGTAATGCTGGTACTTGGGTACTTGGTAACGGTACTTGGTAACGATAACGGGTAACAGGTAACGCATGAGTCATGTTTTTTCGTGCGTGCAGCCGGCTCCATCGATTTATAAGACGTTATCACGTCAATAAAATTTTATTACAATTCCTTCACTAATTAATCGAAAGGAATTTCGTTCCATCCGGGTGTCCCTTGACACCTCTCAAGTTTTTTTTATTATATGTATTTCTTCACCCGAACATCCCTTTCAAAACAAATTGTCAACAGAATTCTCTGCTTTTGGGGCGATATATCATTATTCATTACCTTAACTCGTATGAATAATAATAGATAGGTACCTAAATATTGGAGTTTTCTCAATAGAGAAGGTAAGGTGCGATCGCTGACAAACCCGGTGAACCACATTTTGACCTTATTACCATGGCAATAAGGTTCAAAAATGCGTCACAGCGGGTGTCCGCGACTGTACAGGAAAGATCGCAGATAATTCTGACCCTTCGTTATGCAATGAGTAACCTCCGACCCGGGCAAGACACAGGTGAGGTGAACAGTAGGTTAATAATGTAATAAACTTTGGAAAATCTATGTTATTGATTGCACTGTAGTATTAGTGGAAATTCGTGTTTCACAGTAATAATACATAGACCTGCTTGCACTTTTTCCACTTATGTATTTTATATTCATTTTAATATATTACACGACCAAGTGGTTTCGACAAAGTTATGATCAGGTAAGTAGATTTCGTCTTCGGAAAATCGTTCGATGTTTTACTTCTATCAGGAAAAGCGATGCTGGCAATACTGAGCTGTTTAAAACTACCATTTACACATCTTCGTACTATGCTTCGTTACGTATTTACAGTAATTTCATCTATATTATTATTAAATATCATTATTAGCTACTTTAAATTACTATAAAAGCTATTTAAATTCGTAACTTATTGTTTGTATGTGTTGTATTTTCATACCGCACACCTTTCTTAAACCGCCTGCATTTAACCTATGCCTTTTTAGAGTTATTTTTTTGGATAGCTTTTGGGTGATCTTTAATAAAGTTGTCCTACTGTGTTTCTTTTCTACGTATAATGTTAGGCAGGCTTAAGTCGTAACAATCAAACCTACTGCTGTTGGCGAACACAATGGCTCTTGTTACCATTAAACCTCTATTATCGCCTGAATGGGCATAATATCAGTGTTAGGTAAGGAAGGGAAAATTAATGTTTGACTCGTCCTCGTAATTCTTTCGTGTCATAATGACATGTTAATGGTTATCAATGAACTAGTCGTCTGACGTCACTTTTTCCATGTATGAAGAAATTTTTAGGTGAAATGTATACAATGGCCTGTCCTATGTATCAGGCTGAAGGCACTACGGCCTTGCCGTCGCATTTGGACGGATTCTCAAGAGGACGGATTTGCAAGACACAATCGCCAGTGGACAGAAGTACAGTAAATTGAGTTTATTGGCATATGCACGCGGCTACGTTTACGTTAAATTGGGTTTCTTTGGACTCTTCACTCATAAAATCTACGTCATAAAATCTATTCGTAACTTCCTATCGGACACATATCTATCAGTACTTATATATTCTATTTCTCTACCTTCTACTCCCTAAAACATTAGGGGCACAAACATCCCTTTACATTCTACGGAAATCGGGTAAAAAACTACGTAAATGTATCCTATGCATTTTACTTACGAATTTAATGACCGTAATGTAGAAACATTCAATCGGCTTAGTCCTTTGGAATGCTAACGCTTAACGGCTTAACAAAACACTTCCTAGAACTAAAAATGTTTCTTAGAATAAATGACGTTGATGTATTATTAGTCTCAGAAACCCACTTTACCAAGAGATATTTTAATATTCCGAACTACAAAATCTACCATACAATGCATCCAGATGGCACAGCACACGGTGGTTCAGCCATACTGATCAAAGAAAAGTTCAGGCATTATGTTACCGAACCTTACTCCACAGAAAAAAAGCCACTAACATAGTTATTGAAGGTCATATTGGTGCTTTGGTAATATCAGCAGTATATATGCCTCCAAAACATAACATGAAAACTGAGGACTACACAAACTTTCTTAAGACATTGGGCCCACGCTTCATTGCGGGAAGAGACTACAATTCCAAGCACATTGAATGGGGATCGAGAGTCACTACGGTAAAGGGAAGTGAACTCCTAAAATCTGTTAAAAGCCTACAACTTGACGTATTCTCTTCCGGGGATCCAATGTACTGGCCTACGGATAGTAATAAAATACCAGAGCTCGTAGATTTTGCCATCGGTATGCTTTCGAGACCTAGTAACAGATTCTTCGGAATGCCAAACACCTCTTAAATCAGATGAAGACATAATTGAGGCAGTAGAACATTTTAATGTGACTATACAACAAGCCACCAGACCAAACAATATAGAAATCAGACACATACTTTCCAAAAGAAATACTAAATCTAGTGGACGCAAAAAGAAAGGCCGGAAAATTATGGCAAAATATGTGTATTTTGCCATAATTTTCCGGCCTTTCTTAAGTATCCAGGACATAAGACAACCTACAATGAATTGGCGAGGACGCTAAAGAAAAAACTAGCTATCTATAGAAACAAATGAGTAGAAAACTTCTATCTTAATTATATTAATCTTAAAAGCCTAGATGCCTATGTACCTCCGCAGTGGAAGGTTGAAGAGATTATTTTGATCCAGACATCAGGAAAATACCCATCTGATGTAAAATCCTACCACCCCATCAGTCTTCTCCCGGTCCTTTCAAAGTTTTTAGAAACACTCTTTCTGAAACGCATGACGCCAGAAATTACAGCTTGCAATTTATTGCCTGATCACCAATTTGGTTTTCGACAAGCCTATGGGACAATCGAGCAGGTACATAGGCTGGTAGAAAAAGTCCATAAAGCTTTTGAAAGCAAATCCGTGTGAGAGAAGGAGACTCTTCTCGCTCGACGCCGGGCCCCTGAAAAGGGCCTTGGCGGATTACCAAACCCAGAGGCATAGCCCCTCTATTTGGGATGGGGATGACGCGCCCAGTACGAATACTGGGGCGCATGAGTCTTTAGTTTTGAGGGAAGACCCCCCGCGGCAGAACGCGGGGGAAACCCATGGGGGGGCAGCCAACAAAACAAGGGAGTGTCGTCATGCCAATCCAGGCTCAACCGAAACCGGCGGTCGGCTCCAAGCGGCGCGTGGGGGTCCCGACCCGGGGGCCGGGAAACGTGTGTGGTTCCACTCCCTCACGCGCCGCGTTTACCGGACTGCGGACGCGAACGACCTGGGGAAAGGGGGGAAGTCGAAGGGGAAAGACTTCCGGGCCCCGACTTTATTTGTCGGGGGGAAGGTGCGTCAAGGAGGCGACGGGGTGGCAAGAGGGCTGCCACTCCGACAGGCCCCAGACGATTTGTTGAAATTTACACCGGCAGGTTCAGGTTTCTACCGGTGTAGGGGAATTAACGGGGGGGGATTGCGATCCCGCGGAGGTGGAGCGCCTATACAGGCGCCTCGGTGTGGCGCAGGTCAGTGCGCCAGGACTCCTCCTCTTCGAGGGCGGTGTTCGGGCGCGCCATTGCGCCTGGACTCCTCCTCTTCTGGGTTGGGGGGGGCACATCATTGCGCCTGGGCTCCTCCTCTTCGGGGGTGGCGGGGGTCCGGTGGGGCTGCCGGCGGGACAGCGTCCCTCGGCAGGATGTGGCGGTCGGGCGGACGGGCGTGCCACGGCGCCAAGTCGGTCAGCTCGACAAGGCGCGAGGCATCCGCTCGCGCGAACATGTTGCTGGCGAGTCGGGCCACGAAGGCCTCCACGCTCTCCATCCTAAGATCCCTCTCGATGGTGGAGTTGCGGACGTACCAGGGGGCGCCCGCAATGTAGCGCAGCACCCGGTTCTGGGCTCTCTGCAGCGTCCTCTTCTGGGGTGCAGAGAGCAGATGGTGCCACGCAGGTGCTGCGTAGGTGAGGCGGGACCTGATGTATGTGTTATACAAGGCCGTCCGCATGTTGAGGGGGATCTGAGGAGAAGAGAAGGCGGAGTGCAATTGCGCGGTGGCCGATTTGGCCATCGCCACTGCATGCTGGCGCTGGGCGACCATGGAGAGACGGCGATCTATGATGACACCTAGGTATTTCGCCGTTCTTCCCCATGGTATCTCGGCGTCTCCGATCTTCAGAGGAGCTGGGAATCCCGTTCTCGTGGTGACGGCGAGCGCCTGGGACTTACCTGCATTCACAGACAGTCGCCAGTTGCTCAGCCAGTCAGGGAGAAGGTCCAGCGTCCTCTGAAGTTTCAGGGCGGCATGATCGGGTGTTAGCGAGGTGGTGATGAACGCCGTGTCATCGGTGGTCGCTGCGGTGGTACCCGGGTCCTTTGGCACGTCGCTGGCGTAGAAATTGTACATGCTTGGCGAGAGCACGCTGCCTTGAGGTACGCCGGCGGTGATGGGACGCTCGCTGGAGAGAACGCCGTCGACTCGCACCCTGAAGGTGCGGCCGGAGAGAAAAGATGCCATGAGTCTTACCAGAGGGGGTGGGACGTTGGCTCGGATGAGCTTGAAGAGCAGACCTTCATGCCAAACACAGTCGAACGCCTTTTCCATGTCGAGGAAGACTGCGACCGAGGATTCTTTCTTGTTGGCCGCAACGGACAAGTGGTGGATGACCCTTACCAGCTGGAGAGTGGTGCTCAGCTCCGACCGGAAGCCGAATTGGTCCTTGCGAGGAGGGAGGTGGGGAGCAAGGTGCTTGAGGAGAAGGACTTCAAAGGTTTTTGAAAGGGTTGAGAGGAGGGTAATGGGGCGGTAGCTCTCTGCCCTTCTCAGGTTTTTATGGGGTTTGGGGATAGTGGTAATTATCCCCAACTTCCAGGTGGTGGGAAAGTGTCCGGTCCTGACGATTCCGTTGAACAGACGGGTCAGGGCGGCCACCGTCCTGAAGGGGAGATGACGAAGGGCAGAGTTGGGTATACCATCTGCTCCGGGGGCCTTCTTAGGTTTAAGGCGTGCGATAACCTTCTGCACTTCCCTCGGAGAGAAGGAGAAGGAGGGGGGGGGGGGGGGGGGAGGGAGAGAGTAGGAATACCTTTACCTCCTCGGAGACCGTTCGGGCATGGTCCGTTGCGGTCGTTGGCAGTGGTGAAAATTGGCGCTCGAGGTGTTCAGCATGAATCTCTGCTCTATCCTCTGCACGGTACCTTAAGTTACCATCCGGGTGGAGCAGGGGGTAAACAGGGACAGTGGCTCTGGTAAGACTGCGGCAAAAACGGTGTAGGGAGGGCCAGTCCTCACCCGCCTCCTGGATGCGTCGGGTCCAGTTTTCCGCACTGAGGAGCTCTAACTTAGATCTTACCTCAGCGATGAGGCGGTTGAGCTGCGTCTTCAACGCTGGGCATCGGGTGAGCTGCCATCGTCGTCGCAGGCGCCTCTTGTCGGCGATCAGGTTCGCTAAGTGGTGAGGTAACGGGGGCCGCTTGTATTGGCGGTGGGTGGGCGGCTGGGTAGCCGCATCCGTTGCAGCTGCAATCGCCCCGGTGAGCTGCTCCGTCATGGCTTCGACGGTTTCAGCAGAGTTCACCGGGAAATTTGGCGTGTTCTCGTGCAGCTGCAAGGAAAAGGCGTCCCAGTCACGGACTGGGTACGAAGGGAGGGGGGGGACACTAACCGGGGAGGCTCGGATGGTGGCCAAGACCGGGAGATGGTCAGAGCCATGGGCCACGTCGAGAACCTCCTGATGAAGGTCGCTTGCGATGCGATGGACGATTGCTACGTCCAGGACGTCAGGGGAATACGAGGGGCTCTCAGGGTAATGGGTGGGGGTGTATGTACCCACCACCGTGTACCCAACTCGTTCGGAGTCGGCAAGCAATCGTCTGCCGTCCGCGTTTGGCGCGCGGGAGCCCCACTCGGGGTGCTTACAATTTAGATCTCCGGCAATCACAGTCGGCTCATCTGATATGAGCCTGTGGATGTCGGAGATATCTAAATGTGACCCCGGGGGCTTGTAGCACGCGAATATGCGGGTGCGGTGGGTGCCGAGTGCCACTTCGATGCCCAGCGCATAAAGGGAAGACACCGAGGGGGTTGGGAGGAGTTGGTGGAAGATCCTCCTGCCGACCAAGACAGCAAGGCCTCTACACGCTACTTCTCCGCCGAGATAGTCCTGGCGGTATATGATATACCCAGGAGCGTGAAATCGGTCCGAGGGGGAGAGATGGGTTTCGCTTAATAGCGCGATGTCAATCTCCTGTTCCCTGAGGAGATGACGAATCGGAGCCACTTTTCTGCGGACCCCTCGGACGTTCCAGTGGATAATCTTTAGCGAGGATGGGGCGTGGGAAGCCATTTGGAAATTAATTTCGTGGCGAGGGAGGCCCCTTCAGGGAGGGCCGACAAAAGGGTAGTAAAAATGTCTTCCCCGGCCTGGATTTTGGAAAATATATCCATGGCCAGGGAGAAGAGAGCGCGAATTAGCTCGGCGGTGGATTCAGGGGCCTCGGGGGCTTCTCTCCTGGGGCGACGCTGAGAAGGCGGTGGGGCAATTGCTGGCAGGGTGGCGGCAGCTGCTGCTGGATTGGCGGGCTCGGTAACGACCTCGGCCACTTCGGTAGTTGTAGTGACCGCCGGAACCTTACGCGAGGCACGAGAGGTGCGCGGGGGGGCGCGGGGCGCGCTGGGGTTGGGGGGGGGGGCCGACAAGGTGGCATCGACCTTAGGGAGCGGAAGCGCGAGGGGCTCGTATTCCGAGTCCGTTGCTGCCGCAGAGGTGGCTCCGGACTTGGGGCCCTTCTTCTTCGTCCTCATTCTAATCCTCTTCTTCCGTACAGAAGGGGTGGGGACTGTGGATGACGCGGGACGGGGGGTGGGGGCGTTGGCCTCGGCCATAAGGGATGTGGCCGTAGGCGGTGGGGGGGGGACCTCTTTCTCCGTAATGGGAGGGTCATGACTTACCCGGGGAGCGCGATAGGTGCGGGCAGTAGGTCCTGCACGGCGGTTCCGGGGGTTCCGGGACTCCCGTTTATAAACCGGGCAGAGTTTACTATTAGCCGGGTGGGCCCCTTGGCAATTGACGCAGGTGGGCTGCTCGGTGTGTGGGCGGGGGCAGTCAGCTGCGCGGTGCTCTTCGCCGCACCTGACACACGCCAGCCTACGGTGGCAGTTCCGGCTGGAGTGTCGGAACTGCTGGCAGCGATGACATTGGGCGGGGCCGTCCTTGCCACGCCAGGCTTCCACCCTAATACCTGGCATGTGAAGAAGCTCCGTAAGTTGGTAGATCCCGGGGAGCAGGTCCGGGGTACGCTTCAACAGCACGAAGTATACGCAGCCGGGGCGGTCCTTCCTAGCCAGGATCCGGGACACGTACTCGACTTCGTAGCCCTTCTTTTCGAGTGCGGCGGCAATGGCATCGGTGGGAGTGTTGATCGGTAGGCCGCGGATACCTACCTTAAGTCCACGGTCCTGCGGTAGCGCGTAAGAATACCAGCTTACGTGCTCGGTCTTGCTCAGGTCGTCCAGGTATTTTTGGACGACACGGTATTCTTTTTCCCCTCCAGGGGTGAATTTGACCCCTAGTCCCAGCGACTTCGCGTTGGGGGGGTGGCCGAGGAGCTCCGCAAGGTTGCTGAAATGCCTCACCCAGTCCTCCAGCTTTTCCACGATGAGTGGCGGGCAGCGGGGTGCGGGGGGAGGCGGTGGCGAAGTAACATTCCGCGATGGTGCCGCGGTTGTTGCCGTGGTTGTGTCCATCGGCGATGCGGCCCTCGAGGTTGGGGCCGATGGAGTTCCGGTGGGGGCAGCAGTGGTCGCTGCTGCGTAGGTGGCCGGGCGGTCAGCGCGTTTGGCAGGCGGCGAGACATCAGAGGACACCTCCTGTCGCTGCCTCTTGGTTACCTGCACGGGCGGGGCGGGGGGCGGGGGCATGGTGCTCGACGAGGGAGCCGGTACGGGGGCCCTCGGAGCAGGCACACTTACCCCTCTTTGATCCTCTTCGGGCGGGGAGGCCGGCGAGGGGAGGGCGAGCTGTGGGCTCGCAGTAGATGGTGTAGGCGGTGGGCGCGGGGCGCTCACCTCCTCGGTTCGGCGCACAGGGCGCGGTGGAGAGGCCGAACCCTTATCGGCTGGGCGGTGCGGGGGCCCAGACTCGCGGCGGATCGCCGTCGGAAGGCATTGGGGCGGGGGGGTGTCAGTACACCCCCGCGAGAATGCCGAAGACGGCCCGGGGCGAGCGGTATCCTTGCCGCTCAAGCTGGGCTCGGTGGCGGAGAGGTACGCGCTCTCGGACGTACGCGAGCTCGACCTCGATGAGGTGGCGCTACGCGACGCACCGGAGCTGGCGCGGGAGTGGCTGGGGCGGTCACGGCAATGTGGCCGTGAACCACGGTCGGCCATGGTGTCGGGGCACTAGTTTAGCGTCCACCGAAAATAGGCGACATGTTTACAATGTCACAAACACTAGACATAGACGTTACACATGTATATAAGAACAACTTATTTTAAAGTACTCACAGTCACACGAACGAAAGGTCTTCACACAACACAGGTAACACTAAACACACAACACGTATTCAGTGTCTAAGCAGTCACTATAAGTGTACGTACTTGCACGGTGGAAAAAGAGAGGCTGTCTCCCCGTGACCCGACGTTGGAAACAAGTTTCCAACGGGAGGCCAAAGGCAGTGCAACCCCTCAGCAAGGCGGCAATCCGCTCGCTATTCTTACGAATAACGAGAAGATTGACGATCGCGAGTGGGGTATAACGGCACTGCACTTAGGGGCGGGTCGACACGAGCGTGGAGTGAGCGAGTCACTCGACACGATTCCGAGCGAGACGGCACTACCGCGGAGTGAGCGGGTCACTACGACGCGGATAGAACGGGACGGCACGAAAACGCGGAGTAACTGAGAAAGCACTAGCACGCACGAGAGACAGGACGATCCGAAAGCAAATCCTACTGTTCAGCCGCATTTTTAGATATATCACAGGCCTTTGGTCGTGTGTGGCATCATGGGCGGCTATATAAAAATTCGCAAAAATCTACCCATAAACTACTACCTTTTTATAAAGGACTACCTCAGCCAGAGATTTTTATATGTTAAGTATGGGGATAGTGTCTCAAGTCCCCGTGAAATTGAAGCTGGAGTGCCGCAAGGCAGTGTGATAGGCCCTAAACTGTCAACTCTACCTAATATATACTCCAACCTTCCAAGCACCCATGAAGCTGTGACAGGCACATATGCGGATGACACTGCAATTCTCGCAGTACGTCAAAGCGCCCATGGTGCATCAGCAAAATTGCAAAGAAACCTAACAGAATATCATAGTGGTTAAAAGATTGGAGGATAAAATCCAACGAGAATAAATCAATACATGTCACTTTCACCTTGAGACAAGAAACCTGCCCAGAAGTGGAACTTAACCGAATACAAATACTACAATCTAATGACGTCAGATATCTGGGAATATACTTGGATCGACAACTAACATGGAGAACACATATATGGAACAAAAGAAAAGCTCTTGACCAGCAACTAAGGAAACTTTACTGGCTTATGAGGCGCAAGTCACAACTATCTTCAGAAAATAAACTCTTATTGTATAGAAGCATACTGAAACCCATCTGGACCTATGGCTTGCAGTTGTGGCGTACAGCATCTACATCAAATATAAAAGTCCTCCAACGATTCCAATCTAAAACTCTTCGCATGATAACGGGGGCCCCGTTCTATGTTACAAATAGTCAACTTCACAAAGACCTGCAAATCAATTTTGTTAAAGAAGAAATTAAAAACTCACTACTGAACTATTGTAAAAGGATAAAATCACATCCCAACTCATTGGCAGAACGATTGATGAAAATCCAACCAAACCAAACCAAACATTTAAAAGACTAAAGAGACCAGCTCCACAAGAGCTTCTGTAAATAAAGGTAAAAAAAGTGATTACATGGATAAACATAGGCCTTTTTTCATCCGTTATTGGATGATTTATACAGTATTCTTCGAGCGACGTAACCGCTCTTGAAATACTGTAGTGCCTGGGACAGTTGGTTTTTAAATGTCGTACGGCATACGGCATTCTCACAAGAGAGTCAGCCTAGTCCAGAGGAATGACTGTTCAATACGTCTGGGGCCAACGATGTGTGGGTTTCCTAACGATATTATCCTTCACCGTTAGAGCGGACGTATAATGTACTTGAGATCTGAAAAAGTCATATTGGTACACGCCACAACCTAGGAATCGAACCTGCACTCTTTCGAGTGCGAATCAAACGGTCTACCCACTAGGCCACGGTGCTTACATAGTACATGATAAGTAAACGTAGTGTCAAACTGTCGGTGATGATAATCCTGAGTTTTCAGATTTCTACCTACCGTTATATCTAGAAACGACAAGTAGGAATCGACGTTAAGACATAGATCGAAGAAAACTTAGAAACCCCTGTTCAAAACAATATTTAGATAGTGGTTAAGTAGTTAATATTATTAATTATGCATAGGTTTCTGTCGAAACACTGTTTAAGAAGATTATTTTAAAGCTACCTCGCGACAATAATCTTTTTAGGATCTGCACGCTTGTTCAACAAATTGTTCAACAAAATATTATGTACTAGCATTCGTTCGCTTCGCCCGCATGAAATATATATTTATAACTTATAGCCTATTCGTAATTCTGAATCCGAATTCTCGCAATTAACTTACACTTTCATTTTACCTTGTTTGAATTATAAATGAATCGTCTTTATATCACAAATTTTTGGAGTTTGGACCAATCAAAACGGATTTAGTTGGTTTATTTGTTTGGTTTGACGTTTATGAGAATACCATCCAGCAATTTTGACATATCGGGACTGGATCGTAACTGTATTATTTCAGGATTTAATTAGCAGAATCGACCTTCTGATGTACTCGTAATATGGGCGCGGGCGGAGTGCCTGCATCAAGCGAGTCCTATCCATTCCATTATCCCATACATTTTACCACAAGTTCTTTAAGAGTCCACTTCATTTTTATACATTTTGATTTTTGGAAGACATTTTAACACTTTCACACAAAGTCAAAACACATTAAAAAATCGTTTCTCTAAAAAATGCATTCCAACTGACAGCTATGAAGCTCTCCATTACAAATCCGATATCTGGAAAGAGAGGGGCTCTTACTTCTTAAGCACTATAGATAGCCCTTTACAGGTGTACAAAAGCAATCTTTTTTATTTTAAATTGAGTCATCGGGTACTATTTGATGTAAATAATTAGAATATAATAATAATCTATTTTTTCGACCTGTGTAATTTTAAATATTTTTAAAGTGTTATTTTCACTGAATATTATATAAGAACTTAAACAAAGGTTGGACTTTATATCTCGTGCCTATGGGCGATCTTTGCGTCGTGATTGGCCCGCCACAGACCTTTTCAGGAAATGTGTTGGCGCAAGCAGAGCACGAGAGAGATATTCTTCTTCCCGACTTCTGTCTAGGCTGTCATATCTATCCGTTTCTATGTCGTAAGGTGTAACAAAGTTACTTACGAGTTACGAGTTACAAACCACCTTACGACTTTTGTGTCTATTGTAAGACATTTTTGTCTACAATGTAAAATAAAGCATGTTGTTACTTGTTAGTTAACAGCCCTATTACAAATCTGCACTGCGAGATTAGGTATTTGAAGCGTTCCCGACATTTCGCATTTTGTAGTAATTTTGCAATTGTATTTATCGTTTTTATTGAAATAGGTTAGTGAATTTACTAATTGTTGCTTTAATTATTCCTCTTAATCTTTATTCCTCATGAAGAAACAATTGTTCTGGTATAAATTTTGCTTAGTAATATTATCGTAGATAGGAATAATTCGCAGTTAACTTAAAGATATTTTCGAAGTTTTTTTGGCGTAGAATTATATTTTTTTCTATATTGAATCAAAGATATTTCAAAATTCTAAGGTCGCTACGAACTAAACGACTATATAGGAGATAACATTCTCATTTTATTATTTCATTTGCTTAGAACAGTAGTTTAATCCAGGAACTCAAAAAAGTGCCTTCGCGCATTTTATGAAAAAAAAATTCTGCAATTTTGGGTTTAATTAAAAAGTTGAGCAAAATGTACAAAAAACGAGGCCGCTACGAACTAGGCCAATAGCTATTCTGCACTATTCGATATGTCACAATTGTTAATGTATCTTTGTTTCTGAGATCAAGAACGCCATAATTGGCTATTTTGCGCAAAAATCACAGTCGAGATGTAATATGCCCCTTAAAACATATTCCTATGATTAGGTACCTAATAACTTTTCCCTATTTACTACACAAGAGTACTTTTAGCTACAACAATACGAGCAATAAAAAAAAATTGAAAGGAAGAGGAAAGCTTTTTAAAAATTAAATGAACCACTTAACGAGCATACGGATCACATGATGGTATGCTTTTACCGACGCCCATGGACAACTCCTCACAGTTACACTTGTACACCTCTAGTGTTGCGTACATGCGTTCCTGGTCCTACAAAACCCCAACCCATTCCGGTAACCTCACACATTCGGCGAAATACAACGTGAGCGTTATTTCTCACCGGTTTTCTGTGAGGCCGTGGTATTTATTCGGTCGAGTGGAGTGGAGTGGCCACGTTTAAGTTTGAGACTTACGGACTTTAGTACAAAGTACAATTTTGAATAATATAACTCTTTTTTTGGATAGTGATGTTAACATAAAAGACTAAAATATGTCACTGCACTCTATTTTCTTAACATACTGTTAAGAAAATAGAGTGCAAATTTTACGATTGCATTATTTCTGCATGCGCTTTTAATACCTAGCCATCACCTAAACGAGCTTTTTGTTAATTCGTTCGTCAGTCATTGCATCAAACGTCACGTAATTACATTACTTACACATTAACAAGTTAATTTGAAAATTCCTTTCCTTATCTTTGGCGAAAGATATCATCGGTTTCGTCAGGGCGTGCGAATTCGCCGTGAGAAGTGGTCTCCACTCTCATGGCCGTGACATGTAAATCACCCTTTATAACTAGATCTCAAGCCCAAAAACTACACATCAAATATTTACGAAATATTATTTTGTTATCGGGTGATAACAAAATTATATTTCGTATTTTATATATTTATATTTTATTCTCTTCAACATTTCTAGTACTAGTAAGTCACTGACTGGCGTTGTCGTATTTTACGACCCTGGGCCTTTAGTCAAGATTGACCAAATGCCCAGATTTATCTTAATACGCTTCTAATCGGTAAGTTGAAGCGTTTTTAACTACTTAGGGCCACTTGCGCAGATCTGGGTTAATCCTGGGTTAAAATTGCGTGCCTACTCATACATAAATACAAATAACGAGAGAGATAACATTATATTTAACCCAGGGTTAACAATAAACCAGATCTGCGCAAGTGGGCCTTTGGCTCGATATAACAGAAGTTGTAGATCTCGTTACTCAATTACAAGACATAGTGAAAACTGTAGATTTATTTATAAAAAAGGTAAAAAATGTTTAAAGCAACAAAAAAGCAAATGATGTTTTGATAAATAAAACGATACAGACAGCTACAGTCAGCACAAATGTATAAGTTATAATAACATTTACTCTGGTTTACAGAGTTAACTACGAGGAGGGCGAAACCCGCGTAAATACAGTATCCCACTGAAACACTGTTTCGGGATACAAAGTAGCCTATGTAATATTCCAGAGCTTAAACTACTACCTTACCAAATTGCATCAAAGCCGTTCAGTAGTTTTTGCGTGAAAAAGTAACAAGCATTCATCCATCTATCTTCACAAACTGTCACATTTATTTTATTCGACGACCTCTGTGGCTCGGTGGTTCAGGGCGTTGGTTCGTTGGTGGTTTTGGGTTCGAATCCCGCCGAAGGAACATAAAGTTTTATGTGTTCCTGGATCATGGATGAGTATTAAATATGTGTATAGTATAATAAAAATCTTAAATATATGTATAGTATAAAAGTATTCAATATACTTCCCGTTTTCTGGTACCTGTAACACAAGTTCTTCGGATACTTAGCACGGGGCCAGATTGACGTGGTGTGAAGCGTACATATATATTATTATTACTATATTATTTTATCTTACTACTAGAAAGATACCCGTTTCATATGACATCAGTCATACACTGCACATCCTATGTGCAGCGCGGTGTAACTTGGCATTCGAACTCTTACAATGAAAGGTGCATCTTTTTGTGTAAAAAATAAAGTTACATTTTGAATGCTATATCTTAAATACAGCGCTTCGTCGCGTATCGTTTCATTTCGATGTGAATAAATCGTGACTCAACAATACGAGCTAACTTCAAGTTTTAAGTTGGTTATTTCGATTTAGCAAGTCTATACGATAATTTAACTTTCATGTAAAAGTCAAAATTAGTGTAGACCGTTGTAATTTCAATTTTGTTAATATTTAAGCCAGCTAGCGTAGCGATTACTACATGCATTTTTAATTACATAACATATTTGATATCATATAACAGATTTTTATTAATTTTCTATTATTAATGATTAAATACAGTTATATTGCTTTTAATCATTAATTGCCAAGTAGCCAAATTTATTAATAAAGTTGTAATTAAGATATTAAGCGCAATTATTTATAATAGCTACGTAATTTACATTATTTATGCAAAAATGTTTACAAAGTCAGTTTAAATTAGGTATATATTATTATGCTTATTTAATCTATATTTCGCTGATCTATGTATAAAAATAAACAATTGTTAATTCAAAAAAAGTTAAAAACTTAGAAAGGGAAATTCTGGAATGGATTTCAGGGTTTAACCTTAAAGTAGGTCCCAAAAAATCAAGGAGTGTTTTAGACTATGCTAATTATTAATCATCTATAAATAATTTTATTTAGCTCCGTGGCCTAGTGAGTAGACCGTTTGATTCGCACTCGAGAGAGTGCAGGTTCGATTCCCAGGTTGTGGCGTGTGGAAATAAGACTTTTTTAGATCTCAAGTACATTATACGGACGCTCCAACGGTGAAGGAAAACATCGTGAGGAAACCCGCACATGGTTGGCCCAGACGTATTGACCAGACATTCCTCTGGGCTAGGCTGACTGTGTTGTGAGAATGCCGTATGTGCTTGGGCAACCATGCGATATTTAAAACCGACTGTCCCAGGCACTACAGTATTTCAAGAGTGGTTACTTCGCTCGGAGAATACTGTATAAATCGTCCAGTAACGGATGAAAAAGGCCTAAGTTTTTTTTTATTAATAATTCTGTAATTTTTGTTGTCAGGCTCATTCAATAGACAAAATATTATGATATTTTGTAAAGTCATGTGCCAAAATTTCTGTAATATATTTTATAAAACGTTATACTATAATATTAGAATATAGAATAAAATTAAATTCCTAATTTTGCTATCATTATAGCAAAATAATCCTCCGTGGTCCAGTGGTGTAGAGCTTGGCTCTCGAGGTCGTGGGTCCGATCTCCGCATTGGACTAACAAAAAATGTAGTTTTAAAGTCTGGTTAGGACAATGCAGGCTGATCACCTGATTGTCTGACAAGATAATTGATCCATGCGTCGTTGGGCATATAAAAAGTCGGTCCTGCACCTGATCTCTCGCCAGTCGTGTCAGTCATCCGTCCCGCTGGGTTATGAGAGTAAAGGAAGAGAGAGCACCGTTGTGTATTGCGAACACACTTGCGTACTATACAATAACTCCTTTGTAGCTGCATTCGTTTGAAAATTTGAAATGAAACCGGCCACCTTCACCGAAATCGGTGTCGGGAGCTATTATAATAAAAAAAATAATTATTAATATTTCTTAATTGTTAAATATGTCGTAAAATATAATTGGTAATTGAGGTTTTAAGACTTATCGTAAATAGACAAATACGGCAGATTTCTAGAACATCGTCCAATATGGTTATGCTAGTTATGATAAAATATAGACTCAGCAATTGACAGATATGGCTGTTAAATATTTTGCAGTCAAACAAGACATGCCGCAAGTATGTGCAATTGCGAAGTAATTTTTTTTAAGATTACTAGTTTTTGCCCGCGGCTCCGCCCGCGTCAATACAGTATATCCCACGGGAAAACTTTTACGGGATAAAATCTAGCCTATGTTACCAAATTTCATCAAAGTTAGTTTTACGTGAAAGAGTAACAAACATTCATCCATCCATCCATCCTCACAAACTTTCACATTTATAATGGTAGAAGATAAATCACGATCCAGCGTAAAAATCACTTTAAAATTAGAAGTTCTGTAGAAATAATCTGACTGTAATTTTCTCGACGTGCAAATGTTGTTGGTCATTTGCTTCTGCGGTCAACATTAACAAAAGAAAGTACAAATGAACATAGAATATGTGCACTATCATGCAAAACGGAACTTTTAAATAGTAGCTTTTTTGGTATGGCACATTGAACATTTAATAAAATTCCGAATGGTTTGAAGACTTTGCCAGTTACGTCTTTTAAAAAACGTTTGACATTGTTGCTTAATGAAAAGTCATATTACTCGGGTACTGAATTTCTAAATTGAAATTGTTATATATTATATAACATATAACAATTTCAGGGCCTTTTATTTGGCCCGGATATGTTTAATATTTAATACACTTTTAATAGTTTTGTTTTCATTTTTTGACATCAGTATCTTTATTAAGCCAAACATTTGTATACTATTAAATATCTTTATACCTTGACGAAGGTAGAAATGTAATGTAATTATTTATTATTAAGTTAATATCTGTAACATTGTATATACCTGCATATCCCAAATAAATATTATTAGTTAGTTAATTCCAGTCAAAAATTTAACATCTTAATCATTATTACATTACAAAACAATAATATCCTTATATATAATTTATCAATACATTATTAATTAAGTCAATTTAACATGATAATACAACTATCAATGAGGTAATTTGTTTTTAAATGGTTACTAAAAATTATAATTTAACAGTAATACAATTACATCCTTAAATGCTAATTTAGTAATTTATTAAAATATGAAAAAAATCTTGATATAATCATAATCTCGGCAACGGGTGCAAGTATTTTCATGAATTTTAATATGTAGGTAGTTTTAGGGGAGAATAATCGGTGTATCTAGGTTTTATCCCTGGGTTTTCTCTTTCTTCGTGCAACAATACATCAATAATTTCGACTCTGTAATGTCAGTCCGATTGGCAGTTTGGTTAATTTTTGCGTTATATTTTTGTGATTCTTTTTTTAATTTTTTAATCAACTAGAACTCCGAGCACAGCTCGGTTACCCAGGTACTTCAATATTTATAAGCCAAATTTTTTTTTCATTTTGAATCTCTTCAAAGTATTTTTTATTTGAGTAAAAACATTTTTCTAATAGCCAGGAAAGTAGCTCATTTTTAAATTCATTATATATTAATATCTTTTATATTTTTTGATAACCTATTATATATTTTTATTGACATACAAAATTAATTTCTACGATATATTTCAAAACTTTGTTTAGGTATAGGTAGCAAATTTTATTTTATGCCTACTTGTTCATTCGTTATGTCTTTATTGTGACTGGTAAATAAAAGTTCACAATCTTTAACGCCATATCTATAATATTTGGATGTCCATATATGATATGGTGTTAAAATAGTAATGAATGAATATAAATAAAATGTTTATAAATATCAAAGCCACATCTACATATTCGAAAGTCTATGGCAGATAACGTAAGAAGACAGAAATTGCAATAGTTAATGTGTAATTCATAATTGTACGTTCTAATGGAGAATGTCTCATCTGAGTTCTGTTGTACCAGAAGATAGTCAGTTACGAAAGTATACGTTTTCAAGGTGAAACATCGATTATTGGCGACCTTTTCTATTTTGTATGAGTTTGTATGGATGAATGAGTGTTGTATGAATTGTTGCTTGTTGCGTAGTGACTATTAAATGCATTTGAAGTATTTTTAGTGATGATTAATGATTGAATGCTTCATGACGCAATTCAATTACTGTTTTATTATTGTTAGGTACCTATAAAAGGTAAAATAGGTGGGATCACTCCTACACTCCAGAAGATCGATTCTGCTAATTGAATCCTGCAGACTGCAATAATACAGTTACGATCCAGTCCCGATAAGTCAAAACTGCAACATGTTGTTCTCATAAACGTCAAACCAACCCGAAACGCGTTTCGATTCGTCCAAACTCGAAAAATCCGTTTATGATATTAAGACGATTCATTAATAATTCATTGAAAGTGTAATTTAATTACAAGAATCGGCGTTCTGTTGTCAGTCAGTCAGTTATTTTATATTTTTCGACAATCTTCCAATGTTTCTAATAGTTACTCTGCTCGGAACAGAGATAAATACTCTGTTCCGAGCAGAGTTCAAATTCAAAAACCATGAAAATCGGTCAAGCCGTTATCGAGTTAAAAGTGTTCGAAAAACCCCGACTTTGTTTTATGTATTAATTATTTTTTTTTGCATTGAACAGGCTCCGAGAGTGCTGGACCGATTTTGATGAAATTTGGCACAGATAGAGTAGACCACAGTCCACAGGGAAGGATATAGGCTACTTTTATGGCGGTAAATGTTCGGTTCCTGCGAATTTTTCCTTTTGCACGCACAAAGTATCTTGCAACTTGCAGTGTAAGTAATAATATTACATTATTACTATTTTAAAAATCTAATTAATATAATGAATATGTTGAAGCTCTAGACACATACGTAAAAATATTGTGATAAAAATATTATTTCACCAATTTTTCTCATAAATCTCTTCTCGCTATTGTGTCGAATATGAGAATACCAGATGTGCGTGTGTGCGGGAGAATTCCCATATATTCTTTAAATACATATAATATAAATAATTTTTCATATAATATATAGTTCTATTCTTTTATTAATATTGATATTTGAATAGAAAAGGTCGTGTTGTGTGGTAGTTACTACATTTACTTTCATCATCATGACCTCCACCCAATTACTACGTTTGATTATGATTGTAATAATATTAATCGTATTAATAAAATTGAGGATAATCGTATTTAATTTGCCTTGTATTAATATTGTAATTATAATACAAATATTGTTTGAGTATTAGGGTCAATTCGCACCGTAACGAAACGATAAGCGACATGGCACTGATAATATATGCTATTTAGAAGCCTATAAATTATGATTTTCGGGGATGTTTGTAGCCCAAAATCTCCCAAGTATGACGCTTAATAAGTGTCAATTCATACTGAAACACAACAATACGTGACGCGGCGCTGTATTTTTAAGATAGTTTCTAGCTATTCAAAATTTTACTTTATTTATTACACAAGAAGATACATGTTTCATTGTAAGAGATCGAATGTCAGGTTGCACCGCGCTGCACAGCACATGTGATGTCATATAAAACGTGTATCTTTGTGTGTAGTGAATAAAGTTCAATTTGTATAGCTATCTTAAAAATGCAGTGCCGCGCGTTTCGTCGCGGTGTGAACTGACTCTTATGTCAATATCCTTTTTAGGGTTCCGCAATACTCAAGGTACCCTTATAGTTACACTCTGTCGGTCCGTCTTTCTGTCTGTCTGTCAGTCTGTCCGTCTATCAGTCTGTATGTCTGTATGTCTGTCTGACTGTCCGCCCTTCTAGCTTCTGTATATAATTATGAATATAAATTGATGAAATTTAGTATAGTTATATAATGTGTATAGATCTCGGTTTTGGCACCATAAAATAATAATAATTTTATATTTTAGGGGTGGCTCTCAATACATTACAATATTACTTTTTTTACAAAGACAACCATTTCCGAGTAATCGGCCTCCAAAGTGGTTTGTAACTTGGTAGTTTGTAGAAACTTGCAATTTTCTATGCTGATAGATCGTGATAGTACTTAGCAAATTTATTTTCAACGAAATCGGATAGTAACTTTTGAAGTAATTTGAAAAAAACCTATTACGCGTTTATAGTTACGGAGCCCTCCTTAGACATGTCCTGACATGCTCTTGGTTAGGTTGTTTAATGTAAAAATCCGTATCTACGAGCTCCCTAACTCTATGGTCATTATAAAATATTGGATTTCGCATCATGCGCCGTCACCACAGACCACTAGATACGTATGCCCGCCGCGTCGCCGCGCGCATCTGTAACACACTTGTTACGGTAGCATCTTGTATGACATAATGAACAGTCGCGAACATATGCACGACAAACGAGAGGACGAATCGCCTGATGGGACTTAATGACCGCCGTCAATAGACATCGAGGAGTTGCGTGTGGCAATGCACTTGGTATTTTAAGCCCGCAGCGGCCGCAGCCTCAGTATCCGATACTTGCCCTCGCCGAAACAAACATTATTTCACACTGTTTTTCTGGGAAGCCGCGGTAACTATCTTGGAAAATTTTGAGTCATACAGGCAAAATACGAAAGGCTGCCATCAGACGGACTGCATCCCAGCAACCGCGCGCCGTCGATATATTCAACTGCATCCATTAAAAGTTAAAATGTGCGACTTTCAGTCGTGATATCAACTTCATGCGGCTGCAGTTGCGTGAAGTCAATATTAACTGCATACAGTCGTGACTCCAACTTCACGCGGCTGCAGTTGCGTGGAGTCAATATTAACTGCATACAGTCGTGACTTCAACTTCACGCGGCTGCAGTTGCGTGAAGTCAATATTAACTGCATACAGTCGTGACTTCAACTTTACGCGGCTGCAGTTGCGTGAAGTCAATATTAACTGCATACAGTCGTGACTTCAACTTCACGCGGCTGCAGTTGCGTGAAGTCAATATTAACTGCATACAGTCGTGACTTCAACTTCACGCGGCTGCAGTTGCGTGAAGTCAATATTAACTACATACAGTCGTTACTTCAACTTTGCGCTGTTGGCTGCAGTTATATAGCACAATATAAATTATGTACAGAGGATGATAAATTCATCAAAAATTTTGGACATAGTTAATTTTGTGTTTGAGTGTACTTTCGATAACTTTACTATACAATGAGTAGGACATTTGAGATAGCCGAACTCACGTAGTCTCACGTCATGTTGGTGAAATTGTTTATGAGGAACATGTGTACATACAAACTTGCAGCTATAGCGTGAATTTTTACTTTATATTGCGATTGATATTGACGACCTCTGTGGCTCAGTGGTTGAGCGCGTTAGTACTCGAGTTGGTGGTCGCGGGATCGAATTCCGTTTTTCTGCATTCCTGGGTCATGGATTTGCATTAAATCTATGTCCATATATAATTATATTATTATTATTATACTAGGTAGCCCCAGGTTTAACGATTACTCCTTAGATTAGATTACTTTTTCCTTACACTCTGTTATATTAAAACGAAATTTTTTTCCTCCTGCCTATATACTCGGCAAAAAGCAAATCTTACCTTATATTATTAGTTTATTAGCAATAACAAGGCGGAGAGAGTCCTATAATAATATTGTTCTGTGTTAAATCTAAATGAAATATTACAATTCGTAACTTTTCACATAATTACGCAACAAAATCGTAACAAGAACCGTTACTTTGTACAAAATATTAATTTACATATTTATAAGTAAAGCTGTGTCTCTACATGATTATAACTTTGACTTTACTGAATTAAAATGGTTGCTTCGGTTGCTTGTAAAGAAAGAAGACAGGAGTAGTAAATAGCTATAATTGATTAAAGAACAAAAAATCCGACTGCAATCAATAATTTTGATATATCCAATGTCACTCTTACGACTAGTTCCCGTATCATTAGTTGTTGCCCCAGATCCGCCTCGACTCAACCTCATCTGAGGTATCCTTGAGAGGTTCCTCGAATTTGGTATTCTTAAACATAATTCCTACCTCGGCTGTTTGCTCCTTCAGTAAGGTTGAATGGAGGTATGATGTCATAGATAATCATAGAAATATTTTTTTTTTATGTCAACACCGATAGTTACTATTAAAACTCGATCCTAATTTGGCAGAATGATGATATGATCCCTCGTTTAAAAAAATCAAATTTAACATCAGTGTCATTGTCAAGTGTGATGCGTGTGAAGTGTGAACTGTGGTCTGTGAACCTGTGAACCCCTAACTTGTATTGTCGTGTTATCGTTGATATTTTCACGTTATCATTTTCGCTGATATTTTCACATAAGTTTCGTAAAGGTAATCCAGAAACTCCAATAAATCCTCCACGCTTTTCTTTAAATAAGTATCCCTCTGTAATTGCGTAATCTATTTATAAGAAGAATGTATATAAATCTCGAAAATAGACGCTCGAGAGAGCCTCAAGGTACGTCCTTAGGTACCATAAGTTTGACAGTTGATTCCTCGACTCGCGTAAGGAAATTCCTCAAGTCGATGACATTTTGTTGACCTAGTGGTACAATTTTCGTGGACTGAGGTTGTGTCGAGTGGAGGAAATCTCGAGGAAACAACTAATGGTACTAGTGTAGGACGCATCTAATGATACCTCTCAAGCTCAAATGCGACAAGCCGTTTAGGCTCTAGAGCGTACAAAAGAAATATACATACATAGACGAATGAGTGAATGAATGAATATTCTTTATCGCGTTCATACTGTATAACAAAGAAACTTAAAATTACTAAAACTTAACCACTCAGTACAAACACAAAGGCTTTATTGCTGTGCAGCAATTTCTCCCGAGCAACCCACTAATTATATTTTATCACAACAGATAAGACGGGCAACGTGTAAAATTAATTATTTACATATACAGGAAACAAATATAACTAATTATATTGAAAAATTCTAATTAATACTACATTAATATTCTTACAAGCTGTGAATCTAAAACAAATACACAAGTACATACATAAACTTATCGAGCAGATGATAGATATTACATACACTTGAAAAACACAACCCTCCTTCTGGCGCAGTCGGGTAAAAATGAACATATGGGCCATCCATGCGTCAACTTCGTCAATTGCATGTGTGAAGGGTTTCTTGCCTTTAATATTGACCTTTGATAGATTTTAGGCTGGGACTTTAATAATGTGCAGAATCCGGAGGTCCGGTTAAAACTCGGAGCGCCGAAAATAGAACTCTGAGCTAATACAATAGAGCTGAATATCGAACACACAAGTGTCGAGACAAATGTCAATGTGAAATATGACAGCTCAACACTGGACACTTCGATTTTCAACACTATTGTACTTACTTATTAGCGCAGAGTTCTATTTTCAGAGAACCAAATTTTCCCGGGCCCGCCGATCATAAATATATTCCCAGCCTTATAATATTTTAAGTTCATTGGTCAAATGGAGACATGAATTTTAATAACATATATTGTTCAATAAAGTGAAGACTGCATGCACGCATTAAGAACATTTAAATTTAACATTTAATAAAATTCTTTTAGCCCTTCTTCTACTGCGTGAAACTCGCCTGTGTATCAGAGCCTGTACAATTATATTACGACCACAAGACAAAGCGTTTTTGGTTGTATATGTGAATGTAAGTTTAGAGCCGGACCAATTGTCATGTCGGCCAGGAGACCGCAACCGGTGTTTCATAGAATGAAATATTTTTTGTAAAAAAAAAATATATTTATCCATAAACGTAAAGGAAATAATAAATTATAAAAATGTTGCGACTAAACCATTTATATTCTCATATATTTGCTCTCGAAAGCTTTGTGTAGCTGTACATATTGTCAACAAGGAAACCCCTTTGTACGTGATAATAAATAAAAGTACATGAGTTATGATAAACAAAAAAAAAAGTATCACAAGACTATTCGAACGGGATTCGAACCCACCATTTTGATTTATCGAACAAATCAAAAATTATACATACGCATACCAAACTGCCAATCGGACTGACGTAATAGAGTCGAAATTATTGACATATTGTTGCATGACAAAAGGAAAAACACGGCATATAGCTTAAAAATTCGCAGTTTCCAGGGATGAAAGCTAGCTAGATCGATTTTTTCCCCCAAAACTCCCTGCGCACTAAATTTCATGGTAATGCCTTGTAGCCCTTTTCGAGAAACAGATTATATATACACAAGATTGTCTCGTTTAAAGTATAAGATGCAGGTACTCGAATCTTAAAATTTAAAATAATTTTATTCTGGTCGAAATTATACCTCAAGATTTAATTCCTAATTCCTAACAAAGACAAAAAAATATATATAACGAAAATGTTGACCACCTGACCTGCATCTGAACTAAACAATATCCAATGGAAGTTTCATCATTGATTCCTAGATAAAAACTGCGCTAAATACGTAGTATTATGGAAAAAAATAAAAATAGAAAAAAATTACAAAATATTTCTCAATATAGAATCCATCATCAAAACCCTACACAAAATGCCCTGATTTATGAGATTAACGATAATTATAGTATTAGCTCCCCACACCGATTTCGGTGACGGTGGCCGTTTCATTGAAACCAGGCGTGCTACGCAGGACGCAGCTACGTTATTTTATAGTGCCCAAATGTGTGCGCATTACACAAGAGTAATTTCACATGCTTTACTCTCAATGGATGATCTCCCGCCAGTCGTGTCGGTTATCCGTCACACTGGGCTATGAGAGTAAAGGTGTGTAAAAAGAGTGCTCTTGTTTACTGCGCACATACCTAGGCACTATAAAATTACTCCTGCGTAACTGCGTACTTTATATCTATGGCGTGGGGTTCTTATAACCCTCATCCTCATCCCTATCCATTATACAGGCTAGGGCTCCCCTATGAAGGAGAACCAGCCTTCGCCACTGCTGTGAGCTGCTGCTTCTCTACTAAAAGACAAAGAAAAATAACTAGCAAATGTCTAAACTGCCTGCCCTAAATTAGCCCAAAAGTAGGGTAGTAGGTAGTTTAAGCGTGAACAATTTTGCCTGAAGGACGATTCTGCTAATTAAATCCTGCAATACAGTTACGATCCACTCCCGATATTTTTAAACTGCAAAATGGTATTCTCATAAACGTCAAACTTACATAAGACCCGTTTTGAATGGTCCAAACTCCAAAAATCAGTTTATGATTTATAGACGATACATCTATTACAGGGGAGGCTATGCCAAAAGAAGAAGAATAAGATGATGATACATTTATAATTCAATAAAAGTAAAATGAAAATGTAAGTTAATTACGAGAATTGGCTACTTGACTCATATTTAATTTCATACATTGAAGGAGTATTTACTTTAGTACTTGGCTTAGGAAAACGTATTCTAGCGATATCACAAATTAAAAACTTAAGATTGCTAAATAAATTTGATTTAGTAATATGTATTTTTGTTTTTTTAATTTCTAGTGATGAAAACACCTCGAAGTAACTTCCGGGAAGGATGTGACGACACATATTATGTAAATAAAATAAACGGAACGTGTTTCTGTAAATAAACAGTTTTTTTTATATATTTATATATGGCATCGGCTTATATCCATTTGCCAGTATCAAGTTAAAAAGGCGGGAAATAGAACTTTCGTTTCAATTTTCAACACCGTATTCCTATATCGTCAAGTCTAAAGTCTAGTCAAAGTCCAAATATATAGTCAGTGCAGTCCATGAGTCATGTCAGCCGATAAAGTCAGTAAAGTGGTAGAAGCTTTACTGAAAGTTCCTAGGGAGTTTTGGCGGGAAACACAAAGTAACACGTTTTTAGAAGTTGTATCACTTGCGCACGTTAACGAATATTTAATAGTTATTATTTTACCAATATTACACATTAAGAACCAAGATAACACAAATTTATAAAATATTACAAATTCCACAACGTCACCCATTGAACTCCCCGGCAAAACTACCAAATAAATAGTTCATGACATCTTATATAGTTATTTATGTCAAAATGTCAAACCGTCATTTTACCACTACGGACTATAGCACAGATTACAAATAGTACTAGTATGACGTCACATCACAGATAATCAACCAATATGGCGAATAGTGTTTTCGGCGGTTTTATAGTGTATTTAAAAAAAAAGTAGGATTTTAGGTTTCAAAGTAATGTAATTTTTTTTTTGCGTAATGAAACAATTTTGAAGCGATTAGGACATAAATAAAAATAAGGTCAAGTAGCCTATGGGGTTCTGGACATGTCTCGTCTGACGTCTATTATGTATCATCATCATTATCAGCCTGTCGCCGTCCACTGCTAATCGTAGGCCTCTATAATGTATAGGTCTATGAGTTCATAGCAATAGATAAAGTGAATCAAGAGGATGGTTTATATGTGTAATATATTGCAACCGTGCGAAGCTGGGGCGGGGCACTAGTTATAATCCTACTAATATTATAAATGTGACAGTTTGTGAGATGGATGGATGTTTGTTACTCTTTCAGGCGAAAACTACTGAACGGATTTTGATAAAATATTGTATGGTAGTTGTTTAGGCCCTGCATTAAAATATAGGCTTCTTTTATACCGAAAAAGATATTCCTGTAGGATATCAGATACTATATTTACGCGTGCGAACCGGGGGAAAAAACGAGTTACAAAATACACTTTTTAATTTAAATTTTAAATATTTCGTTTTTAAGTCAAAGTCTCCTGTGCAATTTATATTCCTTTGAATTTAGGTTACTATCGTTACTATGTTACCGCCCGTGACTCTAGTCTCTACCTAGTGCACCGGGGTGTACTCGTACTGACATTAGCACGATATAAACAACGTAACTAAAATCTTAGATTCTCAAGCAAAAATTGACGTAAATTGACGTGAAGTTAATCCTAGGATCGTTGAAATGTATTGGAAATCTTGATGTCAGATAGCTAAAATGAGATTAAGATTGATTATTAATTTCTGGCTGAAAACACCCCGATGCCCATCTTCAGCGCCATTGGCGGGGACTCTAGTCTCTACCTAACAAGTAAAACTAAATAGAGAAAGATGTAGAACCAATATTGACGTTACGGCCTCTGTGGCTCAGTGGTTTGAGCGCGTTGGTGCTCAAGCCGGGGGTCGCGGGTTCAAATCCCTGGGATATGTGTATTGAATATGTGAATAACATAATAAAGAAAATGAAATATATTTATAGTATTTAATATACTTCCCGTTGTCTGGTACCAGCAACACAAGTTCTTCGGATACTTAGTACAGGGCCACATTGGCGTGGTGTAAAGCGCGTTAATTCTTTTGATTTCTCCGAAACTTCCAAAGAAAACTAAAACGACGAATAATTCTCCAACGCCACTTATAGCTTGATATCAACTATTGATTGACTTTGACAGGCTGTATTGACAGGTTTTCATAAAGTAAATGGATTTTAAATGAAACATGGCAATCGCTTAAACTTATAAAGATTTGGTACAAAATTTCGCTAGATTTTTTATGTTCCCTTTTTCCTTAGAAGTTCACACTTTCAAAAGCTCCATGCTTTTGTGAAAGACGTTATGAATAAGTTTTCATTCTACTAACATAGCTACAAACTCAAGTAATGAGGGCTTATGATATTCTTTCTGCCGCTAGGGGGCAGACCCAACGCACACAAAGCGTCATCTGGTGGCGTAAGTGGTATCAAAAATGGTCAATAATAATTTTCGATTCTTTTTCTGTCACCAGGCGGCGCTTGGTAGCCCGACGGTCCTTGTCGTGTCAAAAAGCTGTCAGATGTCACGAATTTCAAAACCCTCATTCGATGTTATTATGTCATGTTATTTGATCTGTCAACGCTCTGATTTTGTTTCTAGGATCCAAGGAATAATATAATATTAATTTAATACATATTTAGAAAAAAGTTTAGTTTTCAAATAAGGGCTAGCTTACACCGAAAAGTGACGATATGATATTATTGAAAATTAAACCTCATTCACTACACAAGAAGATACACGTTTAATTTCAAGAGTTCGAATGTCAAACTGCACCGCTCTGCACATAGCCCGGCGGCCATCTTGCAACGAAACGTGTATCTTCTTGTTGTTGTTGTAGTCTTCTTGTCTTCGTGTAATTTTGAATCACTATTTTAAAAAATGCAGCGCCGCGTACATATCTTCTCGTTTCTATGCGAGCTGACCCTAAAACTTGAATAAAATCCCCATGATCTCTTTAATACTAGGCCTCGGACACTCAATGTTAGAAACCTTAGGTATACGAGTTTAGTACACGTGAGGGCACGCTAGATAAACAAGCAAAGCCTTTTGTTCTCCGGTGCCACAGAGTAGAAAATATAATATACACTTACGTACAGAGAAACAGCTTTCATAGAACGAGCCAAATCGATCCAAAGTTGAACATTTTGACGTCCCCTTCAACGGCCCACGATTCCACACAATGACGGAAATTTAACTGTGTAGCTGTTTATCTGTTCCTCTTTCTTTAATCTGTGACAGTACTCTTCAGCCGATCCCTGCTTGCCAAGCTGCTTGGCTAGCGTGTGCGGAAGCCATTCATAAACATTTTCCACACGCATATCGTAATATATTTGTATACAAATCTTATAAATGTAAAGGTATGAAGCTTACAAGTATTGTTAGTATAACATTATGCAATGTGTCATATCATTATTTCATGGAAAGTAACTATATCAGATTACTGTTACATAATATAGTATTATATATCCATATCGAATGATACCAGCGAGTGTTATTATCAAGACTTATGTCACCCGACTCAAGTGTTCATTTTTTGGGTTCCGTACCCAAAGGGTAAAAACGGGTTCCTACTACTAAGAATACGCTGTCTGTCCGTTTGTCGGTCACCGGGTTGTACCTCATGAGCCGTGATAGCTGGACAGAAGAAATTTTCATATAAGCATTATTTGGCTAATACTTTTGAATTAGCTTTCTGCACACTTTCCTACACATAAACTTTAACTGTTTATGTGTAGGAACTCAATCAGGAGAAGCAACAACTTCAACTCAAAGTTGTTGCTTCTCGTATTAATATAATATATAATATATAATGACATAATGACAAAGACAGCATATTACTTGAGACCATCTTACTTTAATAAGCATTTGAGAGTTCAGGCATAAATATTATTATATAACAAGGAAAATTTACGACTGACTGAACCAAATTATGCAGCATTTACAGTAACTAAGATCGAATTAAAATACCAAATACCATAACGGCAGAGGTTGGTACTTCCATTACATAACGAGAGGAAAGAGATGCATTAATAATGTGAAATTGTGAATAATAGCAAATAACCTCCTCTTTAGATTCAGAGCACTGAAAATAGAACTCTGCGCTAATACAATAGAGCTGAAAACGGAACACACAAGTGTCGAGTCTAATGTCAATGTCATTTAAAACAGCTCGACACTCGACACTTCGATTTTCAACTCTATTGTATTAGCGCAGATTTAAATTTTCAGTGCTCTGAATTTTCCCGGGCCCGCCGGATTCCGGATCAACTAGTCCCAGTCTTAGCGAGCCTGTGTCAACGTTTTAGGGGTTTGCAGAGAAAGGGGAGTGGTAAATAGCAATATTTAAATTTTTATAATTCCGATGGAAAATAATTTACTTCTTTATAAACGTAAAGGCAACCGACACCATTTTGATCCTATTAAGAATCTGAATTATGCACACACCGCTCCAATTACCAAATGTATTGGGCTGGAATACGGCATGCAGATATATTATGTGAAATGCTAGCAAAGCCGCGGACTTACATAAACTAGTATAAAGGAAATATTTAAGACTAGCTTTTGCGTGCGACTTCACCCCCGTGCAGGGGGATAAATATCGAAAAATCCTTTTAACTGATGTTTACGTCATAATAACTATCTGCGTGCCAAAACTCAAAGCAATACATCGAGAATCCAGATATTGATATTTCAGTATACAACTTTGGATCCCCATTTCACCCTTTAGAGGATAAGTTTCAAAAATTATAAAATACTTAATGATTTGTATTTATTAGTTCAGATATTAAATAGCTTAGAAATCGGGGCAGATTTAAAACGTTTTTCATACAAAATTTCAACCCGTATTTAATTAAATGTTTTTAAGAGCAAGATTCTCAATTTTCCAGAAAATTCGTGCATTTTTAAAGATTTTCCATACAAACTTTCAACTCCTATTTCAAGCCTTTAGCTATGTAATTTTTTAAAATCCCTTCTTAGAGTGCATCTAGCACTCTAAGAAGAGATTTTGAAAAATTACATACACGTTATGGATTAAAACAACTGTGTAAACACGTTTCTACCATTAGCAGTTACGGCTGTGCGTGCGTCTATATGTCAGTGAGTCAGTGGTGATATCGTTGGCATATCTCCTTTTATACATATATGGATAAAACATTTTTAAATATTATAAAATTAAAATCATATACTTTAAACGAGACAATCTTGTATATATAAATTTATCGTAATCTCGGCAACGGCTGCAAGTATTTACATGAAATTTAGTATGCAGGTAGTTTTGGGGGAGAATAATCGATCTAGGTAGGTTTTATCCCTGGGAAACTGCGCCATATTTGAGTTATATGTATATTATGTTTTTACTTTCGCCGTGCAACAACATAATATCAATAATTTCGACTCTATAATGGCAGTCCGATTGGCAGTTTGGTTATTTTTGCAATTGGTTGCTTGTTAGGAAATTCGGAATGTGGTGGGTTTCGAACCCCGGTAAAATATTTTTGTGATTCTTATTTTTTTTAATCTCATAATAGCTCAGTTAGGTACCCACGTACTTATATTAATAACGGAGCTAAATTCTATCATTATGTCGCGGCTGTTAAAGTTATACGCCATGCTTTCTCATGATTTAATTACACACATTTTAAATTGAAATGTCGTAGGCTTCGAAGTTCGAATGTTAATATAAAACAGTTGTAATTTATGCGACGATAAAACCCGAAACTGTATATAAATTGGTAATTTTATGTCAACTCAAGCCACATAAGCGAAAGTAACTAAGTTACGTGGTATATCGAGTAACAAAGGACAAGTGGCTAAGTTACTTTTAAGTTCTAAAGATAACTAGAGCTTGACAGGACAATATAGGAGTAGAAAGTAATGGAAGCGAGGAAACACTTTTAATAGTCTCTCAGACTAGACTTTTCATTAGAGACATCAAATGCTACAAGATTAAAGATTCAAGTGATAAACAGAACTGAGATAATCCATTAGTAATTTAGTACTAGAAGAGATGTTTACGAAAAATGTAAAAATATTATTTGATGCGAAAAACGGGCGTTACCTTATTATTGTTCATAATCAAGGGTCGAGGCCTTACGCTCATCGACACCAAGTCTGAAAGCCCAATTCTCGTACTCGTTAATAACTTACTCTTCCATTTTACTTTTGTTGTATTATAAATTAATCATCTTGATATCAAAAAATGTTTTTTAGAGTTTGGACCAATGAAAGCAGGTTTGACGTTGGTTTGACGTTTATGAGAATACCATTTTGCAGTTTTAACGTAACGGGAATGGATTGTAACTGTATTATTGCAAGATTTAATTAGCAGAATCGACCATTTGATAACACCAGTATAGTCCGCATTCTTTGTTCTTCCTAAAGTAATATCGAGTGTTTAAACCACCTTTTCTTCGAGATTTGGAAACTGCCATTATTATAGATTTCGAGTTAGTTTCTAAATACTAAACATTCACGGAAACGAGAATGGGCCCACGAAGACTTGTAAGGCTAGTGATAAACGTAATAAGGATCACAGGTCAACAGAAATTATGAGGAGTAAAGTCTTATGTAAGTCGGCATTAGCTGTTTGTTAGAACTAAGAAGATTATGTCTTCTCATGACTGACTAACATCCCTACTGCTTGTGCTCGGGTCTTTCCTCAATGTGAGGAGGCTGTAATCCACGCTTGGCTACTGATGGTCGGCAGAATTATTGTGACTTTTTCTATTATACCGAGTTAGGCTGCGGAAAGGGTTCACGCACTGGAGACTAGATGTCCCTGGGGTCATATAGGTCCTGTGACTCCTTTGTCCCAAGGCCACGTGGAAATGGAGGAGGCTTATGCGCTGAATGAATATACTCTTCGACCCCAAGGACATGTGGACCGCAGCCTTGTGCCTAGAGTACTCGTTAATCACCCACTTGTCTGGTTTCAACGAAACCGGCCACCTGCACTGTCACCGAAATCGGTATGGGAGCTATTATAATCAGTGGCTTGGTTACTATTAGCCACGACAGGAGTTCATATTCCCGAATCAGTTAAACCACAGACTATTTCAACGATTGGCGGGGATTATCGACTTTATCACTTAATTTGTGATCACTGACTAACGCACAGATATCTTTTCGTTCGAATGATAGGCTGACCTTTAGTTAGATATGCCGTAGGCTTCGTAAGGTCTAATTAAGCTTTGGTCAACGACGTTTATAAATTGAAGTCCGACAAAAACCTTCGTGAAGAAAAATCTGTATGCTCTACGAATTAAAAATATTACAGACAGAGCTTCTGAAACAGAGAACTGAAACTCGCAAAATGACATCCTCGTATCTTTATTAGGCCAAAGAAAGTATTGTATTGGGAGGAGTTCGTCACCAGACGTAAGCATCATTATGGTGTTTTTTAAGGTCAAACGCTAATTATATAACGATAGAAGCGGTTAATCGCCGCCAAGAAAGGCTAAAAAAGTCAAATGCCACAGGTCGACACAGTGATCTCTTCCATCAGAGTCGATTCCATAGGCCCCAGCTGATTGTCCATTCACATAATGTATTTACTTGGATGGACAATTCGAAATTAAAAGATATAGCTGCTTATATAGGTACTTAATTCACAAAATTGAAATAAGAATAAACGTATGTATGAGTTGAAAAAATTGAGTACATAATTTGTTTTTTTACTTATTACGAAATGTCTTATTATTAGCTTCTTCTAATATTTCGTACGTATTTCCTTACCTTTAACACTAACTTTAACTATTGCCAGTGTCAACTGGCAATAGTTTCATGCTAGTCGCCATATATATTTTATAAAAAAGAAGAAGATGTAGATGACAGTTAGTGTATCTCCCTATAGCGTACTATTCCTGTCAAATGCTCAATCCTTCGATGAATAATAAGTCAATGTGCACTAGTGTTGTACGCTTTGTATATCGATATTTCCTACGACGTCTCATTTCATAGATAACCTCATTGTGAAACTGGTATGTGTGTTTCTGTGTTGTTTCATATTACATCATGTCTAAGGAAGTCATAATTTGTCATAAACTTTTCTATGCCGAGTTATATTTTACTATCACATGATATCCAGTTTAGAAGAAAAATATATTTTCCCAATATTTTAAAACTATTTTTATACTTTCCATGGAAATAACTTTATAGGGTGTTTTAGGGTTCCGTGCCGCAAATAGGAAAAAACGGGACCTTCATAATTTCGTTGAAATCGGATTCTTTTTAATATTTTTATCTTGAAAAATGTACATACTATCAATAACTTAATATTATTCAATGAAATGACATGAGTCAATGACGACATTTCACATATTTCTCAATCATTGTCAACATTTTTTTCTATCATCGAATCTTGCTTCCATAATCATTCTTCTTTGATTAATGAATGGCCTAGAGAGAAGATACATAAATTACTAATTTCTATACTTTAGGCAGAACAACGTGTGTCGGGTCAGCAATACTCCCGACACACATTGTTCTGCTTAAAGTATGAACTGGAATAAATAACTACACCTACACCTTCATTGATACCTACCAACCTACCGAGGCCAGCTGGCTTTTTAAATTAACCCAAACAGGTGAATGGAACGCACGCACCTAAAAATAATTGACACTCAAGTGACAAATTGGACACATGAACAGTCCTTATGGGAAAATTCAATCGTCATTTAAGTATCCCCCACCCCCACCCCAATTTCACCATTTAACCTTTCCTGAACTTTGACAATTATTTCAAGACCAAAATTAGCCAAGTCGGTTGTCGAGTTTTACCTATACATTGGAATTATCCATTTTTATTATAAAGAAGAAGATGATTTTTTAAAGACCTTTAATTATTTGGAAGATGAAATGGTCATTCCAATCACACTATTTATGCGTGTCTAAAAGATCTGGGAAGTCTGCTAACCGACAGTATGCCTTGTACAGTATATCTTGGTGTAGCCTAAACATCGTCGCATTGAGGAAAGAACCTAACTCGCTACAGGGTATGTTGGTCGATAATGATGACGATTATTAGCAGTAGAAATGCTACAAAACTTTATTATAACCTTGAAAACCTTCAAATTTCGTAACAAAATAAACGAATTTAATTTTATCATAAATAAACTCAGAAATTTACAAGGCCCTTGAAAGTTCTAGTAATTGTAATATTTTTGTGACATGCTCATTAAAAGCTTGCTAACCCCTGAAGTGGCTAACAATTTGAAATGCGAATGATTTCACCCATATTATTTTGTTTATGAAAATAAGTGTAAATTTCGGGAGGAAACTTTTTATGATAATATGTTATGAATTTTTAGAGGGTATCTCATAAGAGGTAGGCGTGTTTTTCAAGCTTTTCAATTTTCAACACGCAGTTTATAAGGCCTACCTTCAAATCATTTGAATTACTCAAAATATATGTATTTGCACGGCTTTTTAACAGGCAGGGATATTTTGTTTGAAATGTATTGTACTATGGTATTTTTACGTTTATAATTTCACTCACTTGAAATCGACTAATCCGTTTGACTGAACGACTATTTATCGTTATGTTTAAAAGGAATTCGTAACCCAATCGTAAATCGATATATTTAAATAATTGAAAGAAATCCTCAATGCTCAATTATTAAAACATTGTTAAAACATTTGAAAGTAATTAAAATTGCAAATCATATAATGTTTTGTGTTATTCATCTGGGTTTTGAGAGGCACGCGGAACTTATTAATATGCGTTCGCGAATTTTTTCGTTAAACAAGAAAGTGTATCTTATCGATAGTAATCAAACATTTATCATATAGTAACTGTGAAAGTTCAAGATCCACATTGTTTTAGGTGATAGGTGAGTTCGGATGTCATTAAAATCATAATCTTCGTAGCCTGAAGGCCGAGCGTTAGGAAGAGTCAGGGAGAGAGGCGATGTCGCTCGGCAGTATATAAACCACCAGGCGGGCTCCGGAGCATCACACAACCTCCACACCTCCGAGAGTCAACATGAAAGCGTTCTTGGTAGGTACCGCGAAGTGAAAGTGTTGACCTGTGACCGAGCTTCCTCGAGTGTGGTTCAGTGCTAGCGATATGTAATGGAAGTCACTAGTGATGCGTTATGCATAGTACTCATTGGATTTTACGAATTTGGACTTACGAATACTTTTTTTTTTTTGCAATTGGAATTTGTTTTTTTTTGTGATCAAATTTGGATTATTATGACTTCTAAATTTTAAAGCTAAAAACTACTTTTTCTAAAATTTGTTTTTTGTGCGGTAATAACGGGAGGCACGTATGTGACAGTGTTTTTTTTTTAATTTGATTTTTTGTTTGTCATAGGTATTAGCAGCCGTCGCGGCACTCGGCTCGGCTCGGCCCGAGGCGGGATACAGTTATAACGCGCCCGGCGGCGGGATCGGAGGCGGCCACGGCAGCATCGGAGGCGGCCACGGCGGCTTCGGTGGTGGCATCGGAGGAGGACACGGGGGACTCGGCGGCCTCGGTGGTGGCCTCGGCGGAGGACACGGTGGATTCTCCACCGGAGGTCTGAGCTCCAGCAGCTTCGGAGTCAGCGGCATTGGTGGTGGACTTGGCGGCGGTCTGGGAGGAGGTCTCGGCGGAGGATCCTTTTCCTCCGGCGGTGGTTTCTCGTCCGGCGGCGGATTCGGCGGCGGCTTTGGCGGTGCTCCCATCGTCCAGAAGCACATCTACGTCCACGTCCCTCCCCAGAACCTGAAGAGCAGCGCCCGCAAGTGATCTCCGGCGGCGGAATTCCCCAGAAGCACTACAAGATCATCTTCATCAAGGCCCCAGCTCCGCCCGCCCCCGTCGCCCCCATCATCCCCGCCCAGGCCCAGAACGAGGAGAAGACCCTGGTCTACGTGCTGGTCAAGAAGCCCGACGAGCAGCCCGACATCACCATCCCCACCGCCGCGCCCACCCAGCCCTCGAAACCCGAAGTATACTTCATCAAGTATAAGACCCAGAAGGAGGGCGGTATCGGAGGTGGTTCTCTGGGCGGTGGTGCTATCGGTGGTGGAATCGGCGGTGGTCTTTCTGGTGGCAGCATCGGAGGTGGTCTGTCTGGTGGCAGCATCGGAGGTGGTCTGTCTGGCGGTAGTCTGGGTGGTCACGGCGGCAGCCTCGGCGGCGGCAGCCTCGGCGGCATCGGTGGCGGTCACGGATCCTCGGGAGTCAGCTCCTCGTACGGACCCCCCGGCCACTCAGCCGGCCCGTACTAAGCCGCACTGGCGTGCTCGATTGTGATACCTGCTTAGCCGGCGACACCTAGTTATAAGTAGAGAAAAAAACGGTGCCTAAATGTATTTATGTAAATAGTAATTTTAATGTCTAATGTTAGTTGTATTATAATGTCTTTTTTGCATAAAAATACGATAAACGAAATGAAATTTTTAATTTCTCACCCACATCAGCCCTAAAACATAGTTGACAAACGATAAAACTTTTCTAACAATAGTCTCAAAGTAATAGAGAAAATAGCCTTTTTATTTTTCATATGTCATTCAAGAACGTCAAAGCAAACTAGTGATGTGCTAAGTGTCGATAATAATATCGATTTCTATGCGCAAACAGAAAGAATAAACATGTGAAATACATTAACACATGACAGGCGTAGAAAGTATTTTCTCTGGAGCTCGTTGCGCAATGGTCCATAGTGACCCCACTTGCATAATAATATACTTCACATAAAACAAGTAAAAGTTACCGAACATTGCGCAAAACTAAACAAAACCAATTGCGTAAACTTGACATTTGTAAATTTCCCCTTATGAAACTCATCTCTGTTTTTAAAGAACATTAGCCTATTTTCAATTTGCGAAATGTTTACGAGTGTGTTTACGTGGCAATTGGCCGAGGCTTGATTACAAAATAAGTCTTTGTCATGCATTCGGAAAAATAGTCATTTTTGTAACGCAATTCATCTTAATTGCTAATTGTCCAGTAATTAATTTCTTAACCGCCAGCCACACACGGTTTCAATTAATTTAAATATAATTATTATAGTAAAATATTATATTATTGTTGATAAAAGTCTCGTAACTTACTAGAAAACAGTATATTTCAACTTTCGTTAACACTTAAATATGTAAATTTTTATTTAAATCACTTTTTATACCTGTTACAACAGTAGTTATTTATTATTATATAATTTAAAACTATCTAGTTACGAAATTATCATAACAGTGCGAGTTTTTTTTTTTTACTGTTATTTAAAACTAAAAACTAGCTATTAAAATAGATTCATTGCAATGATTTGGTCACAAGAAAATGAAACGACATAATTATTGTCAGAATTATTTAATTTTATTTCCTATAATATATTTTATACTATATATATTGTTAAGTATTACCATGGAGGAATAGTTATATTGGTCCATGGTATCACTAGCAAGAAACAAAGACATAGTATAGGAAATCAATATCATGAAGTTATCTGTTAATTTACTTGTTTCATGCCATGTATATTACAGCTATGTATATAAATACCATTTGATCATTCAATTATCGCAGCCTTAAAAGTCTCCACGTTTGCGGTCGACGAATAACTTAATAATCGCATCAACAATATCATTATAATGGACACTTTTTAATTTTTTTTGTGATATTTCGCATTAAAAATATATACAACCCCAAAAAATTCACCCGTCGCACACCAACACCTATTGTTTATTGGCGATATTAGTTCTGTAATAATCTTCAACCCACAGTGGTCGATAGCTCTTATGTGTGTACTCTTTCATACATCGCCTCTAGGTTGTAGGGGTAGGTAGTAGGTAGTAAGTGTAGGTAGTAGGTAGTAAGTGTAGGTAGTAGGTAGTAAGTATAGGTACTAAGTTGTAGGCGTAGGGTGTAGTTGTAAGCGTAGGAGACATCATGTGAAGATTGTAAATGTAAATAGTGTGCGTAGGAGTTGGTAGTATGTGTAAGTGTATGTTATAGGCATAGGTAGATATTTATTTATTCCATAGCTATTTATTATTTAGTTAAGTTATATAGTTATGTAAGTTAAGTAAATAATAGTAACATAAGTTACATAGTTAAGGCAGACCGCAGAACAACGCCTGTGAGGTCAGCTAGTATTGTTTTAATATTATACCTATTTTTGTGACGTAGGCGGAACGCAAATACACGCTGAGGGTCCCAGGACTTTTGGACTACCAGCTTGATGCTGAAGTAGGTACTTATCAGACCACCGACAAGTGGAGGTACAGAAATATTTATCATAGATGTTGCCCGCGACTTACTTACCGAGGGACCGTACATTTAGCCGCGATAAAAAGTAGCCTATAT